>JAWWEE010000159.1:4844923-4883459 GCA_035221455.1 Xenops minutus | reverse complement strand
GGCGGGGGCGGCGCGGCCGGGCCACGTCCCGCGGGGCGGAGCAGCCGCGCACACACACCCGTGGGGCGCTGTCCCCCGGCGCGGCCGCGGCACCCAGGGCCGCCCCGCAGCGCAGGGCCCGGCCTTGGGACGCTGCTCCCCATCGATCCCTCCCTCCCTCCCTCCCACGGGTGGGCTCCGGCCGCAGTCAGCCCAGGAACAACCCGAAGCAGTAAAAAGGAAGGGCGGGCCAGGCATGAGCTCAGCGCCTGGTGCGGGGCCAGGCGCGGCTCGGAGCTCAGGGAAAGCCTGCCCAAACACAGCCTGCCCACTTCGCCATACAGCCTATTTGCTCCTTGATAACCAAATTATATATATATATATGAAACGTGCTTTCCCACTGTTGAACAGAAGGTAATGGCTCTAACCAACTAGCTGTTCATAGTTCACATAGAAACATCACCTTAATAGTGCAGCAAAAAAAAAAAAGTTCACGGGACACGATCTAATTAGAAAAAGGTTGCCAAAGAAAAATTTAGTAGTAACACCTGTAATGCTCTCCTTGAACTTAGCTCACATACACAAACATGGATAGTAGGAAAAAAAAAATACAAGGGAGGTTGGGATAGAGGCATTCATTTCCTTCAAACCCTTTAAACATTAACAGCTGTACATTTTTCACTTCATGGAAAAAATACAAAGCATGTCATTTGCCAAGAAAGTATGAGAATAATGGGAAATCAATGCATGACTACATCTCTGTTCTCATCTTGAATTATTCCAAATGATGTAAGCTTAAAGGTGTACTGGAATGCTATAAAATACAGAGCTCTGAAATAACATACTTGAGTATGGTCAAATATTGAAGTTGAACTGGAAAGCTCTCTCTACCCACCACAGACTTTTCTCCAGCAAACTGGTTTTCTTCCGTAACAGTTCCCGACACTGCACACGTGCAGGGCATGAACCAGGGTACCTGTGCATGGGTTTTGTACAATACCCAGCCTGTGCTCAAACCACACCACTGCACAACTGCATTTTGGTCTGAAGGGACACTAGCAGAGGTGGATTATTGTATTGATTTTCCCTTTTAAGTGGTCTTCCCAGCCTGGTTGGCCCAAGGCAGCTGACAGCCTTATATGGCAGGAAGGCTGCAGGGAGCCGCAGTGCCCTGAGCAGCCTCCATCTATTCCTGACCTCCGAGACTGGACAATTGCTCCTCTCCTCTCGTCTCCAGCACCTCTACCACAGCCCAGAGAAAAAAAACATCGTAGTGACACCATTTTAACCTGATTTCCTTCCAATTCCTCCTGCTGCAGCCCACGTCTCACAGGGTAGGGGGGAATCACACCTGAGTCATTTCACCAGTACCAAGACAGGTCATGCAGTAGCAGAGACAAAAATGAAACCTCACTCCATGTTCTGGGCTGCAGTTTGCACCCTTCTTCCCCTGTGGAGCAGAAACAGGCCCATTCTCTGCCACCCAGCAGCAACAGGGCCACTTGCCAACTGAGCAGCAGTCTTTCTCAAGCTTAGTTCCTTGGAGGCCTTACCATCACTGAAAAGTAAAACTCCACCTATCAGTAATAGCTGACGCAAGGAAATATCCTTAACTCAGACCTTGCCAAGTAATCAATAAATAAATTATTTTTCCAAACTTAATTCTGTACTTGTACAACAATTTAAAATATATTTTAGACTACCTGCAAGAGGTATTGAACATCCCAAAGACATAATACTTGTACCACCACATTCGCCCCTTTCTCATACAGTTCCAGGAGTTTATTTTACCATTTCTCTGAAGAGCTGAAACACTAATAGTTATTTCAGGAAGGGCAAACAAATTATGCCTGTTACAGAGCACAACACACTTCATGCTACTCTTGAACTAATGGTGCTGTGATAGCTGTGTGTTATGTAGTGCCACTGTCAAAGCAGGCAATCCTTAATAACATCCAAGATAGACACTATTAAAATACAAATCACAAGACTGTCTGGAGGACACACAAGTTTGCCCGTGTGGACAAAGCTTTATTAATAGACTGCGACTTAGTAACAAAGAATATTAATACCCAGCACAGAACCACCAATTCATTACAATGGAGGGATTTCACTAAATATTCTCAAATTGCACCAGCTACACATGGAATACTAACTCAGCAACTCTGTTTCCAAGGGTTTCACCTAAAGATGTTCTCAGGAAAAATCTGCTAAGTGGGAAAACAACTTTTGAGAGTATAAAAAACCAAGGAAGTTGCTATTGGTGCAATTAGTAATGTTAAGTACACTAAGGCAACATAAAGTGACGTTTACATCTTAAGGACTTTAAAAGTTTACCATAATATATATGTGCATATTCTTAACAAAACACAGATTTGCCATGTAAAGGCACTTACCGATTTTTAAAAAAGAATTTAAAACATGAGTGTCTATCCAAGCTTGGTTTGGACATTTGCAAAATGCTACACTTTAAAAAAAGCTTATTTAGTAGTCACATTATTTTAGCAGTGTTTTCCACTACTGTTTGCTTCTTCTCACAATTGGGCCTGAACTCTGTCAAACAAGGCATACTATAAGCTTGCAGAACAGAGCTGCCTTTGTTCTTTGGCACTGCCAGTCCCCTATGGAATCAGGCAGCACACTGAACTGCACTCGACAAACAATCCCTGACCTTCAATTACTGTCCTGGCTCACTGCCACAGGATACATGTATTGCTGGTAACACAGCGTGCCCTATTTTGCAGATAATCACTAGAACTACAGATAATCATGAAAATCTACGGAAAAACGCAAACATTCCCTTCCTAAAATCCTGTAACTTCCCCAGTGTGCTGCAGCACAGCCCAGGCTCAGGCCATGCATGTGAGGATGGCAATGCTGCGGGGTTTGTATCTTTAGTGACCGCACAAAGAATTCCAGGTGGCGGATGGCTTCGCCTTCCTCCACTGGAGGTTTTCGGTTTGCTTTTTGTTTGCTCTGAGGCGGAAGGCACGCCGGGTTGAGCTGGCACGGTTGCTCAAGAGCTGCTCTTTTTTCTCCCCCTTGGAACCCTGTCGGGTTTTTCACTGGAGCTGAGCGGGCAGGCCCGGTGGCAGCTGCAGCCCCTGCACTTGCGGGCTGGCCGGCAGCCAGCGCCGGGCCCTGAGCCACAGCCCTGCTGGGGACACCACACTGGGCAGCGATGGCACACACTGACCGCGCGTTCTGCTGTGACCCCTCGGGCTCCTGGCAGGCAGTGAACCCCCTGAACTGCAAACCATGCTCCTTCCTCACCCCACGCCCCACAAACCCGTGTGTGCAATGCTGCTGGCCAGGAAAGAGCACATGCAAATATTGCAAATGAGTAAATATTTAAACTTTAAAACAAATGAAGGTTAGTTAAATCGGTCTTCATCTTTTAAATTAGCATGTTGCTACTTATCTTCTTCCTGTCTGTGCCACCCCACATTTGCCTAGCAAGCAGAACAGTTTCATAGAGACAGTTCTGCAGAAATAATGCAGTGGAAGGGCAGAACTATGGTCAGCCTCATGTCAGCGGAGAAATGAACTTTCTCACTATGCATTTGTGCAAACTGACTGAGTTCAGATGGTGTACTTAAGTGCAGAAGTCAAAGTCCAAAGGAGGAATTAATGTGTGTGAAACAATTATTACTACTGGAGCTGCAACACGTGAAATACAGCAACTGGCATTCAGGTGCCAGTCCACCTGGCAAATTCCTCATTGAAACTATCTTTTTTTTTTGTTATGGAGGTGGGCAAATCAGACATACAATAACACCACCAGGCCATTTTTAGTATACTAATTTTTAAAACTTGAGAAGCTGAGGGCAAGGATGTACATGAAGCAACAGTACAATGAATACACTCACATATCAGCACTAACTGATTTTAGTTTATTTCAAATTAATCCAATTTAAAATATTGTTTTTATCTTTACAATGTTTTCAATGAACTTTTAAAACCACTTTTATCCTTCCCTGGGCAAGGAGCACCATGGGGTTTAATGCTGCATGCATCAACATGACTGTGCAATTTTTCCCATTACTTCATCCCCCTCTACTTCATTGTACCAGTATTGTAAACGCAACTCTGGGAATAAGCTCCCTTAGTGAACAGGAGCTATTTTTGTGGCTGAATCAGTGTCCCTGCTGCAACAAGAGACCAATAATTGTGGTAAAACAAAAACCAGATGTATGGCCTTAAAAAAAAATAATATCATTGTAGGCAATAGCACTGTGTAAGTTTTCGTATTTGCTGGACAGTGCTCTAACTTCAGATTTATGTTCAAAGACAAAATATTGAGCAGTCTCTCAGGCATCCCTTTGTGGATGTCTCATCTCAAGCCCAGCATCATTATAACAGACTTCTGTTTTCCTAAGCCCTCTCCCCTCATAAGCCGATCAAAAATGGTGTGACCCTTGTCCCTCCATTCAAATCCAGTAACATCAATGTCACCTTCAAGTGTGAACTGCTCTTTCTCGCTTCTGGGTGCAATTCTTTCTAATGAAGCTTATAAAGCATGTTTTTCTACCCCTCCCCATAATTCAGAACACCAGCCTACATTCATGCTGCATTTTGATTACTAAAGCCTCCTTTCTGTGGCCTTACTAAATGCACAACATGTTCAGACCACGCAAAATGCTGTCACAAACACTCCAGCCCACCACATCCAGTGTTTGCAATCCTTCCCTCAGCAGCCCCATCACACACACTGCACTTTCAGAAACAGCATCTCCTGATCCTGCTATCACTCTTTTATCAGTTCCAGGAACAGTCTACTGGCAACACCTGCAAAGCTGATTCACTGACATCTTTCCATTTTCTCCTTAAAACTCTGCTTACTGTAATGACCTCTGAAACCTTGACAATGGCTTGGCCACTGCTTTATGGAAGCCTCATCTTCCCTCATAAGCAATGCCTCCTATTTCCCATCTGCCTGTCTCTGTGTGTCATCTGCCCTTGACTCACTCAGATTTTAACTCTGTGCAGAAAGGAACCCTTTTCATTGTGTGTTTCTTTTACAAATCGTTGCACAGTGAAATCCTGGACTTTCATAAGAGCTTGCAAGTGTTGTGGTAATGTGCCACAACATTCATTAACCTTGGGACCAGATTCTGTCTTCCACAAAGCAAGCACAGCAGCGTCAAGTTCATAATGTTCTTACCCACACTCCATCTGCAATATTCATCAAACCCTTTTTAACTTGGGTGCTATCCATGCTTTGCAGTATTCATGCTTCTTCAGCCTCCTTGCTTCTATCACAGTGATGCCAAACTCCCTCCAACTCATTTCTTGGCTTTACATTCTTCTTCCAGCCCTATCCCCAACATTCACAATGTTCTTGCATCCTTTTTCCCTTGAACTTAGTGCACGTAACATTCATTTACCCAGCCACCTTCCAGCCTCACCTCCAGAAAAACAACCTGACTGAGAACTTTAGGCTTCTTACATCCACTGAAGTGCTGCTCTTCTGATTCAGCATCCGGCACTGCCTCCCTCTCATACTTCCCACTAACTGCAGTCTATTACAGGGCAGGACTCCACCTTTCACCCTCCTACTGCTTCCTGTCCCTCTCAGACTACATTCCCAATTGCCTCTCAGAAGCACATCTCACTTCCTTAGAGTGACCTAGACCTCAGTTTCATAAGGTCCCTTTCTGGTTTTATTCCCCAGAGCTTAAATACCTGCCTCCTCTTTTTCCATCTCACCCTTTTAATATTTTTGCTAACTCTGATTTCCAGAGCATTACTTTTATCCCAATTCTGCTTTTTTTTCAGCTCCTCTGCCCTGCCACTCCCTCTCTTTCCTTTGTCTAAAGCATCTTATTCACCAGCTTAGTCAGCTTCCTGTCTTTTAAATGGCCTGTATTTTATTTTGCATTTTTCTATTTGCTCTTCTCCAAAACAGCTAGGGAGCATCTTCACCACACAAAGATCAGCTTCCCACTGAACTTCAGGCTCCTTGATTGCTCAAGCTGCTGGCAGGCCCTTTGGTCCAGGGATGCCTCCTGGAAAGAAGCCATTGGCTCCATCGGAGGCAAACGGGGTGTGGTTCCGAGGGAGCCCCACTCCAGCATCACTTCCTCTGTTAGGGCAGTGCTGAGCACGCAGGGGGATGGTATTTTCCATTCCCACAGCCCTGCAACATCCAGTGCTCTCCATATGCCTGACGCCACACCCAGGGCATGCGGAGTGATCCTGACATCATGCTGGGAAATGGTCACTTGAGTAGGAGGCTGGAAGAACGCGGTTAAGTAAAAGTCTACGGGGAGTGGAATTGGCTCTTGAAACAGAGCTGGGATGTGTTAAAGAAGAGCTCCTGTGTGGAGCTGTGTGACAGCAGTGCATTTCACTGTTTGTCAGATACAATAAGAGCTGTAGAATAAGCATATTCAAGCTGCAATATATTCAGAATGTTGTGCTCCGTGGGTATTTTTTTTTGGTGAATAGTTAAAAGGCTGCAACTTCTACTCCTTCCTCCTCTTTTACTTCCACTGTCTCCAGAAAATCAGGAATCCCCTTTGCCAGTTCTTCAGGCTTTCTATCTGGCTATTCCTGGATTCCTGTCACAGGGAAAGGCCATTCACAGAGGGAGAAGATTACTTATTTTGGATTCAGTGCCTCTGTACTCTCAGTCCCAGTTACTGGGAGTAAGGTTATACTTGAACATTGGTCTGTGCTTTGCAATACATCCTTTTTATGTTCTAAACATGTACCCTTTGCACATCAGAGTATCTTAAAAACAGTATTTTCATATTTCCAGACACTAAGACTTAAATATTAAGCAACACTGATGCACTCTGGTTTAACTATTTGTATAAAAAGCTCCATCTTACTGAGACAACATGCCAGTAATATACTCCTTAAATGAAAATATCAGACTGTTCACCTCACCTTTGTGTGTCACATAGGCAGGGAAACAATCTAGTCTCACACTACACAGAAATATATTTTAACTTTCTTGAGCAGTATTTTCTCCTGCTATGATTGTTTTGTAATCATCCTGTAGCTCTGTCAGATGTCCTACACAGATAACAGCTGCCAGTACACTGGTTTGATTCCTGACTCTACAGCATTAAAAGGTTTGGAAGAACATCTCGAATAAAAAACTCTTATAGGCATAAACCACTAAGAAGGTGAGGTTAAAAGTTTACAGTTGATAATAAAAAGTCTGACAGAACAGACGGGGTTTTAGTCAATATATCCCAGCATCAGAATAATGCTGAAATACTGTTGAAACGCCATCAGTCTATCTAGTAAACAAATTAGAAAATAACCTAGATATCATAATGGATTCTCCTCCCCCAGTGCTATTTTTAGATTCTCACATCTGCCCTACATGCTTGTCCAGTAGCAACCTTGATGGACAAACACTTTTTTTTCTTTTCGGGAAAACATAGGACAGATGGTGCTCAAAGTATTTCTCTCAGAGATAACAAGTTTTCCGCTTTTTATAAATTCACTCATCTTCTAACTGTGACAGCTGTGAGTTTAAAGATAAAATCAAAATGATCCAGATCTTGTTCATCTCCTTTCTCTAGGGTCCCTGAAAGGTCACACAAATATGTCTCACTTAGAAGTTTCCCACTAACTGTGAAGTGCATTTCTTTTCTAAATTCAAACTTACTGGTATGTTAGAAAGAAGCAATGTATCCTCTGCATTTTTTCAAAGCTGCGTCTCAGGCCTGTATTGTGAATTTGAAATCCTCTAGACCCATTTGTATAGTGTATGAGACAGTATTTACCTCCAAGATCTATTTATAGCAGTGATTACATTCCCTCATTCCTCCCATACTAGCATACATGGTAGAGTTACTACCCCACATTTTCTATTTCCATATAGTCTCTCACGTTAGATTGTACTTCTACACCCTGGTTATCCTCATCATCCTATCCTGTATCCTCTTTGGCTTCCATTTATCTTTCTCCAGTGTGGCTGAGCAGAATGATGTGTGGTAGTTTAAAAGCACTCAGGGCAGCTCTGTGGGGACATAGGCACATCCCAGAGTCACACCCTGATCGTCTCACATCACACAGCAGGCTCCCAGTCCTGTTCTGACTGGCCAGAAGGCTCAAACCTTCCCCTTGCCAGTGCTTCCGCTGGATAAGCTCTCATCTACATTTGCCATCTGCTCCTAAATCCACCACTTTCTGTTTTATGCACTGACGTTTTGTTCCATTTTTATTACGTTGTTTCTCAAGGACATTCAATTTTAGTTGCATAAAATCCCCCTCATCCTCTGTATTAAGGGTTTCATGTATTCTGCACTGTCTACTGATTTAATCAAATTTAATCAATTAGTCCAAACATTTTAGTGAAAACACTAAGCAAGTAATTCCCAAAATGTGTTAACAACTATTGGCAGACAGACCTATTTCACCACTCCACCTATTTCAACACCACATACCTATCATCTTATAAGCTAATTCCTACCTAATTTACTGTTCACATTACTAATCCCAGTCTTCCTCTGATTGTTCATCGCTTGACATACTGTGGAATGCATTACAAAAGTCTAGATGAATTATATTAATTATATTTTCTTGCCTAAGAACAAAGCCAACCAAAGTTTTTGTTCAAGTGAATCCATGATGCAGCATTTCAAGGTGCTGATGGCAAGGACAGCCCATGATTAAGGGCAGGGGAGGAAACACAGAGTAGTTATAACCAGTCTATTTGTAAACACTTTATAGAAGGCTGTAAGTAAAAGCCAGCATGAATCCAAAAATAATACATAATGCCAAAGCAAATTTCTGTAACAAACAGAACAGCAGAATTGAGAAGCAGATATATATCCTGACACTGTCTCCTATGATACTCATGTATGCACGCTAAACAGATTAGACCAAAGGAAAATAATGTGGATGCATATCAAGAAAAATGAAAGAATAATCAAAACACACCAAAACAAACAAGAAGCCCAAACCAAACATTCAGAAATCACCACTATCTGTCAAAATATGTACACAGAATGTAGTCCCCAAAGTCACCTACAATGGGACTGCGTTTACTCACTGTTTTCATTAGTGACCCAGATGACGGAACAGAAACTACATTTATTAAATTGACGAACAACCAGCTTGATGGGACTGCAAATTATATTAGAGGACAAAAAGGCAAACTGAGCAAGTGATCTGAGAAAAAAGATGACATGCAAAACACTGCACGTAGGCAAAAGTCAACCACAGAAATACTGAGTGGCTAAGGAGAAATTCCACAGAAAAACACAGGTCAGGCTCAATTTATGGGCTACGAGTTAACAGTATCACACTGTAAAAATATAAACACGATACTGGGATATAGAAATGTTAGTACAACCTGTGTTCTGCATTCATAAAGCCTCAGTTATAGTACTATAAAGTGAGCACAGTTTTAGATATTGTTCTTCACGACAGGTATGTACAATAAAATGAGCATAGTTTTGAAAAATACCATGGATGAATACGGACTGAAGAGACTGGGAAGCGAAAACAGCTGGGTGTGTCACCAGCTATGAAAACAGGATGCTGCAAGGAATAATTTCTTAATCTCTACAGCAGACACAACAAGTTTTAACTGCCTTAATTTAGATTAGATGATCTCAAGGTCTTTTTCAGTCTTATGATTTTACAGTATCCACAGAGTCACTCACCTCTCCCAAATAAAACAACACTTAGAAATACATGTCCAAAGTAATGATATATTCAAGCCTGTTTTTATTATGCCATATACCTTTCGGACCCCCATCACATCTTTCACGGCCTCTCTGAACAGCTACAAACCATGAATCCTTGGGGGCCTGCAATGCAAATGAGAGTCTCAAGACCTTGCTCCCTGGGCAGCAAAACTCTGGCAATAATCTTGGGAACTGTGAGATACCAACTTTCCCTGCCTGCACATTCCCACCAACAGAGCTGAACAGGAAGATTTACCTGCAGACTTTGGGAAAGGCTCTGGCAGATCATGCCTGACCTGAAGGCCACAGGCTGGCCTTCCTTGTCTAGAAAATTAATTCTTCTCAAAGACAGGTATAGGGTCAGTCAAATTCACTCTCTGAAGTAGGTATATTGTAGTTTACTTCATTTTCTTTAATCTCCCAAACCCTTTATTCCTTCCACCCACACCCCTCAATGCCTTCCAAAGCTTTACATATTGTGAGGACAGACTGACAGGCTTTTAATTGCTTATCTAATTCTTCCTTTCCCCCTTTTCATGTTGGCACTGCTTCCTCCTATCATTGGTACCACCCTGAAGGAAAGATGGGCTAAAGTAGTTACAATAAGCACTAATTCTTCGCTAATTGTGAGATGGAAATTCCTATTGGTCTGAGTATTTTACAATCCTTAAGTTCCCTCTGGTCATAGTAATTTCCATTTTCTTATTCTCACGCATCTTATGTTTTTCTCTTAGTTATCATTATCAAGGCCAAAAATATTTAATGTTTTAGTTGCGTATTACTGCTATTCTTTAACCTTCTGACCATGCAAAACCCTCTTTTTATTTCTTTTCACATTATTTGGAAGATCAAGTTCAATTTTTAGAAACAAACCAGAATTAAGTTGTCCTGTCCCCTGTGTGTCCCCTCTGCCACTGCTTGCAGGATTCCTGCAGTAGTCTTCGTATATATCCTCAGGCTGACTATTCATCCCTTTTAGTCTGCAGACCAGGATAGCTCTTTCCTGAAGATTCAGTTTCCAGACAAGCTTTACCTATCTGTAACTTCAAAAAATTGTGTCCTGAGGCTCCTTACGCTTGTGACCAGCTTTGCTTATTTAAATTTGCCACAAAGATTCAAAACTTAAATTTCCAAAACAACTTCCCTCTACTTTTTCATGTATTTCAAACTGAATCAGCCCATGATTACTAAGGGTGCAGTTTTAAATTCCATTTAACCTGGTTAGCTGTGAACTGCCAGTGAGGGGGAATGCCTGAACGCCTCCCAGCCCCACGCACTGGCTCCATCTCTGCTCTGGCAGCCTCATCCATGGGAGCTCACCCCCACCCCACTGACTCATTTCCACTGGAGTCACCTTTCTCATGGAACTCCTGCCTCGGCTGTGGGACTGCTCTGATCTCTCAGCAGCTGATAAAGCATAAAGTGAAACTGAATGCTCAGTCCGAAATTATTTTCTAGAATATCCTCATTGCTTTTCAAAATGAAGTCTAAAGTAACACTGACTTCCTGTTGGTTCAGTGACTAGTTTAAGGAAAGGCCTTGCCAGCAAACATATCCAGGAATACCTTGGCCCTATCACTTCTTCTCTTATCACTACCTGGGAAAGTAAACCACCTGATAACAAGCAGTATTTATCTAACAACACTACAAAGATCCCTATCCCCACTCCAGTCTAACCCTGGGGCTAACACAGATTCTTTGCTCCTTCTGTCATCTTTTTCCAAAGTGATTTTGAGCCAAACTGATTTTTGTCTGGCCTTTTTACACTGAAGTATTTTTTCTACTCTACTATATAATTACTACTGCACAACTTTTGCTTTTGTTCTGTTATTTTTGAACAGCACAAAGCATTTTAAACACCTCTAGCCCAGTTATTAAGAGCATTCTGCCACCCTTCTGATACTCTGGTGTTTTATATCCCAACCTCTATGAGAAGCTTGGATTTCTACATTTTGTTATGCCAGCTCTCAACGTTTTGTTTATTTCTCAGTAAGACCAAACTATTATCCATTAGCCTTTCCCTAGCTGCAATGCCTGACAATCATTTTCCTCAGTCTCGGAGCTCTTGCCCTTCTCAACTGGTACTAGTCTTCTATCTACTGACACTTCTCCATATGCCAAGACAGAAACAAATGTTTACCCATAAAAGCTAAGGTGTGAATGGAGGGTTCACTGTTGGTCAAAGCCTTTTCCTTACACTGAAGTTCCCAGGCAATGCACCAGCCATCCTCTCTAAAGGCAATTTTTCCAGATACTTGGGGGCAGAGCCTCTCTGTAAAAGTTATCTCCCCAGGGCTCTCTCCTCCAGGTACTGTACTTCCACTCGGGATTGTTAGAGCACCTCCTCTCTCTTCTGCAGTATGATATGCACATCAGTGATCCACCACGAAGAAAATTTGCTGTCATTTATCCTATCACGAAGGCTAATGATAGAGTCTTTGCTTCCCACTCCTACTCAAATCCCTTCAGGATCTTTCTCAGCTTTCTTATTCTTATCTTCCTATTCAGCAACATCAAAAGTCCCACGAACAAATCTGCAATTCCTCAGCCTTCCCTTAGTTCTTGGATCTGGTTTAAGTTGCAGCCTCTTTCCCAGTTGCATCTTGAGCCTTTCAGCTTTTCTGGCTTTTTTCTCCTCTTCACTTTTGAACTGTATTAGTAATTTCATACATACTATATTTAGTCATCTTTATTAAATCTACCATTTTTCAGGTTTCCTCCACTGTTCCCTTGATTATTAACTCTCATCTGTTTCAAGTCCTTGCCTTTAAAAAGGACACACATGAAACTCCCTTGATATTCTTACCAGTTACACAGCAACTACTTATCAGCTGCTTGACTTCTGAAACCTTTTGTCTAAAGGAATTTCAACCCTTCCTTTAGATCAGCTGTGGGTAGCAGCAGGAACCTCTCATACTCGAGTTCAAATGCTGTCCATAAATTATATTCAAATCAAATACTAACCACTGATCCTCAAGAAACAAGATTTGCTTCCCAGGAAAGAGAATTTCCCTCAGGAAAGGGTCCTATGCTGGCTTTGCTGACCTCTCCTAAAAGCCCAGTGCTTTAAAGCAAACTGGATGTGTCAAAGATGTCTGCTTGGTTATTCCCATGGAAGTCGATCTGAATTTGGCACACTTAGAGGCCTTAAAAAAAAAAAAAAAAGTTCACAGACATCTGAGTGAGAAATGCTTGCAAGCAAGGGGCTGTTTCCTTTCCTGGCAGTCACGATTCCTGACTACTGAGGTTGGTGGCCTCAGAGATCAGAAGAGAAACGTATTCCCCACTGCTGGCACCCACCACTGGAGAAAAAGGGACATGTAAATGGAGGAGCAGGCACAGGGGGCAGGAAAAAAACATCAGAAGGGCAAGAAAGAGTGAACAGGGTGAATAGCTGGCAATGGATTAACAGTACAAAGCTCTGTATATCACCCTCACACATCCCCTTTGGTGGCTGGAAATAAAACCCCCAGGCAACACTCCTGTTTTCTACCAAGACACTTACTGATTTTTGTGCCTGGGCCACAAACACAACCAACCAAGGGGTGTGAAATAAACCACTTTGCTCTGTAAAATTCTTGAGTACTAAGAGGGGTTAAGGTTCTCTCTACCTCCCTCCCCTCTCTCCATCAGGGACAGCAGGCCTCCTGCAGGGACCACCCCCCCCTTGCCCCAACCCACTGGAAGGGTTAGGATACTCTATTTGTACAGGTATTGCCTGTTCTCAGCGGTGTGGAGCAGCAATCACCCCTGCACTGTCCCCACCTTCCTCCCTTCCCTGGCCTGCACCACTTCTGAGTACTTCTGCCACTTGCAAGGTACTACAGCATATCTGCTTGAGGATGAGGCACCCTGTCAATTTTTTTGCCTTTCAACTTCGCCTAGCTCTTGTAATTTACTATTTTTTTTTATAATTCTTCTAATCACGTTCAATTTTTTCTGTAACAGCATTTCAATTTACTATTTATATTGTTCCTTTTATTTTTGGCCCAACAAGGCCAGGCATAACTGATACAGAACTGTGAATAAATTAGATAATAGCTTCAAAGCTAGGCCTATTCAAAAGTTGGGAATTTTTTTTTACTCCTATTTAAGATATTCTCAAGCTGTGCTTATTCAAGATATAAAGCAAGCAATGGATGGAAGTTTAAAAATGAAGCCTCCCTTTGGTCTTATATTCTCATATCTGTAAAATGTTTTTGAGAATTTAACTCCCTTCCCCACCCCCAAAGCAACAAGAACGAGCTTACCATTAGGTAGGTATTGAGGGAACAAAAGAGTAACACTGACAGGTTTTTTATTTTTCTCTGAAAGAGAGCTATTTCAGACCAAGACCCATAAATGGAGCTGGACAATAGGGCAAGCACTAAATCTTTAGGACACTTCCCCCTTGCCCCCCCATTGCATAGTGCTGTAACATTGTACAGTGAATTACTTCAGGAGAATCTATAAAATGAACGACCCATTTCTGGTCAAAAATCCCAGCTGTGACTCACATAGCTATTTGGCCTATAAAAAGCAAAACCCATCACCTTTTCTGCGCCCCGCCACCCCCCAACCTGTTCTGGTACATAAAAAAAGAATTGGCATATTTTCCAATGAATATAAAAGCTAAGGACTTTTTGAAAAAGAGGAACAGTTACTTTTAGAACTACCTTCTCTTATGAAAAAAATCACTCCAGCACACCTGCATGCAAAATTAGCATTTGTCTCTCTCAGTCATTATTCAGTCTCTGAAACAATTTCTCTAAGTTTCTTTATAACAGAGTTATACCCTTCTCTCTAATCCTGAAAATAAAGGGGATAAGAAAAAATACATCCATTCATTTGAGTTTATTTCAGTAAAGATGTTTTGCACTAAGTGGCTCTAATAGTGATTTTAATGATAGAAGAAAATACATACCCTGTTTAGGGAGATGGAACATAGATATCCCAGCTATGGAAGACCTCTCCAGTTAAAGTATGTTTACAAAAATTGTGCCTTCCCCACACACTGGTAACTTTTTCTCTGCCTTCAGGCTAAAAGATGATTTAAGTAACATATCAATGGACTTCAGCAATAAATACCTCATCATCGTAATGAAAACGAAACAGACTGCTAGTTGTCACAGCAGAATCTAAATTAGGTTTCTATATTTAGAAGTACCACCTTTCTTTTGAGGATAGTAATGTGCTTCAGTTGAAGGGCAAAAAGAACTCATCCGAAGTTGGTGCAGAAGCTCCTGAACATGAGTATTAGTGGCAAAGGAGATTGAAATCAAAGAAATGTATATGTAATAATGGTGAGTATCGGATGTAATTATAACATCAACATTAAAACTAATTTGTAGAAAGTGGGAGGCATATGAAATTGGAAAGCAAAGTTTAACTGGCTACGTTCTAGATCTTTAAAGAAATTAAAAGGACAAAGCTGTTCATTCCATTATCAGCTTTTTATTTATGACCTTTCAAAGAGAAATTAATTAAAACATTGTAATGACACCAGATATTTGTCATAGTAGTGGTGTTGTAGTTAAGGTCTAAGGATGAAGACTGACACTTCTATTTCAGAACTGAAGAAGAACGTGCATTATTAACAACTCACAATTCAATTCCTTCTGTATCTGTCAATCCAACAAAATGTATTAGCTCTTCTTCCATGAGCCTCATCCCACTTATTACTTCACAGAAACATCGAGGATTTTCCTTCCACTGCATTTTTGCCCCCCAAACTCTTCTACTTGAATTATTCCTTTCCTTTTGGTCACTGACACAGACTTTAGTAAGCTGATCCTCTGTCAGTGAAACAGAGTATTTTAAAGTACACTCTAGATGTGAAAGTTACTCCTACTACACTTCTGCCTTGTCTCATTGTCTTTGTCACTAAAATGTTCCAAGTCTGAACTTAATAAAAATAGTCAAGGTGACCGTCCTTTATTTAGTATCTAAAGCATCCAGATGTAATTCCAGATGTTCCATTCCAAATACAACCAATTTATTCCTATTCAGTTTCAACCAGACACTAGATCCTCTAGGAGAGATAAGCAGAAAAAAGAAAAAGCAATTGCAAGCTGCAGTACTCAAAAACCTGTGCTATATAAAGTGTGATGGATTTCCTATTGGAAACTACTTTGGTTTATACCACTGGTATGCAGTAGGAGGAGAACAGTATTAATGTAAAATATATTGAATTAGCCAGAAGACTGGAACATAATTAGCCTGGGAAAATGTAATTGCCAATGGTATACAGCACACATGTAATCTTAACATTCAGCCAGAGAGCCATGAGGAGGAGCTGACCTGCTACCCATGTGCCTTACCATTCAGCAGAACATTGGCAAGTTACTGAACCACTCATCTGCCTTTCTGCCAGCTCCAATTTCAGCACACATTCCTTCAGACACCATCACTTGGCAGAAAAAGTGAAACCTGTCCTGTTTGTTCTCTGCTCTGGTAATACCTTGCAGTCCTGCTTCTCACGTGTAAAAACTTAGGACTTGTTTTCAGAAGGGTTTGCTCTGTAATGCACAGCCCCATCCCACTGAACTGTAGGTTATAATAGTTTTAATAATATAAAATGCATATTTTATTGGACTTGGCATTCTGCTGCACAATCTTACTTTCTCAATCAGAGAATCCTTAAGACTGGGCTGAAAATTACATTTTCAGGACCCAAGCAGCTTGAGGAGTATGAGAAAGAAAAAAACATATGGGTTTTTTCATGCAAACTTCACTGGGGAGGCGTTGTGCCACAGAAGGCAGACCTGAGTTGTGGCAGGAAGCAGAGGGCAGAGGTCCAGCCACTCTCCCACAGGCCTCTCTGTAGCCATGTGGTGGAAAGCAGAACCAGCCAGCCCACAGGAACTGCAGGGTGTCACCACCCATTTCACCACTGCTCCTCACCAGAGCATGCAGATATCACAGGTCACTTCCACTGCAGCTGTCAAAGTGTAATGAATGACCTTGTTCCTTCCCCAGCAATATTTCTGAAACCAAACTCTCATGCAACAGGAGGACACTATACAAAAGGTTGACACTTCCAAGTGCTTCCTAAGGCATGCAGCTCAGGCAAATATATTTTAATGTATTTTGCCTATCTTTAGGAATTAAAAAGCATGAGCAAGAACTGAATTTCAGCTTGCTGATAGGTGAGTTCAATATAGAAATTATTAAGAGCATTATGTGCAAAAGACCCATTTAAGCATTTACTCACAAGTTTCCCTCTGTGCCCCCTGGGATGGACTGGGGTGGGGAATATTCCTGAACATTTATACAGTCCAGATTCCTTCAGGCTTTATCTATCAGCAAAAAGAGACCTGGTAACATATTAAACAACTCCAGCCTGTTTCCTGAGCATTTACTGAACTGCTTGTCAGTTTTTGTGCCTGTGGCCCACGCAGGCAGTGGAGCAGAGGCATGTCGCCTTTGAAAAGGGAAGCCCAGTTTCAAGATCCTCTTCCATCCACTTCAGAGCAGTTTGTTATTCCTCTCTCTGAACCAGGAACAAGGACCTCTCTCTCCTACCTCCCATGTCAGCAACAAAACCACACACCAGTGGGAAGGGGACTCCTTACCAAACAACCCTTCCATAAAGGTTTCCATGAGATTTCTCTCTGGTGTAAGAACAGTTTATTTTGTCAAAAAGTGCATTTTTGTGGCTACCTCAACCATGTAACAATGGTTGATGGTCTAATCCACTTTGGTTTACTATTTTAAATTAACTTCTCCGTTGGAAATTAAAGCTACTTCCACCTCTACTGTATTATTACAGCTGACTGTAATTACTGCATTAGAACAATGAGTTATTTTCCATGGCACAAAGTACTGAATTTTAGAGGGTATCAGCCATCAGTTCTGAAGTCTGAACAGTCTCCAGTGAAGGGCAGCATTTAATCCAGAGAAAACAGCATTTTATACTAAGTCTTGCAAAAGGATTTCCCATGGGCAGTCTGTTTTGACAACAGTTACCACACTGGCACATGTGAAACGATTAGTTTTTCCCATACAAAAAGTGGAGCCCAGATGACCATCAGTTTCAGAAGCACTCATGCCTGTTAACTAAATGCTCAAATGCTCTTATTTACAAAAAAACAAACAAACCAACCCAATAAAAACGAAGGGTGAAATGGGATTGATTTAAACTTACTAAACTAGTCATTAGGTTTATTTTTTAAAATAAGTTTTTCCCATAGTATGTTTTCTTCTAGGTACCACCAAGTTACAGTAAAGACTAACTTTTCAATGCTTAAAGTAAGAAAAAACTATACAGAAGATCCATGTTCTTATTAAAATAGCCAGCTAAAACTCATGAATGTGAATGAGGGGCTTTTTTTCCCCCATAATATATTAAGAAAAAAAGATAGGTTACACTGAAGAACATTAAGGAGGAAATCTCAACCTTATGGCAAGGCCAGGAAGTCCTGGGCTAGGCTGGTAAGTAAGTGCACCCTTCTTCCTAAAAGAAGTTTTCTGTTGGACTAGTGCTGGCAGGGCTCCCTGAGAAGTCATGTGCTTTGGCATTTACTCTTTTATTGCAGTACATGGTTCCTCTTATAACTTCTCCGAAGAAGCAAGCAGATGTCCCTGTATTTGTTACATTCACACCACATTTCAGGACTACATTTCCAAACATAAAATGGAGTGGTTTTTTACAGAATTACTAAAGAAAAAAAAAAATCTGTCTTCCTCAAAACAGCAGGTGTGAAGTAGCAGACCAAAGCACTACCTGCATGCTTCCATATGTTCAGAGCAACCTCTTCCATTCCCACAAAGATAATCACCTCAGCTGAGAAACCTCAAACATGAGAATTGCTCTGACTGACAAAAGCAACCCGGGGTGGGGCTGACAAAAGCAGCATTTAAGTACAGGTCTCCACAAGCAGAGTTACTATCACAACATCCACACTACTATCAGAAAACACAACACATGCCAGGTAGATGTTTCCTCACAGTACCTGTGAAACTCTAGATGCCTGGTACAGTTTCTGCAGTGCTGCTGATCCCAGGGCACATGCTCCTCACAGGAACTGTGCAGCTTGGTTTCTGGCACATGAGACAGCTTGAGGCTCACCTCAGGAGTTCCATACAAACATCTCTGGCTTAGCACCTTGTACCCACCTGAGATGGTGAAAATGTGTTTCCCTCCACCATAACATATAAATAAAATGTTAACCAGCAAAAACACGGTACACTGGAGTGTTTAAGTGAACAGTGTTTAAATGCAGAGGCAAGATTCAGGTGCTGTGCAGTACTTCTAGAGTAATCCTTCAGCACAAGTGCTCCCATTGGGGATTTTTGTGGTATGTAACTGAGGCTTGTATCCTGTCTCAGTTACCATCTTATAGCTAAGGCTTCAAAATACTGACCTGTAACATATAGGTTTCATCCATATTCCTATTACGTAAGAACACTCAGGTGGGTAAAGGAAAGCTGAAGAACACTGCCAACAGATGTATATGGAGGGAGATCATGGGCTACCATTCCTGAAAAACAGCTTACAAGGGACATTGTGGCAGTGCCATGTCCTACCCTGAATTTATTTTTTGCAAAAGTAAAAATTGCTTCCTTGTATTAATTCTTTCAGTACCTGAGATTTCAGACCCTCTCTGTTGCAGCTGCTGCACTGGTGAGGTTAGCTGACACCTCCCTTCACCTGGAAGCCCCACTAGTACTTTTGCTTTTTCTGATTGTTGCACAACAGGTGAGTGCGCGTCTGTTAACTGGGACTGACAGCAGGAAGTCATCTTCAAGTAGCCCCATTTTTCTCTTCAAGGCACACAGAGCAGCACTGGGTAATTGTACATTCAAAGCAAAGACTCTCATATGAAGTGCCCATGGCTGACGAGGCTGTGTGTGTTCAAGGCCATCAGAGAGCTGATGAAACACCAGTTTTATCTCTGTGCCTCACAGCCATGCCCTCACCTCGAGCTGAGATATGACAACACTGAAGCTAAACCTCAGTAACTGCTTTATTGTTTGGGTTTGTTGGGAGTTTTTTTCTTGCGTAGTCTAATTCAGGCTAGAAAAGTTAGCTTCCATTTCCAAAGGCCAAAATAAACCATATCCAAACATGGGGATTACATGGATTTCCTGCCAAAACCATGAAAATCACAAACTGAAAACTATGGATTATTTTGTCTTGCTGTATGGGTGTGTTGGTTTTTTTCCTGGTAAAGTACACTTCTAACTGGTCACAGAAGGTTTGGGTAAAACTTTTGTTTATCAGAAAGCCCCTCTAAGATATATGCTATGCTTTGAAGTCTAAGATATGAAATACTTTAGGCTGACAAATACCCATGGCCTTGCTTGGCAGATAATGCCATGGAATTAAGGCTGGGATGGTCCTGAGGGGACTGGGGAGAGCAATGCGAGTTTACAACCCAGGCAGCTGTTGACACAATGCTAATCAACTTCTGATGCTACTACGGGGAAGGAAAGAAAACTGGGAAGGGCCCAAAATTTGACTTCACAGCTTCACTACTTTGCGCTGTTAACATTGTCTGTCCTGTCTTCATTGAGGAGGATGAAATCACTCCAGAGTTTTTCACTCTAATGCAGCAGTACAAGAAGACAAAGAGAAACCTCCAAGAGGGCAGACAGAGACTTGAAAAAGGCATGTCAAAGTGCCTCTCTGACCACACATACAGCTTCCTAAACCACATCAAAGGATGTCACAAGAAAAATAAAAAAATTAAAAAACCTAAAAAGGGAAAAAAGGAAACGAGGAATAAAAAAGCTAACTGACAAAACCTTGTCCACATACACAGGCACACACAAAGCATCCCCTCCTCAAAGTGGAAAGGGGCACGTAGAATGACCTGGCAGTACTGGCAAACAGAGTGGTTTAGGGACCAACTTCCTGAGCCATTTCCTATGTCATGGCCCATCCCTGAATCAGCATAACCACTGGCCATACCCATGTACATCATCCACCACCACAGCACAGCCTTCAGGGCAATGGGGCAATAACCTGATCCTCTCCTTTGTTGGTAAGGGACATTTCTTTGCCTGTTGTGAACCTGCTGATCCAGTGTTTCACTGGACATCCATTGAAGGCAGTAATTTCTTACCTCGACAGCACTCCTGCCCATAGTAAAGTCTGCCCCCATCATCACCCATGTTCGAGGCCTGTTTAAGACTCCTGACAAGAATATTTTCTTCTGACCCTCTTTACTCAAGAGAACTGGACTGCATTTCCTATGCCAGGTAGACACACACTGTTAGTTTCTACTGTGACATAATTTTAGGTTTTGTTTTGTCCTTACACTTTGTCTTTTTTCACTGCTTGTTGCTATTCAGCAGACCTCTAGAGCTGAAACCCAGATGGAAACAGAAGCCATAGTTAAGGTCAATTGAGGACACATGACCACTACCTGCTCTTTAGAATGATGCTAAAACTCTGGGTAAACAACCAAATGTGCATTCAGACCGATATCTTTTAGAGGGATAGTTGTATTCGATTATGAAAATACTTCTTTTTTTACTTGCCATCAATGCATTTCTGAATGAAAGAGCTTCACAGAGAGACTTACACAAAGATGGAGAGTTTGACAAAGCAATTTCTTGATTGTGTAGAATTCCAAGAAGATACAAATTTTAAATTAGAAACAACAGTATTTTAGATTAGCAGCTGATCTACCAGAATACTGTATTTCCATTAGTGCCTAACACTGTCACCACTTAAAAGAAATGAATACCTGCCTCATTTGGGAGATGGGTACAAGCCAAAATAACAAAACATTTTCAATTGATAGTATTCCTCCAGGGTCCTGAAACTAGCTTGCATTTCTAAAAATCCATATTATTTGAGAAAGACAGCTGTAGTAATGGTTTTAATTCCCTTGTTACTGTCATCATATAAAAAGATTGATGAGATGAATACTTACAATGCATTTATGTTAAGCATCTCAAAAAAAACAGAAATAATTTTTGCCACACAAAAACTTTATGTAAAATTGCTGTAAAATCTTCCTAGTCTTAAACAAAATATGGGGGGGGGGCGGAAATCACAGCTTACAGGGAGAAAGAGTATCAAAAGATGAAACTATAAAAAGAACGTAGACCAAACCGATGACTTACAGGGAAATCCACAAGCATAAAGTACACTTAGGCCACCAAAAATCCACAGCTCTTACCAGAGAGTCATACTTTTTCCATTTCCATTACTTAATTTCACAACGTCTTTAGCATTGGTAAATCTCACCTTGGTGTCCTGCACAAACACCAAAACAGCATTTTCAATCATGGCCTTGAGTGAACTTTCCTTGAAAATATTTCCTGAGGCTGTTCAAAAGGATGTTAGCCAACAAAGCAGCTTGCAAAAATGCAGGCTGAGCAAAACAAAGATGTACGGATATTATTTTCAAGATCGTACAAAAGACCCCTACACACTTCAGCCAAGGAAGAGAAGATTTTCCTTTATATTTCCTGAACATTTAGAGACAGTATTTATAGAGTTCTATCTGTAAGAGTTCATTCTTTGCAGCAACAACATCCCATCCAGTATCTCATAAAATCCCTTTTGGATCAGAAAGAATCACAGGTACTGTAGTTTATTCTCCAACAATGGCTTTTAGTATAAATAAAAATATTGTTTCTTTTCAGAGTTGAAAAATGTGCTTGAACTCTGTGCTATACTGACATAAAATAAATAAATGAATTGACCTGATTCCAATTCCATCTGAACACACAGCACTATTAATAACAAGTTTTATAAAGGAGAAAAACAATGTATAGCCATCTTCATAATTAATGCTTTTTAACCAGAAAACTATCTTGGGCATTGGAAAGTAGAAAGAAACTATATTTGAGGAGTACTAGCCTTATATAACTCTTGACCTAAAGTAAACATTAATAAAAGTGATGCTTATATTAAAAAGATAACTGATCACTTCTATTTTTATAGCATCAGTGATGAACCAGAAGAATTCCATTCCTGATTAACATTTAATATACCATACATCAAGATGCTATCTGCAAAAACATAGTAAAAATCCATCCTCTGAATATTTTAATGTATTTAAAGTACTTTTATGCAGAACAACTACAAGACACTCTAAATTCCAGGATATGTGAAATACTTTGATCAACTATGTCTCAGCTACAGTTATTAAATTACATCTCATATAATGCTCTCTGCTATATTCCACCGTGGTACTTTGTAGAACTCCACAGGAATGTTCTTTTTCATCTTTTACCCAGCCTAGCTATAAAAGTAAACTTGTCAGTTTTTAGGAATAAGCATGTTCTGGACAATTCCCAGGACTATGTGCAGGGTAATGAATACAGATACATCATCTGCATTATTTAAAATTTTAAAAATACTCAGGAGTTTGAGAATGATGGGGAAGGCACAGTGAATCACTGGGCCCCAGGTAAGCACCATCTCTCTTGACAGAAAAACTGGTGGATCATCTATCGATTGGATTTTGAGACAACTGAGAAAGAATATTAGGCACAGATACTGCCATTCTTTCATTCCATATGCATCTTTAATTATAATTTTTTTCAGTTGGAACTAAATTCTAAAGCTCAGGAACAGAGGAGTGCAAATTTGCACAGGCAATTTAAACCTCCAGCCTCATCCACACATAGGAAAACAAAGTGTTTTCCAGTTTTTCCATGGCTGACTTTGCAACCCGAGTAATGGCTTTAAAAGTAAGAGTTGTTTGGTCTGTGATGCCCTAAATTCAAAATGGAAGCTGATATTACAGAACTTCCATCATGTGGAAGCACACTGGCCCCACAGAGCTGACAAGTCTAATTGGAACTTTAGTATTTCACTTACTAACCAAACAAGGTGAATGAACGAGCAGCAGGCACGGGGGCCCCTGTCTGGAACTGCATGTATTCACCTACTCTACCACAGCCTCTCTTCTCAAACAAAACGACAGCCTGGGATGAGGATCTTCTTCAGCTTCCCCAGCTGAATACCAAGGGCTGTGCTGCTCAGAGCTCAGTTCCTCCTGGTGGCTGACGCACCAGGATCCCTGGCAGGCTGCCACACAGCGCAAACCCACAAGACCTTGCTTAAAAACCAACCTACGTCGGCAGATGCCTTTGGAGCTAAGGAGCCTGAAAACCTGTGCTGCAAGGCAACCACAGAGGCTGGAACAGTTTTTAACACAAGACTGTTCAGACCAGTCCCTAGAAGGAGATAAAAGGCTATGTAAATGAGTGTCATAATTATCTGGTAGACGAGCTTTGGTACTCAGGATTCACAGGTTTTATTTTTAGTTCTGAAAGGAAGTATGCTTTTTATGGTCAATCCCAGTTGGCCTCTTTCTGCTTTCACCGCTCTCACCACTTCAGCAAGAGAAATTACAGTACTTCTTGCTTCAGCTGTTCATCGGTTTTCCTGCAATGGCTTTGTGAAACAGGGATGAACTGGTACTCGCACTGTTATTTACAGATTTGTACAGGAGAGGTGGCTGTAACCAGGGTTAATTCCATAATTATTTTCCTACTTATGCTTCCTAGAAAATTCTGTCCTTGTGTTTAATGAAACATCTACACAGCTCAAGCAGTAAGTTCATACACAGTATTATGGATCTATCTATCAGCCAGATTTGGTTTTGTATAAAGAAGCTGCAAGTTCTATAGAAGTGGAATGGCTAGACCGTGGGCACACTGAGGAAATCTTTGCACCTGCTTAGATTACAGCATTCCCCCCTGCCCCTGGCCTTTATAATCAGATTTCTTTATCTTTTCAAACCATCACACTGTGTTTTTATCTTAAATCCTTTCCCTACAGCCAGAGGTTTGCTGTGGGGACGGCTGTCCCCCTGCAGAGCAGTGAGCAGTGCAGAGGCTCTGCTGTGACTCACTGTACCCTCAAATAACCTCCAGACTGTTCCGACCAGAGCTGCAGCAGAACACGGTGGCTGCTGACTCAAACAGATGCAACACAGCCTCGTTCCCTTGCGGAGCACGGTGCCTTCTCTGTGCCATTAAATATGATTCATACACAGCACGCTGCCAAAATCAAAAGAACAGATCAACATTAGCAGACAGTAAATTCTAAGTCTCCTCTTTGAATATTACAGGCAAATAACCTAGAATAATTCTGCGTATAGCAACTTGCCCTTCAACCTCACAAGGATGATACAAATTTGCCACCTTTAGTACAGACACACAGTCAGTTTGACCATATAAGCACCCAAAAGAAACATCAGAGATGCCTAACACCAAAGTAAGGTAAATATATGCCAGTGTTTTGCATCCACTGGTTGTTAATTAGCAGACTGTGGTGGAAACATTCACATCAAAAGTCATTAAAACTATGTCCAAAAAACACCTTCAGATTTCATAGAATCTAACATTCATCTCTACCCCGCAGTGCCTTTGGAAGAAAGGAGGACATGTGACAGAAGAGCTTTTGAGCAATGCTGTCAGACAGCATGGCATGAAGCAGTTCCTGTCTTGACAAAAAAGACACAGAGAGAGACAGACTTGGCTAATAATCCCATCCTTTTCAACCAGACAGGATGTGGTTCTACAATAAAGAGACACTATTGACTCCATTAACCTACAGTGCTGGAATCAAGTCATGAAAAATGTATTAATTTCCACTGCTCATTACCATCCCCTAAATAGCTGCTACAGCCTTACCTATCACTTTGCAGTATTTTTCAAGAGAATGCTGTAGTCCAGAGAGAGCAGCATTTCCTAACTCAGTACTTATTTTCTTCAAGAACAAACAAATCCATGAGTTAAACCAAGTCTTTCTATCTGCTGGTATTTTTATGTATGATGAATTAGTCCCTTCCCGTGATATAATGCAGACTCAAACTAGAAGAATTGATCTTGCTGTCTAGACTTGAAAGGTTTCACTAGAAAGGAGTTTAACTTTCAGTTTTCAGTGATGTATGTTGGGGGAGAGGTCTGGTAAAGCAATAAATAACCAGCCAGAAAATGTATTCTGAGATTGTTATTAATAAGGAGATCAGCAAATAATTGTGTATGGCTACAGTTTTCTCCAGTGATACTTGAGATCCATACCATAACCATAAATTTACAACTCATTTTTTCACAAAAAGTCAGCCATCATTAAAGGATGATGTTAACTGCATGACCAACACATATAGGTCTTTAGCACTCCATGACTTGATAACTAGAAATATCCATTTATTTACATATCTGTGTACCTTTTTTTTTTTTATCCCTGTCCTCCACTTGGCCTCCATAAATTCAAGATGTGTTAAGTCATCATTCTGTTTTGGCATTAAGCTCATTAAGCCTTTTCCTGACACTGTTTTTACAATTAATAAGAACTTTGCAAATTAGGACAGCCTGCATACTGTAATAAATATCAATTTACAAAGGTTTTGCCGCACAAACTGTCTATATTTAACCTTCATAATGTATTTCTGAGAGTTGCTTATACTCATCAAATAACTCATTCCCCTGTCATCCAAATCCTGATCCTTTCTCTCTCAAACTGAAGATTCATAAGAGGGTTTAACACTGTGTTCAGTGTCACAGGAGCGGGATGGGCTTTGTGGTAATACTCAAGCTCTGAGGAATTCCAGGGAATGCTCCTCTTGGAGATGCAATTCATTCCTGTGATGTGTCAGAGCACAGCACGTTGGGAATTGCACCACCAGCCCGGAATGGGATTCTGTGAGGAGCCAGCTGCCATCCTGGCATACCTGAGAGCATCACAGCATGGCCATGACTCACAGCAAGTGAGAGTCCCTGCCAGCCTCTGCAGCTGAGTGGGGACAGGCAGAAAGACAGGAGAGTTGTTCAACCAGCCACAACCCACTTCCTTTCACCGAGGGCCCTCCAGCACCTTCCTTACCAGCCACACAAAGCTGTGAAGGCACAGCAGCAGACATTGGAAAGTCCTGCTTTCCAACCATGGTGTCTGCACCCTTGTCAGGTGACTGAACACAAGCTGTCTCATCCAAATATGTCCTTCCTTTCTGGAGGCAGCTGCATACTGTGTGTCCTGTGAACTGCTGTGACCGACCACATACAGACAACACTGGAATGTGGCATTCACAAAAAGGGAGCTGGGGAGGGCAACTGAACAACTCAAACATCCTGTCCTCCAAGGCAAAGAAAAGCTATGTAAAGGAGAGTCTCGCTGATAATCCTGTACTCCACAGAAAACACAAAGCTCTCATTCCACTGGACATGGCCTGACTCACATGGAAAGCACAGCTGTAAGAGGAGAACACACCCTCTATGCAGGAGGCTGGTACCAGCACCAGGAAAACGCAGCTGAACAGCACAAGGGGGGGATCAAGGATCCAGGACAATGAGTAAACACCAAATGGCTCAGGAATTGTAAAGGGAATAAGAGAAAAGGAACAAATGGTACATTGACAACTTGTGTCTTCATTTGTGTGTCTACTTTTTTTTGTCTAGACTATTACGGTTTCAAATTTCTTCAAGAAATTAAGGTTACTAAAGCTGAATTCTCAGCAGACTGTGGAACCAGAGTTCACACAAAGGAAGCACTTCGAGAAGGGAGGTTTCAAACTAATGAGAAATCTTTATGGAGAAGAGTTTAAGGAGCACTGTTTTTAAGACAAAGCCGTAGCAATCAGGAGGTGGCAGAGGACAAGGTGTATGTACACTGAGCCCAGGACCTGACCTCAAAGAGCATATTCTGCACGCTGCCCTGGCAAACCAGACTGTGGGCACAGCATTCAGAAGTGTGGTCCAGAGGACTCTTTATCTATTACGGCCACAGGAAGAAACTCATCACAAGATTATTGCATCTATCTGTGCATTTCCTTAGAAATCTGGTTAGCCTCTTCTAAAACCACTTAAGAGGACCTGTATGGCTGGGAATGAAAAGCTTGCTCTGCATTACATGGAGAATCATGTCCAGTCTGGCTGAGATGATGTCCCTCCAAGTCATCGGTTTTGTTAACTGAAACCTTGCACAAGACCTGGCAAAATGAGGAAGAGAACAAGGAATTAAGAGAATAGAGCTGAACCGTCTAACTCTTCAACATCATGTGTCTGAAGTGAGGAATTCGTAAGCATTGCAGAAAAGTGATTGCTCAATCCTGAATTACATTGCAAAGAATTTGTGAAAGGGTAACACTGCTGTGCCTGTGGCCATCACTCCAGTCCCTTAGTCTTTGTTATGCACAAGTGTGGGGGTTTTCCTGCTTTCCATTTCTCTTCCCAGAGATCTGATGAACGCTGTATGTCACTGCTAATTTGGGACTCTGCACAAACAAACTCCTTTTAGTAGTCACTCCTCTATCCAACACACCACCTGGAATAAGGGAAGGGATTCTCTCCCATTCCTCCCCCCAAGAACGGCAAAAATGACATCATGACAACATCACCACAAGGAAGCAAAAGGACAAACCTACTGGACTTCATCCTGTTCTGTTCTGCAGTCTTCTGTGGCTGCAATAATCCTCCTTTCAAAGGCCAAACAGAGACAGCCACTACCACCAGATATTCTGTGATTCTATTTGTCTCAGCAAGCAGGATCTCTGTGCTACAGTGAAAGAGCAGAATCATTTGAACCACCTTCAAAGAAAAGAACAGGGAGAACAAAGACTCCCCCTTTTGACACCAGTGAGCTCCTGCAACATTTCTCTGAATTTGGAAGATGACGACAGTCCCTTACCTGAAAAGGCTGGTTTAGGTTATACCTCATTCCGGCTACTGGTGGGAAAAGAATAAACCAGCAACTGCTGGAAACTGAGTTTTATTTGTTAAAAGAGTCAATCTAGACAAAGAAAAGCTGATGCTGAAACAGAAGAAAAAAATCAAAACCACCTGAAGAAATGGTAAACAGCACAAGTACACAGGATTCTTGCCCCCAGTTTCCCTCACACCCAAGGTTTTTTTTTCTTTGCTGAGGAATTTCCAAATCCTTTTTCCCCTGCTAGCAGCCTCCACCCCAATGCAAGCCCCTCAGGCAGCTCCAGAAGCACCAACACTGTTTGCACTGTTATCAAATAGCAGCAGAGAACTAAACCAAGCTCCAGTCACAGCTTGGAACCAAACAGGAGCAGTTCGAGGAGACAACTCTACTGCTTTCACACCTCTCCTGTTACTGATGGTATCTCTAACAGTGAAATACAACCTCCTATCTCACAACGTGCAGCACATTCTGGAGGCAAAGGAAGAAGTGACTGAATCCTTTCTCAGTTGAGCAGCAATCTCAGTAGAAAAATGAGAAATTACAGAACAACATATAGCCAAATTTTTGCATGACTGCTAAAACCTTATCAAAATTGGAAATCAGACAAATTGAGGGGGAAAAAGAATCATCTTTACTATTTCTATGCCTAAGGATCGTAAAAAATGAGAACTGATCTCACCTCCTCTCACAAAACTACTCAAGGGAATGACTTCTCAAGAATAAAATTGTAATTCCAGCCTCCATGGTTGAAAGTTGAGCCTAGAACTATGAACAAGCTGCAAATCATTGTTTGCATGAATCTGGAAAAATTAATCATATCTGTGAGCTGCCCTGTTAATCTCAAAGCAGAGCACTACTGAGTCCATGTCCATATGGGGGAAACTCTGCCCTCTCTCCACATACAGCGTGAACATGAAATTTTGGCTAATGGATTTCATCACCTGGTTGCAGTCAGGAACTACATTATTTCCCCCAGTCCACAACTGCTCCCACTTGCAAGCTCATTGCCTCAGAGGGTGACTAATACACCGGACAGTTCACTGAGCAGTAAAATGGAAAGAACAAAGAGAGCACAGGTTTTGTCTGCATGGCAGAAGAGACAGAAATATGGTCTGGTGAACTTATCAAAGTCAGTGAGGAAGCGGGAGGGTGTGGGGAGTTTCAGTGAAGGTGGATCAAGGCTACAGTCTCTGATATGGGACACCCAAAACACAGCATTAAAAAAACAAACAACTCTGCACAACAAATTACTTGAAGAGAAGGATAAAACCAATGGCCAAGAATTACAACAGCTGAAAATATACAGGATTGAAAAATCACTCATTTTTTTAACTTCTTATTTTCACTACTCTGATGGGAAGACTGCTTGGATATAACATTGCTTTTAAAAAGAACCTCCAATCTGATTAGCCTTAACTTAATACCCACATTGCCATGCCTACCCTGGAAATGGAAAATAAGCCTCAGTTTTTGATAAAGAAAAATTACTGGCTTTATATGCATACAGGGTTGCCAATATTCTTGGGCTCCTCACAGTTTTGGATTATGGTTGAAAACAGAATTTGAAAAGCAAAGCAAGTATCTGCTTTGGCCTAATGGCTTGTTTTCTGTAAGAAATTTGATATAAACAGTTACTGGGTTTTCTCCATTTACTTTTTACAGTCAAAATGTCGTTGCTGGCCAACATAACAGTATTCAGGATTTATTGTTTTATAAATCTTCCAGTGACTTTCCCGTTGTCTTCCATCTTCATCTCTCATTTATGAAAATAAACAGATCTTTTAGTTCATTTCAAAGACAAACTCTAAAGGAAACTAAAAAAAATCTGGATTACATTAGTTGAAAGAGTTATACTGAAACTGTACCAAGAAAGCAAACTGCAGCTAGAGCTTTAAAGTCACAATGTATATGCTAAGACCCTGGTCAACACCAGTAAAAAGGTCCATATACGTTAAATATGCTGTTGATTCCATTTCATAGTGTCATAGTGCCAAAAACATCCATGGCCAAGTAACAGACCTGTATACAGTTAAATTACACAGTTTAAAAAACCCAACCCATCCATGTCTCAGTGTAAACACGTATACTAAAACACATGTTAAAATACCATTAATATATAAAAGGGATTGTTTGGAATCGTGTAAAACCAGGGGAAAAGCCAGTCTGTCTCCCCTGCTACCAAAAATTTCATTAAAATTAACACAGGGACGTGGTGCAGGCACAGAGCAGTTTCCAGCTGTCCAGTGTTCTGGGTGGGTAAGATGTCACACACAGCATCCCCAAAAGGCAGGCAGACACAGGAGCAGCCAAATGACATCCAACAGCATTAACCTCTCCCGCCTGGATATGTGGAACAGTTGCCCTTCCTGCTTTCATTTGTACTTTATACATGCACTTGTAGCATTTAAGGAGATGACATTGGTCATTTTGTCACTGTGAGAGGAAGCTTAGGTTAGATATTAAGAGGGATAAAAGGCACAATAAGAAGTTCAGTGGTTATTCCAATAAATAATCTAGGATACAGTCTTACATGTGCCAATAATGTCATTTGTATTGAAGGAACTCCAAGTACGTCTATCATTAAAAGATTGTGCAATTGCAGCAGCCAAAGATGTCGAAATCTACATTCTACAGCAGTGGCAGTAATTTCAGAGCCGTGTGCCAAACTGTGATTAATCACAGTTCACTGGATATTTTGATAGTAACACAGGAAAATAGCTTGGCATAGAAAAACCATATGATCAATTAAGAATGCCATCAAGCGCCCCCAACAGTGTAACCGTCTATGTCTAGTAGTGTGAATACCACAGTGCTCATATAGGCTGATTAACTGCCAAGATATAGGATTTAGATCTATATAAAGGACAGAAAACCCAAAAGTGTTAATAAGAGAGCAGATGGGAAACTGTATAAATTCTTCCATAAGAAAAGCTCATTTGAGATCATGCACTTTAAAGGAAACACAAACTGCTGCACATTCAGACACACACCAGAGCTGCATTTCTACCTCACCACATTTTGGGGGTAGAGGAAAAGCAGAAGAGTCACAGCAGGTTCTCTGTACACTGCACATACTGGTGAGGCTAATAAAAATCATCCACAATCCCTCACCTGCAAATCCAGTCAAACCCATTTTTCTGCTACAACTGCACCAGCCAGTCCTGCCTGATCAGATCCTGCTGCTGCCTGCAAACCTGATGGCACTTAGTGGAGGTTCACACAATTCTGCCTGTCTGGGGGTGTCTGACAGAAGGCAGGCTGATACAAAGCTTCTCATGCAATCTCAAACCCATAACTGCTTTTCTTCCACAGAACAGTACCTGACTAGAAAGCACAAAAACATCAATAAAGCTCTAAGTGCTTAAGAAGTAAACGCACACAGTGGTTCTGTTTATTTCCAAGATAGAGTTCTGAAAGACTTCCCTGATGTAATGTAATTCCCCCACAATTGTCCGTAAGTGCCCCAAGTATTTCTCCTTCTCCCCATATGAATAAACTGCACCATGACTCTTAAAAGATGACTTTGCCCAAATACCTATCGCTCTACTTGCCAATAAATGATCAATAGCGAATTCATTAGCAGCTCTCAAACGACCTTGTAAATGTGTCTTGCCCAACAAGTAAAACAGAATCGATTAGGTCTGTCCTAAGTCATCTAACAGAGGGAGATGGTCCAGAAGCCGGAGGTGATGCCCATTCTTCAGGATTAAAAGGATTAGTATCTCGCCTCAAACTTCAGTAAGGATCTGATCCCAGCAAGCTTTAGCAGCAATTTTTAGAGATGTTGCCATCTCTTGGTGTACACTGCAATCATGTGCAATCCACTACTAACAAGATTCCTGACAGGAAATGTGTTTCAGTGCATCTCCAAACCACCCTTTCTGTAAGCTACAAAACATATACCCTGGCATTTCTGTAGTGCTTTAGGAAATCATGATGTGAAAAAGAACTTGGTTTTAACTTTACAAGCAATGAAGAAGTTTAATGAATCATTTGGCATAAAGAACTACGAGCACTAGGAGCACAGTTATTTAGAAGAGTAAAAATACTACTATAAGCAAAAGCATATCTGGACAAACAAAAACACTGGAACCAAAATGAAGAGGCTTTAGATTGGTATTAGAGCCTCACCAGCCTATTCCAGACAAACACACCAAAAAACATAGGAACATTGTTCTCTAAATAGTCAGCTACACTCTTAAATGCAAAAATGAAAGCAAAAAACTCTGCAAAACGCATAAACAGATCTTACCTGTATTTATATTAATATATATCTTTATTATTATACTTTCAAAATAGCTTAATTCATCAGCCAATGATAAGAAGAACTATTTAGCTCACTTCAGGATTCAGTTAAATGTGATTCCAAAGGCATCCATTCAGTCAGCCCTACAAATCAGTATTTTATTCCTTTTGTGATGGTACTAACATAGTTTGTAGCAATTCAATATATGCATTTAAAATCCCAGCAAAGCCCTTCAAATTAAATATTTAAGAACTTTTCAAAGCCATCTGAAACTCGAGCCATGAACAGAGATATAATTCTGCGTCATTTATTAAAAGAAATGAGATACTTACCCAATGTCTTTGACTCAAAATTGATGAGAAATTTCAAATTAAAGTACTTGGTCAAGAGTTTTTCAGGATATTGCACTATATGGAATAGCTATTTTGCTTCTTACACCGTTCTATTCAAAAACTGAATGTTGAGAGGCTTCATGTAAATTCCTAACAATTGGTTAACTAATGGACCAAGTCTTTTCCATAAAGGAGTCAAAATGAAACACAACAGCAGCGAATAAAATACCAAAAAGTTTAAAAAACTTTTTTCTACCCATGACTGGTGTAGACCCTCTGACAGTCAGAACACAAAAAATAAACCCTGTATCGTTAATTGTGTTAATAATTCACCTGTCTGTAAATAAGAAGTCAGATTTACTCAGGGTTAGATGAGGTCTGCCATGTTTCTCTAGTAAAGTATTAATTTCTGCTAAAGGGTATTATTTTCAAAGATCCATTCCCTAATCAATAGGAGTCTGTTTTGACTGCTTACAGAGTCAGTCTAACGACTATTCTCCTGAAATTGTTTTGCTTCCCCAAGACTGGATATAGCCCTAAAGTTACAGTTCTTAACACTGATTCACTTTCTCTTATTAAAGATATTCTGTGTAACAGTGCTTTAAACACGCAATGCACACTAAATAAAATACAATATCTCAAAGAATTACCAGTAACTATTGCTGAAGTAACCTCAGGCTTTACAGCAAGGAAGAGCAGATAAGTCAGGGGAAACATACCCAAACACCAAGTGTCACTGTATATCCTTTCCCTATTTACGTGAATATTCCACACAGCAGATGGCAGAAAACCAGAAGTGTTCTAAAACCACAGAGATGACAAGGTGGTTTCTCAATACTTGATAAATTTAAAGAAATTAAATGATTGCAGTGTTTACCCATCATTGTTTAGGACTGACATCATCCTAACAGGACACACATTACCAAGAGAAAAATGAACATCTTCAGTTTAAGTTTTTACTTTTTCTTTTAAGAAGTAATTGAAAGTGTCTTTGCCTTTTCTAGCCCTTGATTCAACTTCCTGATTTGGCCAGCAGCTGGAAGGATGTTGATCCCAGGGTACGAGAAAGGAAGTGGTAAAACAATATGCTCCGAGCCCTGGCCCCTCCTTGTGCAGAGAGAAGGGATTTTGAACCCACCACAGACATTGGATGTGGCATGTAAATAAAACCTGTATTAAATGAGGACAAGAAAATGGCTCAGCAGCAGAAATGTTAGGACAGTAAAGATACAGATTCTACCCCAGATATTCTCCTCATACAAGCCAAATACCTGAAGCTGAAAGGCTGTTTCTGAACTTTTTTCTTATGTTCAGTTTTCCTCATAGAAGATAAATTTTAAAAGTAAACATACTAAAGGTACAACATCAAATTGTTGCTAGAAAAAACTTCAGCAGTGTATGAGGTGGTTGTAGAAACTTGACTTTTCCTGACCTCAGGAAACTGCCATATATAAAAAGAGATTGCTCATGAGAAATGTATCATGGACAGCCCATTTAAAATGCTTTAGCGCCTATGACAAAGAAGAAGAAAAAAAAAATGGAACTTTTCTTCCAAGTACTTGATTTAGTCTGTTTTGGTGTAATCAAGGGCCTGCAACACCTTCCAGAAAAAGAAGTCTCTGTTAATGGCAGTTAACTATGAAATTCTCAATTTAAAACCCTTTTCAAAGACAGAGCCCTGACAGCGCAGAATGACAAAGTGAAACAAACCAAAAAAAAAGTAATAAAACAGAAGTCATTGGTACAAGTACAGACAACGCATAATAGGAATAAACAAGAAGCACTTCGTTCTCATATATACACCTTCTTAGTTCACAAGAACGTAGAGCAAACAAAGAATACTTTTGTGCAACAGATGGGGAACACGAGGGTATTTGCACACCCTAGGGGACAGAGCTTCTGGATCTATCTGAAATGGAGGTGGTTTTTTAGCCAAAGGACCTAAAAGAGGAGGTAGTAGCACTGTCCCTTTCAGCATTGGTGAGAGACCTTAGAAGCAACAGTTGCCTTGTTTATATGTCAATAACAAAAACGCAGGTGAAGCTGAGAATACGCTTTCCTAGTACCCCAAAAACACTTCCTTCAGATTCTCAGTACTTTGCACAATGCAGAACTGTCACCCTAACCCAGCAAAACGCAGGGTCTGCCCCTGACTGCAACATTTTCACTTCATGAATGTCACCAGGGGCTCCAGTGTCTGAGCTGCAGAACAGACTCTGTTCACACCAGGCCATTTCTGTCCACACAGTCACCTGTCACCTACTGAAATCCTTCTTACAGAAAAGATGCTTCACGTTTCGGGTGGGTTCTCCCTACTGCTGCTACATGTTTAAGCTGGATATTGAGGCTTCATACAGCACATCATGGGATTCACCATTAAGCCCAGAAGAAACTGCTGGAATTCTGGGACAGAAGAACAAGAAACTCATATAACTCTAATTATGCTTTCCATAACTCATCTTACTCAAGTGAGCATGAAGAGAGCAGTGCTTCAGTACTGCACAGCTGACAAGTCATTAATGCACAGAAGCAGCAGTGGAGATTTGAACAGTGGGTGGCTTTCAAAATCAGCTGCCAAGTGGATTTGACAGGTGTAAAGCCCAGCTGCTCCTCCTGCCATCCCAAGGAAAACACCAAGCAGTAGCTTGTGGATGGAATTCTTCTGGCACAGCTCTCCTCATTCTGGAAAGCCACCATTGGGATGGAGGACAAGTGCCTTGCTGACATCCTTCCCTCACTGTACACACTCCCAACAGGTAAGGAGATACTTTTTTAAAATGCTTGTAACATACAGAGAAAAATTCTCTATTTGTGTATCTCTCCATATACACGCATCTATAAATACACACCCACACATATATACACATATGTAAAATGTATAGATTTGTAGTAAGTCATAATTTATATAAACAGCAACAAATAGACTGTGAGTGATGTGTCTGATGGAGATCCACAACAGACACTGCAGGCATTCAGTCATGTTCCAAAGCCCAAGCTCTGCAAGTTGAATTTCCAAACTACCGTGCCGAAATAACCAGCTACACCTACCACCCTATACCCTCTACTCACCAAAATACCTCCAAAGTTGAAGTGATCTTTTTAATTCATTGAAAAAGTGCAGATTATTTAGATGGGCACAAAGCAATTTGCTTTCTTCAGCACAAGTGAAAATTTTCTCATAAATGCTACTGGGGGAAAAAAAAAAAATCAAATACTTATGACTTTCCAGTCAGTTCCAGAGGATCCAGCATAGCTCTTGGCTTTTATACCCACAGATGCTGTGCAGTAAGTCAGCACTGAAGCTGAAGTGTGCCTCAGTTTAGATACACCCAACAAGAGCTCCAATCTCACTGACTAGGGTACCATATACCAAACCCACCTAGATTTCAGCAACATTTATAAAAATCAGTATTCAAGCAGTTATCCTGCAGTGAGCTCTCTGCTGCTGCGCCTTCGACTGCTCTGCTTCCAGTGCTGAGCTTGAATATGGAACCCCAAGAAGCTTTATGTCTGTCTTTTACAGAAAGACACATAAATCATTACCAGCATTTCACTGCTATCTGACTTCTGAACAGGTGCAAGAGACAGAGGCACACTCAACTGGGAGCATTACTCAGTTACAGCTGGAAGATGCTAAACAATACCTAGTTTTTTAACTGGCACAATCCTTGAAGAACAAGGAGAACTGCTTCACCAGCAGGAAAGAACCTGAAGTACAGAGACATCCAGGATGCTGTGACATACTGAAACAGCTTTCTCTAGAGGAGCTGCCAAAATGGCAACTCCCAGGCCAGTATGATCAACATGACTTGTGCTTACTGTTATTCTGAAGTCTAGAAAATCCTCCATTTTGTTTGGAATTCTGTGACTTCCACAAATGAATGTAACATTAAAAACTATTCTTAGCACAGCACCTAACTGCAAAAAATATTCCATTTATTTTATATACGGAAGCATGCTTTTACAAAAGTAAATCCATTGCTATTAAGTGCAAGCGTAACAAGAAGAAAATAAAAGTAAGCCTGCTCTTAGCCAACACCTCAAGAAACTTTGGAACAAACAATGCAGTAGTGCAAAGTGTACAGAAAGTACAAGGGCCACAGAAAAAACAGCACTGCAGTGATGCTTCCCACCCCATTTCCAGAGTGGGAAGCCACAGGACAACACCCTTATTTCACAACAGAGCATCTGGGGAGGCAGATCCCAGTTTATTGCTCTTCCTTTTGGGCACGTCCTGGGAAGGTAATGGCCTCTCCTTAGAAGGCTGCAGGGAGAGCACTGACTCCCAGCAAGCTGCAGTTCAAAAAAGCGAGTGCCAAAGTACACAGGCAGGATGTGGTACTGCCTGAGATGTTGATGTTCTGTGGGAATATTACACTAACATACTCTCCAGCAAAGTAATCTTTGAACCACCTCCAAGTGCTGTTTCTGCATGTTGCTGTCTTCCACAATGCAGCAAAAAATCGGGTCATTTATGCTCTGCTGAGTCAGTTACTTAAATTTTCTCTTCCCCAAGCACTAAAGTCTTCCAAGAAGCTGACAGCTTCCAAGCATTTTCTCCTTTGTTGTATATATTTCATCTTTACCCCATATTAGCAAGGTATACAAGCATTAGGGTTTTGATGCTGGGAATGGAGAAGCTGAAAAAAATCCACTGTTAGCTTTTGATTGTTTTCCCTGGAAGCTACACACTTCCTCCTCTCAAATTTGAAATATCCTCAAAGTTTTAACTTATTTTTAGGACTCAGGAGACCAGAAACTGAGTCTTCTCTCTGCCTTACTTTTCATATACACAGTAATCCTTTGTGAATTTATTTCTTTTTACTGCTAAGTATTTTGAGTGTCTGCTGAGGATTTAATCACAGTATCTGGCAGTGTACACCTCTTATTTCTCAGGGAGAAAACAGGCTGCAATGAAGATGGAACATCAGCAGAACGTACAGAAGCTCCTGACTTTGAGAGGGATCAATCTGATCCATGGGACCAACATATAGAAGAGAAACTTCAGAAAGGTTAAAATTTAGATCATCAAGATAAGGAAAAAACCGAAATCCTTGAGTGAGTGCAACAGGGGTAGTAGTGTATCACAATAGAGACAAGAATAACAAGGGACCTGTTCTAATTTCCACTACCAGGCCAAAAATAAAGAATTTGATTTGTCTCAAGAACCTCTGGAAGCCCTGTGGAAGGTGGTTGTTTAATCTGTACACTTTCTTCCTTAATCATAACACAAATGCCAACAAACTGGCACTTCATAAGTATTTGCTTTATAATCCAACACAATCAAGGCAGCTGAAGCAGAATGCAGTCAAGCAAAAGGATTCTGCAATTGACAGCTGGGACAGAGGGGCAGGGAGGGAGGAGGGAAAAGGCTACATGTCAGAGGACAAGTCTCATCTCCACGTGTCCGTGAATGCTTCTGCTCTTACACTTCACCGAGTGCCCTAACATGCAGTCAGCACATGAACATATGGACTTGTTCACATCTAACCAGAGCAAACACACCCACTGCCACCCAGAACAAGCCTCATCTCATTCTTCTGCTGATTTAAGGAATCAATAACTGATATAAGATATCAATAAAGAACTAACACTGAAAGGGTTAATAAAATAATTGTAGAGGCTTTTGCTGAAGTAGCAAAGACAGACTGCATGGTTGAAGTCACCATTATTAGCTACAGGGAGTATGTTATAGTTGCTATCAGTACCTGGCCTTGAAGCT
>JAWWEE010000159.1:4785417-4844823 GCA_035221455.1 Xenops minutus | reverse complement strand
CCCCGCCCCGCCCCGCGGCGCCCCCTGGCGGCGGCGGACGGAACGGCGGAGGGGACGGGAGGGCGGAGCGCCGAGGGGGACACTCGGTTTGTCAAAATTACAGATCCGAACAGGCTGGAAAACACCCCCGAGGTCAAGGGGTCCAGCCTGTGGTTCAACAGCACCCTGTCAGCCGGACCGTGGCACTGAGTGCCGCGTCCAGCCTTTTCCTGAACACCTTTCTGATACGGGGTATCGATAAGGAGCTAACACCGAGAGGGTTAATCGAAACAATTCTAGGGACTCCTTCCTGATATAAGGTATCAATAAGGAGCTAACACTGAGAGGGTAAATCGAAATAATTGTAGGGACTCCTTTCTGACATACGGTATCAATAGCAAACTAACATTGAGAGGGTTTTTTCAATTATTGTAGGGACTCCTTTCTGATATAAGGTATCAATAAGGAGCTAACACCGCGAGGGATAATCAAAATAATTCTAGGGACTCCTTTCTGATATATGGTATCAATAGTGAACTAACATTGAGAGGGTTTTTTCAATTATTGTAGGGACTCCTTCCTGATATAAGGTATCAATAAGGAGCTAACACCGAGAGGGTAAATCGAAATAATTGTAGGGCCTTTTGCTGAAGTCACAAAGACAGACTGTGTGTTTGAGACCATAAATAGCTACAAATATAGAAACAGGGAATATGCTATGGTTGCTATCAGTACCTGGCCTTGAGGCTTCTAAAATAGAATGGAAACCATATGAAACTAAGATAAATCAGGAAATATGTCAAGAAAATAAGATAATTATAATGTTTGCTAATTAGACCAGTTCAAGTTGCCAGCAAAACTGGTTTAAGTTACTTTTTGAGCCAAGTTGAAAGGGCACAGCGAGGAAGACCCACGATCTTCATCCCCAAGACCCCCAAAGACCCCGGCCCAGGAAAAATGGAAACCAATGTGCAAACTGAGATGGGAGGAGTGCAAGGCAGAGAAAATGGAAATTACTTTGTGGGACTGTTTAGAATAAGCCTGCCTTTTCTAAGAAAATAATGCATATGTATAAAGAAATAATGAATATGCATGTTTTAACTGTATTTAAACAAACCTGTGAGCACAGACAGGTGTGCATGTTTTTGGTGGACCAATCCCCCATGCACCCAGTGCTGAATAAACGTATCTTCTCTACAACTATCTGGTTGTGGGGTTTTTCCTCACGTCACTGCAAGATGACCTCCTCATTAGCATGATGATCAGACTGAAGGCCCACAGTCCCACATGTGCCACTGGCACTGGCCACTGTAAATCAGCCCCAGATTCTCACAATGGAAAAGAGTTAGTCATTGCCAGCGAAGATTCACTCTTTGTCCCTGGTTTTGCTATAAGCCTGGCTAAAGCTCTATATTCTTGCAGAGCCCTGGACAGGGTCCCAGGAAAGACTGTTCTCAAGCCACCGTTTTAGCAATGACTTCACTTATTCCAAGAAAAAGAGACAGGCAAACAGACACACACTTTTTTTTTTTCACTGGGGCGGGGGGCAGACTGAATTGCTCTTCCAGCCTCCCTGCCTGAGAAGATATGCTCAGGATCTCCTCATGAAAATGTGTTCTAGCTTTTATCTATATATTTCTCAGAAACACGCAATGGCAGAAGAACCAGTTCTTGCTGTATGCCAGGGCAAATCTGATGGTTTGACAGGGTGAGCACAGTGAAGGGCTGTGTTCATAGTCAGGACAACAGTGTGGTTTCTTCTGATTTCCTCTCTATGGATTCACGCTGAATTCACAAGCAGCACTGGTTTGTTCACAGGTATAACAACAGGCACCACATACTTCTCAAAACAAGCCATACCCAGTAGGACACACAAAACACCTTGAGCCATCACCTTCCCAGGCACCCAGTTCTGCCCTGCCAGCTGAATGTACCATTCCTCACTCCTGTTTTTATCTTACTATACTGAGTCAAGCTGCTTCCTCCTTTGACATTTACCCTGCAGAAGACCACCAGTTTCTTCTAAAGGAAAAGGCCAAAATAAGATAATACTTTTCCTTCTCTGTTCTATAACAGTCTCTTCCTTTCACATTGCAGAAGTTTATCATGTGCACTCCCATTGCATGCATTCACATTTCCTTATCTCCAATTCAAAACCTTTTCTTTCCAACCTCTTGTATTCTCCTAGATCTTTTACCTGAATGTACAAACTTGCCATAATCTATCCATCTTAAATTCCTTTAATCGTAACTGCATTTTCCATTATACTTCTCTTTTTTTTCCCCCCAGCTGGTGGAACATGCTCCTTAAAATGCTTGTCTGAAATGTTTGTTTCATTTCTATCTGTAGACCTCCAGTAATAAATTTTCATTTCACCACATCATTCAAGTTTCCAAAACCCTCTTCCCAAACAAAGTTACTAAGAAAAAGACACTCAGTCCACACCTTTCTGTGCCTAGAGTGAACTGCTATTTATATTTCTGCCATGGTGACCTCTCCTAGTTAGTCTATCACCTTAAGCTTCTCTTTCACATTATTTTATTATTCTCTAAAATGTCTCTAGCTACTTCAATTCTGTGTCCTCTCTTTTTCTCCCTCTACACTTTGTTTCTAGGTATTTTAACATGCAATTACAGAGACAGCAATTGAATTCAAACTGACAGCTCACAGAAGTATTCTGTTCTGTCCACATTAAAACCTTGGCTCCAATTTGTCACCCTGCCCACACAGGTACTTCTATCTCCCCTTCTGGCTGCTGAAGGGACACCACCATAATCCTAAGACTGCAGACTGAATTATATCATAGGCATGATTTTATCACTGATCTCTAACATCCAACACCCAAACTATTTCTACAGCAGAGAGATTTATTTACTGCCCCTAAAATACAACTATTCTTTACCCAACTACAGGTCAAAAATTTTTATTCATCATCTCAATTGCTTCAAAGTTGTTTCTGAGAAATTCAAAAGCCAATTTTGCCTCATTTTTGAAGTACTGGTGACTTCCTGAGCCTATCATTTTGAGTCCATCACTCCCCTCTTTTTGTATCTTTGTGACATGCAAACCCGCTTGTTTTCCAACCTAAGCTGGTGCCTTCACTTCCAACACCCTACTTAGGTTACTTTTCTTAATCCCTTGATGGGAAAAGGCACACCACTCACTTTACCACCACTTAAAGTTTTCAAAATCCATATTTTCATATTTTTCTATGCTAACCCTTTGGCCAAGAAGTTTTCTCCTGCACTGACATCTATAAAACATCTCCATTACTTAAGGTAAACATGATGAGAGAAACTAAATTCAGGGGATAATCTATCCCTCTTCTGTTACTGAATGTCTAAACAAGGACAAAGAGGCAGTACTTCTCCTTTCCTCCCTTTCTCACCCTGACTAAACAGCCTAAAGTCTTCAGGCACAGTCACACAGGGTCAGTGGATTCCCTGCTTTCAGGAACAGCTACACCTCAGGCACTCAGGCATTTTAAAATAGCAACATTTGTGACCAACTTGCATTCTAGAAATTTTATCTATAAAGTGGACATTCCATCATCTCACACAATTGAGTGATAAAAGCAACCAGTAATTGTCAAGTACACAGATAGTAACCACACTGATAACTGCCCACAGAAAGCCTCACAGCAATTGCAGACCTTTGTCTTCTGATCAGGCTTGAATGCCACCTAGTAAATACAGCATACATTAATCAAAGCAGAACAGAAGGTGGTAATAACCCTGTAAATAAAAAAGAAGTTTTCATTCACGCCACTAAAGGCAAAGATCCTGTAGAACTACTATGTAAAATATACCTAAATATTACTTTGTTGCATTTACATTAGCATTCAAAGTAAAGTTCACCAGAAACTTTGATTTTGGTATGATTTTTTTTTTTTTAATATAGCTCACACGCATAGGGAAGCTTAAGACTTTCCCTTTAAAAACTACAGCAAGACTCAACTTTTCCACATTGTGTGCATTATCACATCCATGCTCAGGATTTCACAGACAAGTGGAAATACTCCTACTGCTGTCTGGCAAATTAATTTTTTACCACCTTTTTGTTCTTTCCCATTTTTAATAAGCCTTGTTTTGGAAAGAAAAACAAAACAAAAGACCCTTATACCAAAGAAAATCACACAAACCTTCACAGAGCTCATCCACTCCACTACAGTGTTCAGTCAGTATGGCAACAAACCCCCAAAGTTCTCTGGCAATTCGAGCACCCTCACTGGTCCCCAGGGCCTGGTGTGCCCAGAGTAGCAGCTGATACAGAGCAGAACCTTGGGAGGTCTCTGTGGAAAGAATCTGCTCTAACTAGAGTTATTATCCTGTATCTCCACTTTCCCTCTAATATGGTTTTTCTGGAATGGATGACTAGAGGGTTTGACTCAGAAAACAATTGCTAGAACATCTGTAGGCAGGCCAAGTACAAATGCTGAGAACCTGTCATCTTTAACATCTGGAAACTGTGACACAACAAGCTATTTGAGCCTCATTTCAGACTATGTGATTTCAATTCTTTAATTGTAAAAGCAGAAGGCAGATTTTTTGCAAACTTTCCTTTTCACACCTATCACCTGCCTCAAGAATGTAAACACTAAAAAAGAATTAAACAATTGATAAGCTGGAAGGAAAAAAAAAACGTTTCTTCCTTCTGCTGGATCAGCACAAGTCTGATAAAAGTGTCTGCTGGCAGAAAGGCTCAGCTGAAACATCTTCACAAATTAGCAAATAAAAACATACCTATAACTTGAGGACAGGATCAGAAGCCAGACTAGAAATACACCCCTTCTAAACCCAAGAAGGATCTCTATCCTAGAGGGTGAGATTAAAAGCATGTAAAATAGCGGAGTACTTAGATACCAAGTTCTAAGTTGATAACACATTTCAAAATATCCATCTCCATCAAGGAGAGATGGGTGGCTTCAAAGAGCAAATGACATGACTCCCTAAAACGAAAAATTCTTGCTCAAGGATATACTAACATGAAACAGCAAACTTGCCTGTACAAGCAAACGTATGGATCAGCCTGTACATCCAGAAAGTTTGCTTGCTTTACTCAAGTACATTAGCACAGACAAGCTGAGTCAAGTAGGAATATTCACTGAAGAGGAAGTAAGTCCATCCTACATCTATGGCTTTCTTGACCAGACTGCTTCATGACCTTCACCATGACCATAGTTCCAGAAGAACCACACGACAGCACTTCAGGAAGTCCATCAAGTGCTCAGAGACAAGAATACAAAGGGTGCATTGAAAAGAAACACAGATATAGCAAAAGCTGGAGGGAAAAAAATACCATAATCTAAATTTATTACAACCACAAATTTCCAAAAACCCAAGAGTGATATTAAACTTAATATTAAATATATCTCAGACTTCCCTTTATCATTTTGAATAAACTTGCTGGAGCCCCCTTTCACCTGCCAGTCTGTGAGAAATCTTCCCCAACTCCATACATGGCAAAACAACCCAATATAGAAGGTTCCCCAAATCTCAGATCTGTTTGGCTCTTCTGAAGACTTTGACAGCACTACTGGTTTCTTGGGAGAATAATGGAATACATGTTTATTGCTTATCAGATTATCTCATCAGATCCTTAGTATTCATCAGGTCTCTCCAAAGGCATGCCACAAATGCACACAACCTCCCAGCAGTTACCTCAACAGCTTTAATGCTTGGGCAGCAATCCAGAAAGAATGAGAGTCACAAACACCACCTCATAAAACAGGCAAACAATTACTACTTACATTATTAATATTTTCTCATCTTTCTGAACTCTGACCTGAATTTCAGATACCCTCAGCTCTCACAAAGAAGGTAAAAGCTTAAGGGTTTATTTTTCACCTTAGTTTCCATCCTCCCCAGAGCACTAAGATGTGATACTGATAAGTTTATATTTGTAAGATGCTTTGGCTATGTAAAGTGACATTAATTCTATTATGTCACTCAGAGACCAGTTTTGCAGTGCTTTAAGTTGATTCAAAAATGAAGGTGAGTGACTATCACTCCACCACTCCAACACGAACATGCATTTTCTTATCTTTTTCTTACCCTCCTCCCACTCCATGCTCCCCACTTTCCATCACCACCTGAATAACCTAGACAGTTCCCTAAGGACAGAATCAAGAAGATTAAAACACTTGAGTAAATGCAATTGCTTAAGTATCTTACCAATGCAGGCCATTGAATTTGTTTGATCTTTGATCCCTGAGTCTGGCTTGGGTCCTTTCTTTTCGCCCAGACCAGCTGGTACTCCACCAAGAAGGTTGCAAAATCTTCATAAACTTTAACCCACTCTCGTTTTTCCCATTCAAGGTCATCAAATTCCACGTATACCTGAGGAAATTTAAGAAAGGACATACATTATTGCATATACACAGCATATGTGCATCTAAATGCACTTTTGAAAGCTTACGTTTAAAAACTTAATGCAAGTCTGTTATTATGCATTTTAATTTTATAGTATTGAAATTATATAATCAGCACCTGCACCACAGAAGACATTTTTCTTGGCAGTGCATTTGTGCTAAAGAGAGGAGAGTTATATTTCCTACAATATGACCACTAATACTGGGTCTCTTATCTCAGGGATTTAAAGTATTACATTGGGTATTTACTAGTAGCATTCAAAAACACACACAGCTATTTACATATCAGTGAGTTTCAAGGATACTTCTCATTCTCAGTTCAGTCATGCAATACAAACCAACCAGAGAAACTGTTTTAAGGGAGGAAACCCTTTGGAACAGTACCAGAAAGGACAACCTGAAACTGCTGACCCTGCTACTACAAGCAAGCCCAACACAGCACCTATAGAAGTAGCTCCTTTTCTTGCCATTTCTCTCCCCCTGGAATCCCACTCAAAAAAATCCAAAACAAAACCCAAACAAAACCCAACCCAAACCAACCAAACAAGCAAAACACCACAACCAGTTTCAAACTAATGTGGACTCAGTCTGCAACTATTCGATCTTATGCTATCCCTGTCCCTCCCCAACACATCCTTAGAGAACAAGGGTACCTTCCCCCCTCAGCTGCATTCACTGAGCTAAATACACCAAACCTTTTGTCTCCCTGGGAAGGGAAGAGAACTCAGAGCTATCTACGTTATCAAACACAACTATTTAAAAACCATTACATTTCAAAATTACAGAATTTCTTTTGAATTTATAAAAAAAAATCAGCACAGTAAGTTCTTTTCCAAATTATGAGAAATTTTGTAAGTAAAACCAGTTGGCAATAAACAAAAAAGTCACTGCTTGTCAATGAGGAACTGGAGGAGAAGGGAAGATGCTTTCCTACCGTCCTGAATTTCAGCTCTCTGCCACACACAAGACGACAACTCAAACTGGAGTCTCTTCCTCTGTCTGCTTCTGAGAACTTAAAATCCCTCTCACAGAAATATTCTTCTAACTCTGGTTAATTTTAGGCCTACAACATACTTCCTTGTCTAGACTTTGTGTCTCACACTTTCCAAACGTGTACTACATAGTGCTCCTCATCTTGGCCTTCTCCCTTCTCAGTACACAACTTAAGTTTGCACCAAGCCACTTCTCACTCGTGCCAAAAGTTTTCCTCCACAGATACTTTTAACCCATATTATTCCCATTCCATTCCTGAACACTCCTTTTCCCTTCCCTCTTTAAAGCATCAGGTCAAGATAACTTATTAATATATATATGTGTGTATATATATAATATCTTATATATAAACCATATCAGTGTGTCAAGGTTGACCAGTGCAGCTGTTGGCAGAAAATACTGCTCCTTCATTTCCCATGGGCAGAGCTTTCCTCTGGATTCACCACCTCAACATCTGGAATTTCTGCCATTTCCCTGCTGCCTCTCCTCCCACATTTCAATGACCCTGGCTGATCCAGTCATCCCCTATCTCTGCATGACCTTGTTAATCAACACAATTAATCTTTTACCTTTTCCCTTTGCCCATTTCACTCACTGAAACTATCATGAAATCACTGCTAGTTTTTGGTGGTATCAGAATCTGCCCTACAGCAACAATCTGTATATAAAATGATCCTTTCACTTCAGCTGTTCATTATTATAGCTATTGCCTGTTACACTAACAAAGGAAGTGGAAAACTTCAAAACTAAAAACTGCAAATTGACCCTTCTCCTAAAAACCACTTAAGTATTTTAAAATTAATTTAGAGAAATTAATAAAGTTGCATTAATAAAGTTGCAGAATAATAATTTCTTAAAACAAAAACAGTGAACAGAGTAATGCTTTAAAGCACTGGCAAGAAAGCACATCATACCTCAAATCATCTTAGCAGCAGTATCTTGTATTTGCAGCTACCCTGAACCCTTCTCGAGAAACACTTATTTCTAAATTTTGTCATTTGATCAATTGAAAACACAACCTTTGGTGACAGTACAGTCAAAAATCATTCTCTAAAGTCACCTTCCAGCCTCTCCTCCTGCAAATTCCACTCAACTTTTCTGGACAGGCCAAATAATTTTATTTTAGTATCCGGAAAGACACTTCACTTGGGTAATCCACAACAAGGTGTAAGAGGTTAAGCACCAGACCTCACACAGCAGTGGATTTAAAAAGAATAGGAGGCAAGGGGAATCAAGTGAATAAATATTTTTGAAAAACACAGATAAGTCTAAAGTAGAGTTAGCAGCTTAGAAACAGCCACACTAAAACATACTGTATCTCCTGGCCACTGGCCAAAACTTGTGGATAACTCTGACACAATCTCATGTTTGTGTGCAAGTTTTGCACCCCAAATAAACCAAAATGCGGTGCAACAGCAGTGCGAGTTCCAGCCCAGCTCTCTGCAGAGTCTCCTGGCACCGTATAATTAGATCTTCAAAGGAGCAGTTCCAAGAAAAGTGGAGAATGGAGTGTGGCACAGAGCCAGCCTGCCATTGCCCAGGGCACCATATTCCGCCTCTAGTACCATACACACACAGCCTTACTTGGGAATCACTCCTGCCAGCTCCCACCACTGTCAGGTCTCCATGCCAAGACTATTAACTATCTGCTGCCTTTTTAAAGCTCATTTTTGAAAGGCAGAAACAGCACAGACAAATGCAGAGCCCAATCACTGCCCATCCTCTGTTCTGCTAGGAAATTAATTTTGCTAGGGCAGCAGTGAAGCCTCTGAAGAACACAGGCTTCCCCTTTCCCTGCACACTGACCTACCACACAGAGATGAGCAGGATCCCAAGCAGCACAACTTATGAAAGGGAGTGAAAAGGGGAGGGGATGAGGAAAGGAAGCAATCCAGCAGCCTACGCCAACAACATAAAACGCAGATCCAAACTTAGACCCTCTAAGGAGTGCAAAGGCTGAAAATACTTAATCTTCTTTGCTTCACTGACAGAACTCAGTACAGCAAGAAACTCTACAACATTTGCCTCCCTAAGAATGAATGTTGATTTTGAGATTTTTTTCAGCCAAATTCTGCTTCCTTGCCTTGTCAGCTGTTTGTGAATAGATATTATATGTCAGTGTTCCCAGAGTGGCTGAAGTCTTCTCACCACGTATGCATTCGCTTGCATAAAAAGGAGAAATTCCCACTGGGATTATATTATATTTATAATTGGCATTAATGTGCTAATTTTGTAACTCATTGCTATTTTCCATCAGGAAGCAGCATAAGCTTTTAGCTTGCTTTTCCAAGTAAAGCGAGACAACAAATTTATTTCCAATGGAGTCAGCCAAACAACTGCAACAAAATATTGCTGTTTCAAGGCCCAAACACAACAGTCATGGTGAAATTCTCTACATGCAGCGCTGAGATCCAGAGTTTTCCAGTCACTTCTGCTCCAAATAAATAAGGCTGACCAAACAAATTCTGAAACAATTTAAAACTGTCAGGAAAGCAACACTGACTTCCAGCAGATTTGACTAAAAGTGCTAAAAAGCATAGTCTATGCATCTTCCACTTTCTTAAAATGGTGAAATAGCAACCATAGATAGAAGCAGGAGTTTTTATTTAATAAAGGGCTTGCAATGCTGCTCTCTGCTACCAAAATTTCCTCAGTCCTTCACATTAGCATTTCACAGTTGCTTGACTTGAAAAAGAATTCATTCAGAAGAATTTTAAAATACACTGGAATTGCCCACACAGCCTAAAAGCACCTGAAACAGCTGAAATAATGGCCATAAGTTGGTCTCAAACTATCAAATAATGTAGGATTAGAAGATGGGGTTTATTGCTTCCATGCATTCTTAAAAATAGCCAATTTTTTACTGCAAATCAGGCATGTTCATCCACTTGTATCTGTAGTCAAGAAAGTATTTTGTTTTGACAAAGAAATATTAAATGTACTGTGTAGTTTTTGTCAGGGATGAGTACACACCCCCAATGCCAAAGTAAGTCTTTAGGAGACCTGAAACTGTTCTTGACAAAACTAGTGTTCCTCCATTTAAGGAACATAATAGCTTGTCTCTAAAATGCAAGAGCTCTGCCTCTGACTCTCAAGTACTAGAAAAAAGGCTGTAGAATCAGATACATATTTTACAGGAAAGAACACTCAGAGCTCCTTAAAAGATGGGACAAATTAGTAGTGTGGTTTATTTTATGCTATTTCAGCACTTAAAGCAAAACATGAAACTGTTTGGTCAAATGTTCAAATCTGCACATCTGTTTTGACTACTTGCAGAGCCTGCAAGAAGTAACAAAAATTTAATGACAGAAAATCTAATTTTCTATTCAATGAGAAGAGAAAGTCCTGCTCCTTTCGGATGAGCTGTGTAAGTTAAAAGGACAACTCTGCAAAGATTAAATCCCATTTGACATACCCTACTACCATGAAACATCATATTAATAATTCTGAAAACTTAAATTCTCTGTTTATTCCAAAGAAAATGGAATAGATGTAGTATCCCAGAAGCAGTCCTCAGTTATAACCTGGGAAGTTGAAGTGTACAAAAAAAGCAACTAGTTCATTATCTGCAGGGTATTAAGTCTCTGTTGCTTCAGGATTCATAAGTGCTTGGGAAAACTCTTGTGTGGTACAAAATGGTTCTGGGTCTGTCCAACAGGAAAAAACCAACACTTACTTCTTCCAAAGCACTGAAAGACCCTATCTAACAGCATCCAGCTACAGCTTCTCTGAAATGCAGAGAGAAGTCCTCCAAAGCCACCACTCTCATTACCGAGTAAAGAAGAAAACCTGCAGCCTCAGGGTCAGTCATCTGCTCAAACTTTACAGAGAGCAGCCTGTATCCTTGAGTTTCCTTGCTTGAGAGACGCAGTGACAGGCACACTCAAGAGGAGGCCACACCTTCACTGCCAGCCTGGCTCAATACTCTTCACTGAAGACAACTCTGCTCTGTCAACAGGCTCCTGAATCAACCAGAGGTACACACTCACAGGGAGACATCAAATATGTGCCATGTGCAGGAGGGAACAGCACCAGATATAACAAATATACACTCCAAAAAACATGGATTTTCCAGGTAGTGTCCCTACACCAAGCTTTAAAACATAAAAATCCTACAAAGAGAGAGGCCTTGAAACAAAAACATTTATTGCCAGCAAACAGCAGTTTCAAGATACATTATGGGGTAATAAACCAAAATGATCAACATGTATAGTGTATGATTAATGTACAAGCCCTAATTCTGCAGTCCCTGGAACGCATGCCTGAACACTGACAAGTAGTTTTTGCAGGAAAAAAAAAAAAATCAGCAAAAAATGGTTGCAAGACTAAAGAAAAACACCGGTGCTATTGCAACAGCCTGCTGCAGTCTGTAGCTTGGATTGCTAAGCAACCAGCACATCATGTAGAGCACAAAGTAGAGGTTGCAGGGAAGATGAGAGAAGAAAAAAAGCATCCTTGGATGCCCCAATACCATCCTCATAAACAAAGAAAAACATAAACAGGCATAAATTATTAAATCATAGCAACAGCTAATTAAAGTAAACACATTACACAAAAACCTCCTAGTCCTCCAGGCTTTAAAAAAAAAAAAAATCTTTCAAATTCTCTCCCCCATCACACAAACACAGGAAACTTTCACTATACCTGAATTTCTAAATGTTCATTTCCAAAAACAGTTGTTAAGCACCAGACATACTAGAGAAGGCCTATACATTAAATTGAAAAATAGAGATGTTTTTGTTTTTTAAATCAGACATGATTTTAGGTAAGGTGAACCAAAAGCCAATTGAAAAACTTTAGCCATTTAGATAGCTAGTTAAAAGCAGTTCAAATGTGCATATACACACATTTTTAATGTCAAACTAAAAAGACCAACGCCTGTCATTTTTTAAGGAATCATTATTGCTAAGTCTCAAATTTAAAAAATTGTGGTGGTTTTAAGCTGTATATACCTCTCATTTGAAGACCTGACTAAAAACAACTAAAACCCACCTATCAGACTATTCAACATACTAATTATGAATTGATAAACATTAATGGCTTTCAGTCAATTTTTACAGTGTAATGGCTCGCTAATGAAGACAAAGTTTCTCTCGCCGGCTGTTGGCAAACACAAAGCACTACAGGAGGCTAAATTAAAGTGCATGGTGAAAGAGATAGGTCACTTCCTAGTCAGAATTCATCATTTCCTATTGTACCTCATCCCCAAAATCTAAGTGAGCTAGAAACAGCAATCTACCTCTCCTGAGGCAGGAAACTTAATGAAAGCACCCGGCTGGAGCCTCAGTTAGCAAGGTTTGGCTGCAAACCACTCATGGGGAAATAAGAAACTTCAGTCCTCCTGAAACAGGCTAAACACAGAAAGCTGAAACTTAAGGACATGACCAGGACCTAAGCAGAGAGAGCTACAGTTACTTGAGTTTTTGGGATGTCTCACTCCAGCTGAATAGCCCAAACCTGAATCATTGCTAAAGGGAATCAATGAAAGCCCTAAAAGCACAGGGCTTTCCCTGTTTCTACCACAACAATCCCATTAGCCAGAACAGTCATCTTTCCAAGGTTCAAAGGACCAACCCCTAGATTAGACCTGAGCCTACAAGTATTTATAAGTACCTATCCAGACAGAGCTTCGGTCTGGTTTCTATGCTGGTAGGAAAAGTTATGTCCTCCCAAATCCACAGTCAGATCCTGATGATGTACTTTGGAATAGCAAATCTGTCTTTGAGGTAAAATAAAAAGGAGACCACAAAAGAAAAGCAAGGTTTTGAGATGAACTTTTGGTACCCGTACTTTGAAATCCAAACTCGGAAGAAAGACCAAGTGCCTCTGAGCTGCTCTGTATGTCCACATCACTGTCAGAACAGAAAGCCAAACAAACCAGGAGGGGGCTCACAAACAATTTCCTTTTAGTCACATAAAGCCAGGGATAACAAAATCCACATCAGCAAACCTTTAGCACGGTGACAGAACACCAGAGTTACCTGGCCAGCAGACTGTGTTTGTAGCAAAGAAATCTTCTCAAGGCCTAGCTCATACCAATAGCAGAAATTGTAGCAGACAACTGCATGCAATTTGTTGCTTTCTTTGGTCATCTTACAGGAATTAAGAGAACTATGGAGGAATATTCCAAGAGTAATCAGGAATTCAGCTACCAGAGACAGTATATTGGAAATTTTATAAATTATTGTCAAATGCAAAATGGTAATTGTCTGTGTTCTGATGACAACACAGTATTTGCCCTTGTAATGAAACCTGTTAACCTGAAGAAACAAGTCAGACAAAACTCAGCAAGCAGATGCGAAAACAGTAGTAGTAATAATGAACTTCAGAAGCAAGACAAAGTTTTAGTGAAATATTTATCTACTTCATTAATTATCTACTAAAATCTTTGGAGACACTTTCCAGATGTTTTTTGCCCTTTGTAAGAAGGTAATATTTGAGTAGGGAAGGTAAGAGTATCATATCAGTTACTTTAAGGCTTTCTCTCTTATCAGAGAAGAACATGTTACAGTTTAAACCATAATTTGCTGTCTTCTTTCCTCCACACTCTGCAAACTGTTTATCCTGGTCCTGCCTAAACCACCTCCTACTAACAAAGGACCCATGAACAGAACCTACCCAAGTCTACTTCTTGCCTGTGGATTAACTGCAGCATTAGAGAAGTAAAATCTGTACTCGGAGTCTGAAGAATCAAGCAATTAACAATTCTGAGAACTGTAGGATCCTCCTTTATTTCTCCCTTTGATTCCAGACTGCAAGGCTAGACTTTACAGAGAAGAACTGGGTCAGTACAGTTCAGAGTTCACCAGGGCATAAATGTCCACAAACTGGGATCAAAGTTCATTCAACTCTGAACTGAGGTACCTCCAACTATCACTAAGAGACCAGCGGAGATTAAGAGCAGAGCTAGTGGCGCATGTGAGCAAAACATGACACCAGGAAACATCTTGCCAAAGTTAAGCAACATTTTGGGAGCAGAAGAAAAATATAACCACGACTTCCTGGGTATTCAGACTGTCTTAATCCACATCCTCAATCTCCTTTGCCATAGTGGCCACTCCTGAGTCATAGATATCTGAAACTTCTGAGCAAAAAAATTACAGCTCCATAAATAATACATGAACTATAAAGAAATAGAACAGTATTGCAAGTCATTTAGGCAATCATCTTTTCCATTTCACAGTCTTAAGGACATGTTTTACATCAGAATGAAGACATTAACAATGTGCACGGTTTGGTCCCAACTTCACAAAAATACTATCTTTGGTCAATGTATTTCAAAAATCTTCTAATAGTCATTTGCTTGTGTTTGCAAAATCAAACCACACAAAAAACCAACTTCAGTCACTGATACCGAGCAGAGAGGTTCTGCCCTCAGTTTCTGACAGCACACAAGTCGCAACATCTGTGCTTTAGCATGCCCACCGAGAAGCAGAACAGACTGACTTGAACCCAGCACTGCCTGCTTTGGCCACAAATCCCCTGGGAACAGAGATGATGTTTACATGACACAGCCGGTCCTGGAGACGGTGTGGGTGGGTTTGGGGTGCCTCTGAGGTGCTGCAATACCAATCACGCTGGGTCACAGACACACACAGAGCTCCTCTGAGCAGCCGCCCGGCTCTGTTGGTGCAGCTGCTGAGGATACAGCACAGGAGGAGCCGCTTCAAATAAACAGAGTTACTGAGGCGTAAAAGCTGCGGGAACACAGGCGTGGAAAGCACTTAAGGTTACAGAAACCATACATGAATGATACCTACACCAACATTCTCTCACTGTGTTTGTCTACTACTGTTTTTCATACGACACTTTTACTCTCCCATCTAACATTACTTTTTATCCTAGTGAAGAAAGTCATTTAACCTTTTATTTCCTAAGTATTAACTAGCTTATTTCAGTGCCACAATTCTCCAAACTACAGAGAAATGTTTGATTTTTACCTTAATTGCATGATTTTTTTAATGAAAGCTTACAGCATAGCTTTTTTTTAATTAAAAAATTGTCCTAAAAGTCACCAGTGTACTACAACCCACACAAAAAAGTGAAGAAAAAGCAGTATTATGCATTTTCTGCTCTCCTAGTAATGTCTTTCGAAAGTCTTTTTAAGCAAGAACAATAGACCCATTGATAAGACAAACAGAACAACTGATCCAACAGATAACACAACTAACCCCTTAATGCCTAAGCCCAGAAGTGAAGACATAAGAACAAAACATTGGCAGTGAATATACATCAAAAGCTGCCTAATGAACCAAATTAATAACTGTAATTACTGCATTAGCCATCTCGGGGTAACTTACTAGTGAAACACTCAGACATTCCCTGTCACAACAGCAAGGATAATATTTTTGAATAAATGGCATTTTAAAGTTGATTATGATGATAAATTAAAAGAAAGTTTTTTATGCACAATGATTTTATAGACTGTAACTACAAGGGCTGTGACTGAGATTTTTTTTTAAAAAAGTTCTCCCTGCAATTCAAAATGCATGCTGCAGAGACCAGAGTAAAAAAGCATTAATTGAGAACTGTACATCATTTTCTCACCATCTGTGCAAGTTCCTGGAACAAAACGAAGTTTGCTGTATGTCCAAGGCAGCTTTTAATGCTAGAAATAATATGCTAGATACGATAAATATACCTACTGCATTAACTCTGAAATTTATAGAAGTTTATTTAATCAAACAATTAAAATGCAAAACCTGAAATACAAACACAAGGGCTGCTATGCTTCACTTCCTCTTTTCTCCTCTTTATTTCCCCACTATCATCTTGCCGATTTAAAATTAAGATACAGTTTTTGTTTCCCCTGATTCACCCACTGCTATACACAACAAATGCAGAACAACTTCCCCAAAATTTTCAGCACTCATCTGCATTTATAAGTTTATTTTCTGAGGAGCTCCTTGAATTCTGATAATCAGTTACACTTCAATGCTAATCAGAATCTTTAGAAAAAAAATGTATTAATATAAGCAAGTCTTTTTTTGTAACAAATGTTAACACACCTCATCTACTCCAAGTCCTTTGAATCAGGAAACATCTTGAAAACAAAACAAAAAATCCCCACAAACTGCAACAGACTGCAGCTGAAGTTGGTTATGCAGAATACAGACAGGACTTTTGGAAAATATACAGATAATTAAGTAGGGCCTCCATGACCTCCAGAAGCAAGTCAAGCAACCACAGCCTTCCCAGAGTGAACCTGCCTTTGACAGTTCTCCTGTATTATGATAAATCAGTGCAAAACAAGACAGAGCATACTCACGTCACATTTGTTCCCATTCCCCCAGGGAAGGAGCAATAAAATTACTGTTCAAGTCAAGGGACACAAGTGTTCCCTTCAGGAAAATGAACACACTGTAAAATTATATTTTTGGCTAGAGTCATCAGCTGCAGAGCCATCAGTGGTATAAGATAACTGAAGTTTCCACTGATAAAGAAGTGAATATATTTCAAAACACATCAGGGAATGACAACTGAGGTTTCCACCTTGCTTTACCAAATGCCTTCTCTGCTGTATGAACTACTTAAAATCGGAATGTTCCAATAACCATTCGCATTAATTTGTTAATTGTATGTATAATATACCTTGTGCTGCAGTGAGCTTACTGTGCATGAGAAAGGAACAATTAGTCATGTGAAAAACTCCACTTAGCATTCAAGACAAAAAAGAAAGATGGAGAGGTCTGTCTCCTACTGTCAACAAACATTAATACTGCAATGAATCAGAAGAATATGCAATAAATACCTTTGAAAGTAATGTTCATTATTGGCTTTCTCACAACTTTTGATTCATTTATGTCACTGTGATACAAATAACTCACATATTGTAATATGTTGAGTGTTAAACACAGTCAAGACCTGCAGTCATGCAATATACTTTGAACAGATAACAGTTGCCACCATTTCAGACAAATACATATACCAGAACTTTTATTCATTATCTGTATGAAAATTAACTGCATGGTGAGGGTGAGGGGGGAGAAAAGCCATATTTTTCTCCCATGGATTTCATTTCCCATGAAACCAGTAAGAGCAAGATATTTTATTCCCCAGTCACTGCATGGGAAAAAAAAAAGGAAGGATGGAATGCCACAGCTAAAACCTATTTTCTCAAGTCTCTCTCAGGATGGGAAGGAAATCACCGCTGATGAACAAGACAAATTTTCATCCACTCAGGGAATCAGTAAAGTTTCTATCATCATCTCCCACTGCCCCATGTTTACATCAGGAAATGAATGCTAAATAAACAAGATTCAGAAGCAACATTAAATGTGCTACTTACAGGCAAGGACAGCTTTGTAAGTTTTGCTCATAAGAAGGAATCAGAATATTGCTTATATCCCAAAAAAACTTAATATGATTTGGTATGTAAATTATTAGATACCAAAACGAGCCGCCAAGGAATTTTGGCACAAATTCATGGGAATTGTAAAAATAAAGCAACATACCTGACAAAGTTCCACAGCACTGGAAAAATTAAGTGTTCTTGAGCACTGAGAGCAAAGGGCAAAGATTTCCGGGCTTTCTAATGTGTGTGGCTTCTCTTACTATCACATCCCTTCCTTTCTAATGCTGATATTTAAAAAAACCAAACATGTTCTCACAGTACACATTTTGCCCAAAAGTCCACAGTAGCAGGACTGGTGGTTAAGACTATCCCTTGCTCTCAGTACAGGCTGTTTTCTTACATGTTGTCTGCACCCAAGATGTTAATAAGGAAAAAAAAATTAAAAGCCCCACCCAATCAAAACAAAATTTTAAAAAAAGCACACCCACACATGCAGGATGCCAAGACAAGATCAATCCTCTTGCAATTATTTGATTTTTAAATTTAGGACCAGAAATGGGCAACTTAGCAATCGTATTTTTTCATATCCAACTTCTAATCCTTTAAACGATTATTCTTCCCACATGCAACACACTGAAAAACAATTGCAGAGCTCTGAGGAAAGCCCAGCACCTGCAGGAAAGGGTTTAATCTGGCAACTGCTCGTGTTGTTGAGTTATTCATCACATAAATCTCTTATTAAGTCCCACCTCTTTCCTGTAGCTCTAACCGTTGGAGTTTGAGAAAACAGACCTCGTTTCATGCTAAACTCCCACCACCAAGCAGCTGAATCTCCTACATTACTTAGGATACTGTTCGTGAGAGCAGACTTCACATGGAGTCATGCAACATCCTGTTCCAAGCCAAATGCTCCAGATGGGATATGTTTCACTGCTGCCTCCCCCTCCCCAGCCCATTTAAGCTTGTTCTTTTTTCTTTGAAAGCATTTATCCCAAATTGATGCTGTAAGAGCATGCTAAAACTGACCTTTTAAGAAAAAAAAACAGACAACCCCAAATGTACTTAAAATCCAAAAGTCTTTACTACAAAAAGAAAAAACCCACACCACTTAAATTATCAAAATATTTGCATGAGCTAACCAATTACCAAAACTATGCATATAAGAAAATAAATTACTTGATGCAGCTCTATACTGCAGGAAAATCTGCCTTGTTTCAGATAGTTTACTGATCATTTAAAAGCTTAACATTGTCATGCACGTTACTAATCTAATGGAAGTTCTCATCGACATAACAAGGAAAAAACTGTCTAGTCTGCTGATCAGTCTGAATGCTGGCAATTTCTCAAACATCTGCTAAAGGTCAGATTTCCACTGCATGGAACCAATCAATGAAGCTACACAACACTCCCAGCGCCATTGGAAGTGCCAAACAAAGACCACTGTTTTACATAAGCAAAGAAACTCAGCCTGAAATCTTCCAAAACACTACCAGCAAAGTCCTCGCTCCTGTCGCCACGCAGCACTCGCCTACCTGGCAGTGGCTGTAAAGATTTATTCTAGTTTGGGTTCTTAGAGCAGAAACCCAGTTACTTAATGCTAAACCATTTCTCCATGTGGGCAGCTGATACCACATACAGAGAAACTTTACAGAGGGGAAAAAATGAGTGGATCTTCAAACAAAAGAGGGTTTTGTTTAAATGTTAATCATCATAAAAACAAAGTTTCAGAAAACTGAATATCGAAATATCTGGTGCCTTTATTTCAACTCTGTGACTTCAACAAAACCCCACCCCTACTGAGTTCTGAAAAACAAATCTTAGGAGCTAAAAAACATCCTGAAATAATAACATTCTGCCCTAAAATCCTTACTAAGCAACCTCAGAAATATAATCCCAATATCCAAACAGATTAGGGAATTGTTGGCTCCTGCTAAAATCAACATGCTCTATATTTCAACAGCTTATCACGTGTCATAAAACCAGCGCTTTAGCAAGAGTCCACACAGAAGGAATAAATGATCAATTCCAATGCTGCTGAAAAGCTGAGCTTGTTCTATTTTTACACATAAAACCTTATTTTATATAATCTGGCATTGATTTACAAGAGCCTTCTGTACGCAGAAGAGAAGGACCAATAATAAAGCAGTCTGATGGAACTCCAGAATTACTTTACGTTAATTGTGCCACTAAGTGAACCTCAAACTACAATTTCAGGCTTATTTTATAAAAGGAGCCCCACAGTGCTTCCAGTTTGCTCCAAATCCCTGGCCGAGGGTCAGAGGAGGGGTGGTGCTGTGTGGAAGGAGAGGGCAGTACAGCACACTCGTGCAGTGGGCAGAGGAGACTCATCTCAGCAAGGCCTGGCTCACTGCAAAGGGGTGGTTCATGACACAAGCACAGGCTGCTTCTACAGATACCTACTAAAAAGTTGTAATGGCATGATAAAAATTGGTATTATCCAAGACACAAAAATAAAATTACTAAAATTGAATTTAAATACATCTCTTCGTTGGTTGGATGGGTTTGGGGTTTTGTTGTTTGTTTTGGGTTTTATTACTTTGTTAAAGCTGAATAGCACAAGGACTACGGGATATTTCAAGGACACGGCTATTTCTCTGCACTAGTTCCACTCAGTCTTTGAAAATGCTTTCATCTCCTTTGAGCAACCTTTTTTCCTGATTGTTTCTTTTCTCATCTAGCTGTCAAGTGTCCGGGCTGATCCCATTTTTGTGGGACACTTAGGGGTACAGAGTTTTGTCACTCTTCAAAAAACAGAAGGCAGCCCCTGAAAGCCCTATCAGTATCCAGCTTTCTCCTAACTTTCAACCATTCAACCAACTCTCCATTCAAGGGAAGCCAAGAAAATGAACAAACATCTGTATGAGATGCTTCAGGGAAGAGCACGATGACCAATAAAAGTTTCTGTCATGCTCAGTGTTTCTTTCAGCATGTCTGTACAAGTTGCCACTGCAAAGGGGTTTCTTTAAATTATATTTAGAAGCAGCATTATCGCCTATAAGGGAGTAAGTAGTAACACACATTCAAACAGCAATTCACTATAAGAATCATAGATCAATGACAGCTTGCGGAATTTGTGTGCTTTTATATGCAAACATTACCAATTGCATTAACATACTTGAGTATAGACTTTATTTAAACAAATACCCTGTTCAAGAAGTCGCCTTTCCAGATGTGAATACAGAATACATATGTATATAATCCCAAATTACTTACATTAGTTCACATCTCCACACATGTGTGTGGTATTGGTCTGGCATTCCAATTGTACTTTTACAAAAGGCAAGACAAAGGAATGCTTAACTCTCATTACTGAAATGAGAACGTATTACAGTCAGCGGGATTTACTTTTGGGAAAGATACCAAACAGGGTTAATTTCTCCAGGTCTACCTTCAAGACAATGCCATTTCCAGGGACTTTTTCTGGACATATTAACATCACAAAGCAGTACATTGAGACAGCAAGTGCCCATAATACCCGATAAACTGCACATGCAGAGTGCACCTACACCACCTTTACTGACTGAGGTTTCAGCCTGGACATTCTCCAGCTAGTGAGGAAGAGGGATGTTCGAGGCGAGCTAGAAGGCCTGTAAAGGCCAGTTTTATGAGGGCAGGCCAAGTGCCAAAGCATTTACTTTGAACTCCCTCCGTGTTACCGTGGCTACGACAGCTCAAACCCAGCTCAAGTACATCTGCTCTGCACTGCAGAGCACACACAGACCTGACAGCTTGCTCTGCTTTACTCTAATGCCAGTCACTCGTGCTGCTTTTAGGGAATCCACTGAGAAACAAATTATTTAAGTAGCAGGTAACAACCCCCAGCGACACACCTGAGTCACAATGTAACCTTGCACCTCAATTGACCATAAACCGAGCGTGCCCAAATGCAGCTTCCACTGGAGCTGTATGTAGAGTGAATGACTAACCCAAAAGCACAAGGTCACCATTAGATAGCCACTATCCCAGCTTCAAATAGTTGGGAAGGAGTTCAGTACTTAAACGTTAGATTTAAAGCTTCTAGTCCTGCATAACTATGGTTATCCCCTACAGAATTACAGCATTTATTCATTCTGTACTGAATGTTTTTTTTAAAAAAAGAATTCTCAAAAGTTCACTAGTTCAAAGGATGTAAAAACTTCTTTAAATATGTGCTACTGGAATTGCTCCCCAAATCATCTACATACATGTACTTTTAAAAGATTAGTATCCTGAAGTTTATTTAGTGAAATGGAGAAAAATCTAGATTTAGCAGCAATTTTCTCCCATGACTCTTCAGAGAACGAAGAATAATGCTCTCCAGAGAACCTCTCAAAACAATTGCCCTTTTTCCACAACAGCTGCCATTTACTTACACTCTCAGAAGGACGGATGCCATGGGCTGCCTCTCAGCAAAGAATAACTGCTACCTCGCTTTCATCCTTTCTCAAAGTCATCGTCCATATCCCTGCAGATAGGAAGCCACTTTCTCCCCTGGGGGCAATTGGCTTCATTCCCAGTAGTGAAAACAGAAGGCAAGTAGTGGCCACCTTTATTCAGGCAGTTGTGGCTTCAGCCAGACTGAAAAATGAGAAGTTGCAGCACAATGGAGGGAAATGTACTTTTAGGATCCTTTTGCTAAAAAGTGATCTCAGTCCTAAACATCCTCAGACCTGCTGCATCTCAGCTGGCCAACAAGATGGACACACAGCAGGAGGAAGTAGATAAGTATTTGAAGTGTGAAAAAAACTCAGGAGTTCACAAAATACCAGGAGTGAAAACAAACTGCAGGTCTTGCATCCCTGAGTCAGTGAGGCGAAGCAGCTGTAAATCTGTCTAAACCAGCTCTGCATTCTCCAGTTGCTTTGTAGCTCCAAAATGCATAAAACAGCTATCACATGCCAGTCAATTTGACCCTCCGATTGTTAGAAGTCTACTTTGTTTAACACAGATTCACTCTTTAGGGATTTTCTTTTGTATGAACTGGGTAAGAACACTGCCTACAAGGGGTGTGAAAGATGGGTCAAGCCAAAGAATTGCCAGGAGAGAACTACATAAAGGCTGAGTCAAATCACTCATTTAGAATCAAAGCGAGCATTTCACTGGGGGAGGGCTGGGAGTTGGGGAAACACTGACACATGGACGACAGGACAAAGACTTACAAAACAACCTTTAGAAGTTTAAGATGTTATTAATTCTTCTTACCGTGATTAACTGCGCTGTCAGGTAAATGCAGGCTTTAACGACAGACACAGCCAGTCTCATTTTCCTCAAAATTTTCTGTTAAAAACTGCTGTGCAATAGTCTGTTTAAAATACTATTCAGAAGTTTATGGTTTTACTGCTCCAGTTGTCTGGGTGATTATTATATTCTTGTCCTATCCTAAAATACCAATCAAATTCTCTACCTTAACTTAGAAGTCCTTAAGATTTCACTGCAAAGCATTAAAAGTACGGAGTGTGGCAGGTAGGATTATTCTGCTGAGTTGACAGCATTACCACTTTTTGACATCCTAGTGCTTCATTTTGTAGTCTCTATCTTTAATTACATTCATATTGTTTTGTCTTCTGTGTTATTCCAGTGTAAAACGTAATTAAAGATAAAGACTGTGATATGATACTCTTAACTAGAGCTGCCAAGATGCTTTTATCTCAGAGATGCCTACAGGGTTTTTGCACTTTAGTTTCATACCTTCAAAATTTTGGGAAGCATGCTAGGCAGCCAGCTAATTTAATGGGTTTTGTTTCATTAAATATTCTTGCATGTAGCTCTTGCAATACTCCCTCCTCTCCCCACTTGCAAGGACGTGAATACTCAGTTATAAGAAAGCTTAATTGAAGTATCAAAAAGAAAACAATTTAGAAAGCATAATTACACCCTGATCTATGAGCAGACAAACACTTAGATTTCCAGTTAAACTGTCAGCAAAGGCAGCAGTCTGTAAAGTTAATCAAGCATGTCATATAAAGTAACAATTAGACTAATTTACTCCTTCAGAAGACAAAGGAGCAAAATGGGCAAGAAAAAAGGAACAGAAGCCAAAGTCACCAAACTACCAAGGGAACTAAGGGAAAGTCCACACTGCATGTCCAACAGGCAGGCAGAATCCAGACAGCAGAACACACGCTTGCAATATTGACACCAACAGGTACAGCTAGAACTGCCACCACACACGTGGTACCTCCTATTTCACGGGAAATAAATGGGCTTAGTGTAACATCACCTGCTTACACCAATCAGGAAATTAAATTATCACTTTGTACGGCTCACACGGTACAAAGAATATATTATTACAACAGATGCAAAAATGCAATAAACCCATGAAACGCAGGGAAAAGGTTTTACGAGGCCTAACCTTGCAAACACCAGATCTCATCACTGCTCTAGACTCATTATGTGCCCAATAATTCACAGATTCTGCAAGGTCAATTAATACCTGGAGCAAGTGTCAAGTTATCAACACGTGAGAGGTTCAACACTGCCGACAAGCACTCTAGTTCTGGCTGTGGTATGACCAAATAATATTCATGCCTTTAAGACATTTCTTGACTAAGTGTAACATTCTCATTGTACTCAATTATATACATAACCTATAGCAGATCGACTCTAAGAATTAGATATCTACCGCTTGCAATCCAATGGCTGAAGGAACTTTAGAGGTCTCATACCCACTCTCACAGACCAAAAGAGCAAACTTACAGATGGAACAGCTACTTACTTTTACAGCTCTGTAAGTTCTTCCACTTGAGTGTTTCATCACCAGAAAATTAAGAAGCAGCACCCAAACAACCCCAAGATACTCTGTACTGATCATTTTGTACCTTTGCAGTACCTCACTGTTTTCAGTATGGTGACAATCGCCCTATGCTAGAAACACAAGCATATTCAGGATTGTTTGACAGGCAGGGAAGAGTACTGCAATTACCAAATCTGACAAGGCGGCTCACTTTATTCTTACCTCCCAGAATTAGCATCTTTCCATATTTCTTTACATACCCAGGCAGCATACAGTTATTTCTCAGAATAGCATCCCATAAAGTGACAAACTGCAATCATCAATTTCTTATTTAATACATTCCTCAGCTAGCCTGCCAGTACAATTTCACTGAAGAAATGAGCTGAGACAAAAGAGCATCATATGGTCATCTAAATCTGAACGTGTGGAGAAGAAGAAAGGAAAAAAGAAACAAGTCCCAAGAATTAGTACTTCAAGGTTTTCTCTAGGGAGCTTTACTCTGATGTTTCCAGGTCTACCTTCCCAAACAGCATTCAACACTTAAATGAAATACAGGCATGGATGTAAATACTAAGGTGTACCATTGGCAACAATGACTGCTACCTCGGAGGGCTTGCCTGGCTTGTGTTTGTTGCATAGCTCAAGTCTGACAAGCAGGATGGATGAATTCCAAGTCATTAATTCTTACAAAAATCCAATTATATATTTACATTTTCCTTCCACCTCCAAGAGAAAGCATCAAAGACCTAACAAAAACAGTAGTCTATGCAGGGGAAATTGTGCTCATTTAGTAACTGTTTAGTCTCTTATTTCAGTTTATGCTGCTTTAATTTGAAAGGTGATTTTGTGATCCCCTGACAGCAGAGACTTCATCAATGATGAACAGATTTCATGACTGCAATTCTGATTTGCTGTAACATATCCTGAAGTCTCTCATGATGTTTTAATGGTAAAACCTGAATTTCTGTATCATTTTTACTCCACAAAATATAAAGAAAATTTGTGGTAGTGCAATGTTGAACCACAGTTACCTGGGTGCAGGTATTGTAAAAAAAAAAAAAAAAAATCTAATTAGAGTATCCACATCACATACATAAACTGCTCCAGGACCTAGATCTTGCTTCACTGTTACTAACAGAGGCTTGTACAGGACACACATTCCACATCACTCACTGCTTTCTTACAGTTTCTGTTTGGGTTTTTTAGAACTTTCTCTTTTTCCCCTCAGAAGCAGAAAACAACTGGGTGGTTTGTTATGTTCCCAAATATACTTTCATTGTATTACTCCGAATTCCCTGTGGAGCTGCAAAGCTGAGTTTCCTCCCACAACACACTCTTGTCTCTTACCTCCACAACACTGTCCTGTAGCTTTACTCAGCCTGGACGCTGGGGATGTGACAGTACATGGGGTGACTTAAGCACATACAGGACTGCACAACTGCTCTGTGACCAAATTAAATCATCACCTGCTGGGTTCCCTGTGCCTTTGTATGCCAAGTGTTAATTTGGACTCCTGTCCACTTACTAAACATCAGCTTTCATTGAATTCTCTACAAAAAAAAGAGCTGTCTTTAGTTACTATAGTTTTATGCATCACATATTTCACTGAAAATGGTCAAGGGATTCAAATATCAATGAGAGGGGGCAGAAAGACAAGACAAAAGCATAAAAATGTTTGAGCTTACCCATCATTGTCACAATTTTCTTTGCATCTGTCCTAATATCAGGACGAAAGAAACCTAGTAAGGCAAACCTCTGGAAAGCTTTTGCCCATGAAGGACACAGGTACATGTGCCCACCCGTAGAGTCCCACAAAACTACCAGCAACACAAGCTGGGAGAGCTAGAGGAGAAGGAGCAGGGAAAGTGACTTTTCTTCTTTCCACTGAATTCTAGAGACTTTTCCAATTTTCTAGTTTAATCATGGAGAGATGGAGTGGTTCTTAATATAGGTAATATATTTAAAGCAGTAACACCAGACCACACACTCTTAGACATCCAGCATCTAAGCCACTATGCAGTCTTTACTTCCAACCATGCTATTATGAATTGAAATGCCTGCAAGAATGGAAAAGTGAAAAAACCTCAACATTACAGGCCTAAATCCTTTCTTTTACTATATAACCATTTCTCAGGACAGTATATAGGCTATCTACTAACTGCCTCCCATCTATATTAACATTTATAGAGCAGGAAAGAATAGAGTTTCTCTGCATTCTTGACAAACTCTTGGCCAGACAACCAAATACTTTCAGAGAACAGGCCTTTAAAATTATGTTTCTGCCAAGTGAAGGAGGGGAAAAAAAACCCCTTTTCTTGTCTTCAAGAGTGTGACTATATAATTCATATAATTAATCATTTCAAGGGGGATGTCTAAGCAGCAATAGCACATAAAAATACAGTGGAAAAACAGAATCAAAAGCTCCTGGGTGGGTGACTGTACTTGGCAGGAGAGGCACAAACTCTAAGTCCTATACCTAGAGTGGCTTATAACAGCCTTTTTGAAAAGTAAAATATAAAAAGACATCTTGTAGCAGCTAAAACATCAAACAGCTAGCTGTTACCAGGTCACCTTCATGTATATACACAAAAAAACCCCAGTCACCTCCTTCTCCCCTTCAGACACACCATCCTAAAACATTTTGAAATGGGTTAGGAAGTCATCTGGGAGAGCCAGAAACCCAAGAAGTCAGGAAAACCAGCAAGCCTAGTAACAACGTGGCAAATTTCCTTCTGAGAAAGGAAACCTTACCTAGGAATACTGTACCTGCCTAGCAGTACTAGACACAAAAATACTACAGTAGTTTGTTGATTCATCCGTGCAGAAGGATATTTTCATACAACTGGCAAGATGGGACTCGCAGGATAATTTAGTCCTTTTGTGAGACTGCCAAAATGGCAAGAGACAGGCATCAGATTTCATCCAACAATTAAGTAGGTCAGACAGAAACTCCTGACCAACTTTCTCCCAGAGAACAAAAATATCCATAACAGCAATAGGTTTATGATGAAAAAATGGAATTTATTATTAGGTGAAGCTAGCATTTTAAAGTTAGATCATCACTGCATTAGTCTGCAAAGTATGTTGAGAACTGAAAAGAAAATCTAAAATAGACTCTCCTGATAATTTCACTTTCTTGCAGCTAAGAATAAACACAGGCATACAGCAGCACACAACAGGAACAAAATATATGCCTACGTGACCAGGAAAATATCAATTAATTCCTTTTTTGAGTAGAAAGCATTAAACATGCTTTGGAAAGCTCATGCTAGAAATCAGAGCAAGCAAGCAGTAAACAGGCACAGGTTTTGCATGTGAAAGGCAAGGATTGTTTTAAGTCCATGAAACAAATGAAATCCACTGTACTTAAATGATGCATTGCTGTAAGACCATATATCCAAATGCAACTGGAAAGGACTGGATCATACAGAAATAAAAAATCATCATCATGCATAATCAAAACAGTCTCCATATAGCAAAACTGCTTTCTTTTGAAAATGCTTGACAGCACTGAGAAAATGCACATCTACAAGGGGAGAGCAATAAAAATAAGTAGTTTAAGGTTCATCAGGATTTTTTATTCCCTACCAATAGAACTTTGTGGATATTTGCAATAGGAATTTGTGAACAAAATTGTCTACCACATCTGCTAAATAACTTCTAGGGAGGAGACTGTAATTCCTTGTCAGAGGTTAAAATTCCCGTATAGCAACAAAGACAGCAACATTATTTTACTGGAGTAAAGACTATTAATTCCAAGAGGCTTCTTCTGGTACACTCATACTGAATTTACATTCTTGAAATACATTAAAAAAATAACATGAAAGTGTAAGAATAATTCTGCCATTTCAGTAAATCACTTAAATACTGAAATAAGCATTTGTACCTGCTTCATCTCTGCCAAAAACATTCACAGCACATTATAATTACTTCAAATTTATGCTAATGTAGTAACTACAATTCCAGCTATTTCATAACTATGGATCCTACTCATAACGTGTGTGTGCATTCAACCCAAGTCCAGGGAATCCTCCTCGCAGCCTCTGATAGGGGTCACATGAGCCCCCTCTGTGCCCTCACACTCCCAGGATCAAGCACAGCAGGGTCAAGGCAACCCAGCTGCCATATGGGCCCGCTGCAAATAAAACTGAGCTGCATGAGCAGAGGGCAAGCTGCCTCATCGACAAGTACAGAACATTTTTAACCACAACAGTTATATTAAGTAACAGCTTTTTGCCTGAGCATCCTTCTGTGTGACTCTTCCTTAACAGCTCGATCGTATAGGAGATGGAAGCTGGAAATTCAGCTGAAAGATCAGAGAGCCAACTCTCGCTGCATCTGTTCTCAGTGCTTCCCTCAGCACATTGTTCGGTTGGCGCTTACACGAAGACCACGTAGCCTCTCCAGCCCCTCACCACAGGGACCTCACCAAAATAATCTATGAAGACAGTCTGAGACCCAGCTGAACAACTTCCAGTATACAGTGGAGCATTTGTTGATATCATTCCTTGTTATGCCTCAATCTGTAATCTGCTTCAGTAGCGCGTGCCAAAAACTACTCTTTCTACAACCAAAAGAAACAAAACAATCCAGGCATTAGGCAAACAGATCCTGCTCCACACAAACACAGCACTTCAAGAAAATCACGCTGTATCACTCTGCTTCAGCCTGACAATCTAGGGGCAGGCACTCTGGGCTGAAGAGAGGTTCTCAGACAATTTGTGAAATCTTAAGTGTGATTGCTATGCTGTCAAAAAGTAACACTGTCACCACAGATATCTTGCTGTACAAGGTCTGATAAACAAAACCAGTGAGGCTATGCCAGAACTAGGGAGATTACCTGGGTGTTTAACAGACCCGTAAGAGAAGTAACACAACAGCTGAGCCAAGATCCACAACCAGCACTGGGCTCTTCTCCCACCAGAACACAGGCCTCTGTAGAAGCAGCTGATCCACTTAAGGAATTACTCATTTGAGGGGCAGCAGGCCCTGAACAGACTGTCTGTTTATGAAGCAGAGGTTCTACCACAAAGAAGACTGGCTGATTTGTCAATCAATGCACAGCCATGAAATATTTTAGGTTTGTAAAGAACCATTCCCATACCTGGATTGCTCTGGACAAGGTATTTGTCTCCATGTTCAGGCAACACTGACCTATGCAGCCGTTCCTCAGAACATCTCCATTTTCCACACAGAATCAGACAGAAGGACCTTCATGTTTACAACTGGATGGTTGTTTTCACAAAAACTCATGTGAAAGTTAACACTCATTGATCAAGTCATTGGCAGGCAATGAAAAAGTGAATGTATTTCCAAGACAAATGTCTTCTCACTTTATTCACCATTGGAAAAACTCTCTTACATCTACCTTTTTAAAAAAAGGCTGATGCACCAATGCAACTCTTGTAAGCAGTGTTATGCATGCAATGACATCTATTTATCACTAGTTGTGGGTGGCTTGCAAGCTTAACAACAAATAGCTTTGCATTTGCAATGTGTCCTGATATAAATCTTGCACTCTCTGGAACCCCAAGATCATTGTAGCAAATTACAGATCGGGACAGGCAGATTTGGTCTTGTAACACTGACCTGAAGGTCTCCAGGGAAAACAAATCACAAATGGCCCTGTTTTCTGAATAGGGACAATTCAGGCATCTTCATGTCAATGGATAACTACATCTACAGACTTTGGTACCAAAAGACAGCTCATGAAATTTTATGAGCTGCTTAACCATAAAGACCTGCAATGAGTAAAGTATTTGAGCCTTTAAACCATACCAAAGTTTCACCTGTTTTTGCACCAATTAAAAATTTGTTCAAAGGAGAGTTAATTCACTGTCACCGAGTATCTCTCGAGGAATACCAAAGTATTGCTAATTGGAAATCTATCTTTGTAATAATACCAGTATCTGCTACATCAAGAGACTGCAACATTGCTCTGGCAATTAACTGTTACCCAGAACAATCTGCCAAAGTTTGCTATCAAGCTCCCTGTTGGTTTGACAAAGGAATCAGTGAATGTTTCCCCAGGGAATTTTGATAGTACAGCTTAATAATAAACTGTTCTGCCTGGAAAATAAGAGGCAAGGGGGGAGGGTAGACAAGACAAAAAAAATTATTGACATCCATCTGCCTATAAGATCAAAATTCTTATGCACTGTTGTTTTAATTTCTAATTGCCATGACTGCTACAGAGAACTGGAGAGTACTGTAAAGATACTCAACCCCCTTGGAAGGTATCCAATTTATGTGGTTAGCATGGTGTGATGATGTGGAAACAGAAGATAATGTGGCCCACAGATCTTTGGCAGGCTTTAAAGTATCATCTTTCATCATAAAATTACTCTATTTTAAGCGGGTGATTGAAAGGTACTAATAAGGCATTTGGGTTGATCTCTACTGCTGTGGAGAGAACTGCAGCATTTCTAGAAGAATTTAAAGACTCTTGGCTCCTTTTCATAATTCTCCAAAGTCAGTTAAATTACAGTTAGATACCTAGCACAGCAGCCATCCGCATACTGAGACCTCTGTTGGGACAGGGCTAAGCCACAACTTTGATTAACCACCCATTTTACTCCACTGATACCATTCCTCTTACTGGGACCATAGTGGAGAACAAATGAATTAAGCCTTGGATTACGACTTAACTTTGAGGCAACCATAAAAAACCTGCTTTGGAAGCTACAGGCAGAAATCTGGTTTAAGACCTATAAAAACAAGAGGCATTTAAAGATCCTTTTCTCCTAAAAGATCATCAAAGAAAATAAAAGATCTCAAGCAAGGTTTTATTCTAAATTGAGTCACTTAGCTACACAGTTGCTACTCCAGTTCTGCACTGAGGTACAGCACGGTAAACTTAAAATCAGCAGGCTTTTCCCTCCCTTTTTATTAACCTGTCTTCAGTGCAGCTTCTTTCCATCTCATTCCTTACATCCAAACTGCATGAATATAAATTTCCCCAGACTTTACTGCCACACAATTGTCTCATGTCAAAAACCTTCAGTCAGCAAACACCACAAGCCCTGACACCTAACAAAAGCACTGCTATAGGTAGAGGCCAAGTCAGAAGAGCAGATTACTTCTTTGCCACAAATCAAAAAAAGTGGTATTGAGAACTGTGGTACCAATTAAAGCTACTCAGAGTAAAAAAGCAGCTGCATGTCCTGCTGCAGAATGAAGGTGGTTTAGATTAGGGCATGTCAAGCTCATGCACTGCAAATAACTAGTAAACACTCTCTTGCTGACAATTCCAGATACACAATGACTGTAACATTGATGTCTGCAACATCAAACCACATGAGAGAATCCTGCTCTCTTTATCTTAGTCAATACAAGATGCAACCAGCCATTACAAAGTCTTTCCTTCCTTTGTCCTTAGGACAGGATTCATAACAGTGAAGGTTGGTCATATCTTCCGAAAGCAAAGAGAATCAGTGATTAGGACAAAACTTATCATGAATGGCATCCATCAAAGCAAGCAAACCACTGGTCACAGAACCCTTCATAGAGAAGATTTTCAAGCTTCTGAAAGTCCCTCTGTTCCATTAAGCTGGAATGGACATGCTAGTTATATGTATTTGGGTTCAAGTTAAATAGACTTTCTGTGACTATCTGAATTCTTTCATTTCTATTCCCCTCTGAGGTACCTTACTACAGAAAGCTCCCTTACCTTCTGCATATGTTCCCTTAGAACTCCACCTCTAAGCTCCGAGAATCCTAAAGCAGAGATGGAGTCCTGCTCAGCAACAGGAACAGTCTATAAAATCTCAGTGAAGAAACTGGCTAGACCTTACTGTTTTTTAAACTAAGTGGCTCCCAAACATTCTGAACCACTGACAGCCTTCACTGTATCTTCTACAGAACACCTTAATAAATTTTAGATGATTTTTCAAATAGAGAGGCAATGAGGTTTTGCAGAAATCTTGCTGCTTTCTTGGGGCCCACCAGTGACACAGATCGCTCTTCTAAACAGAAAATGCCAAATCAGTACACTGCCACACACCAACAGCCCTTTCTTTCCTTTCTAGTTGTTCACATAAAACTACATGAAGAAACACCACCCCCTGTTTGCAGGAACAAACCTTCCCAACACCAGGCACAATGGGTTCACTCCAACCCTCTGCACAAGCACTGTAGAACATCCTGACAGTTTAAAGTGAACAGCACAATGACATGAAGGCTCCCCATGCAATCCTTTATGTGTACTGTTGATGAAAACTTGCCAAACCTCTCATGCACAGGGTGTCTACCACTAAATTATGCGTTGCTTTCAGATATAAGAACAAAAATATTGCAGAAAAAATTCCCAAACTCCCACATCTTTCCACTTGAATTAGTTTTCAAAATGCAAATAGGAAACTACACCTGAACACTAACATGGAAGCTATGACCAACTGGTTCCAAAGTTTTGGAAAGGCCTTCTCTTCACATGTTGCTTTCGACATTTTTATTAGTAGGAAAATCTAACTGAAAATACAAACTAAATTTGTAGAACTGTTGTTGCAACTGAAAACATAAGGTCTTTTTTCTTTAGGACACGCTATGAATAGTCATTTCCAAAGTCTTATTGATAACTCAATTAGAGTTTATGTTGTCATGCATTTGGCATGACAATATCGCCCATTCACTGCTATGTGAAGAGTTCAGGCCTTTGTGTCCCCAGGCCTTCAAGGAGATTGCTTACTAGTAAAAGCAGGAGCAAAACTGAAGTAAATGGAAACTGAAGCGGTAACAGGCAAGCACAGAGGTAAAGAGAAATAATGTATTGGCCAAGCAATTTGGGCAATTTTATTCAATCAGCAAAAAAGAAAAAGATGTGGCAAAATAAAGCATTTACCATTGCTCCAATTAGCATTCTGTTGTCTTGTTTATTTCTCAACTACAAGACATTAAAATTGACTTTTTTCAGGGATGTGGCATCTCCTTAAATTATCCTTAAAACAAAACCAAATCACTTTTGCAGACTTCCTTTTGTGAAGGAAAAAAACCCCACCAAAGCAAAAAACCAAGAGGTAGTCTCAAATTTTGTATTTATTTGTATTTGTGATTTACAAGTCTGAGATAAGGATTATGCTGGAAACTGATATTTCTTCCCTGAAACAGTCTTTCCAAAGACTTTTCTAAAGTTACACAAATGATTTCCCTTCCTCCTGCCCTTTCCTCCCCCCACCATCTCTTGAGAACTGCCTGAAGGCAAATATAATTGGAACCTTGCACTTACTGCAGACATGTCATGAACAAGAACATAATCCAGGGTCAGCAGCAGGCTAAAGCCAGCACAGTGCACTGCCCTGCAAGATGAGCAGTGTGGGGATGATAGGCACACCTACAGCCAAGGCAAGCCTAACACATCTGAGAGAGGGTAGCTCGCATTGTTCTCCATCAAATCTGCTCAGACCATCCACACAACAGCCCTGACAGCTCTGACAGCAATTGTACCTATTCCCCCACTCCCAGTTAAGAGGGCAAAACATAAGGTCCTAAGGACTGAGGGGGAGGGAAGGCTGAAAGCAAGGATCTGCTTACAGACAGAGAAGAATATCATTAACTATTAATAACAAAAAGGCTGCAATGCAGACAGCTGGAAATCTGGTACAGCTTACTAAATCACAACTGCATGAGACCATTATACTACAGTGTACCAGTAATAGCTCCACAGTTCCTTCTCAGTGAGAAATTTATACATTTATATGAAGACCACACAGCACATGTTTCCAGCAATACAGCACTCATGATGAGAGCTGTTTGAAAATTCAGAAATATTTCTAGTTATACATTCATTTGAGAAGTAGGTTCTTCTGAAACAGGATGTTTTATGCCTGACAATTTACAGACAATATTCAATAAAGCAGAAGTGCAGATCTTATTCTGTCTGCAGTAACATCAAGGAGGGAGATGAAATGCAAGTCATACATACCTAACAAAATTCCTTCACTAGGAAAAAATGATGATTGCATTTCCTCTGAAAAGAGCCCTGTGAAAGCCAGCCTTTTATGCCAAGACAGTGGTTCCAACTTTTTTGCACCTCACTTCAGAAAACTGGCCATCAGTAAGAAGAATTTTATTTGGGGATTTGAATGTAGAAATTCACTGTCTCTGAGCATAAAAGTAAAAACCCTGGAATAATGTAAACAACTATATAAACACACACCCCAAGGAAAAAAAAACAGCCCAAAAAAAAAAAAGAAAAGAAAAACACACACACCTTCTTTCTCAGGCCTCAGAAACCAGCATAGCTCACTATCGTTTCTTTTTCTAGAAGCAAAACTGGCAACTTCAAAGTGTTTGGGATAGTATTATTTTTTCCCCTTACACTTGGAGTTAAGCATGCTGGTAACATTCCCACTGAGTTTGGAACTCATGAGGAGCCCAAAGCTCAACTTTCACAGACACAGGAGACCAAAAGACATCAATGATTTATAGCACCTTTGCCATAGCAAGAGACAGTGGATACCTACTCCTTTAATGAAACTTTGAAGAACATCAGAAACTGAAAGCAAAGTTATTTTATCCAACATTTTTTGAGACTGAAGCTAAAGTACTGCATCTATCTCAGATATTCACATTTTTAAAAACAGGCTAAAAAAAAGAGGAGGGGAGGATGACGCAGAAGAGTGCTGAAAAGTTACTGAAATTAGGCAGGAAAATCTGCTTAGGGTCACATAATCAAATTACTAACAGAGAGAAAAACATGTCTCCAACTTGGAAAAATTACAAGGATACAGTTCACAGAAAAACACCACATAGTAGTAGGCTAATATGAGAAAGTCACATCTGAGGCTCCTTTAGAATTTTCTTTTTTCCTTACTTTTATTTTTCTTATTTGTGTTCTCTGCTTAAAACCATGAGCAAATATTTCTTATCAACATTACAATGTCTGCACAGTCAGCAGTTCCCAAGTTTTTTTTATACAGACAGGTAAGTATATTCTTATATAGACAGACAGAAACTTCTTTGGTATGTGAGCCTCTTCTCCTTTACTATTTATGAAGGCAAAGTATATTTGCATGACCCAAACAAATCATCTACTGAGAAGACAGTGATAATGCTGTCTGTGCCGCCAGGATCTGAGACTTTTTCAAAAAAGCATCTTTGCACGACAAAAACCTAATGCCACACCAGACAGCTCTTCATTAGCAGAATGCTAATAAATTGATATCCCGAAGTAATTAATTATGCAGACTCTGGGCAACAGGAAGTCTCACAACAAACATGTACATTCAATTTTCATAAAGTTGCTCTGCCCCACCCGTCCTACGAGCTCCAGTTTGGGGCAGACAGTGCCAGATGAACTGAGAAAACGAGTTTCTTTCTGATAGGCTGCAAATCTGTTCTATTAGTTCTCAGCTACCCTAAGCACAGTTGGCTTTGAAAACCAAGCCAAGCACTAGCAACAGTCATTGATGCTTTGCATCTTTCTAAAAGCTCTGTACTTTAACAAAATGTGCCACGTTATTCACTCGAAAATTTATCTCCACCTCTTTTGTACCAAAAGCCTGCCTCCGGACAGCCCTGGAGGATCCCAAGATCTCATGGAGTTTTCAGTCTGTTAATCACAAGGCTTCTGCTCAAGCAGATTCACAGAAATCTCAGAGATTTGGTATCAGGTGGCAGAGCAGTGATAGGGGAATCACAGGATTTTAAATTCACCCTATTGTGCTTCTCAATAGGAAACACAATGGTATTCTATCAACAATGACTAAATACTAACAAAGGACAATGGATTCACTACTCGGAACCATCAAATCAAGCCTAAATGCCTTTTCTGGAAAATATGCTTGCATTAAATGGATTTTGAAAACCCAGCAAGACAATCTACAATAAAGCTTCATAGCCTCAATTATTCAAGAGATGATGATTACTAGATTATCTAAATGGATTACTTTTATTGCCAGGAACCCTGAACACTACATGGCTCAGAATTTCACTGTACTATACACTGCACTGAGAAGTAACCAGCCATTTCTAATGTAAGAAACCTAGATTTTCCTTTTTATGATTAGTTTTATCAATAAACCAGAACAGAATCCATGAGCAAGTGCCAATTACATGGGATCTGCAGCTGCCTTGCATCTGCAGTGCAGCACTTCATTTGCCTAAGTAAACTCAAGAGTTTTGATACTTAACTGGCAACAGATTTATTAGCCCAGAGTGCCACATTAGCAAAACTACCCCTGAAAGAAAGGTAGGCAAAGACCAGCTAGGAAAACATTAGACACAAGTTGGACAGAGTGATCTGTGAACACAAATACGAGCAATATCTGAGCATTCAAACCCACAAGTGCAACCTCCAGTTTGTCAGGATTCTCAGCCGGTGCATGACAACTGGTTAAACTGTGAGCAGGACTGACAGGGAATAAATAGGTTATTATTTAGCACAGATGATCACAAATCAATTTGGTTTTGAGGGTTCTCTTTCACACAAAATACTAAATTGGCTTCTGTCCCAATGCTTAGCAGCCACATTAGCACCAGACAATGACTTGCCAGCATATCTAATGCCACCACAGTAAACACATTCTGCAACACAGACATCAAAATCCTGGAATCCTGCACCTGCACTTTGCAGAATGTAACATTCCTGATCCAAAGCACTACGTGCCTGATGGAAGCTAAGAAGCTGCAGTAACAGTGGAGCTCATTAAAGAGACATTTACAAAGGAGAGAAATATCCATATGCCAGAGCAGGACATCCACTCAGAAAATAACCATCTCTGCTCTCTCTGCCCTGTTCCACAAGACAAAGCTACAAAACATTCTGAAAAATAATGAGTCTAGAAACAAACGTCACTAAACACCAAAAATCATAAACTTAGTAGTGTCATAAACCCAGTAATTTTACTCCACTCTTCATGTTCCAAACAAACTACTTTATTTTTCCTCTCCCTGAAAAATATATTAGCACTTCTTTCAGTCCCTCTTCCTATCCCCTCATCCCCAGTGCTTCCATTTCAAAGAGACAGATGCTGAAAAGCATGTCTAGTTTTTACCCACCACCTACACCAAAACATTTCATAATGGTTTCTCTACCTTTGAAACTTGGTTTGCCTACATTCTAACACAGTCATATAACGTCCATCTCGAGAGCTCCCATTTTTCTTAACACATTTGCTTAATCTAGATTACCTGCCTTCTCGGTTGCCTTTTTAACAGCCAGCCTACTATATATACAGATACCATAAACAGAGGGCACAAAAGCTGTAGGTTCATGAAGGCTCTACCTTACAAAGGTGGGCTCCCTCCCATCACAGCAGTACAAAGCACAAAAACTTAACCAATTCCCTGGGCAGGGAATTGAAGAAAAGTACAAGCTGGGTTTAGTTACAGAACTAACTTTTGCTCTCACTCAGAGTTCAGCACATCCACCTCCAGGGACACAGATGCTGCAACAGAACTTACCCATACATGCAATTCCCCTGACTGCTCTTTGCCAAAGCCCTGATAACCATCACAAGTCCTGTTCATCACCTTCTGGGTCTGCCTTGTTTACTGAAGAGTATTTCAGATGTTCTTTCTCCAAATCTGTAACCAAACTGATTTTCATTATTTAAGCACAGTGAACAATTGAGAAATAAGTCTGTCTATTTTAATATCTTGTAGTGATACTTAAGGCTACCTTGATTTTATAAGGCAAGCCCATTTTCAGGACTCAGTCAGAATCCTTGAATTATTCCAACCCACACTTGTGAGTGGGAGCTGAAAATGTGGAGAAAAAAACCCCACCTTCTTTTACTAGCAGTCCTGTAGGCTTAATTAAAAACAAAGAAGCCAAAAAAAGCAAAGGAAAAAAAAAAACACAAGGGATGACAGAGTCACTGGCTTAACAGCACTCAAATTTCTTGCCAAGACACAAAATTCTTTCTGTTCCTGCCTATTTTCCCTAGACACCTCCACCTCCTCTTTCCCATTAAACTAAACCAATATGTTCACACAGTTAACTGATCCAATAACTTGGTCAATATAAAATATTCATAGTAGCTCCAAATCTATCAAATTAGAATGATTATTCCCTCCCAATTCAAGAGGCATAAAAACTCAGAGGACTGCAAGCACACCAATGCTGCTTCTTCCCCTACCAATTCCATGAGGTTGTCCTCTTGTGGAAGAATTAAGAACTCAATCATAAGGCCATTTAATGACAGCACAGGCCAGATTTCACCATGTTTTACCACTTTCACAGGTTGGAGATGTTAAAACAAGAAGGTGTCACAAACCCTACTTAACACCTAAAATTTTGTTAGGCAAAACTGAATGAATACAAATCAGAACATATGGAGCACTTCTTCTGTCTTTCTTGATGCAACCCACAGAAGTGATTAGCTTGGCTTGTGACCAATTTGACATCTTGACAAATCAGTCAGTTCCTCACAGAAAAAGGATCTCAACTACTACATGTTTAGGCAAACCAGGTTAATTTGATTATTACTCAACTCCTCTGTCACTCCCAATTATTCAAACCTCCATAATAAAGTGAAAACCAAGGGGTTTTCGCCACATCCATAACAAAACACATCTAGCATCACAAGTGATACATGAAAAAGCCTGCTGGAAACTCGAGTTACAACCAACTCTTATCATCAAGATGTTAATGATGGTGGGCCCACTAAAGCATGAGAAAAAGATGTCATTCCAAAACCCTTAAGATTAAAAAGCTACTGGTAGCATTCAAACTTTGAGATCAGTACTCCCTTAAACTTTCAGTAGAAATACCTGGCTCTACTTACCACTTTGTTTCCTAGACCACAAATTATCTGCACACAGTTCAAAAGTTACTAGTCTAATCCATTTCAAAAATCATTTCCTGAGTTCATACCACAGAAACAAGAACAAAAATGCATTCTCTGTGCTGAGGGAAAAAAAGAATTCAGGATGTGCTTAAAACAGGAGTTGAATTAGACTGCTTAGCACAGCCCTACAGTTAGGATCCATCAAAACACTCTAAATGACACTAACCTGCAGTTTGCACCCTCAAGCATAATGTGCTTAAGACAGACCTTTCAGTGTTCATCCCAATACTACTTGTTTCTATCAACTCCTCCAAGGTCCATACCATCAGACCTATATTTAAGTTTTTACTTCAGTTATTACCTCATTTTTTCCTTTGAACTTCACAGGACTCTGCTCACAGTCTCTCACAATGCTGCAACACAATAATTGTTCAACCAAATCATAATGACAATAGCTATCTTTTCTACATCATTTTACCTCCTTTCTCTATTCATGCCTGGGATTTTGGTTTCAAAGTCTTCAGGCAGCTACAAAATGCCCAGTCCTACTTCTGATCCATAGTTAACACCTATCACTGGCTACTTTAAAAAAAATGGCAAGAAAGAAAGAAAAAAATTTTACAAAAATGCATTTCAGCCTACTACCTTTGGGTTTTATCCCTGCCTATCCTTTGTGTTTGACAGACATAACCAAGAAACACAAGTAGAGCCACACCTCAAACACCTCTCCTATCTCTCTGCCACAAGATTTCCCGAAGCTTTAGCTGCTGTACACAAACAGATCATTATAACCTCGTTTCAGCTGCTTGTTCTTCCAGATTTCATAAGCTCTGCAGCAGTGACAATTTTAGCTCTGTGTTTGCGCAGCACCTACTACACTGAGGTCTTGGTCAAAGAGGGTCCTACAACCAAAGAGTTGCATGGACAAAGAAACTGTAATGTCAACAATTCCAGAGATGGGACCTGGCACAAGTTCATCATGCAATTCACAGTCTATTTACCCCAGAACATATCAGCCTTACCTTCAGACAAACAAAATCACATTCACACAAGTCCATTTTGAAGTTAACTGCCCCCCAATCCTTCAGATCATCTTCAGTAAAAACACACCGCTGAATCAATTTATTACCTAGAGAACCAAAGAACCAACAGACCTGTGTAACCATCTAATGCTACCAGAAGCAGCCCTTGTGTCCTTTTTTCAATGAGAAATCAACAGTTTCAGTAGGTTTAATCTTCACATGAAAAATAAAAGTTATTAGTTAGCTATCTCTACCTTACTTCCTGAGGGAAGGGAGGTTTACTGGAAGTCTTCCAACTGTGAAGCCAGGACAAGATGATTATAAGAGCCCTGAAGCACTCTGACCATAGAAAGATGCAATAAAGAGAAATTAAAATATAGCTCATCAGTGAAATAGGCAGGGAACAGGAAATGCTAAACAATACTTGGTCAACATCAGATTGAGTGCTTTGCACAGGATGAAAGAAGATTAAAAGCAGTGTCAATAATTTTGACTCATGCATCCAGAAAGAACTGTCTAATCTTTTGCTATTTATACTCACATGACAGTAAGACAACTTCTCCCTGCACAGCACGTATCACTGCCAATTTTCTCATGCTGACTACCTTGATATTTCTAAAATTGGAAGGTTAAGAAAAAACAGAATGCAGCAAGGTGCATGGGGATATTATTTTACAGCACTCATTTCAAAGCATCTCAACAATGGTTTTTAGTAGGAATGATACTAAGCGCTCTATGAAAATGTCTATAAAGACTTCTTTGCAAATTACTTCTATACATTACAACCTGTAGCAAATTTTTTATTGTATTTTTTTCCCCAGGCATGCATTTCCTATAATCCACATATATTTTAAGTTATAAAGCACTGCAAGTTGGAACCAATGTCACAGCCTTCAAACTGTTAACCCATCTGGTATGACTGTTAAAACAGGACTATTTTCTTCCAGATTGTTAGTAAAATCTTTCATTAGAATATTGGAGTAAGTACTTCCATTTTAAATAGTGTTAATAAAGCATTGGGAGATAGTTAAAAGGCCTATACAGAAGCAACCACTAGAGAAATAGAAAACTATTTCAAAACACAACTTAACACACAGCCCTTAGTCCACTGTCACTGCTCACCGTAACACTCTTCACTACCACTACAAGTGCTGTAGAACTGTAGAACCACAGAACCCACAACCTTAGCTCTCCTCTCCCCCACAACAATGCCAATAAAGCATAGCAGAGGTAATTCTTGCACACTCCATTGCGCAAGTACTACAGCATCAGTTTTCAAGTTTGGTGGTAAAGCAGATACGCCAATTTTCTTATGAAACACCTCTAGCTTTTATCACCATAAACACCAATACTAGTAGGCAATATCTCACTACCACACAATTGTTTTAATTACTTTCTGTTTCTAGGTGTCTATGTATATTATTTTTAGGCATGTTTTCCAGTCAAGGCTTCCCTATTAACTTTCAGCCAAATTGCAAAAGATCTGGAAGTTTCTGTCCACACATGAATTTCTTATGAGGCTTGCAAAACAAATACCTTGCAAATCCATACACTTTACTGATGGCCAGCTGGCTTCTTGTCTCAGCAGGCCTGCAGTTGCAAACGTCCTGCTGCCACTGCTCAGCTGACAGGCCCAATAAAGAAAGGTATGGAATATCAGTGAAGCCAACACTGATGCAGAGAAGAAAACACCTGGTATTAATTAAAAGTAGCTCTCAGTAACACACTCACGTATTGAAGTTAAACATCACTGTCTTCTAAGGTCCAAATAGAAAAAAACACCAACTCCTCCCCAATGAAAGAAAAGGTTAATTCTGTAGCCTCACTGGTTCAGGCAGTAAGTTCACACTGTGGAGAAACCTGAATAGCCTGAGGGTGGATAAAACTGCAGAAAGAGTTTGCACTTTACTAAACATCTGATAAACTAATCCCCTTCAAGGCTACTTGCCTGTTTGAACTCTCATAACTAACAGAATTCAACAGCAGCCCTAGTTAAAAATCAGCTGAAAGGGCAGCCAACCAAACAGCACATATTCAGAGACAATGTGAGCCCATTAGCACTGGCACACTCAGAAACACTGTCCTGTGATCCACAGGTACTCCAAACCTACCACAGTACCAGGCACCCTCTCCGTCCACCACAGTATGTCTTAGGGAAGCAGCTTCTAAGCCCCAACTTGCCAACTCCCAGAACTATGCTGCTGTGTTGTTCTCCACAGAACTCACACTGCCAGCCTACAGTTAGCTATCCCCAGATACCTCACAATTAAGTAGGGTTTGAGCTCAGGCTTTCCATCCTATACATGCAGTCCCAAGGAAGAGCAGCACATGCCTGCTGTGTTACAAATGAGTCTCCCTTACAGTGAAGATCTGACAAGTCGATACAGCTAACTCCTGGGAAGAGAAAGAAACAAAGCAATTAAGAAGAGACACAAAAAAAAAAAAAAAGCTCAGTTCTACAACTAACCTGAAAATGCCAAACTGACAGCCTTAGGAATAAGAACTACACATGGCACAAGCTGTGATTAATTAAACAGCAATACTAGCCTCATCTCTGTGCTCTGACTTGAAATAATCAACACTTATTCAGATTTCACTTTTCTCAGCTTTGAGTAAAACTATCAATTCAGGTACTGAATTTAGACTTCTTAAGTCTACAAATTTCTTTATATTTCCTTCTGTAAGAGAATGAACCCAAAGGAGCCAGAAGCCTCACGGGAAGGGATGCTGGCTTTTGTGCAGACAGGAGGAGCCCTCCTGTTATGAATTTACATCAAACTTTTTTGAGTTTCTACATTTAAACCCACCATGGTCCACTTTCTTTCCTTGTATCCTCTGCTGATTGATACTCTCTAGTTTCGGTCTGTGCCTGCCCAATCTTTCCGTAAGAAGCACTGATTAAAGAAAGATTAAGAACTGATCAAAATATTTTCAGGAGGGAGAAAATAGAAAAAAGTTCTTTTCCATTCTTTCTTGTCTCCAAATACCAGCCAACTCAGTCCTAGTATTCCCAAGAGCCATTCTGCATGTCCTTACATTGTCCTCTTCTTAACTGAATACATACTTCTTAAAGAACAGGCCAAGACCAAAACCAAACTTCTGTAAGAAAGGAAGGAAAAACACAGACATAGAACTAATTGCTTATTCCCACTGAAGCACTAAACTCTTTCAAATATACCAGTAAAAATTCCTGAATTCACAAGATCCAGGTACCCGGAAATGGGTAGCTACCATAACATAAAACACATCTCAGAAAATCACTTGAGAAGGTATTGAATGTTGTGCTTTTAACTCAGCCAACAAACGCAAGAACCCTCTACAGACACCTCTTAAATGGAGGAAGTCTGTATCAACTGAAGAGCCCTATTAAGTTCTGCCATTATTTAAGCAGAAGTGTAACATATAGGCAAACTTAAGTTTCAAATGTGACAAAGAGAATACAAGTCACTGAGCAATGATCAATTTTGCCATTCTATTAAAACATGAGCCATGCTCAAATGCATTTAAAAGCTAAAATAAAAAAAATAACCTCAGATAACAGAAAATCTATTGTCAAAAAATTGACAGAGGGAGAAATATGCCAAGGTGTACACAAACATCTCACGTTACCTGGAAAAGACCATTACTGAACTCAAAAAATTTAGTACTGTTGGCAAGCCATGTTTCAACAGAAAGCCAAATATTTAAAAAATAGAAATCTTAACCACCCTTTATTAAAGTGCCACATTCAGTTTCAAAATAAACCATCTGATGGAATTAGAAAGTTATCAAATGAATAATTTTTCAAACAAAGTTTTTCATTTATATAGTCTTAGGCCTGATTCACTAAATAGAAATCTTGTAAAAAGCTACAGGTAACAGAAGAAATAGATTAATTTAGACTACCATTTCTAAAGGAAAAACTATGCTGCGAAGTAACAAAGCACTTGAAACATTTTCTGTTTACAAAAACAAAATTAAACTTCTTTAAATGAGTCAAAATTTATTATCGCATTTAAAAGATGATGCATAAGGAGATAAGTACCCCATAATAGGGAAAAGCTACCTAGTAAATTGAGAAGAGGTCATGATATTATCTAAAAATATTCCCATATCAAATTCTGACCTATATACAAATATTAAAATATTACAGTATACAGAAGGATCAGGTGTATTTAGGACAGCACACCTGGATTAACAATTAGCAAGCCAAAAATATTTAGTTACCACCTTCACCCCCCCCACCCCTCTTTTTTTTTTTTATAACGTTTACTCATTGTTTAACTGTTACTAAATAGATCGTCACCAAGGTTTGACCAACATCTGGGTATACTAAATATAAATGCACTTGCATTTTGTTACCATGACTGAAAATAAAAATCTACTATAAACTCCAATGGAGAAATAAATTTTTACAATTTAAAACTTATTTATAATGTTACTTTATTTCCTGAAAAAAAAATTTAAAACTCAACTTGACAGTATTAAATTAAATGTGTTCAGAACAACGTGCAGAAAGGAAATAATATGAAGATACACATCTTGGTGCAGATAGCCATTTAAGATATGCAGTGATCTGCACACTCTGTGGAATAATCTAGTTCAAACAGACATTTATTTGGACAGGGTCGGTAGGGACTGATAGACAGAACAGATACCTCCTGTCTCTTGGGTTAAGAAACAGTAAAGGAAAATTGCCACATTTATAAGCTCCAGGGAAGAGTATGGAATAGCAGAGCAGAGCCAATAAAATCCTGAGTGGCACACAAATAGCAAACAAGGGCTGACTGTGGAATTGCACCTCACAAGGCAGGGACCAAAGCATGTCTGAAACAACAAAAGGCAACTCCGAGCACAAAGCACAGTTAAAGCCTGATCCTTCTTTGTCACAGGATGTTCAAAAGTTCATAGAGAGTCAAAAAGATTTCCTACTCATTCATGTAGGAAAAATCCAGGAAGGGCTACAAAATCCAAAGACCTCTGTTGGATGAAGTCCCTGAGCTCCAAATCTCTGTGACAAAACATTGAGGAAGTGCAGACATGTCCCAGAATTGTAGAGGTACAACAGCCAAGCATCACAACAACAACTCTGAAGAACACAGTACCCTGTTCCTTTCAGACTTCAACTACATCAGTCTCTGTACTTCTGACCCAAATGCTGGCAACCAGAGCACTGTTAGCTCCTATCTCTTTATATCTCACCACAGGTCCAGAGCCCAAAACTCATTAACCCTCCCCTACAAACTTCTCACTCCATGTCTTGGTTGCACATGTTCCCTCCTGCCTTTGATGAAGACCAAAGCTGAAAAATCAATGTCTTCAAGTTATATTGTAGGAAGAATTTGATGCAAGAAAAACTGCAGATTAATGACAAACTTAAGTTCACTCCAGTGAAGTTTTAACTTCACTCCTACTTCCTGGAACTCTTTCACCAAGATTTTATATACTAACAACAGTAGATCACATATTTCCTATGATCACCCCAAAAAGTTTTTGTCTGCTTGACTTTGGCTTTTGGGTTGTTTGGTTTGTTTTTGAAAGGTAGTCAATTTATATTCTGTGTTTCAGGAAAGGAGAGAAGCCAAGAACAGCAAAAAGTAAGGAAATAAACTGGAGGAATGTTTCAAAATGACCCATCCTTGCCAACTCTCCTCCAAAACACAGCTTTCTAGTCCCTCCTAACCAGATGCGCAGGACTGAAGAGATCTGACTGAGGCCACCTGGCAGTGACTCAGCAAGTGCTCTCTCTTTCACAGAGCAATCATAATTCAGATTTTAAAACATCATTTGATTGAAGAGCCCTGTTCCTTGAGCAAAAAAATAAAACCATGGTGAGCCAACCCAAATAATAAGTCAGCAGCACCTACTTGAGTCACCTGCAGTGAAGCCTAGCTTCAATCATTTCAACATCTCCATCAGCTGTAGTGCTATTCAGAGCACTCAAGAAGATCTTCCTATTGATGCAGAAATATTACACGCAATACTTTCCTGACTCATCAGAGGTGTATGCATTTTAACTTACAGATCCTTAAGTTTCCCTCAAAGCATTTCATTTCACATCTTTTCTTTCAAAATTTGCTTTTGCAAATAAGTACAGCAACACCTGACATCAAATGGTCATGTTGTGGGCTATTCTGAACATTTATTCCCTTATTCAACTGAAAGAAGCAATTACTCATATTAAGTGAATAAATATCATTAACTCAACTGCAATACAAAACCCTTCATTACAGGTGAACACATTTACTGGTTACAGTGACTGTAACCTCAAAGGTATTTAAGCCACTTTCCAACTCCTTCATTCAGGCCGTGGTCAGACACATTTCTCCTGGAAAGGGTGCCAGTTTAAGCTGCTCCTACCCTCAGCCATTTCTGTCAGTGATCCCACACCACCTCCTCAGCCTCAGTACAACCGCCTCAAGTGCCATATGGTGAATGGATCATGAAACTGCTCAGGGTTAAAAAAAATTAAGCCAGCAGTGCCACCAAGAGAGATGTCTGTGGAATCACAGTCTCCAAACTTCTGAAAACGTTGGCACTGGAGGGTCAAGCTAAAATCTTTAAACGGTCACCCTGGATCTTTTGTGCCCATGGAGCTCTGAGGAGGGTACATGACTGAGCTCAAAATCAGTTGCTGTATGTATGGAGACAACTTCCTCAGGAGCAGATCAAGTTGCTCCATTCCACTTAATCCTGAAAAGTAGCAACAGCTGCTTCAAGTAAAATAATGGTATTCTTAAAAAGATTACTAGAAAGCAAAACACAGCAAAATCCCTGAGGCTCCTCTGGTTCCCCTGCTCTGATTCTGTCTTACAACACCAAAGTTAGTCGTTCACAGGACTAACATCAACCAACAATAGTTACTTTCTGGAGGAATCAATATAATGAAGCAACTTAGCATCAGTTTAGCTTTCAATTGTCCACTGATTTCCAGGAGCAAGCTGGGTACAAGCAGAGCAGGCCTCAGTCCCTTCCCAGTAGGGCGAGAAGGGGAAATATCTCTGCAGGAACACTGACTGTCAATGCCCAAAGCACAACAGTGGGCAAGAACAGCACGTCATGAGGGCATCACCTGCAAGACAAACACCTCATTGCCAACTTCAGGTGAAGTTCTTGGGTAATCAGCGCCTACTCTTTTTCAGCAAAACAGCAGCAGTTTACTGAGCCCAACTGAAAGGGAAAGTCAAGCCTGATTCCAGCAGAGATTCAAGATCACTGAGGAACTAAGCATCTCTACAACTCACTAATGGTAGGATGAGAAGAAGGCTGAGCTTATTTTTGGGCAAATTTTACAAGTACCACTTTCAAAATTCACTCAATTTGATGTTAAGTAATAGTTCTGCTGTTCTCAAGCAAGTTCGAGATCCTGGTATGTGCACAGGAAGCATGGCTTCTTATAAAATCATTACTTATTCTTTATAACTCTATGATGGCTCCAAAGATTCAAACAAAGCTCTGAAAAAAGAAAAAAAAACATGAGATAATGCAAAGGCAGAAGAACACATTATTTGCATGCACTGCATATAAAAGCAAAAGTGAATGCTTTTTTGATTAAGAAAATGTATGTCTCTCATTGCCTCTTGAAAGATTCATGTATAGTTTCAAACCTTCCTTTTTCAGTATTTTGTTTACTGTGGCTTACTTTGCAACTATGCAGCAAATTAATTAAGTGACTAATCCCTAGCTTGGGACACCTGAATTCTCTTGGCTATCTTGACATTCAAATAAACTTCACTCAAAATCCATCAGTACATTTACTTCTCTATCTGCATCATATTCAGGTTTCTTTTAGTACAAAAGCAAAGACAAGGCAAAGGCAGAGCATAAAGCACTGAATCCTTGCAGCCAATTTCATAGGAACACTCCTGTGTTTGATCTTTTTGTCAAATTACTATGAAAGAGACACTCCTTCCTGAACAGTGACTGAACTAACTCTGGAAGACAGACAAGGCGACATTCACAGGCACAGGATGACAAACTAGCAACACAGAAAGGAAATAGGAAGTTTTCTTTACTGCTGAGCCAAGAAAAGATTGCCCAGCTGACATGCACCAAACCTTCAAGACTGCTGTTGGCATCAGTACTGATACAGAACTGTAGGAACTGAAAATGGTCTGAATCCCTGCTGCATTTTGAGCTGCTCCCACTCTTTTCAAAGCAACTTTAAAACACAACACGAAACACATACTACAACAACATTCGTTCATTCAGAGGCAGCAGTGATGTGATAAACTCTAGCATGTTTTTAGGATCATCCTCAATAGCTGGAGTAAATAACGTGACAGACTCCTCACCAACAACTCCATCTCCATCTTTATCCCAGACACTAGTACAGGAACATATGCATTTTTAAATTTCAGTAACCACCAACAAGGTATGCACAACTAGTTTAAAGTACATTTATCTATTTACTATCTACAATAATTTGACTATTTTCTGCATCTCCCAGGTTATTTCAATGTTAACAAGTCAAAGCTGCAGAGCATATACTTGTAAAATAAGGAATTAAAGAAATTAATTTTTAAACAGATTATGTCAAATGGGTTCAAAAAATTAACACATTCAGTTTCTCCTTATATACTACCTCAGGATAAGGAAAAGAGAGGACAACATGCAACACATTGTACTGAATATCAATATACAGCAGAAAGCACGTGTAAGCTATAGAAGTGCAATTCTGTGCCCTATGACAAAGCCAGACCCCGGTCAGAAAGTTTGGGAACGCAGAAGCAGGAAGATTAAAACAACTACAGGTTATAAAAAGACTAGGTAAGAGCAGCTCAACACAGCAAATTTAACTCCATCATTTAGAGAAACCATCAGCATATGGAATACTTCTCTAAAATATTTTACTTTCAAATTACCAGAAATGTTTGGAAATTATTTTCGTATTAACTGTAACAGTAGCAATAAGTTTCCTTTACGTTTTGTGAACTTCCATTTTAATGTTAAATGAAGGCAAATTCAGTTAAAACAGACACAAAATCTGTTGCTATTCTCTTCAAATGGTTTTACCAAACATAGTGAATTTTTAACAATTCCCTATTTGTAAATTACTAAAGACAAGATATTAAAAAAAATACAAGTAACAAAAAGTGTCAGTGTATTCTTTCCACCACTATATTTTACTAACTCTACTGTAAATAAAAAACAAACATCTGCTTCAAACTACCATTAATATTTATGGTTTTATGAATAACATCCAATATTGTGATTTATTGCCACAATATGTTTCCCTATGCACCATTACTGTTTCATCTGCCTATCATGAGACATTAAAGACTACCAACTCAGTTCTTGACTTTGTCTTCCAATCCATGGACATCATGGCAGCAAAATTCATGCATCAGTGAACATGAACACAACTTTTTTACTGAGAGTTGCACACTGCATGTTTAAAAGCTTATTTCCATCTTCTCTTTCATGTGGTGAAAATATACAACTGAATACGTGCCCATATTCAATATACAACTGCAGGACCATGGAAACCTAGAGAACTCTGAGGTGAAATTTTACTAATTTGATTTACATTTTAATAATTACACCTCTAAATAACCATTTTTAAAGCACAATATAGAAAAACACTTCTGCCATCACCATGTCAATCTTCTCAGGAGCGATTAAAGAGTTTGCAACCTGTGGCACACAAAGCAACTCTTAAGGGACAGTAACAACCAGGGAGATCATATGGCATTGACTACACCTCTTTGCTCTGGCCATTTCTTTATTTGCCCAAAGTTATCACTGCAATCAGAGCAGCACACAGGCTTTTCCCGGCACTCAGCAGCAAGGAAAAATAGAATTCCCAGCTTCCTCTAATAACACCAGCTGTTAAGCTAAAAACAGTCCTGAAGTCTCCCAACAACTAGTCAAACGCACATACAAACACATGAACGCATATGAAACTTTTGTCCTTGTTATATTTTTTTCTTAAATAAATGCTTTGTGTGCAACAGGAACATACAAGAAGGAAGAATCAAGAGGTCTAACTATAAAGTTGACTCAGACCATGAAAATCCGCAAGAAAACTCTTGGATTATGTGTTATACATTGCACACATTGTACCTGTATAGCAGGTGTTTACAACATCTGTAAACATTACAGGATAACTAAGAAAGAGGCAAATCCTGGCAGAGAGGATCTGCATGGAATGGCAAGAGCATTCATCTTCCAGGAGACCAATAGCACTCCCAACCACTGCCAGTTGTTCTCACCATATTCCCCAGTAGTTCAAATCATTATGAAAACTGAGGACAGCAAAACTTCTATACAACAGTGTGAGAAAAGGCACTTTGATACTGTTCTCTTTCTTTGTAAGTAAATAAATAAATCTGGGCGGGAGGGAAGAGAGACTCTAAATAACCGCTGTGTTGAAATCACGGAATGTGTAAAGAAACAGTAATTTAGGGAAGAGTCATTTAATATACTTTCATGGAGTAAGACAGACCTATCCAGATAACTGAGTTCTTTTCTTACCTGGACAGCAATTTTAGCTATAGAAATAATAATTAATTGATCTGTGAAAATAGAATCATGAATCAAATTTAGCAGCAATTGAAAACTGGACTCGATTTCCCAGCTCAGGGGCTGAGAGCAGCTAGTCCCTCCTTCAGGCCTGGAGCTCCTGATTTAAGGAGTAGCTCTGTTTACAGCAGAACTAATGAAGGTCGGTTTCCTGTGGATTTACTTCTACAAGCCCTGTGGCCACTTAACGTTAATTACATCAGTTCCCTCTAAGCCTGCCCATGTCTCCTTGAGCTCCTGCGCCCCATGAAACTCCCCATTTGCCCACATATTCTCGTATTCACACACCCAGGCTTGCTCTCACACCTTTGTTAATGCTCAGCTCTTTGTTGTGCCCTTAAAACCACCTCACATCCCATCAGCTCCATCACCTGCCCATATAGCATGTGCTATAGCTGGGTTGAGGCTGGATGTACCCTGGGTGGCCAGCTGGAGAACCCCTCTGCACCTCCACGAGTGCACCAAATGCCATGACCTCCTGGCCTTGATGGTTTTTTGGGAAAAGGGCTCTCAGATGTCAACTTTCACAGACTGAGGCGAAGTAGTATTTCTCAAACCTCTCCCTGTTCTTAAACTGCTTGAAATTGACTCCAGGGTTCACACTTATTAAGGAAGAAAAGATACAAAGCCAATGTAAATGACACTTCCTTTCAAAGCCAGGATTAAAAGGTAACTGAGTTCCAGCCAGCTGCAAATCATATTGAAAATGCCAACTGCTGCCCTCCTCCTACCCTGTGGTTCAGGGCAGCTTCTGTATTTCTCCAACATCCATCCCATTCAGAGGGATCAGGAAGACACAAAATTGACAAAAAGTCAATTTCAACATTTTTATGTTGCAGTCTGTGGGCAGCAATGAAACTGTCAACAAGAATTACCCTTTCACTCCAGTGATGGGTAGCAGAAGGGTCTGGAGCTATTCACAGGGATGGCCACCTCAAAACAAAAGCCATGGAAGGGTAAGAGCAGCACTTACTCCAGCTAGGATAGCACACGTGGAACAGGACAAACAAAAAATGCCCTTGTCCTTCGCTGGGGGCAGGGGAGAGGATACTCAATGTAGCAAATATCAACTAGCAAGAAGTTTATGTTAATTACAAATGCCAAAAGAGAGCCTAACCCACGGAAACTACCTGTTGCTAAAAGAAACCTTTTAATATTTTCCTCTACCCCCTCCCTTTGTGATTTTTACTTGTTTGTGCCTTGGGGACTAAGAACAGGTAACATGAAAACCAAACAATGCACCTTAAAGGGGACAATGATGCTCTAGCAGTTAAGTACTAGTACGGGACTCGTTCACCCTAGATAGTATTTTCAAAACGTTCCCAGGCTTCCAGCACTCCTGGGTGACTTGGAGTACATCTACGTAGCATAATGCAGTGCTGTGTAGCAGGCTTGAATACCACAAGGAACATGGCCACGTTAGCACTGCACTGCACCCAGGCTGGAGCATCTATCCATCCTGCTTCTCAGGTAGTCTGGATCTATCCAAACGGTGCTCCACTAGACAAATAACCATACCCTTAGTCATCCTGCCTCAGAAACCAGCTGTGACAGGGCAGTTCTTGGTTAAAGTACCAAAAATTGGAATGAAAGAGCATCTGAAGAGAAAAACACTCAGATACCAAAGTTAGGAAGAAGAGCAAGTTCTTACAATAGACTACATATATCATCCATTTAACATAACATACAGATCCTGAATGCCTCAGTTTAGCACCCTGTCTCTTTATGTCAGGTCTGCCCCTTAGAGTTTACAAATTATGGCTCTGACTTGTAAATGTTAGTAAATACCTCCTTAAACCTTACTCAGTGTTTCCATAATTGTATACAGATTTTAGAGAATACTATCCTGCAAGAATAACATCCAAAATAGGTTCTAAAAATAAAGCATTCTAGACGATTCTCACATATAGCCAAAGGTTGAAAATACAAGCCATTCCACAAAGAAGGGCATGAACAGAATACTACTTGAATTATAGCTGGGAAAATGGGGAGGAAACCTCCAAAACTACAGAAAAAACAAAACCAAAAAACAACCCTCAGTAATAGTAAAAAAAGTAGCAATCTCAACTGGCACGTTCTGTTTCTAAAACAAAGCTTACAAAGCTTAAAGCCTGAGACGAGCCAAAACACAAATTCTTAATTTTGTGATTCCCACTTCTCGAACTAAGCAATCAATAATCTCTAAACCCAGGCAATTGTTTGCCTGATGAGTTTGTAAAAAAGGCAACATTCCACCCCGATCCGTGTCGGGCTGCGAACGCCGCCCCCTTGCCAGCAGCAATATGGATTGCCCAGCGCAGTCCGGTGATTCCTTTTTTCAGCCTACGTAATGCCATTTACATAGTCATGGTATTTTTAAATGTGCTTTCAGAGGCACTAAATAACATTAAAACATGGAAGGAGGCAACCACGGCAGTAACACGGCACTCCTGTGACTGCGGAATTCACGAACAAAATAGCGACCAAGTCCGGGGAGCACAATAAAACTCCATTTTCCAGATTATGCATTCAGAACGCCAACCCAAGGAAATCCTGGCCGTGTTTCCCCCCTACAGCGAGAGTGTGTCTGAGCACAACAGAGCATATCCTGGCTCCTTCGCTAACCTCCGCGTACATTCCTACACCCCTTAGGAAAACAGTGACAGCGGACATGAAAGGAAGGGAAACAATGACATTCCTTTAATAACAGCGTTCCCCAGCGCGCCGGACGCGGAGGGTCCGCGCTGCGCGGCGGCGGCTCCCGCATTCCCCCGGACCCGCCGCATTCCCCGCGCCGCTCCGGGGGCAGCCCGCCCGTCCCCCGGCGGCCAGGCCGGGCAGCGGCCCCGGCCCCCCGCGGCCGCCCCCGCACCCGCTGGGGCCGCAGCCCGCACCCGCTCAGGGCTCCGCACCGCTCAGGGCTCCGCACCCCTCGGGGCTCCCTCCGGCCGCCGCCGCCGCCGCCTCCCGCGCCCCGCGGCCATCAGAGGCCCCCGCAGCGCCGCGGCCCCCGCATGGTGCGGAGCGGCGCTCGGGGGGCGGCGCGGGCCGGGGGGCGGCGCGGAGGGTCCGGCGCTGGCGCTGCGGGAGCGGCCGCTCTCAGCGCGGCTGCGGGGCGGCGGCCGGGCCCATGGCGGGGGCGGCTGCGGGAGCGCTGCGGGAGCGGCTGCGGGAGCGCGGAGGGCGCGGGTGGATGGAGCGCGGCGGGGCCGTCACGTTGTGCTAATACGTGCGGGGCCGGGAGCCGCAGCCCGGCGACGTCAAAGCTGCGTGGCTCTCGCTGCTGCGCGCCTTCCTCCGCCTCCTCCTCCTCCTCCTCCGCCGCCGCCGCCGCCCCCCGGGTCCCCCCGCGGCTCTGTCACCGCCGGCGGGAGCGCAGCGCCGGCAGCGCCGCCGGGATGGGATGCGGGGGGAGACCCGCACGGAGCCGGGATGCGCGGGGCGGTGTGATCCCTTCTGCCCCGGGATGCGCGGGGCGGTGTGATCCCTTCTGCCCCGGGATGCGCGGGGCGGTGTGATCCCTTCTGCCCCGGGATACCCGGCACAGCGCGGCCCGCACGGAGCCAGGGTGCGCGGTGCATCCCGCTCTGCCCCGGGATGCGTGGAGCAGTGTGTGCTGCACGGAGCCGAGATGCGCGGGGCGGTGTGATCCGTTCCGCCCCGGGATGCGCGGGGCGGTGTGTCCCGCACGGAGCCAGGGTGCGCGGTGCATCCCGCTCTGACCCGGGATGCGCGGGGCGGTGTGTCCCGCACGGAGCCGGGATCTGCGGGGCGGTGTGATCCGTCCCGCCCCGGGATGCGCGGCTCGATCACACCCGCTGTGTCCCGGGATGCGCGGTGCAGTCCTGCTCACCGCCGGGATGCGCGGTGCGGTCCCCACCGCTCTGTCCCGGGATGCGCGGTGCGGTCCCCACCGCTCTGACCCGGGATGTGCGGTGCGGTCCCGCTCTGACCCGGGATGCGCGGTGCGGTCCCCGGTGCGGTGCGGACGGTGAGGGGCGCACTGAGCCCGCGCTGCCTCCCCGCTCCGCTCCCAGGTGCGGGTCCGGCCCGCGCAACTCCCGCGCTGGCACTGGTGACACTGGGGTGACCCCGCTGTTCCCCGGTGCCCCCCATCCCACCCCGCTCCCCCAGCCGTGCCCGGCGCTGCTCACACCCCTCGGGGGTGCCCGGGAGCAGGAGTGTTGCTGTCCCAGCCTCCTCGGGCTAAAATCCCTGGGCTTGCTCAGCCTTGAGTGTCCCAGGGCACGGGGCTGAGCACACCCCTGGCACGGCACGGCTCCCACGCACAAAGGGAGGGGCACAAAGCTCTGTGGACGTCCCACGCACACCTCAGCCACTGGGTTTTCCCTGGTCATTCCCCCTCTTCAGTGGTGTTTGGCCTCAATCAGGTATCTGAGACCCCTACAGTGGAGTTTGGCTTCCATCAGGTATCTGAGACCCCTTTCAGTGGTGTTTGGCCTCCATCAGGTACCTGAGACCCCTTTCAGTGGAGTTTGGCCTCCATCAGGTACCTGAGACCCCTTCAGTGGTGTTTGGCCTCCATCAGGTACCTGAGACCCCTTTCAGTGGAGTTTGGCCTCCATCAGGTTTCTGAGATCCCTCACTGGCTCCCAGCACCTTCCTAGGCTGCCCAAGGTCCCTTTATTTTGGGCTTTGTGGAGCTTGTACAGGTGAAGGTCTCACCTCTTATTTCCCAGAGAAAGCCAAGGATTTGGTGCGAAGTGACTGCCCCATCTTCTCCCCTTCTCCCTTGTTTCCTGCAGGGATTGCCCCCAAATCGTGGACACCTTGGGCACAGTCACCCTGAGCTTCCTCCTCTGCCTGGATCAATTAAGGATTAGCGCTCCAGGCCAGGACAAAGTGACATGCTCTGGAAGGAACAATTGTGCTGTCAGGGTTTCTTGTGACCCCACTGGCACGAGGCAGGACACTGTTAACAAGGCTTGGATGCTTCTAGTGCTCTCCTGGCCACTGGTGACAGGCCCCAAAGGGCTCAGGGCATCCAGTTCCTCCTGTGGAAATACACTGGTGGATGCAAGGGCATGAACTCCCTCTTCCCACCCTGGTAAGAACATGGGAGGTGGAAGGAAGGATGGGCACAGCACTTCTCTGTGCACTCCCCATGCCCATGGAGCTCAAGCTGGCACTCAGCACTGACTGGAACCCATTCCCAACCCTCTGCCAGCTGGAGCCCTTGAGGATGGCACTGAGGCTGCACTGTAGGTGTGCTCAAAATGCCGAGTGCCCCTCAAGGGACACAGTGTTTTGTGCCATTCCAGATGCTCCCACTGCCTCTGGCTGCACCTCAGCACCTTCCCTGGTTGCCCCCCCCATGGGAAGGGACTCCCAGGTTGCATGTCTGGGTCCACCTGATGCTCTTTTTTAGCTGTGTTCCAGTTGCAAGGAGAATTTGGGCTCAAGTGGATCTCCAGAGGTTGCACTCACAACTGATTGCCTTCAACCTTCAGCTGCCTTTTGTCTTTTCTCCACCTCCAGCCTCTCCATCCTGCCAAAGCTGTGCCCTCAAAGCAGCAGCTGTGCCACATCTGGGTTATAACCATCCCAAGCCAGACTTGCACCCAGAGCTCTGGTCCCTGCCATCTATTTTTTCCCCCCACTCTCCTTTCTTACTCCAGCAACCCCATAGTGTGAACATGGATGTGCTCCCAAAGCTTTTTTTGACCTCTTGAGGACCCTGAGTGTTTTCTTCATCTGTAAAGCCCCATCCATGGCAGCTCTTGGAGGAGAAGCCAAGATATTTCAAGTGGAGGTGGTAGGAACAGGGATGTGCACCTTATTATCTGTTTGTGGAGGTATAAGGCTGGTCCTTTCTCACCCTGTTTCCAGCCCTTCCATGGTTAAATCCAAGATCCTAACAGCACAGACCTGTTATTTGATCCTGAGGGCTGGAATCATTAACTGGCTGCTGCTCTACCCTGTGGAATAGCCAGTAGAAGGAACGTTGTTAGCACACCATTGACAGGATCTCTTGGCACTTCAGGCTTAGGCACCTAATAAACCTTATCAAAAAATCTGGGAATTTGTGGAAATAACTCACAGTCTGTAGCTAACAGGTGCATAAATTTCTGTGGAATAAATGTCCAAATGGTTTCCACTGAATAGTATCATCTGACAGGGCTTTTTTTAAAGTATCTTGTTCTTAAACCTTTAAATATTACAGCTACTGCTGAGATCTGCTTGATGGTGTTAAGCTGGGAAGCCAAACGCAACTATCTCACTCACCAGCACTTTACTGAAGGAAAAAAGAGGAATTAAAATAACTCACCAAGTCAGAGCTGAGTGTCCCAAATCACTCTGTGACATTAAATAGGGATGGAGTTGCTCCCTGCTGAAATAATTCAGCTGGGAATTGTTCTGGGGCTGGAGAACCTCAGGTGGTCTCAGGTGCTCCCAGGGCCAGGACTGGGGTTTGGGGTTGGGCTCCAACACTCGTGGTTTGCTTTGGGAGGGAAAACCTGTCACAAAGAAGGTCCCCACACACCCCTTTCTCAGGCCACTTCACCCTGCAAATCCCCCACGTTCTCTTGATGGCTTTTGTGTCTCTCTGGAAAGGCTCACAAGCCTCATCTGTGGCTTTTAACCCCAAGCCAAGTTCCTATTTCCCAGAATCCCAGGATTTTGTGCCATCCACCCTGCAAGTATCAGGTTGCTCTTCCTTTATTAAAGGGAAGATTGAAAATGAACTTAAGGCAGACACTGGGGGCAGCTTTTAACTGCTGAACATTCCTGAATTTCAGGGTCAGTGTGGTGGGTTATCCCAGCTTGGACTGCAGTTTGATCCATCAGAATAGGAGTGTTGAGGAGAGAAAGGCTTTGGATCCTAAGGAATTTAAGGGCAGCCCTTCCCCATGGGAAGGAACAGCAGGGTCACCCCTCACCTTCTCCCAGCACAGATGTGCAGGAGGGCACATCTGGAGCCTCATTCCAGCCTGGACAATATCCACTGGGTGTGTCGAGCTGTGCTCCGTGCTAAATATTCTATGGAAACCAAACTAACTGTACTTTTTTTCCCCCAGGAATGAGGAACCCTCAGTGTTTCCCAGTATCCTGAGGACTGTGCAGTACCTGGAGCACCCAGTGTGTGTTATAGACCCTTCTGGTGCAGGAGGGAGCAAAATAAATAAAAAACAAAACCAAACAGAATTAGTCTAAACACTGAAATAACAAAATTCTGGGAGTCTAATGCTTCCCACACTCCAGCAGCCATTTATTTCAGGAGCTCCTTTAACAGCTTTTCCATTTCATCCAACACCAAAGTATTTTCTCCCTCGTTGTTGGGAACAAGTCTACAAATTATTGAGATTTGACTAAAGGAGATCATTAAGTAGCATTAAGATCCTGAGTAATTGGGTGCTGGTGGAGAGTTGTGTGTGTTGTGGAGTCCCTCCTTATTCCAACATCCAACAAAACTAAGGGAAAGCTAAACAATTGCACTTGGTCTCGTGATTCTGCTGAATTTGGGGGCTGTGGGTGTCATGTGAGGCAAGTCTAGGGTGTCACCAGATTATATATAATTAACAAATCATCCCAGATTAGGTGGGGAAGCACTGGAAGAGGGAGGTTGTGCATTCCCCAGCCCTGGGAGTGCCCAAGGCCAAGTTGGACAGAGCTTGGAGCACCCCGGGCTAGTGGAAGGTGTCAGATTGGAACGAGATGATCTCCAAGGTCCCTTCCAACCCAAACCATTCCATGATTCTCTGATCTGAAGTACATTTACATAATTTTTGCTTTTCTCTCAGACACGCACGGGATTTTCACCCCTCAAAGCGGCAGAGGAGCAGGTTGAGAGCACAAACACCAAATCCTCTCCTTGAGGACAGTGCAGGTTCTTCCCAACTTTATTTCCATGACTTTCAGTGCCACGCCAGCGAGGTTTTCCCTTCTTCAGGGCAGCTGGCAGTTTCCAAGAGCCCCCAAAGGCTCGTTTTAAGTGGCCCCAGATCCCCCGCAGGTTTGAGCAGCATCTGCCTCGTGCTTTCTCACACTCTCTTGGTAAGCTGTGGTTTGTTCTGAGAATTGGAACAGGCTCATTTAACACCGTTTGGGGCGAGGCCTCGGCGGGCTGGGGTTTGGAGATAAATAACTGAGTGTGGCAGACCCGTTTAGACACACCTGTTATCTTCACTGGTGCAGCCGACGCCTCAGAACTCTTATAAATTACATCAAACTACCTCATTTCAGGCTAGGGCTGCTCGCTGTGGTCGGTGAGAATTGAGAGGAATCCTCCTGGCGCCCAAACATTTACATGGATGAAACAATGGGGGCCACTGGTGGGATTAAGGCCACGTTAAATGTCAGTGCGTGCCTTGGGCTGGCTCTGCCTGGGGGGGCTTCTCATTTTCCCACATCAAATGCAGACACTTTTGGTATCTGATGTCACTTAAAGGTCTGGGTGATGTTTCGTGGCTGGAATTTGGTGTCTGGGTTATTCCTGGATCCATGGGAATGGCTGAGGGAAGTGACCCCATGGCAGTGGCTGCAGCCCCCGTGTCCTTCAGCCCCACAGGGAGGGAGCCCAAGCACTGGGCAGTGCCCAGGGAAATCACAGGGTCGTGGGGTGGGCTGGGTTGGAAGGGACCTTAAAGTTCATCCCGTTTGATCTGTGTCTGGCTCTCTGGAGGGGGGTAGAGGTGACTCCTCATGGCAGGGAAGACCCTGAGGGGCTGAAGCGTGTGCAGGGAAGGGAACAGAGCTGGGGAAGGAGCTGGGGGGGCTCAGCATGGAGAAAAGGAGGTTCAGGGGGGACCTTCTGGCTCTGCAAGTCCCTGCCAGGAGGGGGGAGC
>JAWWEE010000159.1:4767111-4785317 GCA_035221455.1 Xenops minutus | reverse complement strand
AGCCCCCGGCCCGGCCCGAGCCGCGGCTCTTACCGCCAGCTCGGGGCTGTGCGAGTCCCGCTGGGACACGGCGCGGATGACCCCGGCCCGCCAGCGCCCGCTGTCCGGCGGCTCCTCGCCTCCCAGGCACAGGAACCGCTTCCCCACCAGCTCCGGCCGCGTCTCCACCGCCATGGCGGCCGCCGCCGCCGCCGCCGCCGCGCAGGCACCGCACCAGCCGCCGAGCCCGCCGCTCTAGGGGCCGCGCATGGCGGACGCGGGGCTCGGGAGGGTCGAGGCCCCTCGGCCGCGCCGCCACCGCCACAACCCGACACAAACAGCGAGCGGGGGCGGGCCGGGCCGGGGGCGCTCCCTCCCTCCCTCCCGCACCGCCCGCCTCCTCCCCTCCCTCCCTCCCTCCCTCCCTCCCGCCGCGCTGCGGCCCCGACCACTCCGCCCACGCAGCCCCACTGCCATGGAGACCGGCGCGGCGCCGCGTCTCCCTCCGCCGCCAGCGCGGGGACACCGGCCAGCGCCGCCGCAAAGAGTCCGCGACCCCGCGGGGGGCTCGTCCCGCCGCCCCCTGCCCAGCCCCGGCCCGGGGAGCGTGGCCCTCACCTGCCGTGACAGCGGCCCCGAGGCGAGGGGACATGGGCGAGGTGTCCCCTCCGTGCTGCCGGTGCCGCGGCGGGAGAGGCGCTGCACACCCACGCCGGGCTCGCCCACACCTACTTAAGGCTCCGCTCCGAGAGCTCATTAATGCGTATAAATACCTGCAGCGGGGATGCCGAGAGCACGGACCAGGCTCTCTGCTCGGTGGTGCCGAGCAATAGGACACGAAGCAACAGGCAGAAAGTGATACACAAGGAAGTTCCACCTGAACATTACGGAGAACTTCTTTACCGTGCAGTGGCCGAGCATTGGAACAGATTTCCCCACAGAGGCTCTGGAGTCTCTCTCGCTGGAGATATTCCAGTACTGGCTGGACACAATCCTGTCCCACATGCTCTGGGATGACCCTGATGGAGCAGGGAGGTTGGACCAGATGACCCAGTGTGGTCCCTTCCAACCTGACCCACTCTGAGATTCTGTGAGAGCTGAGGCTGGCAAGGATATCCCAGGAGCCAGGCACCAGAACACTGACATCCCAGCCCTCCAGGGTTTGGGCAGCCAAGAACAGGTCTGCCTTCTGCAGCAACTTCTTCCCCCAGGTCACCGTGTTGGGAGCCCAATAAAGACCCTCCACCCACCCATCCAGGTTATGGAACTCCCTGGGAACACAATACCAGTTTAGTCCCTCAGCAGCTTTTACAGACAGAACACTTTAGACCTAAGAGACATTATTGGACCCTGCCGAATGCCAGCAAACGGGGTATCGAGCAGTGAGCTGAGACTTGCATGGGCTTCAGCTCAGAGCTTGGGCTGTGTCACTCAAGGAGGCCGTGCAGCCATGTGCTGCAGCAGATCCTATCGTTTGTTGTTCTTTCCATGGAGCCCATAGTCATGGTGTAGTAATGCCATGTTTGCGTTTTAAGAGTTTTTCCTTCATGTTATCTCAAGGTGTAGCTTTCCTGAACTTCTGCCCGCCTTTACTGATATGCTTGCCCTCAAGAGAGCAGGTTAATGATCTCTCATCTAGCACTAAAAGCAAATTTGAATAGGGCATTTTTGAAAACTAGATTATGAGGCAAAAGCAATAAATCAAGAGTGCCAACTTTGCACATTCCCGTATATTTCAGTGGAACAAATAACTTCTGATACAAGAGAAGTTAATTAACAGAAAACAAACAAAAAAAAAAGAAATCAACTCATCATTCACTGCAACAAGTTTGTTTACGGTATTAGAATAACTTACAAGACATAACATCTATACCTGAACCTAGAGCTGCCTGGCATCCCATGGCAGCAGGCCAGGGATGCATGGAGGCACGCTCCTCAGAAGATGCAGAAGCAACCAGAGCGCATTTGAACTAAATGAGATCTTCATCCACATTACAAGGTAATGTTACAACAAACAGAGAAGTACTGCAGCCTTGCAGTAGGAGCAAAACTTATATAAGTACAGGGTAGTTATTCATAAAGGGTATACAAGAATGACTAAATAAGTATTAATCATATAAAAATTCTTGTATTGGATTCTCTCTTGTTTAACCAAGTAGTAATTTGAGATATTATTGAATTCTACAATTAAGTAGATTACATTAGTGTGCAACAAAATGTAAAATATGCCAAAAGAAGCCAACGTACATGATTCTGATAGACTGAACATCTTTGTGAATTTATTGCAGAATACCAAAATATTAAGGATCAAGTATTTTTAATTTGTTCCAAAAATTCACACCAAAGCACTGATATCAGAATTATGTTTTAGTATAGGTTAGAATTCACTAAAGGCTATTTCTCAATGCTGAACCATTTTATAGTTGTTATTACCTGAAAATAGCAGTAAGATCAAGTAACATCAACATTTAGGTGTAAATTCCCATGGCCAGGTGTCAGTTCCTAGATGCCAACTGTGAAGGGCAGGACCTTTGCCCTGCTCCCCACGACACCACTGAGCTAGACCAGGAGAAGACACTCAAGAGAAAGTGCTGGCATGTTGTCAGGGCAGTGGCACTCCCTGGTAACTCCACCTCTCAGCTCTTCCCTTTTTCACTTATTCAGCTTGGAGCAGCCTCTGATACCCAGAGGTGCTTTGGGAAGGTCCAAATGACTATGTTCAGATGGATCAGCATACATGAGACCCACACATTGATGAACATGTTTTCCACCTTCAGCAACTTAGTTTCTTGGTCTCTGTTCACTTATCCATTTCTTTTTTACTGCTTCCTTCGCTCATTGTTGCTCTGCAAAGTGCTGTAAACTGGAAGAGCACTAAATGCTCAGGAAGTGGGTAAGTTAACTCGGAGCCTCTGTCTGCAACAGGACATGAAGTCATGGTGCTGTGGACCAAGGCCTGAAAATTGCTTATACACTAACTTTTAAACAGTCTATGCTCTATCACACTTCAGCAGGACTTCTTCCTTTCTCAGAAGCCTTTGCAGGAGTCAAACCAATACATTAACTCCTCTTTCAAAGCAACACCTTCCCTATTTCCTTGATAAATATATGGAATACTTGAATGGAAAATTCAAAGCACTAAAATTCAGAGGATTGGAAGAATTAGGAATGGTATGAACTGATGCATCTTCTGAAGAAAGTGGCATAAAGGAAGCCTCTAAAAAGATCAAAGGATTCATCCTTTTGGAGCTCAGAAGCAACACTCAAAGCCAAATGCCCATTAGCAACAACAAAACAGAGCTGACACCTTCAGGATGGAGAAGTCCACAGAAAAATAAAGCTAGACTGAGTTCCAGCGAAGGAGAGCTCCTCTTGGGAAATGGACCACAGACGAACTCTCCCTTTGTGTTCCCACTTGGCCCCAGTGCAGCTCTGGCAGTAAACACAGTGACTGGTCAATTTACTGGCCAAGTAAAAGAGTTCAGCCATCCCAACAGAGGAAAGACAACACTGATGCTGGATATGACCTGCTGTATTCTTCCTCTATCACTCAAATTGCATGTCAAACCAACCTTAACCACCTGAGCCCACCTGAAAGAGGCAACCAGGTCCTGCACAAAGGCATGGGAACAGTAAGCTGGGGAAAATAAGTCTCAGTTTTCTATCACATCAAGAATCAAGAAAAGCAATTTCCATGATTTTAAAAATCCCTGCATCTTCTGTCTTTTGCTATAATTGAAAAAAAAAAAAAAAACAAAACACTGATGGTGCTGTTTATATCTTTAATAAATGGCTTCTGTGGCTCTATACCCTGCGTCAGTGGATATGCAATCACCTGAAAAGGCTGTCATGCACATAACATATTAAGAGTGGCCTTTAAATCCTACAGCTTGCTAAATAAAGCGGGAGGGTTTTTCCCAAATATTTTCAGTACCACTTCCCTGAAAGTATACACATTGGACAGTTGCAAAATCAAGATCTTTACTGAAAGCTTTTTCTAACTTCCAGGCTGAAATGCACCACAGCCTGTATTGGCAGTAATTGCACCTTCTCCATAAAGTGCCACATTTTGAAATGGTTAGTTCTACTTTGCAGGAAGGAAAATTGAGAAAGGCAAAATGACTTGTCACTGTCACAGCTCTTAACCAGAATTAATATTGAGCTAGTTCTTCCTAAAATATGTACTATTTATTTCTAGATCTATTTTACCTTTCCTTGGGAGATAGCAAGTATCAGTTTCCTCTGAATTCATAATTCCTCTGAATTTTTGAAAGTCACATTTAATGTTTTCTAGGGTTGATAATCTACATTTAACAGGTTGGATTAAAAGTTTCCTAACTTGAAAATTCATAGCCGAGAAAAATTTTTTTTCTTCAGACATCAGTTATTTCTGTTACAAAGCCAACTTTTTATTTCAAATTGTCTTATCTTCTACAGAGAATCTAAGGGCTTTTCTTAATGCATCCTACCAAAACCATCTTCTTTGAAAACATAATTGAGTGATGAGACAATCCCTGAGCATTGAATGGACCACAGGATCACTGGGAAAATATTATTTGAAGACAACTATTTAATGCAGATGCAAAAGCTGCATTAAATACCTGGGGGTGCAAAGGTGGATGACAGCAAGACTTGTGGTTCATGGCATTACCTCCCCAGCTCTCCCGCTGACATGCCCTATGGTGATTTGTTGCATCTCTGACTGTCCGCAGTCGCAACTCCTTCTGGGGCTGTCGACTGACCACTCCTAATCTTTTCCTATGTCTTGTCTTTCTCACTTGTAAAGAAGCTGCAAATTTACTGCTGTATTTACATTGCAGGTGAATACAGCACCCCACTGTGCCCAGGTATCACCCTCAGGACTTTGATACCATCGTGGCTGTCGCTACAGCACACAAAGGATTTGAGTTTACTGCATTCGGGAATCACTCCAGCCATATCTGCACAAGAAAACATGGTAGTTCACAGGGCGCCACTCCATCAATGCTGACAACAGCAAGGAGCACTACTGAGCCTCCATGTGATGTTTCACAGTTAGTTTGTAGCCTAGAACAGATGAATACAGTACATTCCAATCTCAACATTTCTTTCTGTTCCAGCCAAGGAGATATCACTAGCAGATGGCTGAACAAATTAAATATATACAGCCTTCAATACATCCTCTTCCTCAGAAGTTTGTTTGCACCTTAAGATATTAACCAAACCTAATCCCCTACCTCCCACCACCCTCAAACACTGCTTTACACTCGAGCTAGCAGAGCTTCTGAGTACCCCACATCTATTTTAAATACACAGTCGGCCAGCTCAGCCCAGTGAAGCTTCAGGGCCGAGTTCTGCTGAGCTGTCCTCACCCCTTGACCCTACCCTGAGGCTGGACACCTCCCTCCAGCTGGAGATGGCACCACCTTTAACTGCTGCCACTGTTTTCTGTTGTGAGTGTTTAAGTGCAGCCTGAGGGCAAAGCATCATTAGACCAGCACTACACCTTGGTACCAAACATCCCCTCCCATTCCTGAGGAGTTTACACCATACACAGGTAAAATGCAGAGGGTGGGGGAAGAGAGATAACAAGGCTGTCAGTCTTCAACCTTTCCCTGAATACCTACAGGCTTAATTCCTCAAGTGAAACTTCAGGGCCCTACTTTGGCCTTATCAGAGAACGTGTCCATCTAAAACAACTGCTTCGAATTTGCTTGGAGAAGAATGCTCTCAATTTCTTCAAGCCACAGATGGAAGATGCCTTTTCTACCGGTCCCTAGGCCAGGTGCAGGCATTAAGAGCAAGGATGATGCACAGCAGCAGCGTGTGACATTTCTGTGGCCATTCTAGCAATGTTAAATCTCCATTCAAGTTCCTTGCCAGGCTTTCATCAAGCTGCTGATGCCAGCTTGAGGCTTGGTAATTCCCTGGAATCAGACTGAGCTTTAGGCGTATCTGTCAGCCCCTAACAGAGCTCTCCCACAACATATGCTGTAATGCCCAGAAGACAGCACCACGACTAAAGACAAATTGTTAGTTAGCCGAGAGAATCTGCCCACAGAACAAAACTGCAGAAGAGATGAAGCATACTCAAAGCCTGAGCAGCCTCGGCAGTGCCTATGGTCCTTCTGAAAGGGCGTGGCTCTTGCTGGGCTGCTCCCAGCAAGGATGCTCCTTTCTCCTGTCAATCACTCATACATACAACCTGAAACCAATTACCCTTAAAAATTAATTAATCACATTCCCATGAGCCTTTACTTCTAGTAGCGCGTCCTCCCCCTTGCACCTAAGCTGTAAAAAGGTCACTGATTTTCAGTTACTAGCAGGGTATTTGTTGGAAATGCTGTTGGTGGTAAGAAATGTATGCTTTGTTTATGTGGGCTCCTAGAGCACCAGCTTTGTGGGTTATTTAGTATGTGAGTATTTTTATTTATTTTTAATTAACATTAAATGTTTGGCTATTGCTATCTCTGTGTTTTTACAATTAGTAGCTTTTGAAGGTTAGCAGATGGGTACCAGCAAAAAGAAAATCCCTGAGAACACAAACAACTATGTGAAGATAGTTATTACTTCTATGGTAGGCTTTTATCTTCGTTTTAAGATGTACTTAAGTTTCCCAGAATATTGTAGATTAATTTCTTTCTGTGTTAGATGAAAGGTGTTTAAAGAGGTCATTTTATGAGTAGATTCTGGTACTGATAAAAGGAATAGGATATACTCAGTACTAAAGTAAATTTATACATCTTGTTTGAATTAACTGGGAGGTGGATTAGGACTCACTAGAGTTCACTAGTATATTGTGTAGTAAAGACAAAAAGAGAGAAAATGTACAACTGTATCTGGCCTGGGTCTTCTGCCTCCTGAGTTGTTAAAGCTTCAAATGGCACCCCACGCAGTGTGGACTGCAGTACTTGGAATAGAAGCTTTATAATCTGATTAGTGCTCTGTACGTAACTTTCTCAATGTTTATCTTCAGACTTTTTAAGTCTTTTTTTAAAAAATAGCATTAAGAGTAGCGTTGGTGCTGTTGTCCAGAGAAACTTCTACTCTTTCAAACTGTAGTTGCTGTCTGAATTGTGTTGAGGTTGTGCCTCCTTGAGAAGTAGGGATTCTTGCTAGCAGCAGCTTTAGACTGAAATCATGTGGATGTTGGTATTATTTATCCTGACGTAACTAAATCTGGTGATGGTTATGGTAAGGAAATGCTTTAGCATGCTGCTATACAATATGTACAATAACAAGCAAATGGGAAGTTTTGGGGTTTAGGGGAGGTCTAAGCTGAGGTAAGAAGCAGCTGTGTTCAGCTACCATTAAACTGTGTACTAGATGGGGGAAATGACTTGACAGTGTTACTTATGGCTACTTGTTTGTCTGGGGAGAAAAAAAACAGTAACAGAAAAATGGTTGCCTCTTTCTGAAACTGAGGTAAAAAGAAAGGCTTATAATGGCCTAAAAATTCTTTTTGTTTTTTTCTTTTTGAAAATTTCTGTAATGTTCTGTCTCAAATTCTTTCTCTGGTAGCCTTGCTTGTTACTTGTCTTTCCAAGTTCCTTTACTTTTTTTAATACAATTGTAGTACTTCCCCTATATCTTTATCTCATTAAGCATAATTGTTTACCAGTTTTGTCTAAAACAGTAATTATCACATGTGGTAGTATCCCTTTAGCAAATTTTTCTGATGGCTATTTTTGTGTGATGCTAGTTCTTTCTTCCTCCCAGCAAACTGTCTCCCAATTAGATTAAAACTGGCATGCAGGTTTCTTTCCTGTATTCCAGCTGCCTCTCTTGTTGAGTTTCTGTGTCAGGGAAGGCTAACAAATAAATGTTAACTGTGTCTTGCAGTTCAGTAATAGCTATTATTTAACAGTACCTTTTGGGTAAGGATTGTCTTAATATTTCACAGTATTGTCTGGCACAGGGTGTAAACAAATTATGTTACAGATTCTGTGCTGATCAAGCAGTGGTACTTTTGTATTTTTCCTGGCACTGTTATTCCAATTAAAACTATCACAAATTTTCTACTGAGCCAGTAACTCCTTCAATTAATTTACTGTTCTCATTAGGAGTGTTCTAGGGTCTGTCTGTCACATTTGTTCAGGCTACATTCAAAGTTGGCTCTAAAAAGGGAATTGATTTAACTCTGCCCTTAGTGCAAGAACTGTAATGAAACATTACATCTTATAATGACAATCTGAAAAGGCACAGACCTACAGAAGCAGAAAGATGAGAAGGGACTCGCATGTCTTCTTGGATTCAACAGCAGAGATTGTGATTGGCTGTTGCTGTGACATTTAACTGAATAAAAAGATTGTCTTGGAGTCATGGACTAGTTGAGGCTGGAAAGAACCTCTGGAGATTGTCTAGTCTGATCCCCCCATTGAGAGCAGGGCCACCTAGATCTGCCTGCTTAGGGCCATGTCCAGACAGGTTTTGACTATTTCTCTAAGGCTGGAGATTTCAGTTTCTCTGGGCAACCTATCACAGTGAAAAATATTTTAAGACCAACTGGGATTTCCTGTATTTCAGCTTGTGCTCATTGCCTCTTGTCCTTTCCCTGAGCACCTGAGAAGAGGTGGCTCCTCCTTTACTCTGGTAATCCCTTTTATTTGTATAAATAACATCCTGGTTAGTTCCAAATTGTAGCAAGGTGTGTGCAAGGTTCCATGTGCTATGAACACAGGCTGTACAGATCTGCAGGACACCTGCCTTCTTTCAGCTGAGTGCTCTGAAGCTGAGCTTGCTCTCACTATCAAGTCTTAAACCCAAAAACCTATTGGGTACCAGAAGGAGTACAGTGTTACCCTTTGTGTTTAGATACTGACCCTACTTTCCAATTAGTAGACTAAAATACTTGTTACCTTTAATGTGAAAAGTTGCTGAAGTGAGGCAAAAAGTAATTGATTATAAATCTTCCTACCTTGGTCCTCTATCTTCCTCCTCCCTTTTCTTTTTCCCCTTTTAATCAAAATAATGTTCCCAGAACTTTGCTTTGGTATTAATGAGTTGCATCAGTAACTACCTGTGAATAGTCATTATTTGGCCATATCTAAAGGAAGATGACCCCAACTTGTCGAACATCAAGTTGCAATTGTAGTTGCAGTTAATTAGAGTATGCAGAAACTTTCCCACACATGCTAGTCTGCATCTAAAAGCACTGCACTAACCTGGACTTCAGGAAAGGCCATCAAGTAATTTCTGCTGGCTCTCTGTAATCCCAGTGATTATTTACCTGAAGCAGTCTTCAGATGACTGCACACAGCTTTATTTGACGTGATTCAGGAAGGTCAATGTCCAAGGCAGGTGCTGAGCCAGCCTGTGTGGCTGCACTGATGTCCTGAGTTGGGAAGGGATGTTCCCCTTACAGGAAGAGGCCTCAAATGGCTCTTATTAAATCCCTAATTTGGGACTCTCACATGCCCTAATGCAATGCAAATCCGTTGTTTTTCTCGGTTTTTTTACTGACAACAGAAGGATGAAATGGTTGTAATAAGCACTACCTCAGAGCCTTGTGTTGACTCCAAGTTTCTCTTAAACTGCTTTGAGCCCTCTAAGTTATGACCCAGCAACTTAACATGTGTGTTTCATATTTTGAAGTTAACTTTCTTAGATGAAAAAGGGATCTGAAGCACATGTTTGGTAACTGCTAAACCAACTGAAGTCTGAAGACATTGATACCAGAGATGTTTAGTGGTGCTTGCAGTTGTGATGCTACTTGTCTATAGGGAAAAAAAGTAAGGGAAGGTATTAATGTAATTTTTTCAGCTTTTGCATAAGCCACAAGACTACTTCTATGCTAAGGATGGTTGAACTTGGATAATTGATTTGTGCCTAAAAACCCAGGGTGTTAACCACAATCTTTAAAACTACTCAAAACCATATAGGTGGCTGGGTTTTATTTCATCTGATCAACAACTGGTGCTCAGTTAATTGTTGAGCATCGATTATTTGTGGAATTGGTGGTCCTAAGTACTTCAGAGCAGCTGCTGAGGTTCCTGTGTTTTAGGTTACACACTGGTTTTTTTTATTTTTTCTTTCCTTTCTGTTAATTCTGCACTTGTGCATATTGATGGATTGTTTTCCATAATGTGTGAGGATGGAAAAAGAGTATGTGGAAGAACTGTATCCTTACAGTAATATTGTGGGAAAGGAAGCTAAAACAAACCAGCTACCAATTCACATTTTTTACTTGCTGAACAGTACCTTTTGGTGTCAATTTTTGATGGCTAACAGTAATTTCTAGCAACTTCTGTGAGACTAGAGGTATGCAAAAAAGGGTAGACCTCTGTGGGAAGAACTTCTGATTTGTCTAGACAGAGCTTCCTTAATATAAAGTGGATGATTCTTTCCTAACCTCCTGCAGGCTACCAGCTCAGAGCAGCTACAGCCACAGTGTATTTATGCCTGTTAAACCAGAAGTTCTGCCTATTGTTTTTCCTGCCTTCATCGCTTTCGACTGCTATAGTCCAGCTATGTTATACCAGGCCATTAAACATTCAGCATCCAGAATGTCTAGACAGGCTGAAAGACTGTCTCCGCTCCTTTTCTCAGAGTCAACTTTCCTAAGAACTAAAAGGCTATTTGGAAAGCAGAGGTGGCAGAGTTCCTAGTATAAGACATATCTTCAGGCTGCCTTCTGAGAGAGTACAGGGTAACACACTCTGGTAGAGATTTCTAGCAGTGCACAAAATTCCTGTGCAAGCCTCCTGCTGCTCCCAAGAGAGGCTTCAAGCTTTTGACAATTATTGCTAATGTCTTAAACAGCTTGCACTTGTGTTCTAAGGATACCAGACTACATACAAATGTACCCTGTTAGCTGGCATTGTCCTGCTCAAATAACAGAGGCAAGAATTGGGGTGTGACTTTCTTGCCACAGAAGATGAGAAAGCAGAAACGGTTTCTGTTTAGGGCCCTGTGGATCAAGAGATGTTTTGCTGTGTATATCTGCTAGTTTTGGCAATGTTAAACAAGTAAGCAAACAAAAGAGACAACTTTTTTTGTGCATAACCTTTTTCTTCAGTGCTGACTTGAGTTACTCTCTGTATAGTAAAAAGCAAGTACTTTTTTTCTTGCTGAGTAAAAATGAATGTTGCCTCTTTGCAAACTGAAACTTAATATGCTATAAGAGGTTCCACCTTCCCTGGGTGGCTGAAGAAACCTTGTCCTAACTTCCAGTAAGGGACAACAGCATCCTTGTGAAAGTGCCAAATAACTTGGGCTCTTAAAAGTAATTTTTGCTGTATTAGGTGAGCTCTCCAAGAACAGAGAAGATCAACAAAACTTTTGGACTGGGAGCCAGGGTTTTGAGAAGCAGCATGTAAGGAAGATGCCTAGATCAAAGAGGACAACCAACTGAATATGAGCACCCAATAACATTTTGTTTCTTCTATTAGTGAGAATAAAAAGAAGGTGGCAGACTTATTATCTTACATCACTCCAAGTCACATAAGCTAACAACAGTCTGGTTACAAAGGTCAGTATATGGAAGTGCTGAAAAATATTAGGGGTTAGAGCTAGAAATCTACCATAAAGCATTTAGGGACTAGAAAAACATTTCAGCTGACTTGCACTTTAATGCATCAAGAGATTGAAAGGTGACTTATGCATGCATAAGTCCTTGTGTAGAGATAATGAGTGTGAAAGAGCTCTTTAATCTATCACTTAGAGCATAGCAGGCACCAATGACTGGAAACTAAAGGTGAATTCAAAGTTGAAAAGCATGGGTCTATTTTTCTACAGGGAAAAACAATTTACTGATGAAATTTAAAAAAAAGGTTGATTTCTGATGCCTTTAAATCAATATCCTTTGGCAGCACTGCTTCTAGAAAACAAAGGTTATCTGACACAACACATGAATTAATGATTTCTGTGTCTTGGGTTTGAGCTGGATGAAATGATATTCCCTTCCAGTTCTAAAACATATGGAAAGAGATCTTTTACCCAATTTGGGGGAGAATGTAGAGAGAGCAAACTTCTTGTGAGAAAAGGAACCCAATTAATGAGGAGGGAGAAAGCATTGCTCCAAGGGGGGAAAAACTCCATCAGGACACTGTATAATAAAATGGCTTTCTTAAATGCATTTGTTGATCAGAACTTTTGGACACACCTGTCTTATAATGAGCAAGGAAGGCATAGTGGGGGCAGCTGGCTAAAGGCTAACTTTGGGCTGTACAGAGGAATTGCTATGCTGGCTCTCCCAAGTGTTCCCCCTGGGTAGCTCTCCCAGCTGATTGTGCTGTGCTGCCCTGGAAGGATGGGAGAGAAAGAAAGGGAAACCTGATAGCCCAGTGTCCTTTGCTGGCAGCCTGTTGAGCTGCTGGATAATGTATGATGTAGTCCTTCAGCTCTTGGTACTGATTAGGGTCCTCTCAAGCTCTGTGTGTGGGTTTGGCCCCTGCATTTCAGTGGAGATGGATGTAATAAAAGGAATGGAAAGGCCTAGAAAATGTCCCATAAGGGATTGGAGTTATTTATTTGAGGGAAGATTTAATAGTTGAAGTACTGGTTTTGTTTTTTTTTAAGTTGCTGCAAAAGAAATTAACACTTTATTTTCCATGCTGGGGGGAGACTGGATAAAAATTTGTGAATACCCCTTGACGAAGCTTACCTTTGATACAAGGAAAAGCTTCTCAGTAGGATAATGGACTAGTAAACATGGCAAGAAAAGATGTGTAATCTCTGTTGAAAGGCTTCAGGAAGAGGTAGGACAAGACAAATGTCCAAATGACATGGAGTGATCCTGGTTTTGTTATGCAGCAGATAAACCTGGGGTCCTTTCCTGTTCCAAGATAGCTTTTTACACCCCTTTTGGGCTGATGGCCATGGTTGCAATGTTTAGCTGGAGACTATGACTTTCTGAAAATGGGTGTTGTCCTGAACAAGGATCTAAGTGTTGCCAAAGAATGTATATCTCCTCTTCATTTTAAGTAAAATCTATCAGCCAGTTCAAAAGGCAAACATTGTTCCCTGATAAAATGCAGCTGGTGTGCACATGAGCTTAGTCAGCAGACTATAAAATAGCATAAGCTTTCCATAGGGATCAGAAACATCAAAAGCAGAAAGTGTATTTAAAAAAATCTCCAACAGATTGCTATAATTATTAAATGTGATGCATCACCAGTAGTGATGGAATATAGCTGAGATGACGGTACCCAGACAGGAAGGAATAATATGGCTTTGGTCTGTCTCTGTATACAAATTTCAAATCCCAGAGAGTGGATCATCAGACACCAGAGAATGTGTAGCCCATCATTTAAAATGGGTTTGCTCCCATGAGAGAGGCATATATTTATGGGAACATTCATTTGTAGCTTTTGAACAAGTTAACAGCTTTAATGACATTCTACTCGAGAACAGGGGAGAAATAAACTATAGAACTGTGTTCAGGGGACTGCCCTACTGGGATGTATTGGTGTGGTTACACTTACCTACAGAGCAATGCTTGCAGGTCCACGTGCAATACATGTCAGACCTCTCTGTCTATGGCTTATCAGTGCAGACACAGGGAAGTGACAGGTATTGCAGAGCTGCTTTGTGATAGCCTCCTGGGTACTCTTGATGAGCTGGAAATCAGCTCCTCTGTTGCCTCAGCTTGCCCCTGTGGGGGCTGCATTTCATATGCTTTCAACTCTAAATGGAAGCAATAAGGTAGGATGGACATATGACTGCTGCTAGGAAAAAGTCTCAGATGGAGTTGTTCTGAACTTTCCCCTTCCTCTTTAGATCACATTTCCCTTAAGAAAAAAAAAATCCTAACGGGTGCTCTGATAATGTTTCTGGTAAGAAGGAACTGGAGGCACTTAACCCATTGCAACCCACTAAAAATTGCTAAAACCAATCAGTAGTGATTGCCTTTTCATGATAAGCCTTTTCACAGCATGGTGAATTTCCTTTAAAATAGTAAGCAGAGGTACTCTTAATATTTGTACTTTTAATCAAATTAATTGGATACTGTCTGAATTGCCTGCTGCAGTTAAAATGGGCTAGGCTGGAGTGCTGAAAATGCTTTGGCATTAAACTGACAGGGCTGTTATGGATTGCTTTTGGTGGTTTGTCCCAGCTTTATCTGCTTGTCCTGACCTATGTCACAGAATTAACAGACCTAGACTTCATTCTTCTGTAGTCTTGGAAGAAAAAAAAAATAAGAATCCCTGGGCCTGCTGTTGCTATCTCATCTCCTTGCAAATATTTCTCTCTACTATGTAGTGTAGTCATCCTACAACTCCAGCTAGATGCCTTTTCTAATTCTAGAATCTGCATTGCTTGAGAGTCACTACTAACTGAAATTGTCAGGGCCCTGGAAGTCAGGAAACTGACTCCAGGAAACCCCCTAAACCACGAATTTTACATCATGTTGCTGTTTGTGTTTCCAGGTTTTGCAGTTGCAGGTGTATCTGAGAACACTAGGGGAAGAAATTATTCAAAACTGAAGGACTTTAATTATTCATATGGAAGGAAAAGCTTTAAAAGGAGTGTGACTGTGTGCAATAAGACTGTGAGAACCAGAGTGCCAAATGAACAAAAGGGAGAAGTAGCCATTTTAAACTATTTGATTTTTCATTAAGTTGGATACTACATGTTACTAATTTGGAATGTTGCTACATTTCACAAAAACACTTCTGAAAAAGATCAATATATGGCCTCTTAGCATTCTGTTTGTGTCTTGGAAAAAAGGTAGCTTAAGACACAGCTACAACTGGCTTTGCCATGTTCCCTCGTGAGATGCTGAACACACACATGAGCAAGAAGTGGCATGTCCAGAATTCTGTGAAAAAGCTTCAGCTGCTTTGATTTCATAGCATGTCCCCAGCACTGCCCAATGCTCACTCTGAAATGAAATCTCATTAAGGCAGAAGGACTACTGGGCTGTGTATCTAGAGATCAGAACTTAGCCTTGCTGTTGCCTCCTAGGAAAGACAGATGAGGAGGTAAGTATTTGAAGGGAGCATAAACCATAAATTTCAACCACAATAATAATCACACCAGCTTAGAAATGGTTACTTCACCCATTCTGTTATCTGTTGTTTCAACAAATAAACTGGCATCTGTTCTCTGTACTAGTAACAATTACAAATATGTGGTATGATTCAGTAATTAAAAGAATTCTGTATTTTTTCAGATTGTTCTATATTTGAGACTCCATTAGAATAGACTAATATGAAGCAGCAAAGTTAAGAGAAGGCCAGCACTGTTATTAATCTATGTGCAGTTTTCACATATGTGATGCAAGTGATGCTGTCTTTGGGGAGCACTGAATCCCTCTCTCTCAGAAACTAGTTCATTTCTCCCTAAATGTTGCTCAATTGTTGTTTGTACATCTGCAATGTAATTAAGATGTTGGTTTACATGTAAAAGAGGTGAAATTGAAACACTGATGTTTGTGTACATACATAGTATTTTTCCGAGGAAGTTAGATGGCCTTTACAAATGATTTTCCAAATGCTATTAAAACCATTTACAGGAACTTTTAACTATATTAAGTGGCTTTTGAAGGGAATGTTAAAAATATCCCATAATTAGATATCTGGAAGTCTCCTCCTTACATAAAAATAGACAGACATATGAGTAAGACACACCAGGCTTGAATAAGTACATGGCAGGGATTTAATTGTCATGCCACTCCCTTTGTTTCTGCCATGCAGGAGCATGGCTTATCATTAGGTGTGAACTGGAATACAGGGAAGTTCATGTGGCATACCTGTGCCTGTCTGCTGGGGGCCCAGCAAACACCACTTAGCTTGTTGCACTGAATTAAGTCTCAAAACATTCTATGAAATAAAGTGTAATCTTCTTAGCGAGACAAATTACTCTTAGGAGCCATCTGCCTTTACCCTTTAAAAAAAAAGCCTCTTTAAATGTAAATTTAGCTTTCCACCAGAGACAGTATTGCCATGGCAACAAACACAAGAAAAATAAATGTCTTGCTACAAAATAAAGAGTGGTTTTCCTCTAAAACATGCTCCATATGAAAAAAAAATGTAGCTATGGAATTATTGTATACATGATCTCAGACAGTAAAAAAGAGTATCAATCTTTTCCTGGAATGGTTCTCTGAGCTAGTACCAAACACACAATTGCTTTTGGTGAAGAAATGTATACTTAATTTCATGTGCTATAAAGTAGAGGTCTCATTTTCTGTTTGCTTTAGAGGGACTGGAATGCTACAAACTTCAGTGGAGTGGCAGGCAGCAGGAGTTTACAGAGCTGGAGTCAAAAATGTTATCTCTCCCAGGTAATTTATATTCCAAATGCTTTGCTGTGTTAGTTTGCTTTGTACAGTCTATCACTGGAGAGGCTTGTTATTTGAAGACCATTGAAGTAGTGGTTCAGATTTCTCCTTTCATTGAATGAAAGGAAGAATGCATTCAGGTTAGGCCTGTTTCAAAAATGAGATTGATGAGTGGTGTACTTTAAATTGCTCACAAACAAATTCCTCTCTACCTCTTCCTGCATCAGTGACCCCCTACAAAGGCCAAGGTGAGGAAATGCCCAAAATGGGCAATATAATTACTTGCAAGACCCAGATTCCTACATGGTTAAAAATAGTTCATTTTTATGTTGTGTACTTTCCCATTTCAGGCTTCAAAATTCGTGGTGTACAACTATAGCAACAGTTTTCAAACACTGTCATTGTTGAAATGTTCCATGATTCACCCCCTTTCTTTCCATTTTTCTGGCCCTTTGACTGCACATGTGCTTGAAGACTGCAGGGGAGTGAAGATGCCCGTGGCTGTGTTTCACTCATTGGAAGTGGTGAGCAATTCTGGTGCTTGCCTGTGGAACAGAAACCATTCTGCACTCACCTTGCACCTCTCATCTGAATAAGACAGTAAGTTTATAAAGATTAAGCTCTTTCTTCTTGCTGTATGGCAGGCAGGGAAACCACACATTATCCCCACTTAGACCTGTTAAAGAACTAATTTCTGCTACAAACTGTGATTCTGGTTTTGGCCTGTCATTTACTGGGAGAGTCAGCAGGAACAGTATTGAAACAGTAACGTGGTCTTTCCCTACCTTAATTGCTCACTGGCATGTTCAGTAGCATCGACATCTCTTGCTTTGGGTACTGCTCCGTTTCTCACGTTGAAATCAGATGAGTAAAGCTGAATGTTTCCAGAGATGGCACGGGCAGAACTTTGTACAACCTCCTCCTCTGCGAGAAGACAGAGCAGTCAGTTTCAGCAAAGTATTTTCCTTTTATGTGTTCAAACAGTTCTGCAGGAAGTGTAAAGCTGGTATGTGGAGATGGATTGCAGTGGATTAGCTAATGCATCAGGGAGCAGTCAGCGTCTCCTGCATGTCTCAACTTGCCAGACCATGAGCTTGGCAGGAGTACCTGGACTGGGTCATGCTGTGGACTCTCTTGCTTGGTGTTCTGCCTCGGGCAGCAGCTGATAATAAGGTGAGCAGGGAAGAAACAAAGGTAACAGTGCACACAAGCTTTAATTCTTCCCCATGTATCCTGCTCAGGTGAAGTTTTGGATTACCTGCACATAGCAGTCTATGTGGCCTGCCCAAGGATGTGTCCTTAGACAGCCTTTCGGACTGAGTGCTTGTCAACAAGTATGACAAGTGCCTTAGTGTGACTGTTCAAAGGGTGCTGGAGCCCTGGGAGCCACTGCCCCATGTTCTGCTCCCAGGAACAGGCCCCAGCCAGTGTCACCCGGCTGACACACAGCTCCTCATCTAACCTCTCCAGCACCACGGCCCACCACAAACCAGCACCCTCCGAGGCAAGCAGGGCCAACCTTCGGTGACTTCACTGTGTGACACGGCCACTTTGGTAGGTTCTACAGCAAATGTAAACACATGGAGAGCTCAAGGCAAGGGGTAAGCACTCCCTCAGCCCCCCACTTTTCACTGGAGTTGGTCACTGTGCTTCAAATGGCGGTGAAAAGGGGAGAAGGGTGCCTTACCGCAGTTTCAACGAGTTGTATCTGTTCCTCTCTCCTTGTCCTGTGCAAAGGTCGCCTGTGTGTGTGTGAGGGGGTCTATCTAACGCGACCAACGCTGCTGCAAGAGGCAGGAGGAGGCACCTTCTCGGCCTCTCCACTGGCGCACGCCCACCCTGCCCCGATCCCCCCTCACACAGGGCCGGTTCCCCTCACGGCCGGGGTATCTCTGCCCCGACTCCCCTCACACAGGGCCGGTTCCCCTCAGTTCCCCCCTCAGGCCCGTTCGGGGTCCCCTCACACAGGGCTGGTTCCCCTCAGTTCTCCCCTCAGGCCCGGCCGGGGTCCCCTCACACAGGG
>JAWWEE010000159.1:4726247-4767011 GCA_035221455.1 Xenops minutus | reverse complement strand
TTCCCCTCAGTTCCCCCCTCAGGCCCGTTCCGGGTCCCCTCACACAGGGCCGGTTCCCCTCAGGCACGTTCCGGGTCCCCTCACACAGGGCCGGTTCCCCTCAGTTCCCCTCACACAGGGCCGGTTCCCCTCAGTTCCCCCCTCAGGCCCGTTCCGGGTCCCCTCACACAGGGCCGGTTGCCCCCTCAGTTCCCCCCCCCGCCCCGGGTCCCCTCACGGAGGCCCCGCCCCTTGCCGCCAGTGCGCAGGCGCGGAGCGCAGGGGCGGGGCCGCGGCCATTGCGGCCCGGCCGGCTGAGGGGACGCGCCGCTCCTGTCGCCGCCGCCGCCGCGATGGTGTCCTGGATGATCTCCCGGGCGGTCGTGTGAGTGCCGGGATGGGGCTGAGGGAGGCGGCTCCTCTCCCGTGGCGGGGTGGTCCCGGGAGCGGCGGGTGGGAGGCGGCGCCCCTTTCTCCCTTGCCGCGGTCCCGCTGAGCCGGGCGCGCTGCGCGCTCCTTGGGCCGTCTGTGCCTCGCAGAGCCCTTGTGCTCCCAGGAGCTCCCGCAAAGCCTGCACCGGGCTCCTGGTTCAGCACCGTGTGTCCCTCCTGGTCGCTCCGTGTGTCTCCTCGTCGAAGTGCAAGTTGCCTGGGGCTGCTGGTGCCTGTCACTCGCGAATTGCGACCGCTGCTTGTAAATTGATAGAGAGTAGCCTATAAAGTCTGTGAACTTTTCTTTCTGGGCTTGTAACCGAGTATACTCTATAAAAGCTGGTTCCTTTCTAGCTCGTGGCAGAGCTGAGAGGGCTGGACTGGCGATGTTATTGTGCACTGGACTCTGTGAAGTTGAGCTTTTGGCAGCCAAAGAGGTAAACTTTCTTAGGTGAGAAGTATCATGTTACGTATTGTGCAAGTTCTTTTTGAGAAAGAGCAAACTGCGGTGCAGCCTCTGTTATTTTTCACGGGCCGTGTCCTGTTTCTTCGTGAAACTGACGGGTTATTGTGCTTATTTGAATAATAGTCCCTCAGAAACGTGGAGTAGTATTTGGGCAGCAGAGTCTTCCTCATGCTTCTTGCTGAGCAGCGTTTTGGCTCCCAGTGTTGTGTCACTTGAGCTGAAATTTGTAGCGTGTGGATTTTTGCCAGGCAAATGAAGTGAATCTGCACACAAAGCAGTCCAACAAACATCCGAATTAGTGTAAAGTATGTTGCAGGAGTGTATGAACCAAAGCAGGGTGGAGAAGGATTTCACTGTTTCGTTGGTGACAAATGTCCCCCTTAAGCTCTCTGGTGTAATTTCATCTGAAAGCTTTTACTTGTTGTCAGGAAGCTCTGTAATGTATTTCCTGCTGCAGTCCACTCACCTAGATAAGTAGCAGTCCTGCCCCTCACCTTGAGATTTGTCAGATAATTGAAACTTGCAAAGTAGAGCATCATGTTCCAGAATTGGCAAAGGATGACACGTGTTTGGAAGAGAGGCTGTGGGAAGAATTGCTGTTGGTGCACTTTATCAGTGTGGTCTTCCCATGGGCAATACACAGCGTTAGAGGTGAGAGGCATTACTTACTTTTTGTACATCAGAGCTGCTGAACCTGTTTCTGCCTTCTTATGTAAGAGCACCAGCCAGAAAATTCTTATTTTAACAACTTAGACTGTGTTGGTTGTAAGGGAGATCACAGTGATGCTGAGCACCTCAATTTCTGATGAGCAGATAGTTGTGTAGATATTTTTTTTCCCCCTGAAGTGAATTTCTAGGGGGCTGTATTTACATTTTGAGTCATCTGTGAGCCTAGCCAGTAGCACAGGGAATGAAGAGAACAGCTGTCCACAGGTTTGTTGGAAGAGGATAATGTATTGTGCAGTTCCGTGTAGTTTGGTTTCATGCTTGCCATTGGTCACTCATTTGTGCACCCTAATTATTTTTGCTAAAAAGAGAGTCCTTAATAATACTTATAGATCCTTTCCACCTTCATGTGTTCTCATTTCCTAGCTGTGGGATTTAAATACTTTGCTAGTGTTCAACTTCCCAGGAAGGGCAAAGTGTTTGATGAGAACTTGGACAGCTTTGAGACTATTGTTTAACTTTGCTTAATAAAGCAAAACTCGTGGAAACGGAAGGTGAGATATAGCACAAAAGTAAATGTGGTGTGTCATTAGAGGTCTTAATTCAGTGGTCTTGAGACTGTCCTCTTTCCTCAGTGTCTATTATGCTGTCTTCCTCTTTGATCTCTTTTCCTTCCTGGTCTCTTTGTAGACACACCTGTTCCAGTGACTTTGTTTTTCTGATTTGTGTGTTAGGAGTTTGGAAGGTGTGTACTGCCTTTACCTTAAATACCATAAGAAGCATGGAAATATTTTTAACTACTATGTAGCTGTGGAGACCTGAGATTATCTCTTGTTTATGTAGCATTTTAATTCTGGTGTGGTGACTTTGTATATATGAAAGCTGTGGATGTCTTACTCTGTTGGTATGTTGTATGTGGGCAGCCATCAGGAGTACCTGTTATCTCGACTGGTGATGGGAAGGAGCAGCAGTTGTTCTGGCTGTGGCAGAGTTCTTCTTTTCTGACTGACCTACTATTTTTCAGGGCCATAAGAAGAGCAGAATATTACTTTGTGGGTGTGTCACAGTGCCCTTTGCTGACCTGTGACATGGGGGACTTGTCCTGACACGACTATCCCAGGCAAACCACCTTCTGATGCAGTTTGAGACTCTACAATTTGGGATTCATTAACTCTGCTAAAGTAGTTTGGTTAAAGCTTTAAGGAACTAGGGAATTGAGCTAGTAGAGAATTAGAATTCTTAATTGCATGTGAATTGTCTTGAGGACTAATGCATAGGAAACAGGGAGTGGTTCAAATTCATTGTTCCACACAACTTTGTTTTAATGAAATATTTTCCCTTTGCTCTATAATGCTTTTTTACTGAAGTGTCTAAACTTGTGAAATACCTTGTACTAATTGCATATCTTTTAATTTTTGTTAAGAAGGCTTGAGGCACATAATTAAAACACCTTTTCATTTGAGTTTGGTGTCAGTGGAGTGCTGCTGTAGTAGGTACAGGTCGTTATTACTTCTAAAGCACTGCCTATTGCAGCAGTTTTTTGAATGTTTACTCTAGCGTTTTTCCTTTTTTCACTTAGAAAACAAACAAGAAAGTATTTATTTCAGAGTCTCAGAAAACTTCTCAGGGTGGTACATTTTGTCAAGTTCTTAGTCTTTAATGGTGGGAATGGCTTCTAAATTTGTGGCTGCCCATCTTGTTAACTTTAAAGAGAGCTTGTGTGTGACTTTTAGTCTGCTTTGATTGCTCATTCTTCTCATTTGTAAGGTCTGAGCAATTGTGTACACATCAGTTGCTGAGACAGTATTTAATAGTAAACATGCTGAGTACTTGTCAGTCACAGCCTGGTATGGATGAGATCAGACCATCCTCTTGTGCCAAGCAAAGATGTGAAGCATCCTAAATACAAAGTAGATGGCCATTTTGTACTTGCAATCTGTTACAGCAGACTGTCTGCTGTAATCTGTTAACTTTTTCCCCCTCCTCACTTAAAAATGAAAGTTCCCCCATCTGTGTTGCGTTGCCACACTCTCTACCCTCATGTTTAAGTGCATGGTTTGTTGCCAGTCAAGTTGGTCAGCATCCATAAATTTTGGGAGAGTTGCAGGTCCACAGGAGGAAGTATTTGTCTTGAGTACTAGTACTTCATTTTCTGTTGCTCGTATGTGTAATGTCTGCCTTCCCCACCTGCATTTTAGAGCCTTGCAACAAGCAAAAATGTACAAGTAAAAGATTCAGCAAATGTTGCTTTGTTCTGATATTAGATTATAACTGTAAATAGGTTAAGCTGGGCAAAGACTGTCTGGGTGACACAGAGGTGACCTGAAGGTAGGTAGCAGTATTAGTGTCTTCTAGCCTTTGCTACTTTACAGATCGGAGCCGTTTCTTTCATGGTGGTTTCCAAGGCATTAACTTCCTTTAATTTTAATACTTTTCCGTTTGACATATCCAACTGCCCCTACAATTACTACATCTGAGAAAGTGTGGCTGAAGCCAGAGCTTCTATGTTGATTGGATTGTTGTCAGGAATATCTGTTTTAAAGTGTAGGTGGTGTTTTAGGTAACTGTGTATGCTTTGATTGTAAGCCTAGATTGTGTCTTGCTTTTGGAGTACAGTTTTTTTAATTAAAAGCACAAAGTACGAAAATATTTATCCTCTTGTTGGGTAATGAACATGCTGTCAAATGTCTTGAAACAATTATAGCTCATCAGATGGAATTAAGTAACAATACCACTACATGTTGTGTGGAAGGAGTAGCTATAGCCTAATATTGAAGCCAGAAGGGCCATTTTTTGGGAATGTTTCTCTGGCTGTTGGTAGTCTTCTCTTCTGGCATGATGGTTCTAGCTCAAGTATGAAGGATGTTGACTGATGCTGGATGCTGAATTTCTTCCTGTATCCTTGCAGTTTACAGGCCAATGAATTGCTGCTGCACCTGTGGGGAAAAAGGTGTTACTGTGTGAGCGACTGAGATTGAAAGATGTGCTGAAATGCCTGTCTCATCACAGAACTGCAAAGATTCAGTCACCTTGTATCAGTTATCCTTGACATTTCATAATCTGCTTAAATGGATCTCACTGGCTTGTTGCTGTGAGGGGCCATCCTGTCCTTCACCCTCTGCTCACTTGGTTTTCACAGGGTCCAGAAGTTGCCCTGTGGCCACAGGACGAGTCTGGTTGTTTTGTCAACAAAAATGAAAATTAGCATTGACAGAAGTTGGTCTTTTGTTAGTTGCAGTGAACTGCATTAGCTCATGCAGTGTAGTTGCTAGGTAAGTGCTGTGTTGAGAATGAAAGGTTGTAGGGCAACATCAGTGTTGGTTTTGGCCTCAGCATATGACCAGACTGTTTAAAGCCTACTCTGAAACTACATTCTTCCCTTGCACATTGCTGCTTATTCTTTTTTTGTAGTGAAACTAGTTCCAGGAATAACAGTGCAGCTGTTCTAATCAAACAAGGTGTCAGATTTTTAAAAGCATCTTAAATTTTATAGGTTGACTCTGTAAGCATATAGAAGTCTAGGGATTATGTGTATTGTCCTGTCTGTGTGAAAGTTTAAATAATTGACATAATTTAGCAATGAAATCAGAGCCCTTCTCTCCAGAAGCTCAGCTTCTCAGTGGGGCAATCCTAATATGTACAATGAGAAGTGTCTGCTCACTCGACTTGTAACACCTCCTGGGTTAGTTAGTGCCCTGCAAAATGACTAGCTCTGACAACTTGTTAGGAGTAAGTGTCTCCACTGCCTGCCTGGCACACCTTGCCTTAAATCAGTGTTTGCTGTGCAGCCTGGCTGCTCTTTTCTCTCCTGTGTTTCTGGGATGGTGTAGGTGCAGAGCATGTTCAGAGTCACTGTTCACAGCCCATGGCAGGCGAGTGGACTGAAGCTCAAAACAGATGGAGCATGACAAGAGGCATCCTGTGGAGTCTGACGTTCTTACTTAATGGTCTTGGCATGTGCTCTTGTTACAAAACGTGCTGAAATCCACATCTGTGTCCTATGCATTATAGATAAAGAAGTTCCAAGAACTGCATGGTCTGGCACAAAAGGACATTTCTAATTAAAACAAGCAACCACCACTCTTGCATGTTCTATAAACTGATGGCTGCTTCAACCAAGGATAGTGAGTATTTCTGCAGCTTAGATGGAACGGCTTGTTTCTCCTGATTGTTTTGTACGTAGAAGACAGCTCCTGATATGCTTACGTAAGGCTGAGGAAGATTCTGAGCCAAATTTTGGTATTTAAAGAAAAAAGTTGTTTTGGCTTAATTTCAATACTTGATAAGAAGTTAGGAAATGTATGTAAAAAACATGTCTGGCAAAGCCCCCTGTTCTGGTGCTTCCTGTGTAAAGAAGCTTCATGTAAGCTTTTTGGTTCTTTTTATTCTGCTTTTGAAATGCCTAAATTTTAAAACCTGTGCAAGTATTAAGTTTTCACAGAAAAAAACACAGGACAGTCTCTGTTGTGAATCTTTCACATTTTTAAGACTTTGAAACAATTTATTATTGGACAAATGTGATGAGGTGTGTAGAGTCTAGGTAAGAAACATAACTGGAATTTTTTTGCTGGCCAGTCTGACTTCAAACATGGTTAGACTCTGACATTGAATTATCAATCTGATGAGATGCTTCTGGACAGGAGGGAAATAAAGCACCCCGCAGTGACTAACTCTGCACTGAGCCTTTTGTCAGCCATCACTGTTACTTTGCTGTTCAGTTTATCACTGACAAAATAATAGGGTGTTTCTTCTGTTTCTGTTGTTTTATAGCTTGTCTGCAAGCATCCACATGGAAGTGGGTTTAACTGGGTGAATGTTTTCCCTGTGTTTATCATCCCTGAAACATTGCTCATATATCCTGAAGACGGTTGAAACTTGCATTTGATGTTGAAAACTAAGTGCAATTCATTCTGAAAGCTTTCAACCTGGCTTTAAGTGCAAGAATTCCCAAAGCAGAATTTTTCCTCAAGTGAGAAGTCTGACACAATGCCATTCTTTCCTCTGCTGTGAACGCTGTTGGAACTTGCAGTGCTCAAAGGGAAAATTCAGAATACAGTTTGTGCTTGTACCTTCCTGCCACTGTCTGGTTTTGTTTTTTCCTCCCCCACCCTATTTTGTAACTCATCAATCAAAAACATGGAGAGTGAGGAAGATAGTTACTAGCTTAGAGATCTTGATTAGTTTGTGTAGTACAGTAATGTTACATTAAACTGTAATATAAAAAAAAACCCAAATTAATTATTTGGGTTTGTGCTCTTATTATTCACTTACATGTCTGCTAATCTTTTTTTCCCCCAGGTTAGGATTTTGTTCTAGAACATGTGGGTTTTCTCTGTCTAAAGCCATGTGTATTGTTATTCAGTTGCAGTGTATTTTGTATTAGACTGTTTTAAAAGGTGACCTATTCACATTTTTCAGCAGCAAGCAGCTTACAGCTCATTTGGAAGACCATATATCCACAGAAACATGAAATACATGTTTTACATGACTGCTTTGGCTGTCATTAATTTGCTGTAGATGCAATATAAGCAGCATTGGTTTTACTATTCTGCTTTTAGAACTTTGAATGGTAGGTTTTCTTGTCTAAAAGTTAACCTTGAATGCTTGTGACAAAATGGCATTTGCATTTGTATAACAAGGATAATGTGAATTGGGCAATTTTACCTTTCACTTGCGTTTGAAAAATGACCATTCCAAAAAGGCACACATTTCTTTCCTATCTTCTGGTTTCTTACCCTGTTAATTTATTACCAGTGAAACAATTGATGTTAACAGAATTCTTCTCTCAAAAATCTATCTTTGGTTAATCAACATAGTGTGCATTATCTGTTTTTGAGATCAAAACTTACCCCTCAAACTACCTTATTAATGCGTGGGTCTCAAATAAAACAATTGTTGGGTGTCAGAAGGGAGGAAAATAAGTAGCTTTTAGCATGGTGCTTTTGACATTTAAGGTTAAGTTACTGATACAACTGCATAAAAAAAGATGGGTAGAGATTCTGTGTTGTCAGTCTTGACTTGGTGTCTGACAGGATATTCAGAGTTCACTGAGTACCAGGCATAACTGAGGAAACACTTGGAAATGACAAGTCCAGATGCTATCTCCACACTCTGCCAAATAACAAGTTCATAGATTTCTTTTCCTGTGTACACTAGGGAGGTTTAGTTTTGGAATGCTGTGAGGGGCTTCAGAAATGAACCTTTTGGCTAAGATGGAAAGAATAGTTTGAAAATCAAAGACTTGAAGGCAAAAAAAGTTGAGATGTAAGTAACTTCTAATGATCAACAGCAAAGCCCCCAGCTTCTGAGTAAGAGATAAGACATAGTTACTTTGACTTGAAGAGTTGGTTTTGTGTGGTTATACTTATCACTTTGCTCAAATTGCACTGTTTTTGGATCATTTCCATGACAGAGACAGAAGCTTTAGACTGGTCTGTGATGATACCCTTAGGCTCTAGATGTGTAATGATTAAATAGGAGCTTTCTGAGCCTTTGGGTTTGAACTTCACTCTTCTCTCTAGAACCACAGATTAATATTCTACATAGTGTGACCAGTAGCAGTGTGGACACTTCTATCTCTGTTTTATTTTTTGTTTTTTAAATGGAACCTACATGTAGTATGTTTTTTCTTTCAGTTACAGACACCTCAAAAATAAAATGAGGTTTCCCCTGGAACAAGCAGAAGCAGTTTTTAGTTGGGGCCACTATTTTAAATGTTAGCTTCCTATGGGCAGATATTTTGATGTTGATAATGCTCCAAAAATACTAACAGAAGATAGAGCATCAAGCAACGATTGTGGATTTTAACTTGTGAAATTCTGTTAAGTCTCTAGCAGTCTTGAAGTAAGGTAAAAAGTGAAGCTGTTAAGGTATGCATCTAAATGGAAATCCATTTGTCGACAGTTTTTGAGGACAGTAGAATTCAAGCTAAGTAAGTAGGTAAATAAGAGCTGGCAGTTTTTTTACTGGCACTTATGGAAGCCAAGAAACTGCGTGTGAAGGGCATATGTAACCCCACAACAAAATTAAACACCTCATTCTAAGTTGATAATGTTCCTGTTAATCTTGTTCAGCCCATCATCTGCATTAAGTTAGTGATGTCTTTTGGGAACTCTCAGAAGTATCCTAAATTGAGAGGATCACATTGCTTATGAACACTATACGTGTAGGCTGTAGTACCTCCAGGAGTAGCAAGTGTAGAGAACTTTTTTGAAAACAAGAAAGCTCATAAGTGTCTTTCTCTGTTGTCTGTCATTACCTTTATTATGTGAACTTTTAAAGCATAATCACTTAAGATAGAATTTATGCTATGCAACAGCTTCTTTGAACATGCATGTAGGCATCACCTATCATCTTTAATTTTAAAAAATTGTGGACTTAATTGTGGTTTAGCTCACCTGCTTTATGAAGTAAGCTTATTCATGCATGTACTAAATAAAAATAGAAAATATCTGCTGAAAACCAGACTTTGTTTGACCGCTTTTAAAAAAAGGGAAAATGTCAAATTAGTCATTGGTTTCCTCTGACAGGTTGAATCCAGCTATCTGTGGTTGCTGATCTTTACAAGCAAAACAGAGTTTAGTACAAGGACCGAGTAATGCTAGGCTGTCTTAAGAGCTGTTTGAGAAGTGGGTGGAGTCATTGCTAACTGTTGGCGAGTTCTCAGTGTTCATTTTGCTCCTGCCTAATGTCACACCTGCTTGATGTGAGGCTAAAAATTCTTTGCTTTTAGTGGTAACCAGTCGTAGCAACAGAGAAATCAGACTGTTCCCGGTAGATTAGAAGGAAGGTAAGTTATTTAGGTTTAAGTAAGTGTGAGCAGCTTTGGAGATTAATACTTCTCCATCAGGATGAATTTTTATTATGGAGGTAAGAACTGAGTGGAAGATTTAAGTTGTCTAATAAGGGTTGCTCTGTCTTGAAGGCTATCAGTGTTTGCTCTCTATCACGTGGAAGTGTTACAGATAGCTCATGTTAGTTTGTCAGTATGAGTGCTTGGAAGGTGTGAGCTCACCTGCTGACTCTTCTGCACATGTGGGTCAGATTAGTAAGGGAGGAAACAGGAAGGAGTGCAGGGATTGTCAGGATGCTGTTACAGTAGGAGTCAAACATGTTTGTTAAAGTCAAGCAGTGAGTAAATAGCCATGCAGAGAAGTGACCAAGAGTTTTATAACAACTGCTATTTGCTTTCCAGTACTAGCTTTTTGGGATTTTCTGTGCTACTGGCTTTGGGCATTTTGATCATGTTTTGAACGGGATTTGTGAGCCAGTGAGGTTTTTGATATTTTGTTCTGTTTTTTAATGACATGTTGTTCGTGTCTCCAGGCTTATGCCCTTCTGTTAAAATATGCTTAGCTGTCCAGCAGCACAGGAGGAGATTGATTTGTTTTGGATGCCACTCCCAGGCATAGGCAGAGATTGATATGTGATTAAATAGCTTCTCCCCAGGTACTTCTGCACTGTATGGGATCTATGTGTGACCAAGAGGTGAGCTGATTCACAGTGCTTGTGTACCAGTAATGCCTGGGAGAGTGGTGTGAGGGCACCCATGCAGCTTGTTCAGGCTGACTCATTAGAGAGGGTGGCCTGGATTTTGCTTCAGGAGTTGTTTTTTAGCAGTACTTTGTTCCAGATTGCCACAGGCCCCTGAGAGAGGGCTGTTAGAGCAAACACACAGTAGGAATGTTGCTGGACAGTGGAATGTGAGGGACTTGTGTTTGGGGAGTCTTGCTGGCTGATGAACTGCCCTAATACACTTCAAGCTGTGTGTTAGCTATAAGTTGGAAATTCAAGGTTAATTCTTGCTGAAGGAGGTAACACTTATAATGTGTGTATAGTTATCAAGGCAACGATTAAGAGCACTCTCTGATTTTCATTGTATTATGTAGGGTTTTGTAGTAGCAACTAGAACAAGAAACAGGCAATCTAGAAATTGATATGAAAGTTTCCAATGCTTTCAGCTCCGAGCATATGGAAAAAGCCAATAGGAATTCTGAGAAGGGTACATTTATAGGTGAATTTTGCTATAGGTAATGACAGGAAAGGAGAACCTCCATTTTGGATGTTAAAAAAAAAATTCTCTGCAGAAAAAATGGGTTAAAACTTTGAATGTTCTTTTGGCATCTAAATCTTGTTTTCTCTGAGAGAAGCCTGGTGAGCCTACATGAATAAATGAGCAGTCTTACTGGTGTCTTGCCCATAAGTACATGAGCACCTGTACAGATTTCAGTGCAGAACATCCCTCACAGAAGAGAATTTTTTTTCTGAATTTCTTGTTGTACTCTAGACTTCTTTCAAGGTTCAGGCAGAGCTGTTTCCATGTTGAGGCAACTTGAAGAGCATCTGGCAACAGGTTCTGTAGTTTAGGTTAAGTCAATAAATATTTCATAAACGTGAGTGGTTAGGATACGTGTAACAAAGCTTGGAGCTTTGCATTGTAAGATAGGCTTGATTGTCTCCTATTACACTGCTTGCAACTACTATACTTAGAACTTATTAAATAAATGTTACTGGCATAGAAAAATCCTGCCTTTTAGAGGGATTGGTAGGGATCTAACTTTTCCCCTTAAAACTTTAAGGTGATTTCTGACTGTTTGAGTAATTGCATTATTGTCGCTTATGTGGTGCTTTGGAAGAATCTGGCAGTTGTTTTGGAGAACTGCAGCTTTTGAAGTTGGAAAGGTAATAGCCTTCTTTCTCTGCTCAAGAATGTGCTTTATTCAGATCTGTCTGTCCTTCTCGATATATTTTTTTTTAACTATTAAGGCTTTTTTCCTTTGTCTGTTGGGGATATTATCTATATAAGAATGCTATTAGGATTTTAACAGACCTGTTTCTGATTACATTCCTACCTTTAGGTAACTGTAATCTGCTAAAGAGGTTGCTGAGTTTAAGGTTTGCTACTGTTAGCAGACGTGTTCTTTTAATAGGATTCATGTGATTTTGATTTTTTTTTTTCCCTTACCCAGGGTGGGAGGGTGGAGGAAAATGTAGGATACAATTCGGTGTGGTGTTCAGGAGCTTATCCTCATGCTTCCCTGTCCCTGTAGAATACTAGCATTTTGGTCACAGCATAGTCTTTATAATTACTGGAATGCAGAGTCTTTTACTCTAGATTGTTGTGGTTAGTATTGTGTAACTGAATGGCAAAATGGAATTAAATTGTCAGGTGCTGGACAGAAAGACTTTGTTTATTATAGAGCTTTTCAGAAACATCCAGGACAAAAATGCTAGATGAGCTTTTTTTTGTCTGGACATGTGGAAAAAATAGGGGGTAGCTGGTTTAGTCTAGAACTTACTACCCAACTGTAACACTTGGGGTGCTGGCAAGGCATGACTTGAGGGTGTTGCTTTTTTGGCAATGTATTGGGTTTTTGTGGCAGGGCTTTAGTGGCAGAGGTTACAGGGCTGGCTCCTGTGAAAAGCTGCTGGAAGCTTTCCCAAAGTCTGGTAGAGCCAGTGCCAGCTCCAAGATGGACCCACTGCTGGCCAAGGCTGTGTCTGTCAGTGACAGTGGTAGCACTTCTGGGATAACACATTTAAAAAGGTGAAAGAGAAAACTCCACAAGAGTAGACCAAATAGAATGTGAGGGAAAGAACTCTGCAGACACCAGGGTCAGGGGAGGAGTAGCAAGAGGTGTTCCAGGTGCTGGAGCAGAGGTTCCCCTGCAGTGTGTGAACAAAGGTCATGATGGGGCAGCTGTGTCCCCTGGAAATCAATGGTGGAGCAGAGATCCACCTGCAGCCCTTGGAGGACCTCCACTCTGGAGCAGGTGGATGCCCAAAGGAGACTGTGACTCCATGGAAAGCCTGTGCTGGAGCAGGCTCCTGGCAGGAGCTGTGGCCCTGTGGGATCCCACACGGGAACAACCTGTTGCTGAAGGACTGCACACCATGTAAGGGGTTGTGTGAGAGCAGTTTGTGAAGAACTGCAGTCTGTGGCAAAGACTCACACTGGAGCAGTTTATGGAGATCTATCCCATGTGGGAGGAACCCCATGCTGGAACAGGGTAAGAATTCAATGAGTCTTCCCTCTGAGGAGGAAGGAGTAGCAGAGACCAAGTATGATGATTTGACTAATCCTCACTCCTCCTTCCCCTGTGCTGCTGGTGGGGAAGGAGGTAGAGAATTTGAGAGTGAAGCTGAGCCTGGGATGACGGGGTTGGTGGAGGGAAGATGTTTAATCTTATTTCGTGTTTTCTTACTCTAGTTTGATTGACAATAAATTTTTCTCTCACAGTTGAATTAGTAATTGCTCATGAATGATCTTTTGCTGTCCTTCTCTCCCCATGAGCCTTTCCTTGTATATTCTCTCTCCTGCCCTGCTGAGGAGGACAGTGACAGAGCAGCTTTGGTGGTCACCTGGTGTCCAGCCTGGGTCAACCCACCACACGTAGAGGTTTTTCTTTTTCTTTTTTTCCACCCTGAATAGGATTTGTACAGATACTCCTTATGCCTTATTTTGAGCATGAGGGTACCACAGAAATGCATAACTTGTTAGTCTTACCACTTGGTAGACAAAAAAAAAGAAAAAATCCAAGCTGTTTATCTTTGATGAGAGTGGTTTAGAAGTATATGAGCAGCATACAGTCTTAAGCAAAAATGCTTCTGCTTGCTCAGCGTGTGCCAATTGAAACCTCAGTGGACATGTTAAGGTGCGTGGCCGCATCTGCCTTTTTACAGCCAAGAACAGCCAGACAAAGATTTGAGTGTCGTTCTCTAGATTTTTCAGTCTGCTATTTAGTTTCCATTAGCCAACTTCCCTTCAAATGAAACCTTACTTAGACTAAACTTGCTAAGCGTACATGGAATAGTAATTATAGTTTGTGTAGAAGCAAAATGTAGATGCACACGTTAGCAAGTGTCTGGCTCTGTATCCGGGCCAAAATCTTCAGTCTGTCAGTGGGTGGACAAATGGGTGTCATCTCTGTTATCAGACTTGTTAAGGAAAGGGAACTTAGTGAATGGCATTGTCGCTGAAGTATCTCATACTCAACATGTTTCCTGAATTACTTTTACTATTAAGCAAGAGCCAGGACTGTTCCCTTTTTTGCATTTCAGAGGAATGAAAGAATACAGTGCCAAACGCTATTCCTTGCTTGGGGCAATTCTTTGGCAATGAGAACAGACCGAAGCCTTAAATGCACTGCTGGTTTAATGGCTTAGTATTTTGGGAGTCTGGATGCCAAGGAATCCTTTTGAGAGACTTAGTGGCTTTCCTTTGTGTCTTGGGTTTTTTTTGTGAAACCTTGCTTTAGAGTTGTTTACTGTCCAGGTTAAATATGCTCAGTGCCAGAGCAATGTGTATACAGGTGACTGATTTTTTTTCACCTATCAGTCAGATGCAAACTCAGTTGCTTTGCTTCAGAAATGAGTTTTTCAAAGTCCTTCACTTTGAAGCTTTTAAAATTTTAAGACTGTAGATTATGTGATAATACAGGCAGTAGGTTATGTTTTTAAAAAAAAAATACAGCCATATGGATATACAAATATATCGTTTTGTTCAGAGTTAAAGGCTCTGATGCGTTTTTTCTTTGAATTTTGATTTTAATCTCCTAGTATATTTGAGAAACATTGCTCTTTAAATGAGGGGGAAAAGGCCTGTAGAGGAAGTGGCTGTACCAAAAAAGGAATGTCACATTAGTTGCTGAGTCCAGCTGAAAAACTGAAATAGCTGGGCTTACAACTGGCAATGAAATTACATTGCTAAGCAGGATTATCCATATATCTGCTAGTAAAATAAAGTAAATGACATCCCACGCGGCTGAAATCTGTTTCCATCTGTGGAAACTGGCATTGTTTTTGTCCACTGTGTTAGTGCAGTGTGCTGATGCCCAGTGAGAGATACAAACTGCCTTTTAAATGTAGCATTCAAACTCTTAAATTTGAAAAGCCATGGAATAATTAGACACATCCTTGAAATGTGTTGTGCAGTTACTGTTGAAATACCAGAGGGTGGATGTGCTTATAAGATACAGAGTAGGTGTTGCTGACAGCTTTGAGATGTCGGGAGGTATCGATGCAAACAGGAGATCCACGAGAACACTGCTGTAGTTATCATGTCAATGTTACTGGTTGTGCCCAGGCTCCTGTTCTGCCTCAGTCAGCTGCAGTGAGCTCTCTTGCCAGAATACTGGTCTATCAGGTATAGATCGAGGGTAAAAGTCGATCTGCTGACCTTCAGCTACACTCACTCTTGACAAGTTGACTTTTCTGCTGTAAAATTGCCTGGTAGTCTTAACTAAGGTTAGATGGCTTTGCCTATGAGAAGGAAGTAGTGGTGCTGGAGTTGGCAGCAGCATCATGCTGCACTTCCAGTGTCAGCTCTGGCTGTGAGGAGGTAAAAAAATCATAGACTTCATATTAATGGTTCCTGTTATTACTGACTGAATGTGCTGATGTTTTGTTTTAATCCTATCTACCCACTTCTAGTGAGCAAGGGGCAGTTTTTCCAACACATAGAGCAGTTTTGAACACTACTGAGCAGTGATATGTGGTGTTATCTGTTCTTTGGTTTTAAAGTGATTTCTAGAATATTTTTTTAAAGAAAGTGACTATTTTTCAAACTCCTGGTTTGATCAGTATTGAGTAACATAAAGACTTGCCAGATGGGAAAAACTACCTACCTTTATTATGCTTGTCTTGTGCTAGTGTTATCATTTAACTTGAGGTTATCTTTAGCTTTATGGTCATCTTGCTGCTACTCTAATAAGCTTTCTGCTTGAAGATCAGTTGCTTCTGAAGAAGTATTCTTGAAGTTCTGTTTTGTCCCAGTTCATCTTCACACCAGTTTTCAGAGGGTGAATTGCTATTTAAGTTTAAAAATACAACTTTTTTTTTATTTAAGCAACGCTACCTGGCAGCGAAGTGACTGGAGAAGTATACATGATAAAATCTGTAAAAGTGGAAGACAAACTGTCTTTCATATGCTTCATCATGAGAAGCTTACATGTGCAGGCTCCTACTAGCTATTTAAATAACTTTGGAGTGGTTTTCTGTTCTTGTTTGGTTTTTGTTTTGGTTTTTTTTTTTTGTTTATTTTCCTTAGGATTTGGGAGAGGTGCATAGGTGACTGGTAAGTGGTGGCATATAACTGCATCAATCTGACAGTTGGTGGTGGTTATGATGTTCAGGAACCTCTTCTGTATTTTTTAAACAAATAATTTCTACCCTTATAAAGTTTGTGCTGTGTTCTTAGGATTAACAAGGTTTTCCTTGTGTCTGATACTCAATGGTTATAAAATCAGCCAGAAGAGCAAGAGAGAGACTGGAGCTTGTGAGTAACTGAAAAGGGTGTTCCATAGGGACAAAAATGAAAGGAAGAGGTGTTGCCTACAGAATTTCAACAAAACAAAGGGTATTCAAGTCTCTTATTCCTTCAGTTTCTGGTTTTCCTGTTATTTGGGTGAAGTGAGGTTTTTAACTTGTGTTGTCAGTCTTTTTTCATAATTAGGAATAAAAGCACTTGTTTGTTTTTTTTTGACTGTTACTTTTCTTGGCTTTAGGATGAAAGGTCTGTGGATTGTAGTAGAGCTGTATTTGGATAGGCTTCTACAGGTCAGGGTGCTGAACTGGAATTCAGGAAAATAAATACAAGTTACATGTTCAGGAGAAGATGGAGATGTAGATGTGAGATTGATATATTTGGGTGTGCCTGACTTTGGGCTTTTTAGCACAAGAAAGATGTTAATTTGTTTGAGCAAATTCAGTAGAGACCATCAAGATGATCACAGGACAAGACTTGTGAGGAGTGCCTGCATGAACTGGGCTTGTTCAGCTGTAAAAGAGAAGAGTTTGGAGGAATTAGTAGCAACCTTAAGTAACTTTTTGGAGGCTGTGCTACTCAGTCAAGAGAGACAGTGGTCATAAATCTTTAGTTTTAACTGGATAGAACTAAACCTTTACACTAGAAAGCTCATTAAACATTGGAACAGGTTACTCAGAGAGGGTGTGAAGTCTCTTTGGAAAATGCCAGGACCTGACTGTCTGAAGCACTAAGTATGGTCCAAATCTGCTGTTGACTTTGATTTGAGCAGGAAGTTGGATTAGATGACTTCACAAGGCCTTCCCAGCATGAAGGACTCTGTAGTTATCCTTTGGTATCTTCATCAACTCCTCTCACTTGTTGCATTTACAGCTTGACTTCAGTACCTTTGCCTGCATCCCCCTTCAACAGGCTTCATTCCAGGGGTAGCTATGTGTTTGTCTTGGACTAAAGGGTGAAGAAGCACTCTCTGTAGTGTCTGTAATGCTGAAGGAAGTATCTCACCTTTGCTGTTAGCAATTCCATTTTTCCCCCACTTAGGTACTATGTGTTAGCTATTGGGGATAACTTTAGTACTCTAATTTGGCTTCTTACCAAGCAGAAGCCTCCTGCATACATATCAGTGGGTGCCTGGAGGATAGTGTATATCAAACTGATTGAATGCACACTTATGTCGGTGTCTTGTATACTAGCAAAGTTCTGTGGTAGTCTTTGCAAATAATATCTTGTAGAAGATGAAGCATCTGGGAGTAGTTGCTTGAGAAAAAAGTAAATTGGGCTACGAGGTTTTACAATTCTTTCTTGGGTCTAACACTGCAGTAAAGTTTGTGGTAGCATCATGCAGACTTCTGCAAAAAACTGTTCTGCTACTCTATAGCCAAGACTCCTAGTAGAAAATGGGGTGTTGTAACCAAGTTATGTTATAGCAGATCTTTGTCCTGGCCCTGCTCTTAGCATGGATTACTTGGCACCTTCTCAGCCTGCTCTGCACATTGCTTTTGATGAATTTTGGCAGCAATTGCCTGCCAGAGCAAAACTTGATTAATTTCCACTTGCCTCTATTTCTAAATGCTGCTGTTGCGTAGGTCTAGCAAAAGGACATGAAATTGTGTAACTCAGTGTTTTAAAATTTTGGAGCATTTTCTGGTAATGTGATAAAAGCTGATGATTCTGATAACCTGCAGATAGTTTCACAGGCTCTTTAAGTGTGATAGTCCTGCCAGTGTGGAAACCCTCTTTTGGTGTGGACAAACACAGCAGGACTGGTTTTACTTGTAGCTGAACCAGAACACAAACTGGTTTTACATTATCTATTACAGGCAGTCTTACCAAACAGTTTGTTGTCCTCAGGGCCTACACCCTTTTCTGTCCATGTTGTTCCACTTTTGCGTAGCATGAAACTTCCTCTGAGGAACCCATAATACTGTGGGGTTTGGTGTTCTTTTTCCAAGCTAGATAATGGGATTTTTTTATTAAGTTGGCTGCATTGCTACAATTGTGTTGTCACTGTTTTGTCATCTACAGTATAACAGATCCTGAAAACTTTTTATTTTCCAATAGGCTGGTGTTTGGGATGCTGTATCCTGCATATTACTCATACAAAGCTGTGAAGACAAAAAATGTGAAGGAATATGTAAGTCTCATTCCTTTTAATTGTTTAATTACATGCTTTTGCTGCTGACACACATTTGTGATATTTTCCTTATGCAGTGCAATAAATCATATGAGAGCCTGACCGATGATCTTAGTGTGAGATACAACACCTGTATGAACCCAGTGGTAATGCTGTGGTTTTGTTTGGAGGGCTAAAGTTAAGGTATCTCAGACTCTTCGTAGTTTTTTGCTCAAACATGTCCAACACACTAGGCTGTACATGGATCTTTTTAGGAGGATTTTTCACATAAACCTTTAAGTGTTGGCTGCATTTGAGCCTAGTGCCCAAAATAATGCACTTTTGGTCATGAGGTAGAATTAAAGTTTCCTCATTCTGCCAACAACTGAAGCATAAACAATGACAAGTTGATTCTCAGTGACCACTAGAAGAGTAGCAGCAGTTTGCTGTTGTATGGAGCTCATCAAGGGGTTCAGAAATCTACCTGAGAAAAGAGTAGCTCTCATTAATTTGTTATTCTTCAAAGAGGAGAAAATATATAATCAGGAAAGGAGAAAAGATTTGGTTAAGGTGATGGGGAGAAAAGTAGAACAGACAGAAGAGAAGGATGAACACAATTAGTTGCTGCAGTTTTAAATTAAGCATTAAATTAATTACTTGTCAGTGTGAGCAATGATGATAACAAGCGTGTTACCCAGTTTGCAGTCACAAGGAGCTTTGGTCACTGAGTTACTTCCCTCTTTTAAGAGGCAGCCTGACTTGATTTCTGCTACTAACCTGTGTTCTGTCCTGGATCTTGTCCTGAGCTGGGCTGCCTGACTCATGGTGGAGGCAAGGCTACCAGTTCCTCTAACTCAGCTGTGACCTGAGGCTGCTGTCTGGATGTGTGATGTCTCAACTTAGTATGTGGTTGGAGTAATAGAACGTAGTATGTGCTTTTCCTCCTTGTGAATGTTTTAATTTAGTCTGATCACTCCATCAGGGCTCCAAAGTAGACATCATATTCTGTGTACAAGCTGATTAGAGATTATTTGTGTAGCTAGAGCTGGTCTTATGGGAGAAAAAAAAAAAATCATCAAAACTAAGAAGAATTCCCTCCATCTCTTGCTTAGTTTACCCTGTCAGGAAAGTCTATAATGCAAAGAATTTAAGATCTCCTGCTCCTCCCTGTTCCTTCAGAGCAAGAGGAGGCTAAGCAGGGGATAGCAGTTTCCTACTCAAATGAAGGAAATCTCTTTAATTGGAGACTTCAGTGTTGTCTCTTGCAATATGTGTTCTAGAGAGAAGTGATGTTCCTAGAAGGCTGAGGTTTTTTTTCTCATCTCATTTATCCAGTCCGCTATGAATTAATGTCTTTTCATTTACACAGGAGCCCCCTAGTAGTACCTGGAATCCTGTGAATCTGTGGTCTTTGGGCAGTCACAGAAGTTGCATTTGCATACCAAGTGTTCATGGGGCCAGGGTGAATGAGATCGATCATGGTGACTTTTTCATTAGCAGGGAATGACATTGATTTATCAGTGAATTACCACTTCATTGCTGGTTGGGTGTAGTGTCTGGGTAGGTCTTAGGGATGATCCATGGCTGTCATTTTCCCATCTGGGTCGTTTTTTTCTTTCACAGAGAGTGTAGGTTTAAGTACAGCCTTCCAAATGGCACAGGCCTGCTTTTAGTTTTATTAAGCACAACTTGATTTCCAGGGTTACCTGTGGCTCAGGAGCTATCTCTGTTGCTGGGTTATAAGATCTTTGTAACAGTGAAATTTTTTTGCTCAGCCACTGCTTCCACCAGTGAAAACAAACAAAAACAACAGACATCTTGATTTGTGTAGGTCATGATGTGGCAAATTGTTCAAAGATTGTCTGGGGGGGAGAAGTGTTATGCTGATTGTGATAATTTGAAAGATTTATGGACTTAATGCTAGAAATTGGGATCTGTGCCTTTGAGGAGATTTATTTGTTCTTGTAATTACCCTGCTTTAATGGGGTTGACTAAGATATTTGAGAAGTTTTTTCACTGTATTACACCAAAGGACTTGTAATAAGCATCTGAAATGTAGTTTAAAAGTCTGAACAGATCAGGCTTCTCAAATCGTGACTTCAAAATCCTGATTTGAAAGAATGTGTTCAGCCAGAGCCAACAAAGATGAGCTTAACAATTGGATGGTAGGAAAAAAAAAGCTCAACAAAACAAACCTGTAGTCACCCTTTTAAGATGAAAAGTAAAACTCATTCAAAGCTTCTGTAAACTTCATCATCTTTGAGAATTAAGTAGATGATAGTCTTCTGAGTAGTGTAAAAGCTGACTTTCAATTTTTCATATTTTTTTTTTGTGGCATGGGAACCACTATAAGTCACTCAGGTTCATTTCTCAGGGATACTTTTGGTACCTAATACATTAGTTGTACTAAAACAAGATTTGAGTTGTGTTTTATAGTTCTTTGCCCAGACCTCAGTAGGACTCTTGGCAGATCTCAAGTGCCCTTCTGCAGAGGATTTCATACTGTTCCTAGCAGTCCAAGAGAAAGTCCACTTGTGCTGTTTTCCTAATCAGATAATTAGGTGTTGATTAAAGAAAGAGTAGTGTGGCTAACATATATTGGGAAAATAACTCACTCTTGCATGGCATCTTAAAAATTGCATTGTGTTATGCTTAGGTTGATCGTGCAAGGTTGGATTTAATTTTATTTTTATTCAGGTGTTGACTGTGGTTCATGGAAGGGTCACCAGTCTAAATATCACATGGCTTGTCAGCAATGACTTCAGCTGTTGTGTAGGTTTGTCTTAGTTTATTCAAGCCTGAAATATCTAAATCCTCTGAGAGACTGCAGGGAAGAATGTCATCACATGACTGAGTTTCTTTTCAAATTGAAATGTAGAAAAGCATTTAAGATAAATGGGTCTCAAGTTCTGACAAAGGAAGTGGTTTTAAACCATAATGCACAGCTATGAAGAAGGCAGCAGTGTGTCATTAGGTTTTGAGTACTCATTTAGATCCACTTCAAAAAGAGATTATTTTAAAAGTGAAGATTAAATCTGAGCCATGTCCTCTGTAGGAAAGTAAATCTATTCCTCTTTTTGAAAGAGTATTGTGAATTTAGGGCTCAAACTAGTCTCCAGCAATTGTGGTGAGGTAGGTTGTTCTTTTTCAGTTTTTGTATGATCATGTGGTGTTGTGTTTTTTTTTTTTTCTGGCATAGACAGTGTTGGAATTTAAAGAACATGTGGATGTTCAGTTAGTACAAATAACCAGTGGTGACTTGCACTGACCCATTTTGGAGATACATTGCATTTGGCAGCTGATACCTTGGAGAAGACAAATGCATGGGACTACTCCTATGGTATTTATTCTGAAAGACTTAATCAGCTTAGATGACCAAATCTGAACAAATGCTCAAGAAAAATGAGCGATTTAGTTAATTGTTAGAAAACAGAGCCTGTATTTTTGAGAGCTTTGTTGGATTTCAATCAGTGATATGTAATGTCAACCTTAAAACGAGTGAAAGGATGTATATAGTTCTATGCCACTGAAGATTAAGCTTCTTGCATGTGAGCTTTTTTTATTAACAAGAACTTTGTGGTTCTCAGCATGTAAATAGAATTAAATTTCCATTAAAATGCTTTTCTGCTGCCTGGCCTCGGTGTTAATACCTCATGTTAGGCACTCACATCAAAATTAATGGCAGCATGTGGCTGAATAATGTATGTTGAGAGGAAAGCAAGGGCTGCCTCACCAGTGCTGATTTTGGGGGGTGTGACATAAACATATGGGTGAGTGTGGAAGAGAATGAAATGGCCTGTAGAGCTATGGTGGGAGTTGCACTTTATGCTTGGGATAATCTGCCAACTCTTTGCAGTGTTTTTTTTCTTGCCACTAAAGCTTTGTAGTGGCTGAATTGATTCTGTGAAGCCAGCCTGGGTGAGGTGGTGACCTTGATGAGCCAGCCATTTAACTGAGCTTGTTGCAGCTGCCACCGGTTTTACTTCTGAACAGAAATATTTCAGAACCTTCATATAATTGCACTTGAAAGCTGGTTTATGCAGACTGAGATACTGTTGAATGTCTTGCTTTGACAGCTCTGAACAGACTGTACAGTCTATTCTGTGTAAAGGTGAAATCAAAATTCTTACTGAAGATGGCATTTTTGTTTTCAGGTTCGCTGGATGATGTATTGGATTGTGTTTGCTCTTTACACAGTCACTGAAACAATAACTGACCTAACAGTCTCCTGGTAAGAGCCTGCTTTTTATGAACTCTAGATGAAACTATGTTTGTTGCTGATACTCTTTGATATGTAATGATTTATTTTGTGTCAAGAAGTTGTGTTTGTTGATAGCCCCTTTTCCAGGCAAAGTCTGGGTGCATGGGATGAACAGCATCTGTTTCAAGTTTGCAGTGCACTGTCACTCGAAGTAGGGACTGTAACACTTCCACCTTTGCTGTAGAAACTGAATAGGGAAATGGAACTCTTAAAAGGATGGACTAGAATTTCTCTGTGCAGGAATGTATAATGCAAAGCAAGTATAGTAACCATTTTAATTTCTTAAACGGCAGGTAATTAAAAAAATTAAATCCACAAATCTATAACTCATTTTATTTTTGCATGATATAATTTCTTGTATGTGAAGAAGCCTGTGTTCTAGTTTGTAATTGTTTTTTAAAGATCTATTCATAATGATTAATTACTGTGCATTTTCTTACTGCGGTTGTTGATTCTGTGCAACCTTTAACTTGTCTGTAGGTTTCCACTGTACTACGAACTGAAGATAGCTTTTGTTATCTGGCTCCTTTCCCCATATACCAGAGGGGCGAGTTTAATCTACAGAAAATTTCTTCACCCACTGCTTTCTTCTAAAGAAAGGGTAAGAAATAACTTCTCAGATTTTTAGTGCCTAATATGGAAATACCATGTGCTGAAATACTGTTGCTGGATACACAATAAAAGCAGAGCAGTGTTACTAGTTTGCCAAGCAGCATGCACTTGGCCTAGCAGAGCCAAGTGCACATGATTGTGTGTATATGCTTCTGTTGAACTTGCCAGAGCAGACAATGTCCTGCTCTTTATTGACACAAGAGAGCCTGGTGTCCCCTGCTCCACTTGGTGCACTCAGAGGAGCCTAGCTGAGTGGAAGTGATGCAGTTTGATTTTTCTCCTGCAAGAACATGTGCAGAGCACTCTGTGCAGAAGTACAAATGTAGCCTTACTAAAAGCTATTCGTGTTACCATTCTTTCCTAGCATAACCTAGTAATAACCCTTGTCAGGATGACTGACATGAATGGCCTTTATGGAGTGCAAACTGACAGGATAAGAGAAGAAACCTTTTTACTGCTGTTTAAGGGCAGACCAGTCTGCAACAGTAAATACCCCAAAAGACATTCATATGCTAGAGGATGTTTGGCTTTAGCCCAAGTATGACAGGACCACAGCTCTGCTTAGCTCTTTCTCAACATCCTGTTTGTATGTGGGAAAGAGCTATTAGCAAAGGTGTGAAGACTGCCACTGAGAAGTCTCAGTCCAAAAAACAGCATTCCTAAAGGTTGGTGCTAGGCTTGGCCTTTATTAGGCAAAGCAGGTGGCTGACATGATGGCTGCTGGTACAAACAGTATGGTCCTCTTGACCTTCTGAATGTGGAGCTATAAACTGTTTGCAGCTTGGTAAGCTAAAGGGGTACTTTGCTGTACCCCTGTGAGTCTGTGAGCTGTTGGGAAGTACCTTGCAGCCTTTATCTCCAACTCCAGACACTTAACCATAGCTGGGGATAAATGTCATGACTGTATTGTCCTTGGTACTTAACTATGTCAAAGCTCTGGCTTTGGCAGTTCTTGGTGAGATGGTTCTACCTTTCTAAGGAGCTCTCTGATTTCATGCTATTTCTTGACAAACTTTTGTCTGAAAGGTTAAGCTTATTCTCTGTAAGGAACTTACTGTGTAGCTGCAATGTTTCTGAGCTGGGCAAAAGTGATCTATTTTATCTTATTGTTTGACCAGGTATAATCCTTTTTAAATGAGAGAGTTGTAATGAATCAGGTACCAGTATACAGAGGCCAGACTAACTATCCCATAAAATATCTTCTTGAATACTTCTGTCTTCTTTACTGATGAAAAAATAGTACTGTGGGGTAGTTTTGCTCTTATGAACAGCCTTCTAAAATGTAAATACGTTTTGCTTTTAGGAGATTGATGAGTACATCGTCCAAGCCAAAGAAAGAGGCTATGAGACCATGGTGAATTTTGGAAGGCAAGGGTTGAATTTGGCAGCAACTGCTGCAGTGACAGCGGCTGTAAAGGTAACTTTCTGTTTGCATTAATTGCTTTTGACCATGATACAGAACAGTGTAATTGTACTGAGGATTTGCCATTCCTAAAAAAAAAACCAGGTAAATTCTGCAGGTGTGGTGAAAACCTGGAATAGAATTAAAGGCTTGCAGGCCTCTACTCCTTCTCATGTGTTGTTTAAGATGGCTTGTAGTTATCTCTTGGATGATGGGAATCAGTTTAATTCAGAAGGCACCATGTAGTTTTCTGAGCAGGCTTTTGGTAAAGATGACCATTGTTTCTTTTCTGTCTGTTTTGCTTTCTTGTTGGTAAAAAAACCCCAACTATTTAAAGGATTTCTAGCTTTTCTGCTGTTTTTCTCCAATCAACTTGAGGTAATTACACATATGAATTAAAGCATGAAAGACTACTACCATGGATAGAAGTGATCTTGACACAATTAACTTGTTTGCACTTGTTGAGTGAGTTATTAAATTAATACACTAGCATAAGCCTGCCTATTGCTGTTTAGCATACACTTGCTTTGTCACATAATTTCCAATAAATCCTGAAGTAACCTGTGGTTGTTCCCAGATTACTACCTTTCTACAAAAATTTACCACCTTCAGTTGTATTTCAGAGGGCCTTATGTATAGGAAAACAAAATACAAGCTCAAATGTAAGACTCAGAGCAATTTGTGTTATGCTGAAAGGAGTATAACTTCAGACAGCGTGTATTCTACCTAATAGTAATTTAAACCAAAACACAAAGTATGGAGAGAAAGAGGTGCATGTCCAAGGTAAATGATAGTTTTAAGGCAATCAGGATTAATTTCTTCCTGAGAATAAATGAAACACTTATGTTCATCGTAGCAGCACTGAAAACCCGAACTAGATAACAGAAGTAGATAACATCAAGCAATGTAAGGATCCACGGCTGTCAAAGTTGAGTAGGTACAGATTGCATTTAAATCAAACTTCTGGGCTTCTTTGTGAACTTGCATGATACATCAAAGCTATTTCTAAAAACTACATTTTCAAATACAGTCTCTGAAAGGTTTGGAAACATAGCCCTGTGTATCTTGTTTATTTTCTCTGTTTTTAAAGATAGATGTGGGTGCTAGTATAATCACTTTTTGTTTTCAAATATGATCATAATGAGCCTAAAATACTGAGAATGTGATTAAATTTGATCACTGTGGGAGTTTTTTGTTATTCAAATTCTTACTATTGCCTTGAGACATGAAATAATTTAGAATGAGTGTACCTCCAAAGGAATTAAAGTATAAAATTGAAAATAGGTTATTTAAACAAACCAAACCAACCCCCAAAGTGCTCTACTGGGAAAAACTTTTAAGAACTATGCTAAATGCTAAAATGCAAATTCTTTTCAAAAAGCAAATCCTAATTTATTACAATGTGCACCTCTAAGGATACTTAAGCCCTGTGTGTGTTTCTAATGTTTGACTATGGTAGGATATTTTCTTGTTAATCCTTATGGTGTTACAAAAATATTGTAAAATAACACCTATCTTCTCCCAGTTTTTCCTGAAATGATGAATAACTCTTCCCAAAGTGTCTGTGTTTAGGTTTCATTGCTATTCAGCTGTGGCTGGCAAGATGCCTACTCTGTTTGTTAAAACTTGTTAAACATGCTCATGAATATTTGTACAGAATTAGTTCAGTGCAGATGAGATGACTGGGCAAAAGAACCACCACAATACCAAAGACCTAAAATAGACATGATTTTTAAACAGTATGAAAGAGGAGACTCTCTGCAAAATCTTTATTTTGGCATGTTAAGCCTCTTGAGTTTGTCATTCCAGAAAGCTGAGCGTGACTGCTCTGGGAAAGCAAATGGACACAATGCGTGTGTTCTTGATTTTGTTCCCTGTTTTTCAAGGGTTGACTGCTGCCTCCAGCAGGTGAAAAGGTTATCACTTCAGCATGAGCTGGGGGAGCACGCTATAGGGTTTCAGGAATGGAATCATTTAGTGGGATCAGTTTTGATGGGAAGGAGGACACACTTTCATCACTTTTTTTAAAAAACTTTTTTTTAAAGCATGCATTCTTATTCTGGCATAGCAGATCTCAAATTAGGAGAGGGGGAGGCTAAACGTGTGAGGTTAAACCTATGTCAAAAGACACTAAAATGTCCAAGCAAATTGCTTATGCTGACTTTGGGACCCAGTGTGGTAAAATTGCTTGGAAACTTGCTGAAATATTTTCAAGATCAAATGTGGCAAAGTGATTTTTTTCTCCAAGGGCTGTCAAAGGAATAGGGGATTACCATTAAAAGGCTGGTTGGCTCTGTTTGGGGGGCTGGAGCAGCCAGCCAGGTCAGTCTACTGAAATCTGGCATAGATTTAAACCTGCTCTACTCCAGTTAAATTGAAATGTAATTGGCAGGAGTAGTGGCTTATATCTTACGTTCCCACACTGGTATTTTTAACTGGTACTAGGTAGCCACTGTTCATATAAAATTTTGTGTTTTAAAATCTGCTAATAGCATACATTAGCAAAATTGTGTTTAATTAGCATGTCAGGTAAATCTATGTAAAATCTGATATCAAGAGACTGAGAGATGAAATGTAGTCTATGCTGACTTTTTATATACCAAAGGAAGTTTTTACTAAAGAAATGGAAACAAGATGCCTTCAATGATAGCAAAGTTGTTGGAACTCTTCCTATTCAATAGTATATGGATTTGGGGAAATTATATCCACAACACTAAGTTCCACTGATGTATCTTGTATTTTGATGCATCTGCTTTTCAGGTCCTCTGAGATGCTTGTTATCTGTACTTGTCAGTTTTTGCCAACTCATAAATCCTGACTTCTTGAGCTACCAGTGAAAACTGGTTAGTTTATCACTATGAGCAGGGTGGTTGCTGATTAAGCTGTGAAATGCTCTGTTCGTCTTTATAAGGTCACACAAATAGTGTTCATTTGGGAAGTATTAGTAGTGATGATATGCTTTGAGGACTGTGTTTGAGTGTCTTCTAGCCATCCTGAATCTGCTGCCTTTTTGTTGGTTGACTCTTGTTCTGGCCTTGCGGGAAGTTCCCCTTGTTCCCACTCAGGCCATGGCAGAGGAAGGAGGTGCCTCGCAGCCATCTGTGGCACACAGCCAGTACTCCTATGAGCAGCAGCACTACTTTCATCCTCCTCCCTGCTGGGACTGCCTGACCTGCTGCAGAGGTCACTCACAGGACAGCAGCCCCTCTGCTGGCTGAGAGGGAACACAAGTCATTCCTTGTCAGCTCCGATGGGATCAAGCAGGGAACAGCTGAGAATGTGGGTGCTGCAGCTCCAAGCAGCCTTGTGGACACAGTCCATTGAGAACTTGTCCAGGGAAGGCAAGCAGCTTTAGTCAGTGATCCTGGCCACTGAGGGGTGCAAGTCCAATTTAAACAACAGAGTCCCCGAGGCAGACGCAGGGTGGTGTTTGTTTACAGCAACCTCCGTGGGTTAAGCATATAGACTATAAAAATACATGCTTAATAACAGAATAGGGAATGGCATTTCACATAGGAGGGTCAGTTGATGAGACTGCATACTGCATGCTAATAGCTTTGTGGAGGCTGAGTAGTCTCAAAAGGAGATCCTTAAGTAGGCTATATTTATTTAAAAAATTGTCTTAGAAATATATTACAACTTAGTGTTTCACATTGGTCACTAGTAATGAATGTGAACTGTGAAAAGCATTTAATATATTTTAAGAAATGTTACTGAATGATTAAGCAACATTCATTAAGACTTGCATTTTTTTAAGACAACACAGACTTCACAGTTCATCTAAAACATTTGCTTACATGTAAACTTGAGCACTGAAGTTTTCTGTCATTGCAAATATGTGTATCTCAATCCTTTGTGCTGAAATTTAGTTGGCAGCCTTTGAGCTGGATGCAGCCTGGTGTATTTCTCCCTTGCTGGTAGGAACTGTTGACATACTGGGCCACCAGTGCAGGTGTGGTGGCTGCTTTGCCATCTTCTCCTGAGCAGCACTTTGGGGTGTGTATCTGGGAAGAGGTGATGGCTGCTGCCATGTCTATAGCATGAGACTGGAAGCAGGACTTCCTCCTTCAGCTTCACCTGCAGTTGGATTGCTCTGCCTGCCTTTTTTTTTTGGGCAAACATGTTGCTTTCCAGCTGTGCCTAATACCTCTATGAACTTTCAAACAAGGTATCAAAGCTCTTAAAGCATTATTATTCCAAATCTGAATGTTCCTTTCATGTTTCCTGCAGTAGAGGGTATTTAATCTCACATTTCCTGCAGTAGGAAGGAATTTAATTTTTTTCAGCCAGGCTTTCATCCTGAGCTGATAGTAATCCAGATCCTCACAGATTGCTTTGTTCCAGCTGAAAGGAATTATCTGCTGCTTTTGGGTATGGGGGTGGAAGAATATTTTTAAGTCCTAAATGCAGTGTGAGCACAGTCAAGTACACACCCACAGAAAACACCTTGAAATTTGTCCTTCAATTAGTCTATGCAGTGGTGTGGGGTAGAAATCAATGTTCATTTTGCTAGACTGGGTCTCCCAGGGGTTGGAATGGAAACTGGGGGGACTGTAGTAAGTACTTGCATAGTAGAGTGTGGTGGTGACTGTCCAGCACAGCAGTGGTTGTGCAGCCCCCATTCCCACTGTGGGTCTGAGGCATGTGTGCTGCATCTCTTATTTGTGTATATATCTTTTCAAACTTCTTAATGATTGCTGTATGTAACTTGAGTGAGACTTTCCATCTTGGCAAGTACTTTTGGAATGAAGGGCCTATTGTGTTACTCTGTTACGTCCTCCCCGAATGAGGCAGTGCTCCACAGGAGCTTTAGCTCAAGCATGCAGTTTGGTTAAGGGCACAATGTTATTTTATGGCACATAGTTGACTTTTTTCCCCCCTTTGAAAAACAAAACTCTGTGTCCAAAAGCTGCACTGGAAAATACGGCTGAGTGTTTCCAGCTTGGATCTAGTCCTCTCTCTACGGTGGAATAAGTACAGGCTTGTAACATTTGTCCTTAGCATGTTAGTTGTTATAATCTTAATTTCATTATCCTGCACTATTTCCAAATGTCTCTTTGTAGTATATCATCGGATGAATGAACTTGCTGGACAACTGTTTTGCAAGTGTCTTTGCGTACTTCTGCTTCTGGCAAAAACCAGCTTCTTTCAGTATCTTAGAGTAGACTCTGCTCATACGTGGTGAGTGGAGCTGTGCTGAATTTGTTTGGTTTCTGTTGAGAACCAAATAGGTTTATTTTACATATTCATCAGTGTTCTGGATCTGCGACTTGGGTCCTGTTGCATCCCTTCAAGCAGTGGACACAGACTGATCAATGGTCCTTTGTTACAGCAGATGCTCTAAGCTCTTCCTTTTTGTCCAAAGAAGCAGCTCTCCCTCTAGTTCTCTTCACCATGTTCCAGCTTACAGCTAAGTTCTCAGCCATAGCTGGTTCATCATTTGGTTTACTTGAAATTCTTTTCAAGGCAACAAGTGGAGTAGTGAAAGGGCAGGATTTCTCCTGCCTCAGGAATCTTAGGAGGCCTGCCTTAAATAAAGCATTTTGGGGAATAAAGTTGACTTCAGAATTTCTACAGTCTCTTATACAGAGACTGTATCATGTCCATAGTACATTTTAACTCAAAGGCAAGCTGTACTTATGTTTTTGAGAACTGTGAGTCATTCTCCAAGTACGTAGGAAGAGCTAGAAAAGTTAAGGCTTCTACTTCTCTTACAAGAAACCTTTTCTTTCTTATTTTTTAGTGTCCATGAATGAATAGTAGTGTAAAAGTTCTAATGGGTGCTTCTTGCTTGAGCAGCACACTGCCCTAGTTTTAGATGCTGTCCTAATGACTACTCATTAAAAAATGGATATTATGTTTCAGCCACTTTCACCCCCACCCTTTGGTAGCTGTGCAAGCTTAAGGAATTTAACTCTGCTGTCTCTTCCCTTTGTATGGCTATTTTTAATGTGGAGTAATGTTGGTCTACCATGGGCAGGCAGTTGTCATCAGAGTGGGAACAAATGTGTGGGCAGTCATGCAAGAACTGCCTTATGCTGGTGCTGTTGCAGAGAAAGGTGGAATTGTACCCTGAGTTCTGCTGCTGCTAGCTAACCTAAAGTTTAAATGAGGAATTCTACTTAAGAGCTTCATTTGTAAAAACAGAGTCTTGAATGCTTGCTTAAAGTGAGATTGGTGCACTGGCTTGTCAGCCTGCCGCTGAAATGGTGACTTTTTTTTTGCCTCATGCCAGAGGGAAGAATTGAATGTTGCTTTAACATGACTGAGTGCTTGTTCCTTTAGTTGCTTATGCAATAAATTAATCTTCAATGCTTTCATAATAACATCATCTGATGTTAGATGAAAAAGCTGTTTGACCCTTCTTTCCAACAGGGCACCTTATGTCTCATATAGAAAAGGTGTAAAGACAATTGGAGAAGGAATATTAATGTTCACTGTTCTCATATAATGTTCACTGTTCTCATATGTAGCATTAGATTTTGGGTTGGTATGGTGTCAGTAAAGCTGCTAGTCTGCAATGCAGGCAGGACCTCTTGGGTTTATGATTTCAAGCCTGTTAACTACAGCTGCTTTTGTAGTGCTTCCCATTTCTCAGTTCCTTGAGTGAATGTTAAAGTATATTTTAAATGGTTTTTTTCTTATGCATATTCAGATTTGTGGAGGGTAAAATACAAAATATCAGAAAATGCTTTTCATGCTTTCTAAAATGGAAGCATTAAACTCGGTCACACTGCCTAGAACTGCTAAAGAAATGCCACATTTGAAGTGAGTGGAACATTTCTGATGTGTGCTGCTTTTAAACACTTCATCTCACCAAGGAGCCTTTACTTGATCAACTTAAAGAACTGGAATGAGGCATTTGTGATGAAACTGCCAGCTTATGTGTAACTTTGTCATCTCAGAGCAACCTATTGTTAAGTGTGGGTAAAAGTAATAACTAAAGCAAATGTGAATCTACTGCATGCCTGTGTTCTGTGTGTTTTTTAGTGCAACAAGGAAGCATGGGCTTAAACATCTTAACCCGAGCTGAGCAGCAAAGTGAAAACTCTGCTTCATTTTCAAAGACACTGTTGTTGTATTTCAGAGCCAAGGTGCAATAACTGAGAAGCTGAGGAGCTTCAGCATGCATGATCTGACTACTATACAAGGAGATGAGCCTGTGGGACAGAGACCCTATCAGACATTACCAGAAGCAAAAAAGAAATCCAGAGCCTCTACAAGTGAATCTTCAGGTATGTATCTATTTTTTTAAGCTAAAAGGAAAATGTATCCAAGACAAAAGGGGAAAAGCAGAAGTAAATTTGACCCATTTCTAAATGGAAAAGGCCTGAAAGAGTTTCACTTAAACAGAGTAGACTTGGTCAAAATACATTACAACAGTTGAGAAATCCTCCCTGATTTTTTTTCACAACCACTCTGTGTAGTCATACTGTACTCATTACGCCTGTCTTTGCCAACTGGCAACCAGAATTTCTTGCTAAAGCGGAGCTGAATTGCAAGTTAAAAAACCCCCCATGATTAAGTGGTGTTTCTGTGACAAACATACAAAAAGTTGAATGTAAAAATGTATGGAAGCTCAATAAGTAAAAAGAGGAAATGACTTCCCTTGGTCTGTAATGATGGATCACAATGTAAAATTGCTAATAGTGATAGGAGTAATGAAGACATTGAGTTATCATAATGGACTGATGCCTGTCAACACCCAAAGACTATGTGTGAGGACCAATTCAGTTTTTTTCCAGAGATATTTTATTATTATGTTACACGTGTTATTGTCATCATCACTTTGCTCTGGAGCCTGTGATGCTTGAAGCAAGGTTTTAGTAGAAGGCTGACAACTGCACCTTTGAAATGGTGAAGCTGCAGTGTAAAGAAGTTGATATTTCCCAGAGAAGAAATAGGTCTGGCTTATTTCTTTTCACCTGAGCCTGTTGTTTCTTCTCATCCCTGCCTTTCTGGGAGGCATGGTGGTTGTGGGGTCCAAGGAGTTCCAGGAGTCACATGGTAGCCCATGGTGTTCCTGAGGAGTAGATGTACTGCTGAATGACCCTCAGCTGAACTGCACATCACACCTAGAACATGCCCTGTGCAGGGCAGTGTATGGACCAGGGCTCCTGGCTGGAGAGACAGCCCAGGATTCATCAGGGGCTGCATTAGGGATGGTGTCACTGCAGCCACTGTGCACTTCCTTAGTGAGGAGCATTAGTTATCTATATGAAATAGCTGGACAGTGCTCTAAATTTAATGTTTTAGTTTATATTTTAGAAATAGTCCCTGGTCATCAGATTCAATCTCAAATACCAAAATGCTTTCTCAGAGCTAGTTGCGGTTGCGCTAAGTTGTTTCTGCTCCTAGGATATACCTCTCTTGTTTTCTTTGAATTTTCTTCAGCATTAGAGTTTTTAAGAAAGATCAAATTACAGGTGGATTTAGGAACACTGCCTAGCAATATTTTGGTTTGCTAAGCAGTGTGTTATTTTTTTGTCATGTGTGCTGGGAGTTTTGTGCAAATTGGTTGAAAAGGCCTAGTTGTCCAACATTGATTATGGAACGGCTGGGCTGTCAGTATGCTTGCTGTGAAAAGGGAAAATGTGATGGTGATGGATCAGAAAAGGTGTTACAAATAGAGATAAGGAAGTATTGGTGTCATTGCAAACATCCCTACTCAGAAACAGAGTAACAGATAAAATTCTTATCTTCCGTATTGAAAAAGGTGAATTGAAACTGCATTGGAAGCAAAGATGTGTTGCCTCTAGAATGGCAGATGTGGTAAGTCTGCCTGAAGTAGCTGTGGAATAGGTGAATGTGATTGTAACTTCAGGGGGAAAAAAGAGAGTTGAGGAAAAGAACCTAGTTAAACCTAGATAAAATATTGGCTTAAGATGAAATGTGTGCTGGTCATTAGTGAAGTTTGGCTTGGAGTCTAAAAGGTGTTTCTGAGTATTACAGCCTGAAGGTTCTGAAATGGCCTCATAAAAGGAGAGTTTGGTGTGGGGAAGGAACAAGACTGGGTCTGGAGGCTTTGTGATAGAACTGTGATGGGGATTCAGGGCTGCTGGACCCCAAGGAGCTTTTCTGGATGGGTTTTTAAGCAGTTTGTGCCCCCTAGTGTGAGTCTTGGGTAATAATCTTGGTCCTAGTTTTGCAGGATGTAAACAACCCTTAACAGCACTTTGACGTGTTATGCAGCTAAAAGGAGCTTTGGTTTAAATATGCAGAGGGTCATTCGAGCATGAAGGAAGGTCCTACGAGTCAGAGTCATGGAATGGTTTGGACTGGAAAGGACCTTTTAAAGATTTATCTAGTCTAACTTTTGACTCACATGGATTGTCCAAAAACCTTAAGTACTTTTTAAGTACTGAGGATTCTGCAGCTCAGTGTAAAGCACAAGATGGTGGAAGACTTAAGGTTGCAGTTTTGACAATTGAAGAAACCACTGCAAACCACTGCATCACACACCTATAGAAGGAACCAAGTGGCTCATTCCTTACAAATAGCAGCATTAGAAGTAAGATGCTCGTGGCATGTTTCCTGTCTTGAAATACCTGGCAAACAGGCCATATAATTTAAAAGAATACATTCTCTGTGTTAAAGATGAAACTCATGGCTTTCTTAGAAGTCTAAAAGTTACAGCTACTTCTTATTAAACAGTTTTATAAAATGTTTTTTAAAAGGTTACAAAACTCCACTGGAAAAAAATGCTGGAGATGATAAAACAGATGAAGAGATGGAGGGGACACATTCAGAGGATGAAATGTTTGCTCAGAGAGGCCTCCGAAGAACTCAGAGCATGAAATCTGTGAAAACTAAAGGCCGTAAAGAGGCAAGTATAATCCTGCTTGATTACTGACTTTGACAGTGTACCTTGGCATTTTTAGTAGTGCGGAAATTTATTTTTATTCTTAATCTCTGAGGAGTTATCAATGCTAACCGGGTTGTGGATTGCTACATGGAGAAGGAAGTATGTGATAATATCTAAGCTTGAAGCTTATGTACTTTGGAGTGTTTAAGGGAAATAGATGAATGAAATGAACTTGAGAGGAACAAGGCAGTGAAGATGAAATAGACTCTGTGCTTGTAATGCTAATTCTGGCTCCACCAAGCCCAAATTCCAGCAACTGCTCACCTTGAAAGAGGTATGGAGAGTTGTATTGTCATCTGCATGTCATGTACTCTTCATCTGCTGTTTAATAGTTTAAAGAAGATTCTGAATTTTTTAGTTCCCATAGACATGGCCTGCTCTGATTCTTTGTAAGCCACAAAAAGAAGATTCTAGATAGGATGCTAAGTGCATTATATTTATATGTGGCACAAAATCTAAAGGTACTTCGGGATAAAGGTCTGTGGAGTCTCATAAAAGTTTTGGGATAATTCCAGGAAAACAGTCGAGACTTACTCTTCTGGCCCTATTGTGTTGAAACTACATCTTCCTCAGTCATAGGTAGATTCTCTTAGTGAAACTGTGGAGTGTCCAGAGCACATTAAAAAATATTGGCTCAGTTGGATTAGTGAAGAGATAATATTTCTGCCTGATGTGACTCAACTCTTAGGCTGTAATTTTCTTTCTCCCCTCAGATACGATATGGATCACTGAAATACAGAGTAAAGAAGAGACCTGTTGTCTACTTCTGAGTGTATTGCACAATGCCTGCAAGACAAACTGCTGTACCATAGTAACTTGAATTCAGTGTGTCAAGTGTTACAGATCTGTATATGATTCATATGATGAGTATGTATGGATAGATACAGTAGGACTTGGTTTTGTGAACCCAAGCGTTTGGATAAAGTATTCTTCTGCTCTTCTGTGATTGCTTATTGTTTAGATTCAAATCTGGACAAGTTATGGTATGAATTTCAGCACCCCTTAGATGGGGGTTAAATGAGTAACAGGCAACAGCCCTTTGCCAGAGGTACTGAACCGACAGAAATAATTATAACTCCAGTTGAATTAGCAGGAGTTGTTAAGTATTTGGAGCTTGTGAAAATGGAACCCACAGTGTCCCCAAGTTTACATGGAAAGATAGATATACTTGAAATATTTTTCTGAACTACAATTCCTGACAAGACCTTTGTGTAATTTTTTAATGTACAGTTTAAACGACAGTGGATGATGGTGGGAAAGGAAAAGCAAAGATGAGCTAGATGGGATATATCCTAAACATCATCATCTTGCATCATATTGCCAAGCTTAAAGAATTTATGTACTTCTAATAGGTGCAGACTGGGGGTACATATAGCACTTTATGCAAAACTATAGTTTTGCACACTCTTAATGATTTACAACTGCACATGTCATTTTAGTGACTGTATAAGTTGAATGCCAGCAATTATTGTATTTCATGATATTTTTAAAATGTATCTTGATTGCTTAAGTTAGGATGCTGTAGATAATTGCTACTAACATTATTATCAGGTGCCTTTCTGTGTATTATAAGGCTGTGTGGGTTTTGTCTGTGTGGGGTTTTTTTTGTTTTGTTTGTGTCTGTTGTCCTTCACCTAGAGAGATAACATGATTTAAGTCAGTTTTTGGTTAAAATTGTGGTAAGTGAAACTTTTAGCAATTCCAGTGTTAGACCTCAGGGATCTGATCAGCCCATCAACTGTGTTACAAGTCATGCTGACATAAAGGCATGTGTGATAGATGAGACAGGCCCTGGCTTGGTTTTGCTCTACATTGCTTTAAGAATGAATATATATATTTTAGAACATGTATGTGTGTGTATATTTCATATCACATGTGGATTCTAAAATGGACTGTGTAGTACTTTCTTTTATTGCTAAAGTTATTGCTAAAATATTTGTATATAAATAGTTTTTTCTAAGTCTAGTTGATTTAGTCAGACATGTTATAACCTAGAGTCCTGTGGCATATCTGCACAGAGATTAATTTTGGAATGTCTTTCAAGGCAGGGACTTGTCAAAATGACTTTTTTAGGTCCCCTTTAGTTCTATTTGCTGCATTTTTGAGAATTAGACTGATTTTAGTTTTCTGTGTGAGTATATTTCTACTGTGGATTCAGGGAGAAACCACCCACTTTTTGCAGATAGTATTTTATTGCATATCATGGGGAGGGGATGGTGTTACTTTCCTTAAAGAGAAAATGGCATGTGATTCCTCTTATCCTTGGATTTCTGACTCCAGTCCTTAGGCCTTCCCCCAGCTATTGACAGTCATCTGTTGCAGCCCTTTTAAAGGTATTCTTAAGGCTTGAGCCACTGTAGTTCTTTTTCTTCATTACACCACCCTGCTGGGTGGCACTTACTGACAAAAAAAAAAAGTACAGTGCAAAAACTGCATCCTGGGGCCAAGACCTTGTGCCCCAGCTTTTTTAAGGAGCTGTTGTCTGTGGCTGGGGACCAGTCACAAAGGCAGTGTGCCCCAGGAATATTTGTGCTTGCCATCTGTTTCCCTGAGTGCAGGGAGGAGCTGTCTGTGTGCTAAGGTATGGAAGACCTTAGAGGAAACTGAAGCTTTTGTATTTGCACCTCGCCCCTCTCTGAACATTGGACTAACCTGGGCCAGGGATGGAATCTCTGACTTAGCATCCAGTTGAGCAACCTCCTTGAGCATTTGCTGCCACATTTTGCTGTAACTCATGCTTTTATTATCAACAAACATGGCAATAAAATGATCATTTTTCTACAAATCAGAATGCTGCATGAAGGAGCAGGGTAAGCCCTTCTTTCAGAATTACAGTTCCTGTTACAGGTTCATGTAGATCCTCTTTTGAGGGTTGTGTTCTTAACATTTGCAGAGCTGGAGATCATTTGACTGTTTGAGTTTGTACCACACTTGTGTCAGGAACTTGCTCTGTGTCTCTGTATACCTGAGGCTGTGACCTGGGGCAGACTTAACTTGCTTGCTCAGCTGGCAAAATAAACTCTTCTCTCTCTGAACCTTGCACTGAACTAGGAAAGCTGGCAGTATTCATTACTGTTTGCACATGAATGTGCTTGTGTTCTCTGAGATACTGTCCTAAGTGATCAAACTCCCAGTGTTTTCCTAGCTGTTTTGTTCAGTCTAATATCCAGCTGTAAAATTCTTTTCTTGGCAGCCTGATTTTGCTCTTTGAATTCATCCTGAAACTGGTTCACTGTACTGTCTTAATTTTTTTCTTCTTGCTGTTCATTGTCAGCTGATGCTTGGCAGAGCACAAAGGCATGATTAGTTTTCATCCCCATGATATGTAGTTCTCTTTGCTTGTTAAATTTAGTTTGGTTTCAAAATACAGTCTTTTAAACTTTGTGTACAGAGAATTTTCCAACTTCTCTTGCCTTAGCAACTGCAGAAGTGATCTGTCTAGCTCTTGCTAGTAAACTTCTTGGAAAAATGTTAAAAACTGATGTTTAACTTAACGTTGTTTGGTCTTGGACTGTAAAATGTAGTCAATGTCAAATTAGATAACGTTTCTCACAAAGCGTTTCCTGAGAATTGACCGACAGCCACCAACAGGACTGCTAATATAGTTAAACAAAAACTTACACAGAGGTTAAAGGTGCTTTTAAAAGAGAATACCTATTTCTGTTTAAATCATAGCAAGGTTTCAGGCCTTTCCAAAGTATGTGAACTGACTCAGTTCTGAGCAAGAGCCTACTGTACATTTTGAAATACCCAGTTTGAGATGAGGATTAAGTCGATGGCCTCAGCTGCATATCAACTTAGGCCAGACTCTGATTACAATGTAATTGCCAATATTTTGAATATCTTTGGTATATGAATGTAATGGAATAATATCCAAGATACATTTTATGAACACTAATGAATTTTAACTGAAGATAATGAGATAAAACAGAATGGTGGAAGAAATGCTGGATGCATTTAACACTCTGTTCATGAGAAAAATGTTTTATTTTTGGTCTTGCTTTTATTAATGGGAAGTTGGTATTTTAAAGTATTTTTTCTATTAAAAAATATGTACATGCAGAGGCAATACTTTAACATTTTTCAAGAACTTGTATTTTTAAATGCTGTAGACCGGAGACTGTCTACATTTGGACTGCAGTTAGTAGCTTTAAAAAAATGCAATGTAAGCTTTAATTTTTATATTGTAATAATAACTTGCTGTCAACTTGTTTACATATTTGTAGGAGGGAAAGCTTCATTATGCATTGACTTACCTTGATGCTCTCTTCAATAAACGCTGCTTTGAGCAGGATGCGGTGGATATTTGATTACCTGAATTGTGATTAACAAACCAGTCAGTACGTAATCTGTGTTCTGTTGTTTATCACAATGCTTTCAGCACCAAAACAACCCATCTGAACTTTGGAGAGACTTTAAAACTGTTCAAGGTGTGAGTGAACTGCCCTGGAGGTTCTGCCGTGGAGCTGAAGCTGATTTACACTGAAGTGAAACTTACCCTGCTAAAGGCAACTCGAAAGTGCTATGGTGTTACCTGTTTTGATTACATGTTCAGTTCAGAGTGCATTCAAATAGGGATCTTTCATGTCCCAAAGGATATACCTTCCTGGGGAACTGCTGGGCAGCAAACTCATTTTGGTTTGTATTTCCTAATTGGAGTTCTTCTGGTTCCTGGTTCCTCAGAGGAGGAGATGCATAGGTGAACTTGGCCCTTTCCTTTCTCAAACCTCCTCTCAAATGAGCTGCTAAAACCCCTACCAAAACCCAATCCAAACCCTCAGTAACTGTGTTCTCTGGACCTTGTTTGCAAGGCTTCTTGACCTACTGCTTCAAAGGAAAGAATTTCTTAATAAAGTTAACTGAGGAGAAACACTTGAGAGACAGTAGCAATAAATACCTTTGAAGCATTATGAAAATCCATCTGACTGTAAGGGACCTTGCAGTGATTTGGTTCCTGATATTGGAATACTCCATGCAGTACAAACCCCTTGCTAAAAAACTGGGGATGTCAGAAAACAATGCAGACCTTTTCTCCTTTATTTGTTCAACTGATGTTTAGCAGGTAGCAGGAACACTCTGAATGTGGGCGAAAACCTGTCCTGCTGTTTAATGTGATGCTGGTGAGACCTGCTCAGGCAATCATTATCTGGTGATTCTAAAATGGTGCTGGTGCAGATGCAGCAGCAATGGGGACAGGTTTTGGGGGGCTTTTTTTTTGAGAGTTCTTGAGTGTTGTGTACTTCCCACACTAACATGGGAAACAGGCGTTAGAATATGAGGGGAAAGTTAATAGTTCTTCTGAAACCAGTTCCAAAATTACTTTCATCCTTTCTATGTCTGGATTCTGGAACAGAGCAGGAGCCTGTCTTAATGTCTGCCTGCCTTTGCCAAGGTTCAGTGACAGATTGCTGTCTGAATTAGGACAGGAATCACGAAACTAGCTGGAGCAGAGACTACAAGGACCTCCCAGGACTTCACTGCTGTCTGCCAGTGTACAGTGACTACGTTGATGAGGAAGCTTAGAAATCTTTTAGCGGGTTCCTTTTTTCCCGGCTGTCACAGTTCCAAGGTAAGCAGCACTTTGACCCTCACTTAGCTGTTCTGGGCAACAAACTTGCTCTGTCGTGTGGCACTCATTGATTCCTTGGGGAGCTGTGCTGTCCCAGCCAGTCCTCCTAATTCTAGTTCTCCTGGACTACAGATACTAAGGGGAGGGCATCCTAACTCACTGCCTCAAAGGGAAGGATTTCTTGATAGGGCTGAGGAGACTTCAAAAAGCAAAACTAAACCCCTCTGTAAAGTTAGTGTGATAGTAAGGCTGCACCTTCCAATGTAATGGTAGGAAAAATGCAAGTACAATTGTGTTAGTCTTGAAGGAATTGCACTAAAGAAGGCCAGTCACTGTGCTTTTGTCAAAACCCTTAATTATAATTAATGCTTCTAAATACTAGACAACTTGGAGTTTCTCCAGGTGTCTGTAGGATGTGGGGCTCTTTGGTGTCACGGCAAGGTGGATGAAAGCCACAGAAGGAAGAGAGCATTTATGGTAATTCGTTTATTGGATTGGCCGGGCAGCCTCCTGGTTCAGTAGGTGCCCAATTACCAAATGGCCAGAGACAGCAGCCCGGGAAAGAGGTTACCGAGCGAAATTAACCTTTGGCGGCAGCCTGCAATTATCTAGTCTACACTAAACCCTGATGAAGAACACTGCCTCGCTTAAGAAAGAGCGGGAGCTGGCCCCATTTTCAGAGAGCTGTGGCCCGGCTGCTGCTCTCCGTGCTGCAGAGGAGCCTGGGCCGCCCCGCCGAGCATCCCCGCCCGCTCCCCGCCCCTCCTGCCCTGCTGGCTGCCCCGGGCGGGGCGGGCCGGGCCGGGCGCTGCCTGCCGTGAGGGCCCGGCCCGCCGCGGGCTGTGTGCGGGGCGGGGCTGCGGCCGGGCCATGGCGGCGGCACCGCCTCCGGGGATGGGGATGGAGCTCGAGGAGGCCTTCGGCGCCGCGGGGCCCTTCGGCCGCGGCCAGCGGCGCCTCACCGCCTTCCTGGTGCTGCTGCAGGTGAGGCTGCCCTGCGCGGGGGGCTGCTCTTCCCGCAGGGATGCTGCGCTCCGCTGGCACAGGGCGGGAGCCTGAGGAGGGGGGCACAGGGCGGGAGCCTGAGGGGGGGGGCACAGGGGGGGCGCCGGCGGGGGGGGCGGCCCGGGGCGGGGG
>JAWWEE010000159.1:4697772-4710139 GCA_035221455.1 Xenops minutus | reverse complement strand
TTTTTTTTTTTTTGTTTGTTTTTTTTTTTTTTTTTTTTTTTTTTTTCCTGAAATAGTGTACTTTGAAGGCTTTTGTGCTGGTCACTGTCTTTGTGGAATGTATGTGTTTAAAAAAACCTCACTGTGGTGTCTTCAAATAAGTCTGTCCTGGGGTGTAATTATCTGTTAATGATAGGTAAGTAGTTCTTTAAATTACCCTTTTCTGTTCAATGTTGTACTCTGCAGGCACTTCATAGTTGTCAAGTTTTGTGAAAAAACCCAGTTTTCAAAATTATCAGTGTAGAGGCAGTAGTTTTGTCTTAAAACTAAACCATAATTAAATTTAGAACACTTGTTTTCTTACTTGTCTTCATTTTTAATTGTGTGAGTTGGGGAGGGGGGAATTAATTTGCTTTCTTTTACAGTGACTTGCAGCCTCTGTATCCTCCAGAGAAGTATTAGTCCCCAGGCTGTAGGTTGAGGAATACTGCTGCAGACTATCAGCAGAAATAGTGATAGAGAATCCAAGCCTGTTCAGTGTCAAGGGAAATAAGCTGAGCTGTCCAGAACACTGCACAATTCCCTCAGGGTTTGAGCTTTGTCCACTATTGCTAGCCTGCTTTGTCATAATCAGAGATGAATACGTTGTGTCAGGCCAAGGATCCATCTATTCAGTAACTGGGCTTCAAGGTGACCAAGTGTGGGCTCTGGAAAAGTGGTATTTGTTTTTTTTGTTTGTTTGTTTTCTTTTTTTTTTTTTTTTTCCTGAGGAGCTCAAATCTAGTGTACCAGCCCCTGGGAGCCAGAGTTTCTGAGACCAGTTGACCTGCAGGATGAATTCAGAGCAGTCAGCATTGGTAGCTGTTAAAGATGTCTCTGCTATCTGAAACCTATGAATCCCACTATTTATGTAATTTGCAAACTTGAAGTGATGATGTTGCTGTAGCTGGACCTTCAGGTTGCCTCCTTGGAGCTTGTGAAATGTTAATGTCTGATGGAAGCTGCATTGATGCTTCTGTGAAGACCAGTGGACTGTGGTGTTGCATGGAAAAACAACTGACCAAGGAACTTCTCGTTTGGGAGCTGGTCAGTGTCTCACAAACATACATTCCTGTTTGCTCAGATTTTGTCCAAGTATCTGTCAGTACTTAATCATTGAGCTGCAAATGACTGATAGGATGATAAAGTTTCTGCATCAGTCAGCTTGCATGAGCATTCCATGAATTCAAGATTTCTTTATTCATAAACATCACTTGCCATTTTTAGTGTAGGTTTTGACATTTTGTAACTGTGGAAAAAAAACCCCAAAACCCCTGACGATCTCTTTCCTCCCAACACTACAGAGCAGGTGGGGTTATCTTTAAAGCACCGTATATTCTTTCACTATATTAGTTTTGTGCAGTACTTTGAAATTTTTTATTCTAACTAAGCCTGGGTGATGGAGTATTAATGTTTTTCATAGGCTGTGACTGAGGCATGAACAATAGGATTGGTGGAACATTGCAGACTGACTGTAATGGTATTGCAATGGAATAGTGCTGTTGCAAAGGCAAAAATGAGTCATGCCCAATTTCAATTCCCATTTCTTCTAAACAAACAAAATAGTAACTGAATGCAAACTATTGGGGTATGATTTCTGTGATTGTCTCCAGAGTTTCCTATATAGAGGAAAATACACTTTTGAGAAGTGATGGGATCTAACCTCAGTCTTGTTACCTCACAGAATGTCTTTTGGCTCTTGTATGTGAAAAGGGCTGCCTGGAAACAGAGTGGTTGTCAACAGTCTGGGACATGGGCAGTCACAACTGGCTAAAGGTGTCCCTGTAATTCTTGCTCTGACAGGCCTGTTCTAGAGTGGGGGTTGGGTTTTTTTCAATGGAACAAACATTTCTTGAAATTACTTCAAACTGACGTGGCTCTTAAGGGCAGCACTAATAAGTGCAGTTTATTTCTGTTAGCCAGTCAGAATGCTAATGTGAAAGCCAGCTTGCACAAAGAGATGATTGTGTGGATCAGATAAACTAGCTGTGTCAGGGTGGAGCAAAGCTGGCTTGCTGCTCTAGCTGTCTGGAGGCTGGACTAGTATGTAGGTGTGTCTCTCATTTAAGAGGTGAGCAAGGGAAATTGTCTTTTTTTTCATCGAATGCTATAGAAAACCAGGGAGATAATGAAGCTAAGGATCTCCTCATGTTTCTCTTTCTCACTCCACTTACTGATACTACATTCAACTCTGGCTGTTGGCTGGAAAAATGGAATGTGGGGCAAGGTTGAGAGCAAGGTACTCCAAGTAGGTTACAGTTGAAGGTCTGCTTAGACTGCACTTTCCTTGTGCTGACCTGAGGCAGGAACACCAAATAAGAGTGGAGTTTAGTGGCTGCTTTTTTAGAATGAGCGTCTTGTCCACTCTATACTGACAAGGGTAAGATAGCGTTCAGCCAAAACTTGGGGAGACCTGAAATGCCAGCACAAAAAAATTTGTGGTCTGTGGTTGCAGTGGATTTAATGAGAAAACGTCTAATAAACTTTCAGCCTAGGTTCTTAATCCTTACTCTGGATGTACTTTAGATGTGTTTATTCTTTTTTTTTTTTTTTTCCAGTTCCCATTGTGTGATGGCTCTCACACAAAGCATAATGAGGAAACTGGCGACAACGTTGGGCCTCTGATCATCAAAAGGAAGGAGGCGTAGAGTGGACAGCAGAAGCTACAAAATGAATGTCTGACAAATCCTCTGCTCATTTATAATTGGGAAAAAAACCCACAAATCCTTTGTCATGTCACTGAAGACTTCCCAATGTAGTATATACATCAGGCTTCAGCATGTGTATTTTCTCTAGTGCTTGTTGTCTTTCAATCACTACAATGCATAATTTACTAAATAGTGATGGTTTAAATCTTTTGTCCTGTAAAGTGTGTGTACTCTCACTGAATATGAAACTAAAATGACGCACAGAATGTACTTCATCAGGTAATAGGTATTACATTATTTTCAAATACATGTGTATCAAAAGATAGACCCTAGAATCCTGGAGAGGTTCTAAAGTCACAGAGCTGCATAGATTTCCACATAAAAGGCAGCAGCAGGGAAGAAATCATAGTGCCAAAGTGCAGCTTAATTTCTGATTATGCTGCATTTTCTGCAGGTGTCATGTTTGACCTGTTACACTACTGTAGTGTGTGGCTTCCATAAAAGAACAAATTCAAAATGAACAGACAACAGGAAAGGCTGATGGTAAGATAGGGCTAGAGGGTAACTTTACCTTTGATTTTACAGCAGTATTGAAACTTGACCCTACTTCTGTATGGTATAAAGAACATACTATCCAATCTGCAAACCTGTATTTAAAATAGGATTAGGGAAATGGTCTCTGAGAGCTTTCTTAATAGACAAAGGGATGGGTAGGAGGTGGCAGGGTTGTCTTTGCTGCTAGAAAACCTTAGTTTCACTTGCAGTCTCAGAGCGAAGCCAGCTTCCCCAGACCCCAGGACACTTCTGTGGGAGGCTATGCTGATTGATTCCAGAAAATCTAAAATAAATACTAAAGTCCTACCTATCATCACAGTCTGCTTCACTGTTGCTCTGGCTGGCTCTGGAGAGCTCTTCCTGCTGTGGAGGGGAGGCATACCTTTCTTACTATGTGGCCTTAGGCTCTATGTGTCTTAAATAACTCCTGCTTCCCTGGGCTGTTAATGTGGTTCAGCTGATTTTACAAAAAAAAAAAACCTGGCATGGACAAGGAAAGGCTTTGGGAAGAGATGGAAACAAGGAGGGAAGGAAAGATGAGACAGGGAGAGCTCTTACCCTCCTATCCTATGGCACTTGTCTGCTTGTCTGGCATGGTTGGATTAATGGCTGTCATGTTGGTTTCCTTAAATTAAATAGCTTTTATTTGTTAACATGAAAATGACTGCAAAACAAAACCCAAAGAGTGGGGTGGCAGAAGGCAGTTATTTTACTAAACCTGGTCCATTAGCGTAACTGTGGTCTGTGTAAGATTGAGCTCTTAATATCCTGGGACAGAAACTACCTCAGGGCTGGATGAAAGGCCTTGTTAAGAAGCTGACATTTTAACCTGGACCCTTAAGGATTCTTCAGATGATTGGATCACTAAAGGTTTTGTTTTATTTTTCTAAGGGTGGTTGGTATGACTGGTTAAGACTGAAGAAGATGTTTTTCATATTCTTGATGTAAGGCTTTCAGAGGCTGAGGGCTTGGCCAACTGTTCTGAACTTAAGCAGAAGGCACAAAAAGCAGAGAAGGCGGCACAGGAAGAGAAAGGGTTTGCAGGTAGAATATTGTAGGAGGGGCACTTCTGTAAAGAGACCTCTACTTGAAAATATGTTAGATTGCCTTTTCTGCTTGTCTTGAGTGTAAAGGTGCTGGGTATTTTTTTTACTTGGCCAAGTACCAACACATATGAAAAGTTGTTTTAACCTTAAATTATTGAATACATTGCTTTTATCCAAAGCAAAGTAACTTCTGTATTATAAAAATATGACACTGGATATTTCTGTACTTTTGTCAAATATATATTTGAGCTCAACTTCATCTCGAGTCTTTAAAGTCTGTGTTCTCATGGGTGTGCTGTTTCTTTTAATGGAGAGTTACAGTGTGAATAGTGCTGTACACCAGCGCTGCTGTAGTCATAAACCTGTGTCTGGGATGGGTTTTCCTTTTGAGACTCCTTGTCCTGTCAGTAGCGAAGCGTGGCTGCTCCTGAAGGAACAGCAGTTCAATGAAAACTGCATTAATGGTCTGAGACATGAAGTCTTCAAGTTTCAGATGAGTCTCCCAAGTCATAAAACGATTTCCTGGAGTTTGCCAATAAAACATTTCCTGGAGTTTGGGTGTCAGGGAATTGGGCCCTTTGGGAAATTTTTATTCCTGGGAAGCAAAGTTGTAGAAGCTGAGTCTCTGTTCACTTACATCCTGGTGAATTTTGTTTTGGGTGTCACATTCTGAATGTTGGTTTGAAGTGGTCAGATCTTATTTTGAGGTATGTACAATTTCCTGTACTGTGCCTAAAAGGTGCCATTATGTATATGAGCTGTTTGAACATGATAATGAGAAGAGATACTTGGATTTGAGTAAACAAACTTGCCAGCAGTCTCAGTGAGCATCACAGAGAATACTTAATTTTTTCCCTTAGTACCATAATAGGTTACTATGTTCTGATGGGCAACTGCCTGTTCCAGTTTTCTGAAACCTCTTTAGCGCTTTCCTCACATAATCTCTAAGAGTGTGAAGTGAACCAGTTACATTTCTACTAAGTTTTTAACCATAAAGAAATTCTGCACATTTGCAATTTAGACCTCATGTTGAAAACTGTTGGAAATGTTTTGTTCCTCTAACCATGTAAGTGTTTTTGGGAAGGTGAACAAATTAAAGTACTGATTCTTGAATAGTTGAGGGTGACTCATGAAAATAGTCGGAATGGCAAATATTTGAGGGCTTTTAGAGTCAGCATGCTTGAAGAGGAGAGGCTGATCACTGTTAACCTGAAGGCCAGTGAGGCCAGCACCGCAGTCATGCACTGTTCTGCTGAGAGGGAAGAGATGCTGTGCAATGGGACCTCCATGAGGGCAGTGCTGGTTTAGGGGCTTTCTCTACAGCCATATATTTAGGGGGTTGCAACAGCAGTGCTGGCTGGTGGAGCCCAGGCATCTAGAAGTGCTGTATAAACGTGTTAGGGACTAGGCAGCTTTTCATGCACAGAGACTCATGCACTTTGAGTCAAGGAGTTGTATCGCCAGTTCCCTGACAGCTGTCTCCAGAGCTGACTGTAGGCCCTGCTAAAGTTGTCACCATATTGTTGCAGTTTGGGCCTTGTTCTGGGTTCTGTAAAAAGCTCACTTTGTGCAGTTGTGCAGCAGTTAGGTGGGGATTTTCCTTTCAGTCTAATGTAGATAAAGACATGGAAGCATGAGTTCACTGCTGTATCACAGTTGCTCACTCCAACAAGTGGAAGAATAATTTATAATAGCAGGAAGGATAAGAGCTTACTAAACATTGATGTTGCAAAGAAACCTTGTCATCTGGCTTTTGTTTCAACTCCTGAAGCTTCAAGGCTAACAAAACCCACCCTGAAACCTGATTGGATTAGGCAGAGAAGGATGATCTCCTGAATGCATGTGGGCAGAGAGAGGATGCCCAACGCCACTGCCAGCAGGCTGAGTTTATTGGTGCTCAACATCTCTATTTCAGCCCAGGCAGAACATTTCACACAGACCTACTCTGAAGACCAAATACCTTTTCCATTGTTGCTGACACAAGTTCAACCCAGCAGGGTTGGATACCTGTTTCCTTACTTGCTTTCTGCACCCAGGCTTGTTCTGCCCTGGTTTTCCTGCACCGATCAGTGGCTTCTCTGCACTGTCAGCAGAATGATCATTTTCCTAGAGCCATGATTATTTTAGGATGGGTACGAGGGGCTTGAAGCTGCTTGAAGCTCTCCACTGCTTTGGTTTCTGTGGCTGTGCTGCCAACAGTATGTGGTGTGTTTCTTTGTGGGATGATTTCCAAGTTGCCTGATGCTGAGACTGATGCAGAGATCAGCTGAATAAAAACTAAATAACATATAAATAAAGGAAGAAGAAGGAGAAAAATTAGAAAAATGAGTGGCAGATGGGAGGAGAGCATAAGGTAGAAGATTTATCATGTAACAGTGCTACATGATAGCAAAAAGGGATAAATCGAACAACAAAATGTTGTGTTGCATTTCAATATACACCTTACCAGAGCCAAGTATAAGATGTACAAAGTGGCTGTTCATTAGTGTCTGGGACTAGGAAGTTCTGTCAGCCAAAACCTGTGCTCCTCAGAGTCAAAGGGATTACATGCTCAAGCATGTAATTGTGATTTTGTGATTGTAATTGTGATGTAATTTGTGATTTTTCGTCCTGAATTGTTCGTGAAATCCCGCAGTACTATATAGAAAGCAACATACACTTGTGCTGTGTGTCCTGTTAGCAATCTAAGGTTCCTTCATGCCCCTCTTTGTAATCTTTAATTAGACATGCAATTATAATAAATTGAAGGAGTATGTACCAGTATGCTCCCGGCAGTTAGTAAAATCACAGTAGGTTTACAGGACTGTAGCAAAGCAGGATGCAGTTCACTATTCCCATGTACAGTTTGGACTGGTAAGAAAGGATTTTTTAGCCTTCTCAAGCAACTTTTGTTTCCTTTGATACACTGAAGCTGCAAAGGTCTCACATAAGCACAGAGAGATCATGTCTCGTTACATTTTTTCCCAGCTGAAGACTGAACAATCCTTCCTCTCCAATTTGATATTCCACTGCCCTTAATCCATTGTGCTCTGCATCCTTTTTTGTCACGTGGACTGCAGTTTTCTTTTGCTGTGGTATTAATGCATGGCGCACTTTTTAAAAACAAAAAGTGCCTTCTGCTCTCTGGAAGAAGCCCGTGCAAAAAAAAGGTTTTTGAGCATCCCAGAAATGACAACTTTAATGTGCAAAGCATTCAGAATTCAGTGTACTGCAAGGGTCTGCTCAGTAACTGCAATGTTTGTTCCATTCAGTTGAGTCAGCTGGCAACAGAAAGGCAGCAAAATGAATGATGAGGTCACTGACTGCGTAACTTTTCTCAAATACATTTCCACAGCTGGCAAATATCACCATACATGGATATGACATGGTCAAGACGCACTGTCTCTTCACTGCCAGGGCTCTTGCTCAAGACTCAAGTACAAAAACAATGGCCAGTGCAGACTTTCACTGCAGTAATTAAATTTGTTGCTCTTTTCAAACAGTGTGATCTTGTTCTTTGAATCTCATTCTTGGCTCCAACAGCTTTGTAGGTTGAATTACTTTTTAAGGGTTGTGATTCTGTTTTGCAGATAAATTTTAGCCGTAGAATACCATTTAATAGAAGAGACATTTTTAATGCCAGTGCATTTAATCAATAGTTTAATAAGGTGTTTAATTTTACTGCAGGTGGAGGCAATGTAAGTCACTTCTAGGGAAGGACAAAACGGCATTTTAAATTAACCTCTAAGGTGTTAATCACCTTAAATCAAGCCCTGGGGTTATAAAGTACTAGGATGTGACTGGTAAAATGTCATCATGTATTTGTAAACCCTGAGCAATGCCCTGATAGTGATACAACACTGTACTTGGAAAATCTTTAGAAGAACAAACAGAGTATCTATTCTTATCTGTAAGCCATGGAATCAGGAATGGTACCAAAGCCTTTGATCTAATGTCTCTTCTACAGAAAGCAGTACAACTTCTTACTCAAGGATGTCAAAGCACACACATCTCTCATTGCCATCTTCTAGGGCTGGAGACAGCTAAAATATGTTTCATCTATGCAGACTCTCCACAAGTGATGTTTTAATTCCATCTTCTGCACTGATAATTAATGATATGTTCTTACTGACTCTCAGAGAACAGGCATGGAAGCTGGACTCAATATGTGGTGTGGTGACAGGACACGTTAAAAAAATGACACCTTTCGTCTTTCCCTCAAAACTCTTCCTGCTGCTGCCCAATGTTTTGTTGCTTTTTTTTTTTTTTTGCTGCAGATGCACACTGGACTGATGATCTTGGACTACTGGACTACTTCAGGATCTCTTTCCTGGGCTGTGACAATCAGCTCTAGGATCAACATCAAAGAGCTTTGGCTTGGATTATTTTCCTCCAAGTGCATTACCCTCCATTTATCCACACTGAAGCTCCTATGCCAGCATTGTGCCTTTTGTGGCACAATGTTTTGTGAGATCCTGCAGGACTTCTTTGTCACCAGCATGGCATTTCAATGCCTTAAGGAGGTCAGGAATATCCACACGCCTTGAGACATGCACACTCCCTTCTGTGGGTTGTGAATGAAGATGTTGAATAAGATGTTGAATAAAGGCAGCCTCAGCAGGCACTGATTGCTGCCTCCTTGCTACTATGAAAGCCCTTCCATTTTCTTCCCATCCCTTAACCTCCTCTCAGTTAAAAAATGAGCCTTTCCTCATAGTTTCTTTAATGACCACTAACAAGAAAAAAAATCCAAGGATTCTGCAGAAGAAAAGAACTATTGAAAGGATAGTCCTCTTATAGTCCTCTTATCCTTCTAATACAAAACAGATCTCCCAAAATTTACAGCTGTGGTTCTGTTTGTAGAAAAGGTGATTGAAAAAATACACAGCTGCTATGAGTTAACCTCAGTCATTTTTAATATGTACCATATTATTCCCAGAGAGTGTAAGTTAGCTTGACAGCATCATTTTGTTTTCATTATGGAAAACCCCTTATGTACCAATTTCCAGGGAGGAGAGTAGTGTCAAAGAGTTTGCATCAGTTTGCCAAGTAAAGTATTAATCATTGTGGGACTTGATGCCTAAGCGATAAGGCCATAACTAGGAAAGAAAGCAAGACAGCACCATTGCACTTTATAGCTACAGAAGATATGGGTAAGTTTAGATTTTCCTTTACTTAGCAAGAACAAAACAGCACAGAACTTCTGTGAATTTAACAAAAGATTAAAACCCTTAAGTGTTTTTAAGAGGGCATGATACAGAAACACTTCTGCTGTGAAAGCGCAAGAAAAGAACTGCAACACAGCTACAACTTCCACGCTGCTGTGATGGTGTCTGCCTTGTGCTGGATGAGCGGGACAGGCCCTCCTGCCTGCAGGAGCCCTGCTGCAAATGCTCTCACCTGTCCAACAAATTACTGGTTTTGCCAATGGACATTTTTTCTCAGGACCACATGTAGGGTGCAACCCAGCTCTGTTGCAATCTGTTGGGCTTGCAGAAGCTACATAAGCATGGCTGCCCACTGCAGGAAGTGGCTCTGTGGGCAGCAGGATTGACAGACCATGCACAGAAAACACAGCCCTGTCAGAAAAGTGGTATTTTTCATGGGGTGGGGAGCAGGTGGCTGTGAACCGTGCAAAGCGACAGTGAAAAATCCACCAGTGCTTGCTGTCAGTATACCTCTAGGGTACCACTATTTTGGCCAAGACCCAGCCCCACTATTTTGTTTACCTTATGTCCTCCTACACTTCCACTGAAGTATGAGTTTATTTCCTGTACTAAAGTATTGTGCATCTTGTGGTTAGTCATTAACTAGTTGTTGTGTTTGAAAAAGGGCTTTATTTTAGCAGGTGATTCTTTTGTAATCCTCGCTCGGTTCAGGGGAACTGTGCAAGCTGCCAGTGAGACATCCTCTGACAGTGCGAATGCATGTCTCGTATTTGCTAGGGATGTTAATCTGTACATTTTCATCAGACTGAGTGAGGTAAGATTGATTTCCAGCAACAGTGAGAAAGAATAATCCAGAATTAAGAACAACTTTGCCAAATGCATTTTGTTGGAGGGGTTTGGAGGAGATTTCCAATCAAATGCCCCTTCTTGAGGAGCTGTTTGCAGCCTCTTTTGCTTTCCCTTGGAGTGCAGTTGCACAGCCTGGAGACGAGGACTTTCCTTGAGAATCTTGCTGGTAAGTTCAGCTTTCAGCACAAACTCTTAGAGTATCACACTAAGTGGAAAAATCAATTATTTCCCTTTTCTGGTATTCTGTTTCACTTGTTTCATTTTAGAAGTTCACAGATAAGATTAGTGAACTCCATGTGCTGAAGTGTGAGGGTGGAATGAGAGCAGAGGATGGTCTCTCGTCACTTGACTTCCATATGCATGAATCTGACTAAAATATCAGGGGAAAGGAAAGAATTACTGTGTTCATTCCAACTACTCACATTATTTCTTTTAATCCTCTCCAGGCATACTTCTGTTAGCTGCAAGGATATCTAGCAGCTATGTGTTGAGGACTGAACAGTCTCTAAATTACAATTTTATTGCCTTTTAATTCCATTCTTTTTTTTTCTTCCATTAAGATTTTGAGTTCAGGCAGATTGCAGTGTTAGATGGGCACTTAGACAAGTTTGAAATGCCATCTGTGTTTTTCTGAGTTTAGACCCAAATTAGCCAAAGTGTCTTCCATCTCTGTAAGTGGAAATATCTTTCCACAAGGCTCAGGTTGGCATCCAAACCTTGCAGCAGCTGTTGCTGCCAAAACCAGGAGCCTTCTCTCTGCCAAATGCATACCACTTGTGAGGTTATTTTCACTATACTCCTCAGTAATTCTTGTGCAAGGTTTGGCCAGCTGTGGTATTTCTCTCCTGTGCCCCTGCAAAAATTCAGTGTTGGGGTTCTGAAGATAGGAGCTTACTCTTGCAACCATCTGACTCCTTTTCTTTAAGGCTGGACAGTAATGACTGATGAGAAGGGGATATTTGGAAGGGAGAAATATTTTCTGACCAACCTTGTTACTTCAGAAAGGATCTTGCTGAGTTGTTACCCCTGTCTGCTCCATCTTACCTAATTAGGAGTGTAAAACAAACTGTTCCATGAACAATGAACTAACGAAACTCGGGTTTGATAGATTTATATGTTTTGCTCCTTCCTCTTACTCTTCAATACTCTAATTTCCCCTGTGACATTCCTGCTCCTTTGATACTTTAATTTCCCCAATAAATCCCTCAAATAGCCAACCACTTCTCCCAGCCCCCTGCCATGTCTCCCCCAAATATGGGATGGGGAAGAGGTGGTAATAGCTGAGCTCACCACATCATTGTTCCTCTGATGTCAGTGCCAATTCCTGAATATGTATCAGCCCATTTTATAAAACCTAGGGAAACAATATATATCTGCTAAAATTCATTTTCCTCTTGTTTTCCTGTTACTGTGTCCTACTAATGCTAAATGCAACTTGATGTTGGCAGATACCACAGCAAAAGTGCAGATCTAATATTCACAGAGATCTGCTAATTTTATGAAGAAATGTCAAAAAGAAAAGGCAGTAATTATAGGTTGACAAATAGAGTTGATATGTGCCCTACTGAAAAGAAATGCTAATAAAATCTCCCAGTCAGGCAGTGGGCTTTAGAGTCCTGAAAGTGAATGCAGAGACATGCACACCTTTCTCTGCATATGCGAAGATAGAATTCAGATTAGATATTAATCCCTTATGCAGTTTTGATCTGGCCCTGGGCCAGGTGCGCTAACCTTCGAATGCAAAGCTAGCACCTACAGTGGTACGGCTCTGGCTCAGGCTGCCTCAGGGGCCCCGCCTCGCTGTTTATACTGTTTGTGCGTCCGTCGGGTCTCACTTGCAGCCCCTCCGATCTACTGGAGAGACATTAAACAAACCTCGGGGTGACAGTGAATTGCTAAAAAACTGAACAGGATTTGGGGGGTATTTCAGGTTACCGAGAACCATCGGAGGGAGACGGGCCCCGCTCCCCCCTGCCGGACCCGCCGCGGCCGCTCCCCGGCCCTGACCGTCCCGGCGGCCCCGGGGGGGCAGCAGCGGCGCCCCCGGCCCCAGCAGCGGCCGCGGCAGGGCCGGGCCTGGCGGCGGGGGCGGTGCCACGGCCGG
>JAWWEE010000159.1:4644196-4697000 GCA_035221455.1 Xenops minutus | reverse complement strand
GTCCCAGCCGGGCCGCGCCAGGGCGGCGGGCCGGGCCGGGCCTGGCCCCGGCTCTCCCCGCGCCCGCCCGCGGGCGGTGTCTCCGCGGCCGGCGGGGCGAGCGCGGGGCCCTGCCCGCTCCTGCCCCGCCCTCACCTGCCCTGCCCTGCCCGCACCTGCCGAGCTGCCCCACTCCGCGTGGGCCGGGCACAAAGCGGTGTCGCCACTGCCGAATTTCATTCTTCTGGCAGTGGCCTTTCAGGACGGGATGGTTGTAAGGCACCTTTTAACCAAAGGGCTTCTGCTGTTCGGCTTCATTTTATCAAGTACCTTTTAAAAAAAGGGGGAATTCTTGTAAGAGCATGCTGGTATCCTCAGAACGTATGTCAAAACCATGCTTTATCTGACGGATACTCCCAAACCTGTGGCCAACTGAAACTTCAGTAAATTATTAGTAAGTGATTGTTAGTTGCTTGTTTATTTGATTATAAGTCTAAAGCAATGTCAATAAGCAGTCTAATAATACAAATACCCTGAGGACACAGCATTTTTAAGTATAACTCCACTAGCTTCAAATTTCTATTTTAATTCCATATTGAGGAATTAATGTTGGCCCTTGTGATGAAGGGGCCTTTTGAAATAGGCAGTGGTCAAGTGCTGAAGTGAGCAGCCAAGTTAATGTTGCCAAATGGCGTTTCTCACCCTTCCAGTGCATCACTTTAGGTGTCATTTGGTGTAACTCCTGCCTCTGAACCAGATGGAAGGATACACATCCATTCAGCTCTGAGTGTGCCCTTTTGAGAGTAACTAACAAGTACCTGCTGTCATATTGCCTTTGAACCCTGTTAGTAGGAACCACCCCTGCTGAATAGGCCAAGGGATGAATTTCAGAACCCCTTCAACCATCAGTGAGTGAAATTACAGCACTAATGACACTGTGAGTTTGTCTTATGTACAGCCTGCATCCACGGTGTGTCTTGCTGCTGATAATCTGGACAGAAAAGTCATTCTTCTCCTTGACCCTGCCAAGGGCTGAACTTCAGAACCCTTTCAATCATCAGTGAGTGGAATTACAGCACTAAGGGCACTGTGAGTTTGTCTTACCTACAGCCAGTGTCCATGCCATGTCTCACTGCTGATAATCTCCACAGAAAAGTAATTCTTGTCCCTTGCCCTTGCTGCATGTGGTGCATTTAAAATGGTGACGGAAGTGCATTGGATGCTAGAAGCTGTTTGTCTTCCTTATTCATAATCATAATATGAGGTGGGATCCAGCAAAAATAGGCTCTCTTCAGGGAGAGCTTCATCTTTTGCATATCAGTTTTATTGCAGTTGCATTGGACAGCACAAACGATCATCTATATTGTGAGTGCAACTCAAATGGGTTAGGTAAAGCTACATCTCGTGAGCAAGATCAGGATCTTCCTGCAGAGATACCACTATGGTTGATGATCTCATCATAGAAATTGTATATTGAGGACCAAAGCTGCTTTGTTACTCACAAGTGTCTCATTTTTGTAACTTTACTTTCCCTTCTGTCACCACACACAAACACACTGAAGATTTGAAGGTATCCAAAGTATTTTTAACTGTTTTACTTTTTTTTTAAAGTACACCTTAATTTTATATTTTTGCCATAGGATTCCCTCCTCCTGAATTAACCTTTCCATTTTCCCTTTGCTCCCTGTGACTGTTACTGCCTTGCAGAGAAAGGCCTCTCACAGCCTCCCTCCATGCACATGTAGACATTTTGGCTTCTGGGCATTGTGACTGCCCTTTTGTTGAATGTGTGCAGTAGTGCTTCCCCCAGATAAACTATGTAATAAGTAAAGTAACCACCTTGGGTTGTGGCTTAATTCCATAGGCAGGCAGAGAGAGATGGGAGCTGATAGGATATGTCACCATATAGAGCCTTCCCATACCTGGCTGTAGCTGCACAATGCTGGGGGTCCCCAAGCCATTAGTGGGATTCTGTCGGTAAAGGAGCCATTCTTGTTCAGAGCAGCTTGCTCATGGGCAAATCACAAACCCAACTCTGACTGCTGTTTTCCTGATGCACAGGTTAAGGTGGCATATACAGGCTGACCTCCTTATTAGATGCCCACAGAGGATCTTCTCTAAAGTAAATGTTCGATGTATTTGTGCAAAGTGGGTTTTGTCTATAGTTCAGTGAACCATGAGTATTGGATGAGATTGTTTAGAAGAGTACATATATCTGCATTGGTTATTTTTGCAGCAGCTTTGTGTTTCAGAATGATAGCAAGCTTTGCAGGCACAGCCAGAGAGAAATGTTTGTGAGATATTTCAGGATTTTATTTTTGACACAGTTCTGCTGCTGCTGCTTTAGAAATGTTAAGTTGCTTATTCATATACAATACTACTCCCTATTTGTGCCGAAAACCCCCAGGAAGCCTACAACAAACTCGTGGCCTACATCCATATGTTAGTAGGATCTGCAGGTGATGGTATCTCTGTTGTTTTAGATCACAGGGAAGGTTATGGAGTTTACATCTTTGTGGTGAATGTTGTAACATGACTCTTTGGTTTCCAGGCCTGCCCTGGTCATGGTGGGTGCTCAAATCTATTAAGAAATGCAGAGAATGAGGCAATTCTAGCCATCAGTTTATATTAAACTCTTCAAGTAATGTGGATCAATGTGTATGGATTCTACTACCAGGAGTCTTTGTCTGGTCTTTCTATGTTGTAGGTTGTCTACTTGTCTTGTCCTCAAAGCCAAAGTGCAAATTTTGAGGAGTATGTGTTATAAAATCTGTTTTAATGTTGTGACAGTTAGCAATTCACATGCCAAACGTGTACCATTCAAATACTTGGTGCACTTTGCAGAGTGCTTTCCAACACATGCAGAAGGGTATGGGGAGAGGGAACACAAGTTATTGCGTCTTGAAGATAGGTAGTTGGCACATTGTTGTGTGTCAGTATTTTTCTAGTTTTAGAAAGTATACAAAATCCAACTTTGAGCAAGAAATGTGACTTGAGAGCTGTTTTATGCAAATTTTAAAAGCCACTTTTTGGAAGAGCCAACTACTGAAACAACTATTCTAAGTCTGGTGGTTCTTTTAAAGTAAATATTCTGGTCTCTAAAGATTTTATTTAGTATCAAGGCTGCACAACAGAGGCCATTCATAGATAATGGTTTTTGAAAGGTGAAAACAAAATTGCTGTTACAACTGCAAACTGCTGGCTCATTTATCTGTGTTTTCTCAAGTGGTAAGCTGAAAATGGAACCTCTTTTGGATACCAGTGGCATTTTTTGCTTACCTTCTAAACAAAATAGATTAGTGTCTGAAAAGTCTGAATAAATCCTAGGAAAAAAAAATTGTTTTTTCCAGAAATGGGTTTTCCTTTTTTCCCTGCATCTGATGATCTTGAAACTTGGTGCACTTTTCAGAGGGGTGCAGATACTTTTCTCCATTCTTGCGTACATCCATCTCTTGAGTACCCTCAGATTCTCAGTTATGCAGGTACTTAGAAATATTGGTGACTGGGAAGTCATTAAGGCTGTTTCAGGAGGGTTTTTTTGTGCAGGCATGATGAAGGTACTGCCTGGTTGAGGTGAAATTTTGTACTGTTACTATGGGTGATAAAAATAGTAGAATCTGATAAGCATGGGGTGCTGTAGAGGCACTTCTTCTAGTAATAAAGACTAGTACTGTGTCTAGTAATAAAGACACAGAAATCTTTCTGTGTCACTAGTATAGATGTACATCCACAAGACATTTATTTCTGTTTTAATAGAGAGAAATTTGTTAAATATGGTACTTTTTTAACTTCTTAGCATTTATGAGTTATTTAAAAAGGGAGTGTCTATGCAATCGTAGTTAGTAGTGGGTTTTTGGGGGTGGAGCTTTAATGTCAAATTCTGTTAATGGTATTGGCGTTGAGCAGAATTAGACCCAGGAAATTATCCTATGGCTAGAAATAGAGGAATGCAAGCAAACCTATACTAAGGGTTATGTGTAGGAGCTGACAGTTTTGACTCTGCTCTTTGTGCACTAGAAGCAGTACAGCTTTTCAATAGGGTGTCTTTGATGGTGAATTCACTATTTCGGGGGGGGTGGGTGGGGGAAAGCTGTACCTCTTAAAACTAAGCCCTGAAGGAAATGCTTCTCTTCTAGGGATACTGCAGCATCCAGACGGGACTGTCCTGAAGCAGTTGCAGCCACCACCTCGTGGTCCCAGGGAGCAGGAATTCTACAATAAGGTGAGGGTCCCACAGCACAGAAGGGGCTGCAGGTGAAGTGGTGGATGTACTTCTTCTAGAGGTACATCCTTATCATTGAAGTTGGGAAAGTGCAACCTAAATATCAGAATGGTGTGTCACTGACAGCTGTGCCATAGTATCTGTGTGCTCTGTAGCACTTTCTCCTCTTTGCATGTAAGTCCCCATGCCAGATCTGCTTCACTCACAGGATTTAAGCTTGCTTGTCTGTTTATGGGACAGAGGAGTTTTCACAGCATCTCAGATTTTATTGAAAAGCCTTCCATCTATGATTAAAGGGTTGTATGTTTGATCCCAGTTTTCTCATATGGCTGTCTCAATTGCTTATATCTAAATTTAAATGTCTTCCCTTCTGCCTAGTCTGGCTTACTGCTAGTGGTATGTTCTCATCACTGTATTAAAACTCAGCTCCTTTAAAAAGTCAATAAAAAGCAAAAATCTCCAGTTGTTTTAACTTTAGTAGTCTTTTTCCTATTGCTCATCTTCAATTTTCTTTATCAGTAACTTTAACAACACAAACCAGGAAAGCTGTTGCTTGTTGTCTTGTGAAGGTAAATTGTTTTTAGAGCCTGTACTGTTCTACTTACAAGTGATAGTCCATCATGTGTTTTTTTCTGTGTCAGTTTGATATGCTATACCTCTCCATGGCTTACTAGGTATGGAGAACTGTAGAAATCTTCATGCATGGGGAGAGGGGAGCCTTAAGACCCTCTATTTGTTGTGGTGTTTGGTTTGGGTTTTGTTGGTGTTCGGTTTTTTTTTTTTTTTTTTCCCTAAGAGGGTATTAAGTTACCAAAAGACCTTGTGTATTTTGTGGAAATGTCTTACAGGAGAACACACTAAGCAAGGTGTTTTAAACAAACTGTGTGTTTGCATACTAGCATTACTTGAGAATTCTCATGATTGAACAAAACAGCAGCTCTTGAGTTAGTGGGAGCCAGTTAAACCTAAACGTAAATATTTTTCTGAGGTTTCTCAGTGACTCTCACTAAGATGAGTTTAAGAAAGATGCTGTCCAGCCAGAGTGGTAACTCTTCAGTAAAAGGAGAAAGTTTGAACACACTCCTTTGGGCACCAGGCTACAGACTACTGTGCTCTGAAATCCTGAGTCACAGACAGTAGTGCTATCCCTGTCTAAAGACAGCAGGTAAGAGGGGTAAAACTCTAGCATTGCTTGGACATTAACCCTTCACAGCAGAAACTTCATCATTCTGCTTGTTTAAGCTTAGACTCAGACAACAAGCTGTGAACAAGACCCTGGACAAAGTCTGTGAGAAAGTGGTCTGTGTTAGTGCCCTTATTACTGTGCTGTGAAGAAGTCAGGTCTCTGCTAGTAACTTGAAAAGTTAGCTTCAATTCTTCTAAGGCTGGTTGCTTCTAACACTGAATTTTTTTGGTTGTAAGCCATCTTGGAAAGGAGTTGGGCAGCTCTTGAAAAATAACAGAGAAAAGAAGAGGTGATTAGAGGATTAGTTGTGCATGGACTAGAATGCCTTTTTGTGGGAAAAGGGAAGGAGACCAAGGGCATGTGTGTTGTGTAGATGAAAGTACAGGAGAAAGGTCTTGGCGATTTGTTGCTTCTCAATGATTAACTGCAATTATGTTTGCTCTCAGGCAATAATCATGATGTGGGCTATAGACATCTAATCACTACATATGGTTGTTACAGGATGAAATTTAATGTGGATTGGAAGGTTCAGTTTGGCATGCAGCTTGAGCTGATCCAATAGCTCATTGCTGTCAAGAAGGAAATGCCTTCCTTCTCATTCCTGCCTTGTACCATGATGGTGCTTTTTGGACATTGATGAACTGATCTGACCTATATAAAAGATTGGGAAACTTCCTTGTCTTGGTAGTTTTCTGCCAGTTTTTGTGACTAAACTGATAAGCAATGGAAACAACAGCGAGGCTGCCCCTCTTTGGTGACTGAGTTCAACCCAGCTGTGAACTATAATCAGAGACATCACCCTGGAGTAGGCTGATGAGCCTTCACAGAAGGGGAGAAGGAGAGTATTACCACAACTTGAGACAGGGAGTTATTTACAAGGTGGCCAGGTACAGGAGATGGTGAAAAACAGTGCAGAAATGAAATAAGACTGAGTCCCAAACTCTGACTTTGTCAGGGCTAGACAGCAGGTCAGTTGGTAAGAACAAACCAGAAGGTTGTCCATTAGTATATGTGGATTAATTGTGATGTTTCTCTTTTTTCCCTTTCTGCCCCTGTTTTTTCATACATACTTAAAACTGTTTTGTCTGTAGTGGTAGATCAGTTAATGCTCACTTGCACACCACCTTATGCTGGCCTGAATGAAGATTAGTACTCCAGCACCTGGGTCAGAAAGAAACAGGGTATCTTTACTTATGGTAAAGCAAACCTTGTCTGAAGTAACTGAGAAGCTATGTAGTTTGTGGTAGCAAGATGAACATGTCTCAGTTTCAGCTGCATGAGTCAGCTGGAGAGCAGCTATCACAAATCTGAAGCAGAAGTGTCTTCCAGGAACCAGTGTTTCAGTGTGCAGGCTGAGTGCTTAAGAGCTGAAGGCTGCAGAGAATGTCATCATAGAAGATAATGAGGCATTAAGAGGCAAATTGCACCAGAATTCTGATATATTTAATGTGATACCAGGTATTATCTTATGTTTGGAATGAAGAAAGTCTTCTGAAACTGCTGGATTTGCTTGCAGCTGGACGCGTGAACATGATAGCGGTAAAACTCTGTGTCAGTGAATCACCAGAAGTTTTTTCTCTAGTTGCTGTTGGGTTATTTTCACTTGAGCATGAAGCTGAGTAGTTACTGGTAGAGCCCAAACAAAATGGGCTTCCCTTTTAGAATGGCAACTTGAGCAAGACACTAGTGCAAAATACTAATAGTGATCTGAAACCTGCTCAGAAGGGAGTGGCCACTCAAAGTCTGGAAGAATTTCACAGGTCTCTGTCAAAGTGGAAAACTGCAAAATCTCTCAAGTAATTCCTACTCAGTCTGTCACCACGTTACCTTTCTGGTTTTTACAAAGTATATTTTCAGTTTAGCAGTTACAAAAACAAACCAACCGAACCACCCTCTAAATACAGGTCTTTTTTCTTAAGAGATTAATTTACTTAGTAAATCAAACTTTTATCTCTACTGCAGCAATATGTATCGCTCTCTGCTGATGGGGAAGGGGCTTGCCATGACTCTGTGTTATGAGAGAGGGGAAAAATTGAACATGATTATCGTGAGTACCTTCTATGATAAAAGGTAGTAGAACAATGAGCTGTTTGTAGTCACTGTTAACTTATCGTTGGAATGTGACTTTCTAGCTGCAATGTCCACTTGCTGTTGACTTCTGTAAATGTGAGTAATTATCAAATCAAAATAATATAATTTTAATTTTGTTCCTGTAAACTCCCTTCCTGTACCTGAGGGCGTGAACCCCTTATAAACACTGACTGCATAACCACAGAGTGTTTTACCAGATATTCTAGTACCCTTATCTGGGTGAAAAAAATTGGAGCTTTTTTAACCTTGAATAACTACAAAATACTTTGTTTTCAATAGCAGCAAGAGAACAAAACAAATTGAAATAGAAGGGTAATGGTTTTTTTAAGGACTGTCTACACTGCTGATCAGTTGTTTCTCTCATGACAATGCTCTGTGAGAACATACAGGTGGAGACACTCTGCCTTTTAAAGGAGTTTCAGGAGGGACCAGTATATGGAGATGAGGGAACAGGGAAATACTGTTGTTTGAAAATGTAGCAGAAACCCTTTTCAGTTAAAGAGAATAAATTGGTAAAAGGCAGTGTGTGTTTATAGTAGGCTGCCTACTCAAGTATGCAAAGAAATCCACAGAAGTGGGCTGCTTCTCAGTTTGTTTTGGGATTTGGCTTCAGCCTGCTTTATGCCAGGGCCCATTTATCTGTTATGAAATGGTCTGATTTATTTCATCAGTCTTGGGAGAGGGAGGAAGCCCATTAGCCTTCCTATGGTGGTCTCAAGGCAGATGACTTGGGAAATGTGAGAATAGCATCCTTTGAAAAGGTTAGTACAGACCCTGTATTAGGTAAACTCCCTGCTTAGCTGGTATGGAGCTCCTGTCTCAGCCATGCCAGGCTGTGCCCAAGAGCACTCTATGCTAACACAGCTTTCTCTTCCTATTTAAGAGCTATCCTTTTCAGCACAGGGCTTTCCTCAATTTGTTATGTCAAAAATGTAGCATTGCAGAAACTGCTGCCCTGTCGGTAAGTTGCAGGGTGGGAGGAAGCTGGAATGTCAGGCTTTAAATAGGACACCTGCTTTTGTGGGCACAATAGGAGTGGGATTGGGCTGTAAGGAGGGCTTGCCCATCTACCCCACTCTGTTGAGACCCCACCTGCAGTGCTGCATCCAGTTCTGGAGTCCCCAATGCAGGAAGGACATTGACCTGTTGGAGCAAGGCCACCAAGATGATTAGAGGGATGGAGTGCCTCTGCTGTGAGGAAAAACTAAGAGAATTGGGATTGTTCAGCCTGGAGAAGAGAAGGATTCGTGGTGACCTTAGAGCGCCTTCCAGTGCCTAAAGAGGTTCCAAGAGAGCTGGAGATTCATTTTGGATAAGGGCATGGAATGACAGGACAAGGGGGAATGGCTTCACACTGAGTGAGGGCAGGGTTATATTTGATACTGGGAGGAAACTGTACCCTGCGAGGGTGGGCAGGCCCTGGCACAGGTTGCCCAGAGAAGCTGTGGCTGCCCCATCCCTGGAAGTGTTCCAGGCCAGGCTGGACAGGGCTTGGAGCAACTTGGGCTAGTGGAAGGTGTCTCTGCCCATGGAAGGGGGTGGAACAAAATGAGCTTTAAGGTCCCTTTCAACCCAAACCACTCCGTGATTCTGTCAGAACTGATGAAGAGGGAATTTACAGTTGTTAAGGTTAGCTTTGTGACTACAGTTTCCCACAAGCTATATGTTAAACACTAAGAGATGGAGTGTTGCTTATGTTCAACAGAGCAAGAGAAGGTTGCTGAAGTGTTTTGAAGTGACAGCTCTTTTACTTCTGATCCTGGCTTCCCTCGGTGGGGCTGTAAACCTTTTACTATGCGTATCTTCTGAGTGGGGCCTAGTGGAGTTTCCAAGGTTGCTAATGCAGCAACTAATAAACTGGGATTTTATGCTTAGCAGGTCAATAAATGTTCTTGTAAACTTTTATTTGAATTGCTGTTCTGCTCTCCTGCAGTGACTGCATGATACCTGGGGTATGAGTAGTACTCCCTTCCCCTTCGTGCTGCCTGCCAAAAACTGTCCTGGAAAAGCTCTTGGCAGCATGGATAGCTTCCAGCGCTTACCTTTTGCTTTTTTCCCCTGCCTCTCCACCCCACTTGCTGCATGTCAGAATTGTCATAGCTGGTTCTAGTGGTGTTGCCATGTCATGGCTCCAAATAATATATACTTGCAGTAGTATAAAGTTTCCAAGGCTGTTGTAATGCAGGTCTTACCTGAATTCTCAGATACTCTTGTCCGAGGTGCAATGGCAATTTCGCGGGGTTGGAATGAAAAGTTGGGCAGGATTCTTCTAGTCCCAGCTCAGCTCTGGCAACCTCCTACCTCTGGCCAATGCTTGTAAACCAAGGAAGCTGCTTGATCCTGTGTAGCATTGTGAAAAAGTAATTGAGCTAATCACCTGGCCCTTCTCAAATAACAGATTGTCCACCCCTTACCAATTAGTAATAGCTCTGTTAACTGCTCTAGCAGTATTCCGAGTTCAGGCTTTAAGCCCTACTGACATCAAATGTGAATGCAAGGAAGCTATTACCACTGGAGATAACAGAAAATGTTTTTCACTCTTGTTACATGTCCTGAAAACAAAGCCAGGATGTAGAAGACACAAATAGCTCCAGCATGTAAAAGAGATTTACACTGGTTAGATGAGAGTTAGGCACTTGACAGCTAGAAAGTAATGGTTTCATGATTGCCTGTGCAACTATTCTGAACTTTTCTGGGGTGCATTGTAATGCAGCTTTCAATAGGACCATGACCTGTCTTTCTGTTTTGCTTCCCCTGAAGAACTCACTCATTTTACAGCCTTTACAGCATTACAGAATGAATGAATATTGTTCATGGAACTTTTGCTGACTGTTTTGTGATAGTCAGTCTTTGAGCTTGCAATGGGAGGATAATGTGTTAGTGAAGACTCAGTTACGTTAACGTTCCTGAAGCCATAGTTCCTTGTGCTTCTGTGATTAGAGGAGAAATGTTCTTTTCTGCAGTGTCTTAATTTTAATTAGTATTCCAGCAGCTTCAGGCAGTACAGAAGACTTGTGGTGACTTCCCTCCCCCTCCATGGCAAAAAATCAAGCCAGCAGCCTGAAAGATGGATTTTGGTCTAGAAGCTTTTGCACAGAGTTGTAGGAACTGACTCATAAGGCTCAGCCCCCTTTCAGCCTATATAGCACAAATCACGATCAGGCAGCCTGTGTTCTCTGCTAGTGACAGAAAAGGAAGGGGATTGGGGAGGCAAAGTATGTCTGGTGTCAGGTTGAATTATCCTATTTTGTAGTGGTTTTATAGTCTTGATTTAGATGATTATCCTTAGCCAAAAAAGGAGTGGATGATGGCATCATTGTGTACTAAAATATCCTTATCATATGATCATGTCTCCAGCTAAGGTTCTGATTTTCAGTCTTGTATGGACAAAAAAATAGGATGCATGGTTTTCTTAACATCTATTTTGGAGATGCAATGCCTTGCCCGTGCCTTTTATTACTACTGCATTCAGAGCTGTAGCTCAGTATCCCAAAAAGTTGTCTTTGGCCGTGCCTCATTCTGGCACGTCTGGATCTGCTTCACCGTTAGCAGAGATATGAGTATTGAAGTGTACAAATTACCTGCTGGCAAACATGGCAAGCACGTCTTGATACGGTCCATTCCTGCCTTCGGCATTAGTCCTCCTGCTGTGAAACTGTGTAGAAGGGATCCTGTTTTGTTGGGGAAATAGGCGAACTGAAGTTCCTGAACTAGCTTGTGAAATGCCTCACACTCTAAACCATGAGCCTGGGCAGAAGTATTATTGTACAAGGAAGGACACAGTATTTCTTAACTAATGAGAAGAAGTTATGAAATACTTGCAGCTGATCTCTTTCACATGAGGAGTTGTCTAAGAGGGATGAAGGATGAAGTGTAGCTGTAAGAATCTGCTGAGTTCCCACTACTGTCCTATAAACATGTTTTTTGTATTTCACTATTAAATGACTAAAAACCAACTGTGCCAGGACAGTAAGACTTAAAAAGTGTGCCAGATCTTTCTGATTCTTGTGCTCTGCAGCAAAAACAATTTTGGAAGAGACACACTGTGCAATAGAAGGGTCTGGTGAGCTCCTTGCATGTCCCAGAATAAACTACAAGCTACTTTAATAAATCTGAGAAGCCCTCATAAAGGGAGATAGTAAGAGGCCATTATTGCAATTTGATGCTATCGCAGAACAACTAGTGGAGTTGGGAACAGACTGAGTGTAGTCTACAGTCCATAGCGTCTGAGTAAGTAGGAAAAAAAATCCAGTTCTTTTAGCCTGATTTTGAGGAAGGTTCCTTCCTGAGAGTAGATCTGGCTGAAAGTAAAGTTAAAATGCATAAAGTGCACAATACGTTAAAATTGAATTAATATAAAGTACAGTGCTCCTGCTGTGCTGGAGGGTCATGCAAGTGCTTTTTCGAACTGGATCAAATATTGTTTAGACTTCAGTTATGAATGTTGCAGAACATGAATCAACTTACTAAATACATGTTGGTGTTACACAGAAAATACTTTGTTCATTATAAGTTCATTTAAAAGTAAGATACAGTTGGTGAGCTGCCATTATGGGATTGAGAAAAGTGTAGGTTGCCTCCTTGAAAGAAAACCAAAATTAATTCAGTCTCCTAAAAGAATTCTAATTTTCAGATTTAAAAAAAACCAAACCAAAACAAAACAAAAACCAACAAAACAAAAGACCAAGCTTATAATATGAGAATGTTGTTGCTGATGACATGCTGGAGGGAAGCAATGCCATCCAGAGGGATCTTGACAGGCTCAAGAGGTGGGCTGGTAAAGACCTCATGAAGTTCAACAAAGCAAAGTGCAAGGTCCTGTGCCTGGGTCAGGGCAATCCCAGACACACCTACAACGTTGGGTGCAGAAGTGATTGAGAGCAGTCCTGCAGAGAAGGGCTTGGGGGTGATTGGAGAGGGAAACCTCACTATGAGCTGGCAGTGTGGGCTCGCAGCCCAGAAAGCCTCTTGGCTTTCCTGGACTGCGTCCAAAGGAGCATGGCCAGCAGGTCAAAGGAGGTGATTCTTCCCCTTGGCTCTTGAGAGACTCCACCTGTAGCACTGCATACAGTTCTGGTGTCCCCAACACAAGAAGGATATGGAACTTTTGGAGCAAGTCTAGAGGAGACCATGAAGTTGCTAAGGGGACTGGAGCACTTCCCCTACAAAGACAAACTTTGAAAGCTGGGGCTGTTCAGCCTGGAGAAGAGAAGGTTGTGAGGAGACCTCAGAGCAGCCCTTCCAGTGTCTGAAGGGGCCTACAGGGAAGTTGGGATGGGACTCTTTGTCAGGAACTATAGTAATAGGACAAGGAGTAATGGGTCCAAATTGAAAGAAGAGAAATTTAGGTTAGATATTAGGAAGAAATTCTTTACTGTGAGGGTGGTGAGACACTGGAACATGTTGCCCAGGGTGGTTGTGGGTTCCCCAACCCTGGCAATGTTTAAGGCCAGGTTGGGCAAGGCCTTGAACAACCTGGTCTAGTGGGAGGTATCCGTGCCCATGGCAGGGGAGGTTGGGACTAGGTGATCTTTGAGGTCCCTTCTGACACTTAACATTCCATGATTCTATAAATGGCAGTTTAAGTGGAGTGCCTTGGCCTGGCAGTCAGGCAGTGAGCCATCTGAAAGTACTCAGCAGACTGTGGGTCTAGCTGTATGTTGGCATTGCTGCAGGGGAGGGGATGGAAATGTGTGTGGGACTGTGGTAGTGCTGTCTCTGAGTGACTGAACCCGCCATCAGTGTGCATCGGCACGGCAGTGCTGCAATACATCCCTTCTGAGGGCTGCCTCGCACCATATGAGAGAAAACAGCCCAACGTATGTCTGGTAGGGCTTGGTTCCTGTTTCTGTCTTTTTGAAATATAAAATTTAATTTTGCTTATTTAAGTGTAACTGCTTCAGGATTCCTCCCAACCCTTGTTCTCTCTGACTTCTATCTGGGAATCTTCAGCTGGAGTCAGATTGCTTTCCAGAAACAAAAGAGTGAGGTTGAACATTCTCAGGAAGTGGAGCTTTTTTCCCCTTTTGTCTTATTCTACCATTCCACTGTCAGTCATTTCAGTGATAATTTAAACTTGAATAGTTGTTGTTGCTTAAAAAAATTATTCTTCGGACAGAAAGTCTGTATGGAAATACTCTGGCTGCTGGCTTACTTCAACTCTCTGTTGCATCAGTGAGCTTAGATATGTCAAGGTGGTGGTTTCTGACCAGGTTTTTGTCTTCTCTCAAAATCCCAAACAGTATTCATGTTGCACCACACTGTGCATTGTAGTAACAGTGTGTCTTTCAGCACAGTAGTTGTGAAGACAGATGAGAAAACTGCTTGAACTGTACTTCTGCAAGGCCAAGTGCTTGACTTTCTGCTTTGAAATTTGCTGGATTCCTCTCTGGCTACTGGTAGCTTGAGTTTTGCAGTGGGTAACTTCGGGGCAGCATCTTTAAAGCTCAGTTGAGTAAGTGTTGTAAAAGAAGGAAGAAATAAGTAAGGATAGGATAAGTATTTAGTGTGTTAAAAGTGAAATTTCCTTATCAGATGACCAATGGTACTATGTCTCAAGCATTTTTTTAGGCTATGTTCTCTTTATTTAGGCTTCTGGTGGATAGTGCTATATGTGACTCTGCTCCAGTTTGTTGTACGTCCATGTTGACAACTGAACTGAATTCTGGTTAGATTATGGAGTAGAGACCTTGATCTACAATTTGCCATGTACGTTTGGACTAGTCACCTAAGAGTCTCATAACCTACTTAAGAGGCTGCTTAGCAGGTGTTAGTTCTGGTAACGTAAGTGCAATTGCCTATACTTTCCTGGGTATCTTCTTTAACAACCTGTTTGGTTTTTTTTTTTATTTTTAAAGAAAACAATCAGATTGTGCTGCCTGAGGGATCAGGCTTTATTGACCATCCTGAAAGAAGTATTATCTTTGATTGCGGATAGCTTTCAGATTCACTGAAGGCTCCAGCTCTTATGCAGTTGAAGCTGAATATAATATCTGACTGCTCTAGAGAGCTGTGAACACAGGAGAGACTGAAGGGCAAGAGAAAGCTTGTTTCTGTGGCAGGAGTTTGGTGACTGTGTGCACGTGAAATATGATCTTTAATTTTGCAGTTTTGACCAAGAAGGACCTTACAGCCACTGCCCTGCTCTGTGCTCAACTGGGTGACTTGCAGCAGTTGTAGGGAAGAGTGGGTAAAGTAATCAGCTTTGAGCTTTCTTTGTTGTTAATGTTTAGTTGCCCAAGAACTGTGTGGGATGAAAGATGAGATGGGAGTTTGCTGCCTTGTGAAGGGGGAAACAACACTTTTCTGCTTATGATGGTGGATTGCCAGGTGCCTGCTTATGTCTTTCAAAGCCCTTTATTGCCTTGCCTCTATGGTAAATGGTTATTGGAAAGAAAGAGGGACTGGAGTATTGGTCTCTACCCAACTTGCCTTTGACAGTTTTGGAGCAGCCTGCTGTGGATGGTGCCTGTGGTTCTTTGCTTGCAGCTCCCCTGTACTATTTGTTCAGCATTGCTGCTGGTGGCTGTGTCTGACTGCAACCTTTTGGGTGGTTCTTCTGGATGCTGAAGTTTTGAAGCTCTGCCACATCCTCAGAAATCAATCAGAGGGCTTGTTTTGCCTCTTGTAAAGGTGATTCTGTGCCTAGGGCTTTAAATCTTGCTAGAGCCTGCCTAAATTTGACGATGTAAAATGTGGAAGTGGATGAAATGAGACCTGTTGGTTTTTTGGCATTGTTACAGAATGACTGGTTGATAAACATGATCAAGTATCTCTTTGGGAGATTTTTGAAGCTTGTTTTCACAGCCTTCATTTTCTGGGAGGTAAAATGGCCAACCCCTTGCTATAATGTGTTTCTTTTCCCTGACTCCTGGAAGAAGGGTATTGTCACAAATGTGTGCAATCTTTAATTCAAAAACCATTTATGTGGTCAGATTGTGGGAATAGAACCTGGCTTGTTCTAAACTTTCTTTCTTTCTGTAGGTACCTTCAGTGAGAATGATTGCAATCTCATGATTATGGCTGTATATTGGATAGTAAAATAAGCAATTTGGTACAATAGCATTTAATGTAACATAATTCACAAATCCTTAACTTTTGAAGTTATTCTGGGATCAGATATTTTGAATATATGCAGAGCTGGCTCGATGCTAGGCACGTTTATGGAAACAAATAGTGCAGACACTCACAAGTCAGACCATAATGGTACCACTTCGAAAAGAAGCCAGGGCTGTCTGAGTTGTAAAGCCAAGCAGATATGAATTGCTAAAATCACAGCTGCTGTTTCAACCTAATTTTTTTGGCCCTTACACTTGCCTGATGTAACTGGGAGATGTAAGAGTCCAGAGGGAAACGCTGTGTGTGCTCAGGTAATTAAAGTCTGGGATACAATACATATCCAGTGGGAGAGGGAATTAAGGTTGTGCTATCACCTGTAAATCTTGTATTTGCTAATTTAAGTGCATAATGTAGCTGCATTAACTGCTTCAGAAAAACTTAAAAACCACACTGGACACTGAACTCTCCGCCTGATGTTGGTAGCTGGTTATGTATCCTGAGACCGCAGGCTGTAGTACTACTGCCTTTAGGGATAGTTTATGAGAGCTGGCAACAAAGAAAGGTGATGCTTCAGACTGATATGCCTACTCTGGCATTTAAAGTTTCCTAACTGCTGAAGATTCTCTATAGGTTACTTTTCTGTCAAAGTGGTATTTTTTCATCAGGACAGTTTAAGACAGGTCGGTACTGCCAGAACTGGTTTCCTGCTGAAGTTTAAACATTTGTTTTACCCTGCCTCTGTCATTTATGTTATTAGCTAGTCTTTAGAAAACAAAAAATCCTCCAAATATTATGCTGCTTTAAATAAGGAAAAGAACATTCCCATTGTCCAAAGCAGCCCCTATTTGCATTAAAAAACCAGGTTCATCTGTTCGGAACACACCAAAACAGAGTGTACTTTGGACTAAAAACTTAGGGATGGTAAATTTGCCTTGGAATTAAAAAGTTCTGAGTGGCTGGAAATTATGACTTCATGGTGTCTGTTAAACTATCTGAGCTGCCATAGGACATGTCTGGGGCGTACTCTACCTATGAGTTACTGGCTGTAATTTGCAGTGGTCGTGTTGTGAGCCCTCCAAATGTCAGCATCCTGTTTACTTGCTTTTAAGCCCAGCAGTTACTACATTTTTTGTCTCCAGTTTGTGCTGTCAGAAGAATGTACCCTGTGATACATAGAAGGGATACCTCCCCAAGATGAGCTGACAGAATTGTTTCGCAGTTCTTGATTTGTTGGACGAAGTTATGTACTGGTAGTGGAGAAATTGCTTGTGTTTGTCAGTGTATGCTGGGGAAATTAACCTGTTGTTGCATTAAAAAGAAAAATAAAGCATTATTGCTTGAAATGAAATTGGAATGTTGCTGATGTAAGTACAAATTTAATGGTTTATTTATAAAGGTTGTTGTGGGGTGAGTGATAATCTCCATTTTGCATGAGTCTTCTAGCAGGACTGGTAGCAATTCCTTTTGGGGTATAAGATACATGGTTTATTTCCCATTTAGTTTTAGGGGCAGTGTTGTCATGTATACATCTGTATTTGGCATTCTGATTGAGATCTAAGTGTGTAGGTTGCTACCAGGTTGTATGAACTGAGAAGAAATGCCTGAGACACATGTGCTGCTTATGAGTCCCTGCTCTAATGTCCTGCATAGGGATGAGCATAATTCCTGTAATGTCTGGTTTTGTCCACACCAAGTGACTTCCTCTAATTTTTATTAGCTGACTACTTATTTGACATGCAAATAAATTACAGGCTAAGACTGAAGTTTATATTAAGGTTTATATAATGTAGAGGTCTCTATATAATAAGTGCTTTGTATATGTTATGCCAAATTTACAGAATTTATTACTGGTTCTGGGAGCAAGGTAACTTCTTGAGACACAAGTACTGCACTTAGTTTTGTTATGTCAGAGTAATGATACTGAAAAATGCATTACTGAGAGTTCTGTCTCCATTTAAAATGTCTTATGTCATTGTATTAAAGAACAGACTACTTGGAAGGTATCGCCCCTGGAGATCTTTTTTCCATTTGGCCTTGACTTTGGGCTATAACACCCCAGTATTAATTCTCTGAGTATCTTTGTTGTATCCTGCTGTTTGGAGTATACAGTACTATACTCATAATTGCTTGCTAAGTTGCTACGTTTAAGTGCTTGAAGTTGATGATAAAAGGTAAGAAGGGTACTGTCTCTTTAAAAACCAGAAGTTTTCTGACATTTCACTTTCTCAGAATCTTTTGCCAATAGATAAAGTAATTGAGTTACTATGTTTGCCTGTTGAATTCAGTGTTTCTTGTCCTCGTGTGTTGCACTTTTGGTTTCCATCTCTCTCCTCTTGCTCCTAACCTAAATATATGTACTTGCTCACATATAAAGGCTGTGACACTGCATGATGGTCACTGCCTCTCAGATCTGCTCAAATTCACCTGGGAAAAGGAACATTTGTGCTGGGGCAATGCAGTTCCCTGCCTTGGCTCTGATGTGCTATGTTAATAAACTACCACATTAAATTATTTGTCTGAAAATGCTTGCAGCATGAAGTAATGCCACCAGCCAGTGCTTGGAGTCCTGACCCAGAAACAGCTGTCTATACAGTGGGGAACACTAACCTGTTATCAAAGATAGCAGTAGTCAGGTCTGTGCCTCAGCATCTGCGTGGTGCTGATCTCTGTTCTCTCCCATCCTTAGCTTCTTTTTTCTTCCTTAAACTAGTAAGATCAAGCTATATGGCAGTCTTCTGGAGAAAGCACTGTCTTCTGCTGGCAATGCCTGAGTCTCAGTGAAGGAATGTTGCATAAATATACAGCAGCCACTGAACCTATGAGCAAGCAAGGCTTTCTGCCTTAGAGCACGATCTACCAGCATACCAACTTGTGTTAACATGGAGGAAAACTGGGCCTAGACATGCAATTATGTGTCATCCTTAGAGGTCATGTCAGCTTGTCAAATCATGACATGTGAAGAGAGTTCAGTGCCCTGTGATGTCACACTGTGACTTGTAAGATACACACCCAGCAACTTCTGTGTGTGTAAGATAGCAACAGTAGTGGCAGAGGGTGCAGCAGTGGGTGTTTGCCAGTGTTTTGCAATACACTGTGTACATATTCTTGTGGTTTGAGTTTTGAGGTTTCAAGATCCTTTCCCTAGGATCTTGAAAATGGGGGATATGCCATGAGCTAAAGGAATGGGTCAAATTCATTACTCTAGAGTTCAGTTGGTGTGGATTTGGGTGTATTGTGTTCTTGATTGCTGCCCAGTAAGACCGTGAAAGTATCAGAATTGTGGCTGGTGCAAGCTCAGGAGAGCCCTGTGTTAGCTGTGGAGGAGCCCCCATGTGACAAACACACTGGTGATTTGAGTTTGAGGTTTCTGCAATGAAACCTAAATTTAGCACAAACCCACATTAACTACTTTTAACATTCTGCTGCTGCATGTGGTTCTGTCTGGAGTTACCCAGCACTGAGGAGGATAGCCGATGCTTGCCTTGATGCTCTAAAATAGCAGCTGGACTTCAGGTCTCGTTTTTTTTCTACCAATGTTGTATTAACATTGCAACACTGGAGGCATGTATTTTGCTATACCTCCCTACTGGTGTTGCCATTGCAAGGTGTTGCCCTACTGTGGTTAAATTTGGTCTGACACAATAAATTGAGCCAACTCTGCAGAGCTATTAGCATTTAATATTCTTTGCCTTGCTTCTGACTTTGCAGTGGGCTTTGACTGCACTGAAGTGAAAGCAGAATCCTTAGCATGCCCTGGTCACTGTGCAGTATCCATAGGTATTGCTGCATGGCCACTGTAGGGCTGAGGGGCAGAGTGCCCCTCTGATGATGTCACAACTGGGAGAACTGTATGGGGATTGGGATGAGATGGGTCCTAAATGCAGCAACAGTCATTGTAACCTGTACTGGAATGGATATAGATCTTTTAGTCCACAAAGCATGTGGAACCCTGCTGTAGGCAATCCCCTCTGTATGGAACTACATCCTTGTGTGAGGTTGGGGGGAATCTGGGCAAGGGAGTGGTTTTGAAACCCTCTTAGCAATGCTGCAAACTGGTGACAGTCATGCAGTTCCATAGCAGATAGTATCCAAGGCTTCATTTTAACTCTGAAAAGAAATGTTCCTTCCGGAATATAAGCCATCTGCTGTTTCCAAACTGTTCTTGTTTTTTTCTACAGAAAAAAATGTTAAAAGCATTAAAGCAAATGAAAATAAATATATTTGAATTGTGAATAATCTGTGTGATGTAGCTACAGCATGAGTTGTTTTGGAGGAGACAAGAAAATACTATCTAGTGTGAGCTTATGTACCTTACCTGATAAAGCTTAAAAAGCTTTGGATATATGATACAATGCAGTAATCCTAGACAGTCTTATATCCAGGATGTGAGAACCCCCTTTTCACTAAATCAGCTTTGAAGTTAACAATTACAGTTTAGATTTTTATTCAAGTTACGTCATAAATTATTCTTACAGTTGATGTGTCTTTTCCACTTAAAAATTTGAAAGAAAGGATGCCACTTGTTGATGTTGGACTGTGATAATTACCATCTTTATCTTGTTTTTTAAATGTCAAGTAGAACTCTTAAACTTACAAAAACAAAAATTGTAAGAAAGTATAATTATGGGACAATTGGAAATATAAAATGAATGTTTTAAACTGATGGTCTCTTCAATGCTCCCTGATTTATTTCAGGTTTATGACCCCGACTGTTGTGACAGTATTCTTCTGGAGCTGCGGAAATACCTGCCAAAATACTTCGGTGTCTGGTCACCACCTACTGCACCAAATGGTACTGTTCTAATTTTATCTGTTAATCCATACGTTCTGGAAAAATTTTCTGGAGACTGATCTTTGGCAGTTGTGAGCTCTGTAGGATTTTTTTGGTGTTGTTTTGTAACCTGCTGATGTTCCCTCTAACAACCGGTTCCAGTTGCAGCCCTGTGGCTGGATTAAGTCTTTAGGGTCTTCCTTCCCGGGAAGATGGGACATGGTTGTTTGTATGGCAAAGGTTTCCTGAGTAGCTGGGCCTGATGCCTGTTGCCCCAGAACTGCTGGTCTGGTTTGCGTTGTGTCGGAGTAGTGGGCTGATTTCATGGTTATGTCCAGTCAGGCCATCTGAGCAAGAGGTAGGCACCTTGTGGGTGTGGAAGGAAGGAAAGATGGATAGGATGGGATAGGAAGGGGAAGCATTCAAACTGGAAACTGCGGCTGGATCCCTAGAGGTTGGACCCCATTGTGATGCCTTATCACACAAGGCAGTAATTTCAGCAGATACCGTGCTGGTGAGCTCCACTTGTCCTACTTTGTCACTGGTTTGAACGGAACAAAGATCTGGTGCCTTAAACTTTGTGTTTGTATAACATTGGGAGTTAGGAAAAAAAAGGTATTTTGGTAGAGCATTTGGAAGATTGTCTCTTCAAGAGAAAATGGATATTAGTGTTTATTTAAAACAAGAACTAGCTTTTCTTCTGGGGACTTTTCTTATTCACACTGGGGAAGTGGAGCTTCCAAAGCATACAGAAACAAAGAGATTTAAATACATGGCCACCAAAACTAGATGCTGTGCTCCTTTAAAATAACTCTGTCTTCTTTTGCTTATGTTATCACTTGACAGACTTGTTTTCCAAAGAAAGTAGTAGTGAGACAGAGTCCAAAGACCCAGTTTGATCTCTGAAAGAAGAAATCCAAGGAAGATTTGGAGTAGTACCTGCACTTTCTTGGTTCTGATTTGCCTTCACACTTTCTTGTTTGGCACTAACTCAAATAGCTGTACCAGAGCTATATTTTTCCTTCCCTCACAATTTTATGTGTGTCATGGAGCTCACTTAATATCTCCTTCCAATTGCAAATAATTTTTTTGTATTCACAATATGATCTTAAGATGTAAAAATAAAAATCTAGCCAAGATATAGTAATTCAACATAACCCTAATTTGCTTTGGGAAATCATTAGCACTGTGCACTGTAGGACTGAATTTTGGCAGGTCTCCACCAGTCATCCAGGCATAGGCAGTAAGAATAATGCTTGAAGAGTAGCTTTTGATTTTGTTTGTTTTCCTTCTTTTAAAGGCTGTGCACTATCAGGAACCTTCTTCATAGAAAGCCATGGCGGCAGTTCAACCAAAACACTGCACTGCCACCTGTTATCTGTAATATTAATGAGCTTTGTGTAATCTTGATAGAAGTCAAAGGTGCTGGAGATGATGGAATTAGCAGAATGCATATGTATCTTGTTCTTAAATGTAGATTGAGGAAATATTTGTAGGTTTTTTTGCAGTCTTGACGTTGGAAGCCTGACTTTTCCCTTGGCAATCACTGTTGTACAGGCTCTGGGGGCACAGCTCCATACAAATCTCTGAGTAGCGAACACAGTAATTCACTATTACTGCTAAATTGGGCATAAGTGACTTCTGAAAAACTAAAACTTAATTTCAGACCACTCTGAACTTGACTTGTTGACCCTCTCTCATGTCAGTTTCCATGTGACGGGTAAGCAGGAAATGAAGTGAGTAAGGTGAAGAACACAAGGAATTTATTTCCTTAAGAGAAATATTTAGGTGGAAGCATCAGTCTTCTGTACTAAGTAGATGAAATTGCTAACTAAAAAGGATGAAATGTATGAAGTGTAAATGAGAATGTAGGAAGGAAGTATGACAGAAAAGATCCAGTATAAATACAATTTGCAAAAACAATGTGCTGTTCTGCCGAAATCACATACCCAGTGCTACTGCAAAAAATGGAGCTAGAGACATGCTGTCTCCCTAAGCTCATCTAAAATTGGTTGGATTTCAACTTTAGTTTCACTGGCATTGTGGGCTTTTGGCGTTTATTTGCAAAGAAGTGGAAAAGTTGTTACAAACAAGTAGAAGCCATCTATTGCTGAGTTTTCTGGGTTTGGCTGCCTACTTGTTGCCCATCCTTTTTTTTTTTTAATAACTTTATTGCTGCTCATTTCATACTGTTATCTAATTTTGTTCCTAACCTGAGACCGGGATAGATAAATATAATCCAGCTTCAAATCTTTCTTTTCTTCATTTGTTGCTGTGAGCAATTGAGGCTTTTCTCTGCTTATTCGTATGTTTTGAGAGATGTCTCCTAAGTTATGAAAAGGAATCAGATGCCTCAAGTGATTTTGTCACTTCTGTCTCCAGTGAGGACTAAATAAACTGGCATGCGCAGGTACCCCAAGGACCAGGAAGTGAAAGGATTTAGGAAAATTTATTTCCAAAAGCCAAGAACGCTGATGTGACGGCACTACCTGCGCCAGGCATGACGAAAATGTGCCTGCTGTTTTTCCTCCGTGCTTATTTATTGTTCACCTGCCCCCACCTTGCTGTGGGGCCTTCAGGCATGTCTGCAAGGACTTATCTTTTCTCATACCAGGGAGTTAGCCTCTCTGGAATGCAGGAGCAGAAAACACAGAAGACCTATTCCTGGGAAGATGCCTCTTTTCCAGGCAGGAAAGCTTTCTTGAGCAACATAAAACTCTCATCTCCTCAAAATGAATCTTCTGGAAGATTCTTCTACACTTACAGTGCTGAAGTCTGCAGTGGTTTTTGCCACACATACTTGCTGAATTTTGGTGGTCTTTTGGTTTGCCTTCTCTGAGACTGTAATAAAATATATAAATAATATGTCAAGCCACATCTTCCTGCCACTGGTAAAGAGAAAAGGGCAGGGCAGGCAAGTCTCTGATCAATGATTTATTTAAAATCTTGTAATGTATGGTCAGGACTATCTAGCTAAGCAAGATACAAAAATTGTTATGAATTCTTCTCTCTGTGGGGTTATTTAATTTCATCTGGATTTAGATGGCAAATGCATGATTTCCAGAAGCACAGTGGGTTAGCATGGCACTACATAATAATTTAGAAAGTCTTCATTGCTTGAAAAATCTGCAAATTTTTGTTTAACAAAACAAGGAGAGGGAGGAGAGCACCCTAGCTACCAAGGCTCAGGTTCAGACTCACTGATGCACTTTAGAAGGACACTTAGGGTCATAGTCTCAAAGACTCTGTGTCTGACTTTAAAAGGTAGAGCAGTGATACCTACCTGTAGCTTGCTTTGTTTGCCTTGGTCTTAGTGCTTGGCTGCATCGTAGGGGTAAGTGCTGGAAGTGAAAGTTTTGTATGTTCCGATACTGTGGGTTTGGGAGCTGTTTCATTAGACTATTGAATACAGTGCAAGTAAGCACCAAATAGTGCCAAAAACCCCAGAGTAGAAACACTTGATGTGTTTTTCTGCAGCTATACTGAGATAAAAATAACTTGTTACAATGCTTTATCCAGGGTGGCATTGCTCTGCTCAGAAAGCCAGACAGCTTTGTATGAGCAGAAAGGGCCCCTGAATGGAGGTAACAGCCCTAATTCCGAGTTAGCAGTTACCTAATGAGAAAGACTTAAATAATTCCAAAAAGTGAGAGAGATGAGTAATTTCTGGATAAATCATAAGCTTTGCCAAATAATTAGTATTTCCCAGGGTTAGTGTTAGCTATGAAGTTACTTTGATGCTCAATTTTTTTAAATAGTTATTCTTACATTTTTAGGAGGTCAGTAAGATAGTCTTGTTTAACAATTCTGAAAGAAATGGGGAACTCAGCAGTAACAAATATTTAGAACTTTTAAATATATGGGAGGTGCTGAATGTTGGTGCTGTATGGTTAAAAAGAAGGAAATAGACCAATGGAGTAGTGGACACCCATGGGTGCTCATAGGAATAGATGTTTTATGCTACTTTCTATACTGTTATATTTTAGGGTTGATGAAAACATTGCATCTAAACACTTTGTATCATTTGTTGTAACTTTCAATTTGTATACTTCTATATTTGTAACATGTTCCAAAGCAGTTTGGGGTTGGTGATGAAGGACCGCAGTCCTTTTCTGATATGTTTTTGTGTTTACTGTCTTTCTTCCCATGGCAAACCTGTGACTCTGTGCTTTTGAGAGCTAAGTACTGAAAACACTGAACTTCATTTAGTTGTTTTCTGGATTAGTTTAGAACGATGACACAAATCTGTCATTTGCGGTGATTTCTGTAATATGCAAAAAGGGTTAATGTGAAGGATGACACTTAGACTTTTACAATTTTTAATAACAGATAGCTAACAGGTTTTATGGACTCCCCAGTTTTCAGTAGTGGTTCCCCAAAGTCCCGCAAAATCTGTACCGGTATCTGACTGAATTAGACCTGTATAACAACTTTGAACAGTAAAAGTGGCACCGACAGTTCAGGTGGTATGGAGAGTATTTGTCCTGCTTCTCCTTTGGGGATATTCTGTGAGCAAATACCAAGCATGTTTGCTGCCTGGAGCTCCTCAATGTTAATTACGAGTTATTTGAGCTTGGATGTGTTCCTGCAGTTATAGTTAATAGGTGAGCTAGTCTATAACAAAACTTTTTTTGCTGTAGTTAAGATTGATCCTGCAGTCCAGTGGACACTGAAAGGTGATACAGTGAGTTAGTAGAAGAGTAAAATTTTTTTTTTATTCTAATAGTGTATTAGTTTGACATGGTTTCCAGAGAATGACTTGACACAAACAAAATGCTGTAATGTGCTGGGTTTCAAGTCACAAGCTGCCCAGGCAGTTACTTATGTTTAAAGACTTTTAAGTTTGCTTACCAAACTTTTGAAAAGCCTTTAGTGTGTCATTATCTTGAGTTCACATCCAGAGAATGTACTGCTATGCTTTCTCTAAGAGAATTTCTTTTAATTTAGTGAGGAGAAAATAAGACATTTTGGAAAAAAAATTTACAGGGATAATATAAAATCAAGGCAAAAGTATTTCACCAAAATTCCCAGCACAAAGACTGAGTCCACAAAAGCACCCACCACACATCACTCAGTACACCAGCTTAGTAAAACTCAAGTTTTTGGTTTGAAGTTACCCACAAGAGAAAGAAATTAGTAAAGGAAGAAAAGAGAGACTTATAAAAGAAAGAAGTAAAGAAATAGAGAGGAGAGAACAATAATTACCGCCAAACTCTGAGGGTCCCACAGCATGTGGAACTGAGTGCTCCGCTATTTATACCACATGGCTGTGCGTCCCAGGTGGGACGTCCGGGCCATGGACCACTCAGTGTCATCCCGGCCGGAGTGACGCGTGCTGTAGCCAACTGGGGGGCTACCAGGCAGGCCTTCCTTGAGGGACAGCCAGACCACATGGCCACGTGCATGCATGGACTCGGTGATGTGTGTGTGCCGTGTGCCTGCAGCTGGGCCGTGTGTCTGCAGCTGTACCGTGTGTCTGTGCCTGCGGCTGTGCCGTGTGTCTGTGCCTGCAGCTGTACCGTGTGCCTGCAGCTGTGCCATGTATCTGTGCCTGCAGCTGTGCCGTGTGTCTGCAGCTGTGCCGTGTGTCTGTGCCTGCAGCTGTGCCGTGTGTGCCTGCAGGCCTAGCCCTTCCCCCATGCACAGACAAGATGGTTGATCCAGCACAATCATAAAGCCATATGGTGAGATACAAATCCATCTCTCACCGGTGCCTAGACCTGTTCATACATAAAGCAGGCATCTAAGGCTTAAATCAAACTTACTTCAGGTTGATACATACATACTTTGGGAAACTGGGGCATTTCATGGTGGTGTAAATTGGGATTTTTAATGATGATAAACATGATAGTGTAAGAACTGAAGCTCTTAATAGGACTTAAAGTGTCTGTAATTTCTTTTCCTTAAGAAAATGTTTCTACTTACTAAGGGGAAATGAATCATTCCTTGTTGACTTTATCTTGACTCTGACTAGTTTTGTTACTTGCCTGTATCACTTTCAAACAAGCTAGTTTGTGCCTTTTCTCTTTTTCAACTTCAACTGATTTTGCTTTCTCTGGCAATCTCATTTTAGATCATGCTGTAGGAATGGGTAATAATACAGTGTTTATGTATTCGGATTACATTAAAGTCAAAGAAATACACTTACGGAATAGGCTATACTAGAAAGAAAACCAGACTTGAAGTCTGTGCCTGGTGGCGGGTGGATTTGAAGAAGCTGATATGAGGAATGAGACCTGTTTTCAGGCTGTGTGTTGCCTGAGTGTGTGCTGTGCCCTGGTGTCCTGGCAATGGCTGGAAGTGGGTGCAGAGTTGCCTGAAAGCCAGGCAGTTCCTGGAGTTCATTTGCTGGATGTGTTCTGACAGTCAGTGCTAGGGATCATGCTAATAGTAGTCTCTTACCTGCCCTGGAAAAAAGCACGAGTCATTTTCATCAGGTTTTAGATACTCCTTTAAGTCTTCATGCACTCCAAGTATTTTTGGGATTTTTTGGTCTAGCCACCCTCCCAAAGGAACTGTCAGAAATGGATGAAAGGCATTCATTATAAATAAAGGATTTTTGAAGAGTGATTTCCTCAAAAGATGTGCCATGAGAAACAAGTACAGATGGGAGTGGGATAAAAAGAAGCAAAATAAGCTGCACTTCAGCCTCTGAAGGGTAGGACTGAAATGTTAATTTCATATTTAAAATGACACAAAACTGTCTGCCTTGCAACACTCTCCACACAGTAACCTGCATTTGAATGTGCTTAGTAATGCTCTTTGAGATACATTAATGAATTAATAAAAGCTATTCATGGAATTCATATGGGCAGTAATTTGAATTTGAATACTAGATTAGTGCACGTTAAGTGCACTAACAATTTTCTAAACTAACTACAATTTTCTAAACAATAAAGCATTTAGAATTTCATACCAACAGAATTTGTTGGTGTCAGTGTTCAGAGACAAATTTGACTCTTAAAAAACTCATGTAATGTTAAGCCTTAAACTATTCACCTTCTTTCAAAGGAGCTCAGCTAAAGCCATGTAATTATTTTGCTTTGACCCACTGTTTACAGAAGTTTTGGTTTTTTGACAGATACGTACCTAAAACTGGAAGATGTGACCCGTAAGTTTAATAAGCCCTGCATAATGGATGTGAAGATAGGTCAGAAGAGTTATGATCCATATGCTTCAGTGGAGAAGATCCAGCAGCAGGTCAGCAAGTACCCGCTGATGGAAGAGATTGGCTTTTTGGTACTTGGCATGAGGGTAAGAACTGGTTTTGTCTTCAAATTTCAGCTTGTGCTCAGGCATCTTGTCCCACACCAGGTACAGTGACTGGTTTTCATAGCAAAGGACAGTCCTCTTGTGTTTTATGTAAATAAAGCATTATCTGAATGTGTTGGTAGTACTGGTATCAGCTGTTGTGTGAGATCAGTTCCAAAACACGGCTCTGCTTTGCAGCAAGTGTTTAACTTGGCTGCGTCCCTTTCAGGAAGTTAATTGCAACCTAGGCCATGTAAACATATATAAGAGCGGGGCTGGGCATTTAAAATTGAATGTGGTTGCAATTAATTCTTCACCACCACAGCAGATATTTAAAATTATCAAGGGGTTTTTTGTGTTTTTTTTTTTTTTTTTTTCTTTTAGGCTTATATCAGAGATTTACATGCTGAGCTAGTCTTTCTAATAATTTAGTAATTTTAATCTTGATGTTCTTTTATAAATATAATTTTTATGTAATTTTTATGTTTAGGGAAAAGTAAGTAAGCTCTCGGAGATCATGCATGTTGCTATAAACAGCTGCATACATTCTGCATTTTAAAAAGCTTTCTATGAGAAGGAAATCTCTTCTGATGCTTACACACTCAAGGGACAGCTGTCAGGGAAGGCTAGTTAGGCATGGATGAGGCCCTGCAGATGTTCCTACTAATTCTTATTACTCTTAGAAATACTAATATTCAATATTCTTGTAATGCTACTTTAAAATTTCGTTGTAAAGAAAAGCTGTACTGAACATTTGTGACTCAGTAACAGAAGTGTTTTGATGTCAGTACTGAGTTCCTGATGGAATCCAGAAGCTGTTTTTTTTCTGCTATGATTGGGGCAGAAATAATTTTCTTTTTGATGTGAGATTTTTGTTTTCCTTCTCACATACACAAAGCTAGGGCTCCTCAAGCTCTGCATCAAGAAGCATAAATGGATGAAGACTTTCATAAACCTCCTCTTGGTTGTTCAGTAGCACCCAGATTGCACCATTGTTTGAGATAATTCTAATATCTCTGTAAGGTTTTGTGTGGAGTTGCCCAGGCTCCCAACCTTAACTCTGCCATGAGATAAACTGCTAGAGCTATAAATTATAGTGGTCATGTGTAGTAATTATATAAGCCTATGAGCAAGTACATGGGAGTCAAGTCAGAAAACAGCCAAACAGTTTAGATGGAACAGGAAGGTTAAAGATTATAGCTTTGGATTTGTTTTTTGTCATTACGTAACCTTTCTTATCTCATGTGTAAAACAATGTACTTAATGTGCTTTGTTTCAGTGCAGAGGAAATGATTGATTGCTTCCATGGTATGCTTGTGACTATTGTTTCTAACGTTGTCACTTATTTGTATCTTTGTCATGTTGCAGAGATTTTTTCGATCCCCTAATTCAGACTGGATGTTTAATGATGATTTCCTCAAGCAGTGCAGGTTCCCATCCAGTGTTTAACTAGATGAGATTTGGTTTGTGCCTCTGGCACCAAATTGCATGTTGGAAGTTGTTTTCCGAAGAGAATTGAAAAGGTTCTTCCTCTCCTCGTGAAACACCTGGCAGAGTCTGAATACACAAGTCAATTTCTCTGCTTCTTGATTATGGGCTGATCTTGGCCTGTCTGCTTGCTTTATTTTTGCAAGATTCTTTCCTGCAAATACTCTTCTGCACAGATATGTACTGCCTGGAACAGCTCACGTGCTAGGTGAAGTTTGCTGGACAAAACATGTTTTAAGATGATTCAGAAATTAGAGGGGGTTCATTTTAATCTCTCCATCCAGTGCTATTTTTAACATGGAGGTAGGCTTGCCTTCTAAGTTTCTATTTTAGAGGGCAAGAGAGAGCCAGGAAAAACAGAATGTAGCTATAGTTTTTTTAAAGCACCTATCGTATAAGTTATCATAAAGAGATACAAACAAAAAAAGTGTTATAGGTGGGGTTTTTACACCAAAACTTATTTAGAGTGTATTTTTACTTTAAAAGCTATTGATACAGCTCTTTTTTATGCACTGGTAAATAAACAATCATCTGTTCGAATATCGAATATGTATGGTTGGTTGGTCCTTAAAAAGTGAGTCTCCCATCTGGCACAGTATTAATTTATATATACAGTTCTGATATAGGACATGCTAACCTATATTTATCTTAACACACTGAATAGACAAAATAAATGCACGGCAATGCATTTAGAAAATAAAGTTATTTCAGTAACATTGGTTCAAATCACAATTCCACATTTAGTGGAGAGGTTTCTTTCTTTAACAGATGCCCCATCCCTGAAAGTGTTCAAGGCCATTTGAAAGTGTTGGACAAGGCTTAGAGAAGCCTGGTCTAGTGGAAGGTGTCCCTGCCCATGGCAGGAGATTGGAACTGGATTGTCTTTAATGTCCCTTCAAAACCAGACCATTCTGGGATTCTGTGAGATTGGACATGAATTTCTTGTTATTTATTAAAGTATTGAGAGTTTAAATATAAATTGGAAATCTGGTACTGTTGCAATAGCAAAAATACAAATTGTAATATGGTTTCAGCAGTAGACACACAAACAGATAAGGAATCTCTTCCCACTATGGAAGCGTTAAATACAGAGCATTCTGCATGCTGTTGAGTACAAGCAAAATGCGTGGGCTGTGCTCTCATTTCAGATTTGCAGTCCATTTGGAATCCACAGGTACCAGTTTCTGCAGGTTTTCTTTTTTTTCCAGAAGATCTTGATTGCAATCTATTCCATAACATTTCTGAAATGCTTTTTAGAAGCAAAAATTGTTGATTTTGCCAGTATAATCCATCATTGACCTCTATCATTTGTGCCTATGAACATGCAGGCAGTAATGTTTAATAATCAAAGCTGGTTTTAGAAGTGAATTTCCTAATCTACAGTTTCTGCAGGATGTTTTCAAACTGACAGTATCTGAGTCTGTTTTATGAGCTCTTTATGAACTCTTTCTAGTATTGTGGTAATTTTTGTAAGCTCTGATCTGTTAATAACTAGGAAAGGAGAACTAATAAAGATATTAAATCCTGAATCTAGTGTTCAGATTCTTTCACAGTAAAAAAATTACCAGGACTGGGGTTTTTACATTTATAACTCTAATTCAGACTTTGATGTTTAAGAAAATAGGAAGATAAAGCAAAACAAAAACTAAAAAACAAGCCAACCAACCCTCCTCCCCCAAAAAAACCAAAACACAAAACCCACGGCAAACCAAAGAAACTAGTTGGAGCAGGTATTTTTTTCTTTCATGAAAAGGAGGCAAAAATGAAATGTATTCTAATGAGAAGTTCTGGGAGTCCAAAATTCTGTCTTTTTAAGATGTTTCATGATTTAACTGCAGCATCTTTGTTTCTTTTATTTAGGAGATTAATAGTGTACTTTTTCACCTTACTTATGTGAGGACTTTACTAAAACATATTGACTGTCAGAGCATTGGAGGTGCACTTAGTCTTTGAAGCACTCTGATTTTTTTATGTGGTTTAACACAAGGACGTAGTACCTTGTATTTTTTATAATAATACATTGTTTCCTTTTGGTACTGATTGCCATTGAAATGGTGAAAATTAAGCCAGAATGATTAGAATAATATCTAAGTATAGTCTTGGAAACATGGGAGCAGGGATGCATCCTTCCTGTGCTGAAGATTCAAGGCAGCAGCAAGCAGAGGTGTGTGTACTTTGATCACGTGTAGTCTAGCAGCAGCAATGTAAGTTAAAAAAAAGTAAGAATTATGGGAGGAAGTATTTAAATAAATGGTTTTGGATAACTGGGCATGCTCTCAGCAGCAGTGATAGTGTGAGAACATTACTATAAAGCAGAGATATCAAATAAGAGAATGTATTTTTTTTAGAAAAATCTCCTTTTGTTATTTTTTTCTTCAAATCATTGATTTACTTTCTTTTTGGAAAAGGCAAAATAGGCTTTTTGAAGCCTTCAAGTCTTGTGCTGTGGCAGGATTATGGGCCTGCAGAGAAACCCAGGTTGCTCAGGCATGAAGGACACCTTTTTTATATATTTTATATATGTGGTTTTATATCGGGGCAGTTGTGGGGTAAGGACAGAAGGTGTGCAGGTGTGCATGTGGGCCTCGGCCTTGCATCAGAGGTGCCTTGTTGTAAATAGAAACCTCTGTGTAATGACTAAACATTCGCTCCTTCGTACCTGTGTGTGTAACATAGGGGCAGCTGTTAGGTGCGTTTACGGAAAAAATCCAAGGGGTGCCCTGTGGAGACTGCCTGGGTGCCTTGGCATCAGAGCACATATTTCTGATCTCCTCGTCCTTGCTCAGGGTAGCAGATGCCAGGCTGCCGTTGTGGTGCATGCAAGGGAGCAGGGATGGGCATCGGGAGCTCTGCAGGAAGCTGCTTCTCAGGCACCGGCTGGTGTGTGGGGATGTCAGCAGTGCACAGGTCCATGTCGGGAGGGCCATCGTGTCGGGCTTTGCTCTGCAGGTGCCCTCTGTGGGGCTGTATGGGCCTGCTCAAAATAGGTTGGGGTTGTTTTCCCCAGTTTCAGTGATGTAGATTAGTAGATATTTTTTGCAGATGTGAAAGAGCTCTGCACGTTACTGAATAGAGATTTTTATTTGTGCTAACAGTATCTCCCCCAAACAGGAAATTGCAGTCTAAACATGTATTTGAACTGTACTTTCTGGAAGTTGGGGAGTTGCCACAGGTATTTGAACAGTGTGTACATTTTTCTGCCTCACCGTGGAAGTTGTTACTGAATTACTGTAATAACATTACATAACATTTTATAGCCATTTTCCTCAGTTTAAAGTCCTAAAGCTGAAGCTGCAAGGTTTTCAGCTGTGTATCTCTGCTGAGACCTTGCAAGGGTTGTGCTTTTATTAAAGACCACACTGGAACAACTTTTTATTTTATCTCAAGGTTTTCTTCTGTCCAGGAACATCAGATGAATTGTAACTGAAAAAAGGGCGTGGGCTGTGTGGGCCTGCAAGCAGCAATGAGCAAACACCTCGCAGGGAAACAAAAGCCAACTGCAGGCTGAGAACATCCAAAGATAATTTCCCTGAATAGCTTATGGTCTGCATTTTTTGATGCGTTGCCCATACAGAGTCACTGCTACGGCTAATTGAAAACTTGCATCTGTTAGCATGCTGGATTCCAGAGCCATTTGTGCAGAAACCTGAGTGGGAGCTGCTTGTAGGCACAAGGAGGAGCCTTTGCACTGTCAGAATAGAATAGAATGTTTGCACAGTCAGAATAGCTCTGATCTTGCATAGTAAGAATATGTAAAAATGACTCATGAAGCAGGAGGTTTCTTAAAGGCAGTGTTTTGCAGCTAACAGAAAGTGTTTTCTTTGTCTTGCACTCTGCAGTGAACCTCCCTGTGAATATGGAGCAAACACGTAATAAGCTGTGCCATATGAATAAGAAATGAGATTTTCCCGTCTTATAATTTCTTGGCTGTTGTTAAGGATCTGACTTACTTGACTTGTCATCGTTCTGACAGAAATGGGCTAGTACAGACAGCTGCAATAACAGGGATACAGAAAAAGCTTGGTTCAAAGGCAAATACCATTTTGGGAAGGGCTAGTAACAGATTAGTTGTGGTGACAGCGTGAGCAAAAGTGCGGTGAAGCAAGAGGTCTGTCTAATAGGAAGTTGATTTTAGACTCCTGCTCCTCCAGCACAGCCATCCTTGTGTTTGGGGGGTAGATGAGGGTGGAGCAAGAACTGGTGAGAGATTATTTCTGTTAGAGCTTGGGTTTCTAGTCCCTTGCTTTCAGAATGGGGCTTAATGTATTTGTATTTGAGTGAGGTTTTACAGGAATGTTTCAACTGGACTCTTCCCTGCTCGAGGTGGTGTTCAGAGACAGCTCTTTGGCTAACATGGAGAACACTTTCATGATTACCCAGATCTGTTGTCCTTTAATGCCACTGGCTGCAACCAAGCCTGTTGGTGATCGAGAGTGTTCTGAGTGCACAAGGCAGTTAAATTCATACATTACGTTTGTGGTGTGGCTATGGGATTTGGTAGTTTATCACTGACCACTTTGTATAGTTAAAAATGCACTGTTAATGCCAAACATGCACATCTGCCTGGGTGTTTGTAAACTATATAGGAAGACATTTTGGGGAATGGTTTTGTGCAAATTTTGAGAAGAGGTGGGGTGACTTCATGGGAAACCCAACTCAGAAGCCCAGGGGCTGACGTGCTGCTTCAGCATTTTTTTTTGAAAACAAGATGAGCTTGCAGATCTTAATCAGCATTTTTGAGCTAGTGCCCCTGTCACAAAAAATGGAGATCCTACGGGAAGAGATAAGGTTCTGGTAAACAAGATAATTCTGTCAGAAATTAGCTGACTGCAGTGCTGATGTTTGCAGGAAACTGCCCCTTGGGCTGACTACATGAGAATGTTTCATATTAAATTGAAGACACAGCTAGTGAAAAGCTGGATGTCATCAGACTCTTGATACTTTTTCTAAGCAGTATGCTAGTTTTTTTAATTATTCTTTAACTGTCTTTGCCTGGTAGTTCTTTAAAAACTTTTTGAAACTTCTTGTATGTCTCTTAAAGTTACTTTGATACCTGAAGTGTTTACATAAGTAATCTTTGGGTTCCTGTGTAGTGTGCTCTACTTCTTTCATGTGCTTTGGAAAAAAACTCAGCAAAAAGTAAGTTGAAAAAAATTTCTGGTTTTGTGAAACAGAAATCAGTTTTCATCTACGCTGTGGCTTTCTGCAGTTTGTACACATCAAGGCCTCAGTTTCTCCAAGTATCGTAAGAGTGAAAATAGGGATCATAGCAGTGGGAAGTGTCTCTGCTACCAAGTGAGTTTAAACATTCAGGCTTACAGTCCTTTAGAGTAACGAGAATTATTTACTGCCCCTTCAATTCATGGTTGATGACTTTAATCAATTTCCACAAAGTGATTTAAGTTCCTTGGGGACTCTCAATTTAATTACTTTTATCTTTTTGTCAAAATAAGAGCTATTTGAGACTGTTCTTCCCAGCTACTTTGCAAAGCAGAAGGTGCGGACCTGCGTACAGGTGGATTTTTTGTGGTTTGGATAGGGGAGAGAGGTTTTGAGGTGAAGGGCTGCAATAAAACCAGAGAATTCTGGTTTCTTTCTTTATTGCTCCTATACCAGTCCTTTCTGTGTGCTGCTGTTTCAGTGTCCTGGACTTTATTTGTTGGCTATAGCAAGAACAAGTCCCCAAAGGAGATCAGGAGCAGGCACCTCACCAGTGTGCCCTGACTTGCTTTCCGTGGGATCCTCTCTCTTTACAGTGGGTGAAGGGAATGCTGTGGCTGGGATGGGTGCTGTAGGGTTGGGTGGTCTGAACAAGTGCCAAGCACAAAGTTCCTGCCAGAGAAAACTGCCTGCTTGGTAACACCATTATTTCTACAATCAAGAATTGTCTACACTCTCATAAACAAATTATACTTGGACCTGTCTGCCTGGCATGTTTCTGCTATGAAAATTATTTCAGTTAGAGAGAAAATGTGTCTATATGTAAAACATTTTTTAATTAAGTTCTTAAGCTTGTACAGTTCCTGATGTGGACAAAACTGTACCTGTGTGAGTTGCCTCCCTTTCAGATGAGAGCTGAGGTACTGCTGTCGAGGCTGGCACCCAGCTTTTGCTCAGCTGCTCTCATTTATTCAGTGCAACCTCATTTGTGCTGACATTTACAGTTTTGGATGGGTCTTATGAGCTGGGCCTTGGTATTAATTCTTGCTGTTTTGCTCTTGTGCTACATAGTTCTTTAGTTTTAAGAACTCAAAATAATTGCACTGAAATTGTGCTTGTTAATGTCTTACTGATTTAACACTCACAGTAACACGGATAGGAGTGTGGTAGTTTCAGATCTCTGCTTTGATTTGCTAGGCAGGGGCCATATAAAACAGTTCCCTCTAACAGGTACGTTGTTTTTTCCACCACGGTGATGTCTCTAATATGGAAAAGCTGTAGCTTGGAGCCCGAGGGCTGAACAGAGGGTTTTGGAGAGCACTAGAGGGCAGTGCTGACCACTGGAAGATACTTAAAAACTGCAAGGGCTAAATGGTACCCAGGGTTTTGTGGCCTGCCTTCGAGGTGTCTCTTGCTCTGCAGAAATACTGGTGGTTCGAAATATGTATGAGGCCCCCTCCTTGTCTCTTGCAGGTGTACCATGTCTCTTCAGACAGCTATGAGACACAAAACCAGCACTATGGAAGGAGCTTGACCAAGGAAACAGTAAAGGACGGTAAGGGACTTGGGGTGTCAGAATTAGTGCTCTTGGATATTTTTCATTTATTTACTTTTTGACAGAACTGTATGGAAAAAGTAGTCTGGGTGTTCCCATTTTAAAAGTCCCTTTTTGTCCTTGTACCAGCTGGGTCTTTAGGTGTTCCCTGTAGCATCTGAGCCACCTGTGAATCTGACATTAAGTGTGCAGTTGGCTGTAACAGCAGTGCAAACTATAGGAATTTCCTCCTCATGTCTCTTTTGCTACTAATACAGGGTGATAGTTGTAGAATTCAACTTCTTTGCAGCTTTAAAACTATAATGAAATAGAAATATTTTTAAAATATTAAATGTTTAATAATATATATTTTTTATCTCTAGTTATCTTCTGTGTATATCAAAGTGTCTTTTATATTAGAAAGCTACTACAAATGCATCTTTCCGCTCAAGGGACCTTCTCAGTTGAAGTCAATCCACATGTTGCTCTACATTAACCATAAATAAAAATCATCATACAGCTGTTCGCTGATGACTGTTGTAAACTAGTTAATAGTTGACACCTGTTCTTCTGTCCCCCAGCAAGGGACAGAAGGGTGCACACATGAATACACTCATGATAACAAGCTGCTTGAGCCTGTTCATCTGTGGAGAATTTAATGGGTTTAACATTGGCCCAGAACTGTCCAGACACTTACTAAAGTGACCTGGGGAGCAGGAACCATTTTCTTTTACTGTTTGCTTGATACATTTAGTTTTACTTCCAATGCAAGCCCAAGCAGTAGTATTATACAGCAGGTGAAGTGGCTGAAGGTATCAGAGTTCCTTGGGTTCACTTCAGGTTTAGTTAGTAATTGCCTGAAAGAAAACTACCTGAATGCTGTCTGTTCCTTCAAATAAGAACTATTCTCATCCCCAAATAAATGAAAATTGTTTTCCTTTCAGAGGTGAAAAAAATCCCAAAATGTGTCTATTTCTTGCAGGCATTTCAAAGTTTTTCCACAGTGGATACTGCTTGAGAAAAGATGTGGTAGCTGCCAGCATTCAGAAGATTGAAAAGATTTTGGAGTGGTTTGAGAGCCAGACGCAACTCAACTTTTATGCAAGCTCATTGCTTTTTGTCTATGAAGGTTCATGTCAGGCGACAGCTGTGCGGTTGAGTGATGTCACCTTGGCGGAGAAGAGAGGAGTGCCCAAAGGTCTGTTATCAGGTGGAGATGTATTGGAGTATAATAATAATATTCATGTAATAAATTCTACAGAGAATGGAAAAATTGAAGCCTCTGTAAGTAAAGGCTTGTCCAAATTTTATGCACTTCACAAAAAGGCATGCTCAAAGAGGCACCACAGTCAGCTCTCACTAAAAGTTGAAAACTTAGAGCAAGACAATGTGTGGAAAAGCAGCACGTGCATTGCAAGGGAGCACCTGAATGGGAACGTTCTACCCCAGCTGGAAAAGGTTTTCTATCACATGCCTGCAGAGACCAAGGAAAGTCCAAATGTTGAAGTCCGAATGATCGATTTTGCTCATGTGTTTCCTAGCAATGCAAAGGATGAGGGCTACATTTATGGTCTGAAGAATCTAATCACAGTACTTCAAAATATTTTGGATAACTAAATTCTTTGCTATGTTTTTATTGGGGCCAATGATAAACAGCAACATGAAGAATTTCTGCACTTGTAATGCTGTATAACTGGGTTTGTATTGTTCTATATTTTATTTGTCTTTGTACTTTTGGTAGAAGGGTTTAACTTTTTATAATTTCACTCAGGAAAATAATGATAGTTAATTAGGGAGTGTGAAAGGATGAAGATACTTGAGATAAAGCAAGATAGGTAAATTAATAGAATGAAGTATATGTGGATGTCTTAAATCCAAGGATTGCCAGAAGCAAGGGTTATATTAGTTCCCTTAATAATTTTAGCATAGATGGCACTTGCCCACTTAGCCTTTGACACTGAGCCGCATCTCCATTAACAGGTGTTTAGAAAATAGGCTGAAAGCTGTAAGGTGCAGGATCAATGTCCTCAGTACTGCCCTTGTGTTTACTGTATTTGAATAACTGGAGTAACCCTGCTTGGAGAGAAATGCTGTGCTGAGTCAGCAGTGTCACATGAAGCCAGTGCATCAAAAAGTGCTTTTCAATGTCACAGGATGGTATTGCTGTTCTTTCGGCCCTGACTGGGAGCCCTTCCTCCTTTGTGGGGGTCTGTAGCTGATGTTCACCATAAATAAACTACCACGTAATTTGTGTTGAGGTGCTAAGAAAATCCTGGAGTAAAATACTATAACAGGCTTAAACTGCACAACTTCTCAAGCAACTTAGTTCCTAAGAAAGAGCAAAAGTATGCAAATGCGAAATGTTCCAGGAACTAATTTGGTTTAGGAGATTAAGTCAATCTGTTAATGGAGTGTCTGATGCTGTGATTAAGGGAAATGCCTTGCTCCATTGTTCTTGTGGCCCCTCTCTGAAAGTATTGCTTTAAGAAGCGCACTGATGGAACAGAGGAACAGAGCATTTTGAGCAAGCATGTGGAAATCTCCACCAGCCACTGGCTGCTTGCGTTTTTGCAACAAGTATTTCACAATTCTGCTGCTGGGGAGCACTGGCTGGAGCCATGAGCAGTATATGCAAAGGACTCCCGTGTGGAGGTCATTGAGCCCTGGAGCCACCAGCGGTGCCACCGCTTGTGCTAGTGGAGTTGTGGCTCTCCCACCCTGGGCTACAGCCACTGCTGGTTTCTTTTAATGACACACAGGCAAACTGTGTAATTTGAAAGCTGTCCCATTTCTTTCCTTTTCACGGGAAAAATTCAAGGTTTCTTATGGAATACTTGAGATCAGGATGATTTATCCAAAGCGTTTTTGGTGTGTCTCTTCGGTATGCTGTGTACGTGGCTGTGCATATACAGTGAGCTGTATGAAAAGTGGGAATGGCCAGGTCTTGCCATCCCTGGAGCAAGATTTTAATGCTTAAAGCAAGCGCAAGAACTTTTAGAATGGGTTTGGTCATTGGAAACTTACGTCTTTTCCATGTGGACTAACTGTGACCCTGTGGCCTTGCTGCTCTCTGTACAATGTTCTGTGCTATGCACTCAGTTGTGTACAGATCTTGGCAAGTTCTTAATTTGATATCTGTTTTCTGTATGAGAAAGAAATACTTACTTTTGCAAGTAAAGATGCTGTTTTAAATAAAGTTGAAATTTTAGCTTGAGAACTTGGGTTAATTGGAAGAAACAGGGTATTACTATGTGTTGAACTACATTGTTTAAACTTTAGAGCACATATTGGCCAAAGCATTGAAGAATGAAAACAACTGTTAGTAACATAATGTTTTTGAAGTGTGAGAAAAGGAGCTTGCAGAAGGGGCAGTATCACTTTGTTGACAATTTTATGCGAATTATGGTGAAGGCTGAGGGGAAAGTACCAGGAAGAGAGGGATTTCTTTTCTACCTGGTATTTCTCTTGCACCATGTAGTTAATATATTCCCAAATCTTCATGAGTTAATTTAAGCCATATTCTAGAAAGAGTTTGTGGGTTTGCTTGCTTTGACACTGGTTTCTCTGTTACGATTTTGTTGTTCTATCCCATAAGTAATCAATACTAGAGTAGTCCAGGCTGGTAGTGGCCTTGTTTTATAAGTTTACAAGGTATTATAGAAAATATGGGCAAAACCATTTAAACATCATCATTTTTGTTGTCTGTAATTCATCTCTTCTGGATTTTAATTCATTTTGTGCCAGAGAAATCAGACATTTGCCTCAAAGAAGTGAGTTATTGGAAAATGATCTGTATGCTCTTGGTACCACACACTCTCCCATCTCTGCTTTAGGATACACTTCCTCAGTGTTTGAATGCTCTTTAAGCATTGATTCTTTTGTTGGCTATGGCAGTGTTTGTAATGCACCTGGAATATTGTCAACCTGTCAGAATATTTTGAATAAAAAATAATTTTATCATGGTTTTTGTACCAGCAGTTACTATGAATGTATTTCTGTTAATTTAAAATGTAGCTTGAGAGAAAATAGTATTTTTTGTTGGAAGTTGTGTAAATAAAGCTTGTTGTAGAGGTGTTTGAGCATAGTACCTGCTGTGAGTTTAAGCATGCAGAGCCCGTATATTCACATTGTTCTTGCATAATTTAGACTTTGTGTCTCTACCGTCGTATCTGATCTGATTGTTTTCAGTTACAGTTGGAGAAGTATTCACAGAAATTATTAAACAGAATATGGTAGTAATCAAAAGATAAAGAGGGAGACACTGGTCACTGAGCTGGTGCACTGCCATCAACCTCCCTCCCAGCAACGGCCCTTGTGTTCTCTGGGTAAGGTGTAGAGGACAGGCAGCTGAGATGTGGAAATCTCCATGGGAATGGTAACAAGGCTTGTAGGTGTTTCTGTCCTGTAAAATGGAGGGTGTGTCCTTGCCCCAGACTGGGGTGGTGGTAGTTGGATTGGTTGCTGAAGCTTCTGAGGAAACCCATCATCTGATTTTAAGCAATCAAGAGTTGGGTTTAGCAGAGCTGGCTGTCCAAGGGGAAGACTCATGCAGCATTGTCACTCGTGGACTCTGAAAATATATGCTTCTGAAGCCTTTCTGCCTAGATGACTGGAGAACTGTGTATAGGCTTACCTAAGGAGAGCTCGTATTGTATAAAGTTTTATAAAAAAGCATGTACATATATGGTATTTTTGGATATGAGTGACATTTGTTGCATAAATTACATTGGAATTTATTATACCACTATGAAATATTTAAAATACTTTATTCAATTCATATTATGAACTAAACTGAAGACTTTGCTTGTAGTTGCGATTCTCACGAAACTTGCAATGTTCAGTTTTTTCCTACTGTAATGCATAGCCATGTTCTTTTCCATAACCTCAGTTTTGGAGAGCTTTTAAAGTACTCAGTAGATTAGGAATTCACTAATTTTCATTAATTTGATTAACAGAGTGCATATTTTCTTGAAATATTTCAGTGCACGTGATATTTTAAGTAATGTTACTAACTGACACATCTAGAGCCCTGGTAAAACTTCCTCACCTGCACAGAGCTCCTGGTTCAAGTTGGGATTGTGCAGAGTCTAAAATGGGCCTTCTCAGCTGTAACAGCAGCAGCGGTGAAGGGAGGGCATCACCTGCACTGGCCATGTCAGGTGTGCTGGGGTGTTTACAGCCTGAACCTAAAATCATTGGAATTACTTTCTCACTTCATGATGTGAAGCACTATCAAGTGTAGGAAGATACCAGAAGAGTAGCAAGTCATGTCCATATCTGCTGTTTAAAGTTACAATTAGTTGTTCATTCTCCTAATTTCTTTTGGTTGCTTTTTTTCCCCCAAGTGAGCTTTCCTCACGAGTGCCTTCTTTGCCCTTGCCACAGGTAATGTTCTGTAGCATCATGGTAGAATGTTTTAATGGAAATTCTTATTTCCTAAAAAGCTTATGCCCCATAACTGCTCTTAAAGTACCAGTATTGAAAAACATCATCAAAATGCCTCAAATACTGTGAGAACACACACTCCTCTGAAAGAGTAGGAGTGGATGCTAGTGGAGAGCGTGCTTTGACGGGAGACTGGATCGTAGGCTTTATGAGACTTCTGTACCTGGGACTTGAAGAGGACATTTTGGGGGCCAGGTGAGTGACAGTGGAACTTCTTGGAGTTTTCCTTTTCTTGCTGCAGTTAGTGTTGAGGTTTAGAGTGGAGAGAGTTCCTAAGGAGCACTGAGCAGGCCATCATGTCTGTGCTGCAGCACAGGGAGTGGCAACGGGTAAGAGCCAAAGGCTGCAAATGTTGAGGTCTTTGCAGGGAGAGTATGCTGTGTATGTTATTTGGGTTACAACAGGATGTAGTCTGGGAAGTGCATTCATCTCCATGGCCACAGGCCAAATCCTGCCTATTTTTTGTGTTCATAGCAATCTGTAATGGATGCTGCAGATGAGAATTGTCATCCAAAGGGCATATGTGTTTGAAAGCAGAAAATAAGCAAAGCTAAGGGTTGTACAGCAGAAAACACATTTCAATAAATATCTTTTACTCTGGTCTCGTTTAGTGTAGGTGGGCCCCGTGGATTTGGAGTTTAATTTGTTACATGACATTCAATACCAAATGGTCAGAACAAAGGTATTTCAAAACCACCTTAGTCTGAATTGTGTACATTGGTTCAAATAGTTACTTTTTTTTTTTTTAAAGTGACCTATGAACTAACTTCTAAATATGATGTTTCATCTGACACTAAATGAAATTAGAGTGCACAAAGGCACTTTAATCCTCTGGGAACTGTACTGGAAAGTAGGTGAAAGCATGTGAAACTGCACCTGATGCTGTGTTGTTAATTGTTTTAAGCTCTAAAATTCTACATTAATTATGCTTGATGGATGAATGTGTCTAGTCTGGTCTCAGTTTCTTTGACTCAAGTGTCCAAAGCACCCCTCAGTCTCTTCTAAGCTGTATGTGTTTGTAATTTCATTTACTGTTTTCTGCCATTCTTGGACCATAGGGTATATTGTTAATATTACCTGTGTTTATTTTATAGAACATTGTACTATGCTATTTGCCAACTTTTGTAATTTAATAATGAGTGATATTTAGGGTCATTCTAATAGCTGTATATTTGGCAAATTATTAAAATTTTCTGCAATGACTTGCAAGTATAACTGGTTTCTTTTTAATACGGGGAGATTGTTGAGGAAAAGTTTTCCTGAATATACCTGCACTGATGAATCTGTCTTGCTGTCTCTTTCCTCTTTTCTGTCCACTCTGTAATTGGTGTTTACATTGGATTTACCAGGTTTGTTTTACCACCATATTTTTGTCACAGCATCCATTGCCGTTGTTTGTTGGGAATAACCTCCTGGGTGTACAAGAGTCATTTCTATAAAATTAAAAAAGAAAAAAAGGCAAATCCATACACAGTAAAGCCCCAAAACCAGAACTTTTTTGAACAAAACCCCTCTTTCCAGCTAGGAGGTACTTCTCTGAATGAAAAGAGGATTGGAAAAGACAAAAGAAAAACCCCTCTGAGACACAGAAAAAAATATAAAAATAATAGATTTGGGACAGTTCAGCACTCCCATGAACACCTAGAAAAGGACAATTTTACTCCAGAAGGATCAAACCTGCAGGTTCCCTTTAATGTTTGATTGAAAGTTGCAAAAACCTCAGCTTAAGGGTATTGGGGCTTACTTGATTTTTCTCCTTGTCCTTTCAGTTCCTGCTTTGCAGATGCGTAAGAAAATGAAATTGACCAACTTATGGGCATCATGGCTGTAGTTACATTGGAACAGTCTGTGCCAATTAATAGATCAGGGATACTTAAGGACTATGCCTGCATTTACTTTGGGATATAGAGTGTAGCAGATTTACTTTACACCATATCTTTGAGTAAATGAATTAAATTCTCTATGCATGACATCTGTATCTAAAATTCCCATAATTCTTTAAACTCATCCTCGAAAACACTTAACAGGACTACAAAAGGCTGTATATGTTGTTGATTACAAGCTGTTTTGCATCCACCATCAGGTCCTGAATTATGAAAGCCTGCAGGAACTGCCTTACTGCTTCATTTTTAGTTGGTTTGGAGGGGGAGGGTGGTGTTTGGTTGGGTGTGGGGTTTTTTATGTGTTGTCTTGTTTGTATGCCAAAAGCTTTTTAATGTATGAAATACTGTCCCATGGCTCTGCATAGCTTCCCCATGCACCAGAATTGAAGAAATGGAAAACTGGGTTGAGGCTGTAACTGGCAAAACCCACAGTTTTGTGAGGATCTAGTTTTGTTTGAGTTTTAAATTTAAGAAACAAATAGTGTTTTGCATTGAAGAATCCTCTTTTAAAAAAATCCCCATTTCCTTGTTGGTTTGAAGTTAAGGAGGAATCATGCTCCATCATTGCCTACTCACATGATTTCTCAGTGGGGTTTCACCCAGCTAGGGTATTACCATTGTCAGCGGGGATATTGCCTGGCTGGGGGTCACCCTGTCTCTGCTGTCTCCTTCCTTGCACACACGTGTGTGTTTGAATAGCTGCACAGTGAAACATGTCAGGGAGCTGATGTGGCTGAGAACTGCCTCAGACAAAGAAAATGCCCTATGGGGAGGTGCATTTCACTGGAAACCCATCTGACAAAAATTACTAATTTTCTGCTGTCCTAGCTTCCTCAGTTTGGCTCATTTTGAGGAAGACAGCAGCCTCTTCTGGGTGCAGTGGAGGCAGTAAAAGACTGGGGTTGTAGAAGGGAATGGATATTCAGTCAGCACAGGAAGCTCAGGGGGCAGCTGCAGTGGAGCTGCAGGTTGAGCTCTGGGAGCTCAGTAGCCTGAGGCAAGAGGCTGTGACCTGCTGACCCTGTGCATGACAGAGGGCCTGGGGACCTCTGGGACTGGCCAAGGGACTGGACACTCAGAGGCACAGCAGGAGATGACAACTCCCAGACTTCCTGTGTTTAGACTGAAGGGATACAAGCCCAGGGGTTCCTTAGATCGAGGTGCCTCCTTGAAAGAACTAGCTCCACTTGTTATTTAGTTATTACACCATGATTAATTTTTTTTAAGTACGTGGACACCTGAAACTGCTGTGGGAAACCTGGGGTGAAGCTGGTAAGGAAACCTGGTCTGACTGTGAGTGTGGAGGGTGTAGCTGCAAAGGAGCCTTGGCTCCAGCTCAGGTGGTGTGAGAGGGACTGCCAGAGTGGCTCCTGGATGGTTGGACAGGGATGTTTCCTTAACAGTGGCATTGCTAGAGAGCCATTAAAGAGGCTCACCTTTAATATCAGACATTTCTCTTCATCTCCTGTTGCTGCTCTGCTGTCTTTGCTTGTACTTTTCATCCTTTCTGCCATCCCCAAATGTAGACTTCCTCTAAAGGGAACTAAAGGTAGTTTGTGGTTTAGGTTGGCAAGTGATTGAGGATAAATGTGATCTGGAATACGAACTGTAAAATACCTGCTGTATATACACATTTTCCTCTGGTCATCTCTATGCTTGCTATGACCTTGAGCACAGCAAATAAATCCACCTGTGTATTGTGCAGCATATCTAAAGGGCAGCCTATAGCCTGCTGCTCTGGATGTCAGTGCTGCCCTGGGTGTCTCCATTGCTAGTGGGGATTGGTGTCAGTGTACACTTTTTGGTTGGTGAAGCATAAGGAGAAACTGAGGGCAGCCCATTTTCCCATAGCTTTATAAGCTTTGTAATGCAGCTCACAATAAAAACTTGATTTTGTTAACAGATTCAGTGGATATAAATTAGGCCAGCAGATGGGAAGCTGTCAAATAGGTACCATGTCAAAGTGCCAATTTTGCAAAATTACTTCCTAAAAGAAAAGCCAGAAACAAACCAGGAATAGCTACAAAGAAAATGCTGACAACTACTTACTGGCAACATGAACCTTTCATTCTCAAATACTCTTAATACACAAATACTAATGTCTTCTCTAGAATATGCCCTTGGGCTTTCCCAGCAGCTGTTCATGTATATTTGTGGGTAGGAGGGATTAATTCCTGAAAAACACCATGTTAAGTAGCAATCAAAAACCTTGGGGAATTTATATTGGATCTCTATTGGATCCATGCAGAAAATAGTGTTATGCTACAATGTAAGTCTGTAAAAGCAATGGTCCTTCATTGAATATAGTCGAGTTCTTGCTTGAATACAAAAGTGTGATTTCAAAATAGTGATGGAAAGCAGAGCTGGCTGGGCCCTCATGCAGTATGATACAACCTTGTGATAGGTCTTGCTCTGTTTAAATCTCTCTGCGGTCTCACTTTTACCTGTAGATGGTGCATCTCCCAGGGCACTTCTCAGGTCAACCAGTGCATGTTTCATCTCCAGCTCTGGGTGGTGGAGCATCTTGCTCCCTTCTCCTCTGCCTATGCCACAAAACATTGAGCTCAGGCACTCCTTTTCCTCTTTTCAAGTTTTATTCCAAGTTCATTACTGGTTTTTGTTTTGTTTTGGGTTTTTGTTTGTTTGTTTATTTGGATTTTTTTGTTTGTTTGCTTGTTTGGTTTGTTTTCTTTCCTTTTAAATTCCATCTGGAAAAAACTCAAATAGAAAGCAGTATTTTTCAGCTGTGTTGTGTGGTGCTCTGGATGGCAGGGAGCTTTGGTTGTCAAAGCCCTCTTCCAGTGGCACACTGCTCTCCTTAGTGTGTAACAAAAGTCCAGAGCAACCCATTACAACTACAGTTGTTGCCATGGGCTGAAGTAATAATTATTAATACTGTGTTGTACAACCTTCTTTCTAAAGAAAAACAATGTTCTTGTGAATAGACAGCATGGCCTCAGGCTACCTCCATTCTTCTAAGTCTGGTATTTACTAAATTTGAGTATTAAAACCATAATTTAAAAATTAACAGAGACATATCATAAAGGCTTTTATAAACTGTTTTGTCATCTGTGCAAGGAAAATGGCAGCAGTGTAAAGGTTAAGTGCACGCAGGTACCCCAAAAATACCAGGCAGTGGAAGGAAAATTTATTTCCAAAAGTCGAGAACACAACATCTTGGTACAAAAGCTGCACTGGGCCTAAGAAATACATGCCTGCTGATCTTCTCAAGGCTTTCATCATCCCCCATTCTCCAGATAGGAGAGTCAGCTCCTGTGGAATGCAGGAGGAGAAACATCTAAAACTGTCTCTGAGAAAGATGCTTTTTTGCCTTTTTCCAGGCAGGAAAGCTTTCTTAAGTGAAAACCCCCTCATCTCTTTGTAATAACTCTTCCAGAAGATTTTCCTATACTTACAAGCAGTAAAACGGAAAAAGAGCAAACCAGGCATCCAAGCAATAGTTACTGTTTGTCTGGGTCAAGAGCTGTATTTGTTGGAGTTCAGAATGATCATTAGATAGCTGGGCAGTTCACACAGGCACCTCTCTTTGTGGTGTTTAACAAATGAAGCAAAAAACCATGGGCCATACATACCTTTTGATTAAATTACAGTTATCCTTAAAGCTAATCAAAGCTCACATAACTGGATTTTTCAGTCTACGTAAAGTCCAACAGGCTGTGAGGTGCTTCTGAAACAACCTGAATGTTTTCAGCAGCTTAGCTCAAGCTGTTTCTGAAATCTTGGAGCTGACATGTATAACGTTAATGCTAATGACAGTTTCTAAGCTTAGCATTTGCTTGCTCATAGCTGAGAGGAATATAACTGTGAAGCCTTAACTTGTATTTGACCTTCGTGCAGGCCTTGAAGGAGAGGTACCCTCAGGGAATGCAAAATGCACTCCTTTCAGGTCCAGCAACTCTTTGTTCAGTGGCCTTTTCAGCTTTACTGTGCAGTGGGAGAAGGCAAGTCTCCAGTGGGGCACTTTCCCTGCACTCCTCCTCAGTCAGGGCTCCTACAGAGTTCAGCCCACTGTTGGAACCACATGTTGGCATTTAATCAGCTGGAATGGGCAACTTTTCCTTACCTTGCCTGAAAGCTTTTTGGTTCATTTTCAATATTGGTACCCCAACATTTGGAGCAAGGAGGCTCCAGGTCTCTCTCCTGGAATGGTGCTGCCTTGCAGGTGGCTGATAACCAGCCAGGCTTTATCACAGCTCAGCTTTCACATCCACTTGGGGCACCGCTGTATTTTAACACTATTAAGCACCAGTGTTGTTACACTATTAAAACTCTGCCTGGAGAAGTAAAATAACTAATTGTTTGATCTGCAAAATCTGACACGCCTCTAGGAAAATAGCAAAGACACACAAGTCCTGATTTGTTCCTTCTTTATTGACCTTTTTTCGCTTTCAAGGCTCCCTCCTCACCTGGTACTTACTAGTACAAAAGCAGCTGTGCTGTGCATTGACACGGTGAGCAGGACAGCCACTGTGGGGAAAATGAGAAATGAATCAGGGAATATTTATAATGCAAATGTTCCACTTTTAGTCCTCAATTTTGTTATCTTTGTCTCAATGAAAGTAGCTACCAGGGCACAGAACACAAGGCAGTCAAGACAATCAGAACGAGGCTGAAGAGGAGGAATACATTTGCAGGGAACTGGGAGTTCTCCCTTAAAGAAAAGTGCATTGAAATAAATGAAGTTTAACAAAAAAAAAAAAAGAGTTTATTTCTATGTAGCACACCAGAATAATGGGCTAGTAATAGAAATCTCTGATTTCATTACACTAAAGTAGAGCCCAGGAACTGCAGAAAGGCTCCCTTAACATCACCTGTGTTATCCTTAAATCTTGGTGCTAGATCTCTCCATGTGGACCAGTGCATATATCCCATGTGGCTTTTAATAAAGTGGAAAACTGCATTCAATTTTTGCACTAAAGCAGCCCTATCACTTGGTACAGGAAATTCAAGCTGTTGCATTTTGGTTGATATTACTGAATGAAGACTGTTCAGGTCTGCTTTCCTTGGGATATGAGTGGCAGCTTTCCTCTTGGAGTAGATTTAGAAAACTTTGCCCCTCTGATATAATTCTGTGCCATTTCCAGTAGCACAACACACCCTGACTACAGAGCACTGCCAAACACGCTCACAGTCTGCAGGCTGATACAATGGTCTGCAGCATCCTTTTAGTTGTATTTCTTCCACATCTCAAGAGGAGTGTTTGTGGCAAGTGTCTGAATTTTGGCTCTGGGCCCTTGCCTTGTCTAGTTCCAGTACATCCAGTGACCTTTCTGAGATTCTTTTCTTGCTTCAGTTTTTTTTTCTCTTTGCCTGCCTTTCCTTTAGCAGGAGTTAAACTCATCACCAACAGACAGTGCTGAATTCTACCACTGGCACGTTTTTTCCAAAACATCATAACAGCCATTCAGGTTTGTGTACCCCCATGTCTCTTAAACATGGCAAATATACCATGCAGCTTTCTTAGACACAGAGAATTGATTGGGGTTTTTGGGCAGAGATAGCATCTACTGTATTTTTCCTGCCTGCAGTGGAGAGGCCCTGGACCCTCCCAGGTCTTCCTGCACTTGCTGGCACTCCTGTATCCCCATGCTTAGTGAGGGTATTCATGCCTTATCAGCATGAGGTGATAAACCCTGGAATGGTTCTGGATGAAGACCTGCAAAATTCATAGCAGAGATGGCTACTCCTCATGGGACTTTTAGCATTTGACCTGCAATTATTTTAGTTAAAAATTATGAGACAATTTTTATTCCATGCTGGGATCATCTGTTGGTGGTGAGTTCTTTTTTTTTTTTTTTTCTTCACTCAGATGCAGGCAGCATGAGCTGGACTCTGCATCCTTTAGGAGCATTTGGAAAATGCTGTGTATTCGTGTTTCACCTGTGGGATATCTTTAGGTGCCAGGTGAGACATCCCAAATTCAGTGTTCCAGTTACCTGGAGAGGAACTCTTGTCAGTCCTTTGTACAGCATTTAGGTTAAAGTAGAGATTTGGTTAAATAAGGTTAAAATTGTGTGGAGCTCCCATGGCATAAGAGATGTTCTGTCTTTTAGAGACAGGTGAGAATAAGGGGGATTTACTGGGTGGGCTGCTGGAAACCAACCTGAACAGACAACAATATTATGGACAACAATTGTTGAAAACCTCCCTGAATTTCTCTCCCCTGCCTGGAGATTTACAACTATTTTCTTTGGAGGCAGCAGCTGAGATACTGTCAACAATAAAGATAGCTGCTCTGCCTCAATAAAATGCTGAAGACAGCGCATTAAACCTGACCACAACAGGTTTACTACTGCCTATTTGTTGGCTTTATAAATATCTATGTGAGGAGTCAGTCTATATATGAATGGGATTATCTCACAAGACATGGCTAAGTAATAGAGTTCTTATATCACTGGAATTGTAGTAGATAGTCTTAGGACTAATTATTAATTACTGATAATAAACGGGAACTCTTTCTGAGGGGAAGCTGCTGTACATGCTCAGTGCAATGTGTTACTGACATATCAAGAAGGGGCTTTGGTCCCAATAGTGGGAGTCTGGGGTGGTGGGAATGTTATTGCCAGAGTGGCTGCTGGATGGTCAGACAGGAAAGTTTCCTCAACACAGTAAGGCTGGGAATTGCTGAGAAAAGTTTCTGCTATCTGGTGAAAAGCTGAGGAAGCCACTCACAGCTCTGACAGTGCTTGCACCAGAGTTTCCAAGCTGGCTTCAGCAGCAGAAACTCTGGAAGGAGCTGTAAGCTCAGTGTTTCAGCCCAGCTTCGGGTTGTGAGGTTTTGTGCGTTTTTTTTCCCCTCTCAGCCAAAATTGAGATTTAAAGAGGTGGCATGTTGGGCATTTGAAGGTGGATATATTTTTGAGTGATAAGAAATTCCTTTACTTACGCCTGTGTCTATAAACTGCAAATGTAGTTAGTGAGGTCTTTGCAAACAGTATTCACCTGTGCCTTTGCTGGTCAGATTTTAGTGGGTTTTATCAGTGTATGAGGCCAGCTCTGTTTTCTGTGCTGGCTATCAATTTTCTCTGGAATAGAGAAACAAAGGGGTTGATAAAACTACAAAATACAGACAGCAGGTGTATATTTTTTTTAAGGGTTTTCGTGGTTTTTGAGTGCTATTGCTCTTTTTGAGGTGGTGATTAGGGAAGAGGATGGGCAAACTTAAAACCATGCTAAACCCCACAGCTGACCAAAGGCAGCACTTAGCTATGCAATGCTTTGCAATGCTTATCAATTAACTACTGGGAAGACTTTGTTTTTTTGTGGGCAAATAACTGCTGAGAAGTTACCAGCGTGGGTTGAGAAACACTAAAAAATGCCTTGTTGGAGGCTGACCTGGAGGTTGTGCAGCTCTTGGTGCCCATGGGGGCTGTCCCTGCCCTGGGGACTGTTGGCTCTGCGTGCTGGTGTCTCACATGTAGTGTGAGGAGTGCCTGAGCAGTGGCTCCTATTTTTCTGTTGATTTTGGGACAGCTCTTTCTTCCAAGGTGTCCTGTCCACTCTGGAAGATCTTCTACCCTCATGAGTGAGGGAATAATTTGGGTTGTTGGTCAGGCTTGGACCAGGGCTAGGGACCCCTGGTCTGGAGCAAAAATTTTTCCTGGCAAGAAGTGTGCCATTTCTTCTAGAGAAGTAGTGCTCGGTTTCACCAAAGACCATTTCAGTAAAAACTGTTGCCATTTTTTTGAAGCAAAACATGTTTGAGGCAATTTCAGGTTTTTTCTCCCCCAGAGCAGTCGCACTGATAGCGAGCACTGCCAGGCCCTCTGTGTGACACATCCCTCCTGGCTGACTTTGTGACCATGTCTCTCCAGTGCTGTTGTTCACCCCAAAACAAACATGGATCATGTTGTTCGGTGCTGAGTTGAGAGGCAAAGCTGGGCTATGCTCCCAACCTGAGGCTGGGGCTCCTGGCAGGGAGGCAAAGCCCAGGTGGGCAAAGCTCACACCGTGGACAAGCCAAGCAATATTTTAAGCCCTACTGCTGCCTGTGAGTGAGGTGTGAGTATAGGATGACCATGGGGCACCATCGTGGCTGTAATGAGGTGAACCCGGATGAGCAGCTGTGGTGGAGCTGGGGAGGCAAATGTGAACCTTGGCAATGCTCAAGTCCATGTCTCCACCATTGCCTCAGGGCCTGGCTCATGGGGTATTTGTCTTCCCCCAAGCTGAGGGGAGCTGAGGGCTGACAGGAATGGCAGTCTCCGAGTCACGCATGGAGGGTTTTGGGGGTCAAACCACCCTCAGGGTCCTGAGGGATCCCACTCTGACAGCAGCAGGAGATGCAGCTTGCTGTGTTTAGTAGTATATTTCATGCTGTGTGCATGTCATCCTGGCCTGTGTGGCAGAACACTGGAAATGAAGGGGAAAGAGAACGTGCACCATCAAATATGTCTGGGATGTCTGATACCCTTAGGTTTGAAAAAGCTGAGGATGAGCCAAGATCCACACACATGGAATCATCCTGAAACCTGGCATGCCAGGTGAGCATTGCCTGCTGCAGAAAGGTGGCTCCCAGCTCAGCTGCTCTTTGGGCAGTGAGTCGTTGAGTACCTGCACTCCTGATGCCACTTCCTGCTTCCCCTGTGGGTCCTTTGGCATGGGGTCTTCTTGAGATGAGGTGTTTTCTTATGTTCTTGGTCAGATTTAGTCAAGCCAATGATATTTGGCATGTGTCTTGAGGTGTCACATGTCACACAAAATTAAAAACACCCAAAAACCTAACACAAAACCTAAAAAACTTCACAGACACCAGTCTGTACTATGTATATTGTGTAGGAATGTAAAATCTGTAAGAGAACTAGTAATATCTCTTGTGAGTCACTGTGAATAAAGTGATAATCCTGCTCAAAGGAAAAATTTAAAAAATCTTGAACAGGACTTGTTGAGGTGTGGGGGAATCAAGTCTGGCCCAGCTTCATTCTTAAATAAAGAAGTTTTTGAGGCTCTATCCAGTTGTTTTGGGGATGGCAACCTTGATGGCAGGAGCCACACAACTCTAGTTTGGCGTTTTTAAGTTGCCTATTGTTATCCTGTTCGGTATCAAGCAGGAGCAGGGCAACTGCAAGGCTCTCAAGGATGGTGGAGGAGCAATATTGCTCTGCAAAAATAACAATTGTGTCAAGGATGTAATTCTTTTTTTAACATGCAAGGGCTTCTCTTTTTTGTGTGTGTGGAAGAGGGTGTTGCTTTTTTTGCTGTTTTCAAAGTGCAAAAAGTGGAGCTCATCACATCAGTGTCCTGTTGGCAAAGCCAGCCTTCATTCAAGCTCAGACCTGCTTTGAAGTCCTGGAGTGAAATCCTGTCCCACTGCTGCCAGTGGGAGTGGTGGTGTTGAATTAGGTAAGTTGAGGGCTCAATTCCTGGCTTTGATCTGGCAGACTTTGTCACCTCTTTCCTGGCAATCAGCTGTTGCTGTAGGCTGAGAAAGGTGAAGCACAGGTAAAACTAGGGTTCATGGCTATAAGTAAGCTGCTGCCTGCTGTCCCCATGAGCTTTTATGCTGAAAAAATATCAAGAAGACAACATCTTGCAGAAGCAAAGATTTCCAAACACTAGTGGTACTGCAACTCCTTTTAGTACATGACTATGAAATGGTGCTTCAAGTCTTCGCTAAGATGAGGTGTCATGGGTTTAATATTGGTTTCTGTTGAAAGCCTCTGGAAGTTTCCCTCCATCCTATAGAGCAGAGCCAATGAGGGCCAGCTCCGAGGAA
>JAWWEE010000159.1:4613276-4623921 GCA_035221455.1 Xenops minutus | reverse complement strand
CTGGGCTGGGGGACAAGGTGGGCATGGGGCACAGGGTGGGCTCCGTGGGCTGGGAGGGCTTTGCCAGCCCCAGGGATTCTGGGATTCTGTGAGGAAGTCCAGGTCTCAGCACTACAGGAGCACTCACACATACACCACAACCATTCTGTTTCACACATCCTGCACTCCATTAACAAGAAATTGGAAGTGTGAGGCTCAGTTCAAAATCCCAAACCACTGGATTTGGATCACAAAAGCTGTTCCAAGGATGGATGTTCCTGCAGCAGATTGGAGCAGTAATTAGGCTCTGGCCTCCACATACCAAACCTCCTGGCACAGAACCGATCAAAGGGAAAGCAAAACTGTTCCCAGCTGGAAGCCCCTCCCCTCTCCCCGCTCCCAGTGCCCCCTGGGATACTCACAAGTAATAAATCCATGGTACTGAGTCTGCATAGTTCCTGATTAATACTGGGAGTGTTTGTGTGGAGCAGCGCCGCGATGAGCCGCGAGCCGTGCAGACGCGCGTTCCCCAGCGGCTCCTCCAGCACGCCGATGGTGGTCAGGATTGCTGATCTCTGCAGGGCACAGGGGCAGGGTCACTGCCCCAGGGCACACACACTCTGGCTCTTCTTCCCAGCAGTGCCCAGCGACAGGGTGAGGAGCAGCAGCCCTAAGCTAAGCCCCAAGCTCCACCAGGGCACAAGGAAGGGCTTCCCATGGAGGTGGCAGAGCCCAGAACAGCTGCCCTGGAACAGTGTGGAGTCTCCCGCTCTGGAGACATTCCAAACCCACCTGTGCCACCTGCTCCAGGTGACCCTGCCAGGGCAGGGGGGTGGACTGGGTGATCTCCAGAGGGCCCTTCCAACCCCAGCTTTTCTGGGATTCTGTGATTTCACAGAACGGGTTCATTTTAGGAACACTCTCTAGAGGGAAACCTAAACCACCCACTCAGTCCTGCAACCACTGAGATACTCTGACTTCCACTTCTAAAGATTAAACCCCAAACATCCACTGATTAAAAGTTCCTTCCTGTTCACCATCTTCACTCAATCCCCCAGTCCCAATGTGCTTCTTCTTGCTGGATTTACCTGGACACAGCAGCTCTCAGACTCCTCTTGCCTAATCCCTAAACACCTGGATTACAACATTTAAGGTGAATTTTCCTTTACAAGCCCTGTGACTGTCCCAGCATGGTGTGCTCTTGGAAATACATAGGAAGGCCTGAGTAAGGAAAGGGAAATACCAGAAGAGGAGCCAGGGATCAGGCCTACCTTGGGTGGGCTGAGCAGCAGCTGGTGGAAGTCCTTGAGCCGTGGTTCGATCCCGTGTAAGATGCTGCTGTTGACAGTGTAAGACCTTTCGAATCCCTGAGTGTACGAGTCCATCAGTCCTTCCACCCTGCCAGGGAAAGAGCAGGACAGTCCCCTTGGGATAAATCTTCCCATTTTTAACAATTAAATATCACATGGTCTTTAAAGTCCCTTCCAACCCAAAGCACCCTGGGATTCTATGACTTCTTGATAGACAATCATTGTCCAACTTGTTGTAAATCAGCAATTCCACTCAAAGAATTTCCCTTCTACATCACTGTGTGCACTGAGGTGAAGATCTGATAAAACCGTATAAGGATCTTCAGTCTCACTGGCCATGACAGTGATTTTCCCTTGAAAAATAACTGTGAATATGAAAAAACAATAATTTCCAGCCACTGGATGTATTTACATACATTATATTAATGTATCATTTACAAGCTGCTCTTCACTTGTCAAACCTGCTATCAGAGTTCACATATCAAACCTGTGCCTGAGGTAACAAAGACACATTCCTGAAGGGCTTCCTGGTGTTTAAAAATTCCCAGATATTTCAAAAGTAAATGACACCAGCAAGTGAACTACAAATACTTGTTAAAGGCTGTAAATCCTCCCCAGGTGTTCAAAACGATGCCCATGAAGAGCCAAAGTGACAGAAAGTTCGAGAGGCTGGAGCTGTGCTCATCACCCCTCTTCACTGGCAAGGGGGTAAGTTACAACAGCTCCACCACCCCCTTCCTACTGCAGCAACACAAACACCTTCACTTCATTAGGAAAAGGAATTCCAGCCATCCAGGAATGAGCTGGACAGGAATCCCTGAGCCTGCAGCACACAAAGCCCCAGAGGACCTGGGCACCAGCCTTGGCACAGTTCCAGTCTCAGTTCCTTTTCAGTGAAACTGTTCATGACTTTCTGCCCAGCACGTGGTTTCCCCAGTGCCCCCTTCTTCCTGCTCTCCAGGGCCTCCTCCTAGGGCTCCACAAGCTCCTTCACCCTTCCTCATGTGCTCCTTTTGAAACAGTGAGATGTTCAATGTCCCACTTCCCTCCAAAAAACTCTCTTTGCTTTTCTCTCCTCTAACACCATAAAAAGAAACAGAAGGAGGTATAACTTTAAAAAGCAAAATAAAAACTAGACAAACACACATAGAGACTCATGGAATCGTGGAATGGTTTGGGTGGGAAGGAAACTCAAAGCCCATCCAGTCCCACCCCCTGCCACGAGCAGGGACACCTCACACCAGCCCAGGTTGCTCCAAGACCCATCCAACCTGGCCTAAACACTCCCAGGGATCCAGGGGCAGCCACAGCTTCTCTGCCCAACCTGTGCCAGGGCCTGCCCACCCTCCCAGCCAGCAATTCCTTTCCAATATTCCACCTAAATTTCCCCTCTTTCAATTTGAAGCCATTCCCTTTGTCCTGTCCCTCCAGTTCCCAATGAACAGCCCCTCTCCAGCTTCCCTGGAGCTCCTTCAGACCCTGGAAGGTGCCGTGGGGTCTCCAGGCTGGACATTCCCAGCTCTCCCAGCCTGTCTCCATAGGAAGGTGTTCCTGGCCCTTCAGCACCTCCATGGGCTCCTCTGGACTCACTCCAGCAGCTCCATGTCCTTCTGATGTTGGGGGCACCAGAACTGTGCTCAGTGACCCAAGTGGAGCCCCCCAAGAGCAGAGTCCCCTCCCTGAACCCACTGCCCACGCTCAAGAACTCCATGGGAAAAGCCTGTTGGGGGAATTGCTATTCCAAGGCCATCAGGAGCAGCCTCACTCACCTCTTGCTGGGCATATCCTCTCCTAGAAGCCAGAGAAAGGAAAAACAATCAGTTAGTGGAATTCTGTGAGCCCCCAGAGGGATGCACACTGCCATTCCTGCTGGGGACAGGCGGAGGGATTGCGCCACTAGAAACAGAACTGGCATGAAAAGAAACAGCAAATATGTTTTTCTGTGGATTTGCTCTTTGCACGAGAAGGGCCAGAGAAGCTTTGGGATCTTTTCTTGCTTTAGGTTGCAAGGGGATGAGGAGAAACCCCCAGTCCCCAGAGCAGCCAGTGGGACTCAGCACAGGGACAGGGGGCACTGTGAGGGTCCTGCCCTCCCTGCTGGCACAGAGACCACCCCAGAGAGGCTCTGCTACCTCTCCTCTCTTATCCACTCAGGACTGGCTTGGAATTGCCCTGGAGCTTCTATTACCAATTCCTTGTACCAACATTATTATTAAAATTACACACTTCCCAACACGTGCTCAGCAGGGGAGAGTTAAATGAGGGGTTGTTTTTCTAGCTGTGTTGTTTTCTTTTTGGTTGTTGCTATTTTGCTACAGGCTTTGTGCTTCTGATCTTACTGGGAATTTGCTGTTGGTTTAATTCCTTTTCTCAGAGACGTTTCTGGGCGTGTAAAATGCACTTATGCCTATCAAGTTCTCTATTTTCACATTTTACGCTGGAAAATTAAAATGGCTTTGGCAAAACCAGGGAGCAACAATTTAGGCCTTGGCATTATTATTCTTAAGGATAAGCCTGGATTATTTTCATTAGATTTTTTTAAGAAGGAAAGGGTAAATGTTCAAATTTATGTTAGGCTTAGCCCAGCACACAGACAGCAGTCTAGGGGAAGTCTTTAATTACATTGAGTGACTAATAAAGAACAGAGTAGAAGTCCTTTGAATTCTTTAATATCACCACCTCTAAAGTTTCCTATTAATATTCAGCACATGGAATTGATTATCAGCATTAAATTAATGCTGTTGCCTATATAATATAAAACTACTGAACAACTGAAAGGAAGATTTATCATCAAAAGATGATCTGTGACTTTTCAAAGCCCACTTGAGGAATGTTGTATTTCATTTCCATATTGCCTGCAACAATCTTCAGATAAAGAAGGTCTGAGGAGAAGCTTATTACTCCTAATTGCTCTCAGATAGTCATTATATTGCAGATTAAAAGCACAATATAAGTAATTCTAATTAAATTTGGAACTCAGCTTTCTTAAAAATAGCACCACGCTGGGTTTTGAGAGATGCTGATACTTCTCTAATAGTTTTGTTTGCCCATGATTAGAAGCAAAAACAAGCGCCCCAAAGACATAAATTACCCATTCACTCAACAAAGCACAAGGATCTATTGTGACAAAAAGGCAGAGGTCAAAACAACATCATTTGTTTCCAGGAAGGAATCAAAGCTCTCCCCAGAGGGAGGAGTTGCTCCTGGATCAACATTATCAGCCTGACTCCACTGCAGGCAGTCAGGGAGAAATCCTCAGTGGCAAGTGGGAAGCAAGGCCATGGTGCCTATGAGGGTGTAGGGTAACAGGACAGTGCTGGTATTCAATATGAGAGAGAAAACAAGAATGAATTATGGACAACATGTGCCAACCTTTGCTAAAAGAGGTGAAAAGAAGCATGATTTGCCCTAAACAACATTTCCCCAATCCCTGGTATCCCGGCAGGCATTCACTATTCCATGTCTTCTCTCTGTTTTCATGTGAAAAGCAAAAGAATCACAAACCCCACAAACTACTGATATTATTCAGAGGAGGCAACTTCTTACCAATTTGCCCTGACTCTTACAAGGAAGGTTTCCTGCAGTTCACAGCTGGAACTGAGGAGAACAAATGTGGAAGGGTCATGGGAACACTGTGGTTCAATTCTAGCTCTGCACGGATGAGCTCCCTCCCACTGATGCCATCTCTGATCCTCCTCCAAACTTGGCTCCCTCAAGCTGATGATGAAAGGATGAGAGGTCATATCAGGCCCTAACTGACCAAATCAGACAACATAAACAGGGGTAAAATATATATACAAATAAAAATTATTATATATTCTCAACTTGTTACCAGCTACTAGATCAGTTCTAATACCTCATAGAGCTGCAGAACTGCAATATCATGGAACCATGGAATGGTTTGGATTGGAAGGGACCTCAAAGATCATCCAGTGCCACCCCTGCCATGGGCAGGGACACCTTCCATAGCCCAGGGTGCTCCAAGCCCCATCCAACCTGGCCTTGGACACTCCCAGGGATCCAGGGGCAGCCACAGCTTCTCTGCCCAACCTGTGCCAGGGCCTGCCCACCCTGCTTTTTGAAGCAGGATTTGACAGATAAGCTGCTCTGCTGTAGATCTGGGACTGCCAGTCCATCACTTTGTGCTATAAAATCCCAGTCCCCTTCCATACATCAGGGGCTTCTGACACAACCCTCCTTGGGGATGTGTGTGGAGGTTCCTCCCTTGGTTGGGGTCACCCTCCAAGGACACTCCTCGAGGCTGAGGAAAAGAGATCTCCCCATGAGCCTTGGTCTGGCTGGGTTAAATCAATAATTATGATTATTTCTTCCTGCTTCAACATAGTTCACTATCCTATCTTACACTATACCACCAGTAGTCTTAGCTTTTATGTTGTGTAGGGAATAATTCTGAGTAAGATCTTAGTCTGATCATTTGTAATAATAAATGATTAATTTTATATAAATATTGTCATTTTGCCAATCATTAAAACCTTCAGGACAAAGGCAATCCAATCACACCTCTGTAATTCCTTAAATTCAACCTGCTGACATAATCCCAGGCTAAGGCTGGATCCAGCTGCTCTCAGGTGATTCTCCTTTGAGTTTAGAAAGCCAGGGAGACCTTTCTGCACTTTGGGACTCAACAGCAGGACTTCTTTAATAAACTTTGAGCCTTCCATTCCCAGAGTCCCTCTCCAGGACCAGCACACAGAACCAAACAGGTAAACCTTCCCATTCTGGCTCTTCAGTCTTGGAAGTTTCCCTACCCAACGGGTGCTGAGCTCTGAGGGTTTGCTGCTGGTGTTGCAGCCGTGCCACCCTTGGGGAATTCAGCACCATGGGCAGGCATTTCACATCCCATAAATGAGAGATTCTGACACAAGAACACGACAATGGGCAATCCTTCCCTCGCATGTTCAGCTACTACACATACCTTGGCACTATAGTCTGCCCAATGAGAGCATTGAGGAAAGGGGAATGAATTCTAATGCATCAGCAGAATTTTGGGGCCTGTGATTCCTGCAGTTTGGCTCTGGGACAAAGAAGGAGAAACTACCTTCAGCAGTTTCCACCTGATGCCTCCACACATGTCCTAACTGCAGATTTAAAGAAAACAAACAAGAGGAAAGAGAAAAAGCCAAGCACCATGGAAATGCTGAGTATCCCTTCACAGCCTGAGAAAGAATTCCTCGCCTTTTTGCTCAGAATTGCAACGTGTGATACTGAACTGGGGGTTTAGATTTGCTTTGGTGTGTAATATCTGCCTCTCCCAATGTGTTTTTTGAAAGGTGTCATATTAAACACAAATGTTTGAGGTTTTGGCAAAGGACTAAAAGAAAACTTGCCAGTTGAACCAAACATTCAAATGCCCAAACTGCTTTTACTTATCATTTTTTTAAGGGACAAGCCAATTTATTTACAGATATGATTGACATATTTAACATAAAGATCTGATTTCTATGACTTTGAGCAAAAAAGTCAGTAAGTAAATCCATATTACATGGATTTTTACAAGTCCTTGAAAAACCTTCACTTGGTGACACTAATCAGAGTGACTTTATTACAATTGAAGTGAGATGTTTCAGCTCTAAAGCTCATGACAAACCAGCATGAAAGTTCAAGAAAGACGTTGACAACATGCACATGCAAAATAAAAAAAAAAAAAAGCCAACAAATTCTTTGTACATGAAAGGAATTTACAAAATAAAAACTTTCAACATGCAGTTACAATGTAAAAAAAGAAATAAGATGCAATGGAAGGCAGAACACGGGCAACAGGAGGGGACACAGCCAGGTTTGCTGGCACACCAAGACAAAACCCTTCTTCTGACTGGAGACCCCAAGGGGAGCTGCCACAAAGCACGTGGGTGGAGTGTCATTGCTCATGGGATTACATGGTGCAGCATGGAATTATAGAAAGGGTGGGGTTGGAAGGGATTATAAAATCACCTCATTCCACCCCTGCCATGGGCAGGGACAACTTCCACCAGAGCAGGGTGCTCGAGGCCCCATCCAATAACCCATAGCTGAGCCTGCTCTGACACCCAACACGTGGCAGAAGATTCCTTCCACGTGGGACATTTGATGGGCAAAGCAAGAGATTCCAATGAGAGCTGCAGAAAAATCTTACTGATATTACCTACAGTGGGGGCTGCTTAACACAGAGCAGTCCCGAGCCCGCTGCCGGCTGGGACCGATCCTCGGGTGCAAAGGGACAGTTTTCCCCCAGGATTTTTGGTCAACAGACTAAAAACCAACATCGTAGGCCAGCAAGATGGAGTTCTGAGGAAACACCTCGTAGGATTACATGATACATTACGGATTTCCGAGCGAACACGAAAGACAATGTCTCTCAGTTCGGGATAAGGAGCGGAGAAGTCGCGACACGCAGCGGAGAAAGGGGGAAAAGTGGGAATTTCCGGAGAGTCCAAGGCAGGTACCATGTGCTGCACTGGAGTCATCCCCCCACGGAGGAGGTGGCACGCACAGAACACCCAGCTGGGGTGTTACAGTGCCGTGGACTGCGAGGGGAAGCGTTTCTCCAGCTCCTCCACGACGCAGCTCAAGCTCCCGTTCTGCTGGTTGTGCTCGGCCGCCGCCTCGGGGGTCGGCAGCTCCGGGGGCACGGAGGGTGTGAGTCTGGGCACGGGCTTGGGCAGCATGTGGTTTTTGTCTATTTGGCTGTACATGTTGGCCACCGACTTCTCGATGGCGGCTAAATTCTGAATGTTTTTAAGAATCCCCTTGAGCTCCCGGCGCGGGGGAGGCTCTGGCACTGCGGCCGGCGCTGGGACAGCGGGCTGTTTGGCAGGGGACGTGGGATGCTTGGCAGGGGAGAGCAGCTGGGTGCTAAGAGAAGATGAAGAGGAAGGAGAAGAAGAAGAAGGAGGAGGAGGAAGAGTACCGGCGGGCGGAGGTGGAGGATGTGGTGGCAACAGAGAAGGGGATGGAAGTGGCGGTGGAAGGGGAGGTGGCAGCTGGGGAGGTGGGGGTGGGGGGATTTTAGGTGGTTCTGGAATGCTTTGTGTAACTTCTTTGGTCTGAGGAGCTAGAAAACTTTGGCAAACTGGCTTCTTTATCCTAGAAGACGGAGGAGTTGGTTTGCGGGTTGGCGGCGGAGAATGTTCTTCGGGATAGTCGTGGTGAGTGACGATTACAGAGGGGACCACGGGCGCCTCCGGTTCAGCTACTTTAGCACAAGGTGTTGGAGAGGGCAGAGGAGAAGGGCGAAGGCAAGGAGAAGCAACCACGCTTTTAGGAGACTGCTCTGGGGCGTTCTCCCCTTCCTGGACACCGGTGCTGTGTGTCGGTGACCGCCCGGATTTCACATCAGGAGACTTCACTTGCTTCATTTCCTGCAGCGCCTGCTGCTCAAACTGCCTGGCCTTCTCTTTGACAGTCATCTTGGGGCCACTTATCCTTTGGAAGAGCGGACTGCTGCCATCAACACTGCTGTCCTGATTAGCAGTTCCTTCCTTCCTGGCTCTGAGTCTCTCCTGCTGCCACTGGACAGGGTCCATGATAACTGGCCTGCTCAGAGAACCAGGCGTGTGTCTCCTGGTGAGGTGAGTGGGCACTGTCCACGCTCGGTGACTGCCCCCCAAAGAGGCCTCTCTCAAGACTAGGCTTGAAGGAGAAAGAGTGTCTAGAGTATCGTTCCTTCTGCGCAGAAACCCGGCAGCGGCGGGACTCTGAGTGAGACCTTCCATGTACAGTGGGTTCTGAGTGGTTAATGGGTTCTCATCAGACAAAAAGGTAATGTTACTCGAGGATTTGGGGAGGTTATTGTTCAGTGATCCATTGATATTGGATTGCTTGTGAGCCTCAATAGCCCGGGAAGCAAAGCTGCTTATAACTCTCTGACGGTCTCCTTCTTCTAAGACTGACTTTGCCTTTTTTCCCCTGCTTTGTTGGAAATGGTAGAGAAGAAAAAGACTTGAAAGAAAAGAAGATAATCACATGTGAGGAAACATGCATGGACATAGATACTTATGAGAGAGAGAAAAAAAAGAACTCATGACATGAATCAGAGCCATTCAATTGCTTCTACCAAACTACTACTACCCAACAGAAAGAGCACATTTACTGGGCTACTGGGCAAGACATTTACTATTGCATCTTCTTGAAGGGGGAAGGACTTGGGGATGAACTAAAATTAAAACAAGTCACTACTTGTTTTAATTTAAAGCTGCTTGGCTACTTGGCAAGTTCAAAAATAACTCGACCTCTCATAACAAGGACCTCTTAGATTTCAAAATGCTCAGTGAGTATTGGGCCTCATCCCCCCCAAGACACAAAACACCACACAAGTATCAATATGTGAGTGAATTTCTTCTCTTCACCACGTTAAACCCAATGAAAAGCCCTTGCAGTTGGGTTACATTGAATTTCCACACCAAAAGTAGGAGGTCTCACCACTTTTTGGACTTCACCTCTCACCTCTCACTCTTTAACTACCTTCCTCAACTATTTTTAACACCACAAGCTTCAGAGCAGATTTTAAAATAAACAATATTTTAAAATCATTACCCCCAAACTGTCTGCCACAAAAGTACCCTGAGAACCCTGGTTTAAATACTGAAACAAAATTTATTTCCCCCTCAACCTGTGAGAAATGTAAGATTTGGGTCTATGTCAGACAGAGCTGCAACCAAACCCCTTATTCAACCAGTCTTCAAGAGGACACCTACTCCAAAAAGATTATGGGAACGTTGGAAGATGAAGTTTTAGACTCTTGGTTGGATTGTTCCATTGGTGATGGTGTTTCATATCTCAGAAAATAGAACTAAATCTAAACTAATGGAAAATTAACCTCTGGTGCTCAAATATTCCCTAGCAAAACTGAAAGAGAAATTTCAGTAACTAGACGGCGGATAGGAGTTCATTAATTTCATCTAAATTATTTAATATGTAAAAGTCCCCTGAGACATTTAGCAATGAAACAAATTTGCATCTTAAATTTTGTTTCCTGTTTTGAGTGGGGGATCACCCAGGCAGAGAACCTCCAGCTTCCTAATGGTCCCAGGGACCAAAGAAGGACTGGAATCCCAGCACAAAGCACATGGCTCACAGTCCCATTTGCAAACAACACCCAGCAGAGCTCCATGAAGGGTTTTACCAGTGAATAAACTCTCCCCAAGCACTGCAAGTGGCCAAAATTCAGTGTGCCTAAGGCTTGTCTCTGGGCAGAACAGAATTGTGTGAGAAACAATTCCCTTCACACTAATCACAGAATCCCAGAGCAGTTTGGGGTAGAAGGGACCTGAAAGAGCATCTGACACCTCCCACCAGCCCAGGGTGCTCCAAGCCCCGTCCAACCTGGCCTTGGACACTCCCAGGGATCCAGGGGCAGC
>JAWWEE010000159.1:4571771-4584279 GCA_035221455.1 Xenops minutus | reverse complement strand
CTGCCCATGCTGGTGCCTCCTCTGGCCTCTCCAGCAGCTCCCTGTCCTTGCTGTGCTGGCCCCAGGGCTGGAGGCAGTTTTGTAGATATATAGATATATATGTGTGTGTGTCTGTGTGTGTATATGTATATATGGAATTTTATACATATGTGTATCACTCTATCACTGATAGTGGTCACTGCCCAGCCCACTCCCAGGAATCCCAATGCCAGGGCACTTCTGAGAACCACAGTGGTAGGAAATAGGGGAAATGAGAATCACTCACTTTGTCATCCAATGGTATCCAAGCCCCAAGGTGTGGGAAGGAAACACGGATCCATTTTGATAGGCTGTCTCATGGGAAAGAGATGCTGAATAGGAGGTGCTCCAAACTCAGATTTTGGAAAAATTAATTGTAAAACCTGATTTTGTAGCATTTCCCCACCCAGCCAACAGCAGTTGTTGCTCCACAGAAGAGGTTGCTGTGTGATGGGAGGGAGTGCAGCTCATGGAGATCCTCCTTGGGATGGGAATACCCCAGCCATACCCCCCACTTCCTGCCCTCTAGGAGCCACTTTACTCAAGAAGGCACATGCAGGACTAACATTCTTAAAAATGTTGGAAAAGACAAGAGTCATTGAATAATCCAATATTACATCTGAATAAAACCCTCCAGGGGCTCTCTGGAGATCCCCAGTAGGTTCTCTGATTGCTGCCAAAGGGAAATAATAATAACAATACTAATAAACCAATAGTTTTTATAGTAAAAAGTTTAGCAAGCCAACACATCAAGCAGAAATAGGTTCTCTGAAAGGAATTCCCTGTGAGCTTGGCACTGCTGGGTTATTGTTTCCAGCAGGACATGCTGCCTCTGCCAGGGGCCAGATGTTGCAGCAGCTGGGCCTTTGTCACTGCCAGGAGTCTTCAGAGGAGATTTTCCCTTCTCCTAAGGATGTGTCCTCCCTCCTCTGGGATTCATAAATCATATTTTAACTAAGAAAAGGCCAGGACTGGCAATGGGGTTGATTTTCAGGCACAAGTGGTTAGACACACAAGGGAGAGCTTTGTCTTTCCCAGCTCAAAGTCATCCCAGGTGCCCAAGGTGAAATCCCACTTTTCCAGGACTTGCCACTCTAAAGATTCATTTGTCATCCCAAAGAACAGGAAATACCAAAAGAAATCCAGAGGTTATAGGCATGGATAGAAAATAACTGGTGATTTAACAAGGATAAAAAAGTAATCCTGATATTCCCTCTCTCTGTAACATTTCCACACCCAGGAATTTTAAATAGCTATTTTATCCATTGCTTTAGCTCAGCATGGAACCCCTATGATGTTTTTGGGGATTATGGGGAAGGAAAGAGGAATTCCTGGTCCCCTGTGTGTTACCAGAGTCAGAACCTGCAGCATCAAATGGCTTTGGTTTCATTTGCTCTTGTTTATTAAGATATTTAAGGGGCAATAAAGGCTGAGTTACATTATGAAGCTCATCAGAATGGGGCAAAAACCACAGGAAAGGCCTGAAATGAACATTTGCTCCACCACATTGTTAAAATCAAGCCTTTTCCATCAACCCCAGGTCAGCCACTCTCACAGACTTGCACTCACTGGCCATTATTTTGGCAAGATTCCTTCTCTGCAAACATTTGCAGGATGAAAACCCCTTTGTAAACCAGGAGTTATTCTGAAAAACACCCTCTCCCTTCCTTCCCTAGAATCAGCATCTCTGATATCTCCTCATTTAAATACACTCGAATAAATAAACCCAGAGGTTAATACTGTAAATATTTAAAAGGAAAGGGCTAATAACACACTACTACAGTGAAAAGTCAATTCCTGCTGGTCATTTCCCTAAAGATTGTGTTGGTTTAGGTTGTTTTACCTCGAGCACATTAAAAATACCTTGTGTGTGGCTAAAGCAAACCTGCTTGGATTTCTGAGGGGGGGGGGAAATAGGAGTTTCCCCCCAGTACCAATGGCAAAGCAAGCAAAGTAATTCTAATCTAATGAAATGCAAAGCAAATGTAGCTATTAATGTTACATCTGCTTTTAATTAACACATTCCTAACGAAAAGCACAGACAGGCCTTTGATCATGGAAATGGGCTCTTGGATACATTGAAAATTTGGGGGGGAAAAAGGCAATTGCAGAGAAAGGGACTTTAAGAAGCAAGGACTAAATCCTTGGTTAAAAGGTGCCATTTGCATTAACATGTTCCTTTTATTTTATTTCTGAGAGCATTAGCACTTCTCAGCTTTCAGAGGACACCAGTCTTAATCCAATCCCATCTCTAGAGAATTATTCATATGGTTTATCACTACCCCAAGTAATTCTACTTGAAAACGACTCTTGGATAATGATTTGGGGCATTCTGCTGAGCTCAAGCTCCCTTTTTATCTACCCAGAGCAATCTCACTACGAATCTAGGGCAAGACAACACATTAGCCTATCCTGAAAGGCTTTTCCATTCCAATTAAAATATTTAAGGGAGGGGATGCTGCTGGCAGCAAACCTAGTGACCTTAGAGAGCTTCACAGCCCTGGCCTTGGTGACACATGGAGCTGTTTGGGTGATGAGAAAAGTGCTTATCTGATATTTTATTGGTCTGTTTGCACCTAAATTCAATTTGGGTGTGAGATTATGGACTCAGGACTAGTTTTCTTCTCTCCCTACTTTTTTTCCTTTTTGTTGGGCTGTTTCTTACTCCCAGTGCTACTTTTGTTCAAGCCACAGAGTGCAGCATGTCTGGAGCACCTGAAGGCAAACCTCTGTGGGGTGTTTGTGATGAATTTATCCAAAACTGACTTCAAAGAACCACTATGTTAAAAATTATTGACGACAGCCATTAATTATGCCCATAAATTAGCATGTCCTGTTGAAGAAGAACTAAATGGGGTTTCTTTTGTGTTTTCTTCTCCATTTAAAAGCTGTGGTTTTGCATTGGGCCATTTGGAAGGCTGGGGCAGCTGGGGGGTTCACCTGGAGAAGGGAAGGCTCTCCCTGGAGCCTTCTCTAAATTAAAGAAACAGATTTCTACCACATCATAAAGCCATTTTTAAACCTCCTTGGAGTCTCCCCTGGTAACCACCTACAATGCAGTCCTTCCTAACTAACTCCTCTCAGCTCATCTTTTCCATTTGGTAATTCATTTATCATTTCCATGTCTTATTTGGTAAAAAGGAAGAATTACATCACCTTGAACTGCTGCCACGTGCCTGTCACTGGGATTATCCCTAACTAATTGAATTACAGCCTGGGAATCCCATCTAACCACATCCATATCCATACACCAGCCATTCCAAACACTGCAATTATCCCACTGAGCTTTTCCCAGCCTCTGATGCCAAGGAACATGTTGGCAACTTGAGGAAGGGGAATCTGGAGGTACCTGAGCATAAAGAGCTGTGTGGTGGTGGCTCAACCCCCCTGCTAAGGCCACAAACAGCTTTGAGCTTTAGGGGAAAGGAAAGGTTTCAAGGTGAGTCTGGGCTTTCTGGCATGAGACCTTCCTAAAAGAATGGATAAATGGGAATAGAAACAAAAGGTGGCACTGAGGCTTCACTGGAAGCTCCAGACCCTGATCTTCAGAAGTCAAAAGCTGAAGCACATACAGGTACCCAGATGATGAGTTGTAACCTCAAGTATTATGCACTTCAACTCCCCCTTTGCTTTCAGTAAGAACAACCCATCAATGAGCAGCTTCTGCCAAGGAATCTGATCTGAAATCCAATCAAAATCTCCTCCTGCTGTCACTCCAGACAGAGGCACTTTTTGCTAACAGAGCCAGCACTGACTGTATTTCCAAAATCTGGGCTTCCAGAAGCAGCATCCTCTGCCATCCTGCTGAAAGGCCCTTTCTAGGGAATGCTTATTGCACCCATTGAGGCAAATGAAATACATGTTTGTGCTTCAAATGTGAAAGGAGAATTAATGAATGTGCCCTATTTTCCCCGAAAGACTGCCAAAATGGGGCTCCCTTGTACATTATGCTATAAAACTTGTGTTTTGCAAAACTTTCAGCTACTCCACGAAGACAAAGCAACTCACGTGCCAAGGGGTTGCCTGCCCGAAATGCTTGGGCAACACTTGGGCCAGGAGATCACCTCAAAACAGGACTGCTTTTGTTTAACACGAGGAAAACTCGGGCTCAGCTCACAGTTCTTTCACTGAAAATGAACACTGTCTTCTTCTCTCCAAATAATTAATCACAGTCCCACAATAGTCTGGGTTGGAAGGGACCTTAAAGCCCATCCATCCCACCCCTGCCATGGGCAGGGACACCTCCCACCAAGCCCCGTCCAACCTGGCCTGGGACACTGCCAGGGATCCAGGGGCAGCCACAGCTAATGACTGGCAGAATATTTTTGACAACTGAAAGATGTTAAAGTGCAGGACATAAATGGTTGAAATCATTCTTATTGAGACCCAAACCCAAGCCATTCTGTGATTCTGTGATCCTAATGCCCCATATCCGAGGATCATCAAAGCTGCTGTCAGTGACAGCAATAATGAGAATATAATATCTGTTTCTTTTCAAAATGACCCAGATGATGTGAATTAATGGATGCAGAAGATGAAAGCAAGAGCATTTGAAACTCTTCCTGAGAACCTGAGTTCCCCACTAGGGCCACAATGGGCATGATTTCTGCAGTGTGTACTTTACTAATGCTCTTCTACATTTCAACCTGGAAAACCACTCTTAATTCTACTCCTCTGATCTGTCCAAGAGAAGACATTCATTTGATTAATTATTCTCAAAACAAACTGAAATGGGGATTGTATTTAACTAACAGAGTCATTACTTTTCCTTTCTAAAGGCCAGAAAAGCAGCTCAGTAGCACCGACTGCTGAAAGTGCTCAGTGCTGGAACAATAAATCACAGCCTGGTTCTCTGCAACAACAGCATTTCTTCATTGTTTTGATTTTTACTTTCACTAAAAACACAGTTTGATGCCATCCACCAACAGCAACTTCTGGCTCCTGCCTTGTTCCATTTTGCCTGTCAGCAAAGCCAGGGAGGATTCTGTCAGAAATAGCTTCGAGAAGCACAGTTGTCATTCCTTTTGCTCCTCCTTTGATAGAGTTGTCCATCTTTTCTGAGTCAAATGTTTCTGAAGGATTCAAGAGGATTCCCCTCTTCCCCCCACACTTCCCTCCCCTCTGTGGCTGCTCTTTTACACCCCTTTCTTACCCCCTTGAGTGGCACACACGAATATCTGTGCCTAAGAAATCAGGGATGTCTCTTGGAAAGCACCAGGAAGGATTTCACAGCCCGGTCACCTTTTGTAGGATGGACTCAAAATGTTATTTGACATTTGTGACTCGTGTTTCCTTTCATTTCAGACACAAACCACTCCTAAAGAATGGTGCCCTTCAGGATTCTTGATCTACTCCAGTCCCTTTGTGCAGGTCCTGTTATCTGCTCTCCACAACTCCCTGCAAGGAGGTGGGAGCCAGGTGGGTGTCAGTGGAGTGACAGGATCTGAGGAAACAGCCTCAGGTTGCACCAGGAGAGGTTTGGATTGGATATTAGGAAAGATTTCTTCATGGAAAAGGTTGTAAAGCATTGGAAGGGGCTGCCCAGGGCAGTGGTGGAGTCCCCATCCCTGCAGGTGCTCAAAACCATGTGGATGTGGCACTTGGGGACATGGGTTAGTGGTGGCTCTTGAGGATCTTAAAGATCTTTTTCAACTTCAATGATTTCCAGGATTCCTCAGCACTTCTAAAGTTCATGGATTTGACACAACTTTTGTAACCCAGTTTTTGAGCACATTAAACCTTCAGCTTAAGGTTTGCAGCCAGAAAGGAACAACCACCAAAGAGGCTGGGGGGGGAAAGAAAAGTTTGATGAAAATCTGACCCCTACCTTCCAAACTCTGCTCAGTTATGGTCTCTGATCACCCCAACCGTGCTCCCAGGGAACAGGGACAGGAGGAGGGGGAACAGCCCCAGGCTGGGCCAGGGGAAGGAGGGATATTGGGAAAAATGTCTTCACTGAAAGGTTGAAAAGGAAAGGGCTGCCCAGGGGGGTGGTCTCACCACCCCTGGGGGGGATTTAAAAGCCTTGGGGTATTTGGGGACACACATTAGTGCTTGATGATCTTAGAGGGCCTTCCCAACCTAAGTGACTCCATGGAGCAGGCAGACATCCAGGTACACATCACACTCTATTTTCCATGGCAGAGGAATTGGGTGCACACCAAACTCTCAGTACAGAAGAGGGAGCCAAAGGAATTTGGTCCAATTTGGTCTTTTCCCAAACGTGTCCCCCCCAACACACAGTGGTGCTGTGTTGGTCACAGAAAGAAATCTTTGAGAAAACCACAGCTGTTGCCACATGACTCTTTTTTTTGGGCTTTGTTTAAGAAGCCTGAACTGAGTCTTCACAGTTGATAAATTGGTGAAGCAGAAAGGCAACAATTTCCCACTTCTCTGCCATTTCTGGGCTTATTTTGGGAAGGACTGCCATGAAAAAAAGAACCTGTGGACAACTTTAATAACCTCTGATCTTCTCTATTTCATTCCTGCCACTCTAAATAGATCATGAGGGCAACAGAAAGCTGAGCAGGTCATATTTCTGTGCCCTTTCATGCATGAGCTGGAATCAGCAACTTCAAAGCTATTCCACTAATGCTTAAAGTGGAAAGAGAGGCAGGAGATCTGCTGAGAGAACAGAATAAAGCAGCTGCCTTGGCAACTCAGGCTGTCCCAAGCACAAAAAGGTGGCATCATAAAAGCAAATTTATAGGAAAAAAAAGCATTTTATGGAAAACATATTGCTTTTACTCTTGGCTATTTTTATGTCTGGTTCTAATTTGAGTCTATATATTATATTTGCTTGAATTTTATCCGGTTTTTAAAAAGCTGGCAGTTAATTTTCCTCACAAACATGTCACAGTGCAGACCTGAAATTGCTTTGCTGATGTGAGACAGAAACTGTTCTTTCCCTTTTAAAGCCTAAACATGCTGCTGCCAGGGAGTCACAAAAACTTCAGGTGTTGAACAGAAAAGAATCATCTCAATATTACCAGATCTAAAATGAAAGCTCCTGGAAAACGAGCACCCAAACCCTGGGGTTTAACTCAAAATCATCCCTTTGGCAGGAGTTGCTGGAATAGCAGGACACCATCACACTCAGACATGGATTTCAGAGGGGAAATCACCCATTCTGTGCTCACTCTTCTTGTTTTTAAGAAGAAACACAATGAAAATTAGAGCCAGTGCCTGAGCAGCTCAAGCAGCTTTAGAAGACACATATTTCAAAATCTCCTGGGAAAAATCAAAGCAGTGAGTAAATACTTGCCCACTGCAAGGCAATGTTAATTAAAAAACTTCAGTCTTACCTTAACTTTAAGCACAGAGGAAAACATCCTGGCATCTTCAGACACCCCCCCAATGTACATTTTCTTGGTAAACACAGGCACGTGGTCATTCTCATCCTTCACCTCAACAAATACCTTGGCTGTATTACCTAAGAGAGGGAAGGAAAAGGGTAAATAGAGCATTCTGGACTAATTTTGTGACAGCTCCTGAAACTCCTGTATTTACAGCCCAAAGTGACTAAGCTAAGTGGCCTTGGACATTTCAGGGATGGGGCAGCCACAGCTTCTCTGCCCAACCTGTGCCAGGGCCTGCCCACTCTAATGAAAGTACATTTGGTATAAAAATTACCAACCTGGAGGAAGTCAAGAGATTCCATGCACTTCCTTTTTTTTTTGATTTTAATCTCCCTTCATTATTTCCTCATTTGCCATCTGTTTCTGAATAAATCCTGACTTAACTTGGAGCTGAAATTCGTACCTTTAGGGAAGGATTCCCATTATCTGTTCCCCTACACTTTGCCATTAGGGCTCCCTGAATTAGCCCATGGGCAAGAAGCTGCCATGGATTTCTTTAGAAAGCAAGCAATTTGGGTAAAAGGCGTGAAAAGACCTGTAGCTTATTTTTCAAATGATGTCATACCTTGGTCACCCAGGTTTTGGTGCCATTAAACACTCCCAGGTGTTACAATGAGGTAAGGAAGGCTCCTCACCAGCAGGTCTGATTTATAGATTGGAATTATTGCTGCCTCTCATGCAGATCCTGAACAGGTGACTCAGTTCTGGTGTCTGTAAACTCATAAATGGGCACACAGCAGCCCTGGCTAAGCAGCCTCCACACCTAATTAATTTGGTGTGTTAATTGAATGCACACCTAAGCCTGTGCTCCTCCCAGAGCTGGCCTGACCCAGGGGAGCTCCACAGGTATTACCCACCCTGAGAGGTTCAACACAAATCACCACTGTTAATTTGCTTTAATTAAACAGTTTCTGATGCACCTCACTGAACAATAAACATCTCCATCCTCCTGCAAGGGAGAAACATCCAGTAAAACCCACGGACCCGGTGCCAGACAGATTCCACCACGCAGTAATCTCCACCAGCATGTGTTTCTCTCTTGCAGAACTGTATAATCCAGAAAGATTGCTGGAAATGATGATATCCAGTTCATTAAAACCACATTTGCAAGTGATAAATTGCCTCGTGGCAGAGTTGGGTTTTCCCAGCTCCTTTCAGTGCCAGGGTAATTTAAATGTTGTGCAGGTGCCATGCTGGGCTGAGTTAGTTCCACACCAGGGCTCCTTTGCAGGGGGTTTAGGAGCTGTGTCTTTAGGGGAGGGAAAGAATTAAACCCAGGCTGATTCTTGGACAGCCAAAGTCCTCTTCTGCCCACCTGATGGTCCAACTGATGGGAAACAAATGAGGACTCCAGGAAAAGAAACGAAATTGGAAAAAATCTCCAACATGTAAAATGCCATCAAGCTGTGCCTGCCCAGCAGTGAGCCCTGGGGCAAGGAGGGCAGTGGGAGCCGGGGGGCAGCAGGAGGGGCACTGGCAGCAGGTGAGGAGGGGATGGTGCCCCTGTGGCAGCCCTGGCAGGCACATCTGCAGGGCTGTGCCCAGCTCGGGCTCCTCAGCACAGCAGGGCCAGGGAGCTCCTGCAGCGGGGCCAGCGCAGGCTGCGCAGATGCCCAAGGGCTGGAGCATCTCTGGGAGCAGCAAAGGCTGAGGGAGCTGGGGCTGGTTAGTCCAGGGAAAACTGAGAGGGGTTCTCATCAATCCCTATAAATATCCCAAGGGAGGTGTCAAGAGGATGGAGCCAGACACTTGTCAGTGGTGCCCAGTGACGGGAAGAGGAGCAATGACCATAAACTCAAATCCGAAAAGTTCCACCTCAACAGGAGGAAAAGGTTCTTCCCATGGAGGTGGCACAGCTGCCCAGGGAGGGGGTGGAGTCTCCCTCTCTGGAGACATTCCAAGCCCACCTGGACGTGGTCCTGTGTCACCTGCTCCAGTGATCCTGCCTTGGCAGGGAGGTTGGACTGGATGGTCTCCAGAGGTTCCTTCCAACCCCAATGATTCTGGGATTTTGTGAATATTTATGGTACCTGCTTGTGCCCTTGTGGTGGGCTGTGTATAATGCAGATCTAGTGCCTTTTTGTCTCGTGCTGAACTGCCTCCTGCAGTTTGGGAATCCCTCTTCCAGGTGATTTTCACCTGCTAGGAGCTGCAGCATTAATCCTTGCCTGAGCAGGGCAAGCAGGAGCTGGAACAATTTCCTCAGGTGATAGCAGTGCGCTCCTGGAAATTGTCTTGGCACCCAACCATTTCAGGCTCAGGACACTGGAAATTATTTATAAAGCCACCTGGCATCAGGGACACGCTTCACAGCACCTTAACTGAGAGCAGGGGCCCCTTCTCCAGGGTGTGGTGAGTGGAAACATCAGCATCCTGGGGACATCTCTGCACCCTCGGGGCTGGCACGTCCTGCTTTCAACATGGTGTAATTACTGTTTGGGAGCTGAATTACTTGGTGTTCTGTATTTCATAGCCAGTGAAGGGATGAATTTTATTTACTGCCTCAAGAGCTGGTTATTTCATGTTTGAATAGGTATATATTCATGGAGAGAGCTTTGCAGTTACTGCCCTTGTGCTACCAAGATTTGTTTCTTCCATCCAGGGAATAAATTATCTTTCTTGAGTAAGGGGAGGCCATACAAACTGTGCTCAAAGGATGCAAAAGGGGTTTTTATATTATTATTTTTTTAAATTTCTAATCTCATGTGCCATGAAAACATTTTCATTATAAAATGCCACACTGCCTTATCCCTTCTGACAATTTCACTCCTCACAGGCCATTCTGAATAACGTGTTCTTCACAAATCTGAGAACAATGGGAGAAAGGAGTCTGCTGGGTTTTAGTCTTTTGGCGATTTGTAAAATCTCTCACAGTCACATTAGTTTAAGTAGACACTACAAAAAATTTGAAAGAAGCTCTGTAGTAAACTCTGTGAAGTGACATTGGTCTGGGTAAAGCACTGGCTTTAATTCGTAATCTATTTTATTTCCTACAAGGCTTTAAAGTTATTATTTGTAGCTATAAAGATATGCTTGACCTAGAATAGACATATTTAAATCTTATTAGGAAAAAAGATTCACTGTTTAGGTCTGGCATTACTTGGGTGACTAGTTTAGTTTTAAGCACTGACTTTACCTTGGTGAACAATGGCAAAGGAAGGAAAAATGATCCTGAGGTCCCCACACTACTTGCAATGTAAGCTCTCAGAAGGGTTTAGTAGAAAATTAAGTTTATTATGCAGCTAAAATTGACTACAACTATGAAAATGGCACCAAATGTCACTGGATTCTTTTTTGCCCTAGTTTAATAAGACAATTTTGCTTTCAGTTTGCAACTGTCACTTTAGCATGAGTTAGTGTAGCTCTGTTCTGGTGAATTTTGGTTCTGCTTTGGTTGGTTGATGGTTTGTGTTTGCTTGGGTTTTGTCACTATGGAAGAAACCCCTTTCTTCAAACATGAGAAGAAAAAGCCAATTTAATAAGATGATTTCTCTTGTGAATCTCATTATGTGTCTTCAGTAGGATGACTTTTACCTTTTTACTTGTTTTATCAGCAGGGCAGATTTTTATTTTTTTAGGTTTTTCAGAATATGGCCATGTCTGTTGAAAACAAATGAGAGTTGAAGGTCAGAGTGTCTGTTCTGTCGGAGTTGCTGTGACACGTTTTCAAGAGCTGAATCTCAGCAGCATTTAGAATCACAATAAGCAGAATTTAGTCAGAGGAGCCAAGTCAAGGTGCTGGTTAAACTTCTGGGTTGCCCTGAGTGGGGTCAGGAGGGGACTCGATGGTCCTCGTGGGTCCTTGGCAACCCTGCATTCCATGATTCTGCAATGAAATTTTAGGCTGTAGCAAAACAAACAATTCTGTTTGCCTCAGATACACTTTGGGATTTTGAGGGGTTTTTTGCTTCAAATCAGAGTACATTGAAAATAAAATATGTTGGTCAGACCGATGATGCAGCGTTTCAAAGACAGTGATATCATGGAGCTTGGGCTGTTCCCTGTATCTGATCTTCCTGTGAGGATGGTGATGATGATGATGATGGTATCTGGGCAGCTGCATTAATTTTGGGCTGGTAGAGGGACTGCTCTCTGTTGCTCAAACCTGAGGCTGTCTCTGACCATGAGGAGACAAGGAGCAGTCAGTGTGAGCCTCAGCCTCTCTCCTGCTGTCACAAACACAGGTCAGTCATGGACTCTCTGGTGTTTAAAGAAGACATCAAAGAAAACTCACTCAGCTGGGACATGGGGGAATAATGTTGTGTTCTCTTTATTAGTGCATGAAATCAGATATTGAAAAATCTGTTTGGCTTCTGCTTAAGTTGCTTCAGTTTATTTATGTGCAGAAAGAAGGTCAGTAGATCACCAGGTGGCTGGAAGATTCTATTTGACTTTCTCTGTTTGATCTCTGAGGGCCTTTGCTTCAGCTGAAACCACCCTGCAGCTTTCCTTGTGCAATCAATGCTCCTTCCTTTTCCCTCTGCTGAGAGTATCTGTGAACAAATGGGAAAATCAGGGTTGGGCTAATAATAAAGTAAAGATTTTAAAGAAATCTTTGCTAATCAAGATAATGTAGTTAAGCATTTTATTAATGAAAACTAGATCTGGTGAGCCTTTATAGATTTCTGAACTGGAGTGGCAACTGAAAATGAATAATTTTGTGTTACAGAGTGTTTTTGTGTAATTTCTTCCACTGGTCTGTTTTTCCAAAAGTATCTTTGCACATTTGACTTTACATTTTGCCCAGGTTTGCAGGTTACCAACCTGCTTATGTCTTGGGTTGATGGCAGATGGAAAGCAGTCCTTCCCACATCTCCAAGCAAGTGCCCAGCCACCTTACAGGAGGAAAAATAAAGCTCTGCAGGGGCCATGAAGTCTTGGCTATCATGACCAAGTCTGGGCTATCATGACCACAACCTGCTCTGCTCGTTGTAATCACTGCATCATTGTCAGCTTTGGGCTTTGTGTTGCACCCTCACACATTGTGATGTCCATGGAATCATCATGAAATCCCAGATTGGTTTGGGCTGGGAGGGACCTTAAAGACCATCCATTCCACCCCCTGCCATGGCAGGGACACCTCCCACCAGCCCAGGGTGCTCCAAGCCCCGTCCAACCTGGCCTTGGACACT
>JAWWEE010000159.1:4444744-4457081 GCA_035221455.1 Xenops minutus | reverse complement strand
CTGCAAGGGGCTCTCAGGTGTCCCTGGAGCCTTCTCTTCTCCAGGTGAGCCCCCCAGCTCTCCCAGCCTGGCTCCAGCCCTTGGAGCATCTCCATGGCCTCCTCTGGACTCGTCCAGCAGGTCTCAACTTCTCTCAAACATTTTTTTTTTAAATTGTTCCTCAACAACAATTATTTCAGCAGTGAGATTGCTTTACTCAACACAACGAGCACAGGTAACTGCAGCCCCAAAGCTGACTTAGGAAGGAGATATTTGCAGGAGACTTCAAAACCACAGGACAGAAAGCACCTCGTGTCTGTTTGAGAGCCTCAATACAACTCTTTAGCCATTATTTTCTGTCTTCCAGTTTCCCCCTACAGATTACTACCAGAATGCAGTACCAGGACATGCATTTTTTTCCAACTTTTTCAAAAGAAAAAAGCAAGTTGCCCTTCAAATTCCTGTGCATAATGGAACAGTCTTCCAAGGCAAATCATGGTAATCAAACCATGCTTGAAAAAAGCAAAGCACCACACAAATGAGCTTCCCTACCCCCAGTGTTCATGCAGTGTGTTCTGTTTCAGCAGCAATGCTGGCAAATGGAATCCTGAGCTAGCAGTGCCCTTGCCCCTGCCCCAAGGACCTCAGAGAAAAGGCAAAGAGAACTTACTAAATGAAACAAGCTCGGAAGGCTCTCCTAAGGGCTTGCAGAACAGCATTTCTGTTCCTGTCCTTAATTTCACTGTGTTTCCTAACCAGGGTTTTTGCTTTACGTTTCTATAATCAAGGCAAAGGCAGGTATATGAAGGGCTTGTCTCCCTGGGAGCAAAGTGAAAAGCTCTTTAACAAACTCTCCATGTAACAGTGTCAAGGCTCAGATCTATTTGGTTTCTGATGGCTAATTTTCATTATTTTAATTCCTAATTATTTTTAATGAGATGGCTCAGAGGAAACCCTCAATCACTGTCCAAGGGAAGACACTCAGCAAGGTCAAGCAGCCTGAGCAGAAACAAACACAACAACTTGAATAATCCTGTGTTCTGCCACCAGGGAGCTGCCTGACCATCTTCCTTCCCCCTTGCCCTCCTAAAACCTCCTCCCATCCAGCAGATCCATCACTTGAGGACTTCTATCTGTTTAAGCCTCGCAGCTCAAACAAACAGAATCATCTCCAAAAACGAAAACGCTACTGAAGGAGCAGATAACTAAATTCCAGTGTGGGGGGCCAACATGGAACACCAAGAGCTCTAAAGACACCTGATGGGCTGCAGTGGGAGGTGTCCCTGCCATGGAAGGTCTCGAAGGTGCCTTCCAACCCAGACCTCTGTGATTCCATGGGGACACAGTGAAGTGACTTTGGGTAGCAGTCTTACCAATTTTATAACACTAATTAATTATCCCATCTAAGGGTTGTATCCAATCTAATCATTGTCCAGCCCCAGAAACTCCCCAGATCCACCCCCCCAACACACCTTTTCTGAAATTGAGTTGGGGGTCTCAGGACCCCTTGTACTTCATCATCTTCATGTCACTTTCCTTTATTGGAGCTTCTCTGAGGTTTCTGGGCCGCCTTTCTTGTTTTGACTACAATGATATCTTATTATCCTGGTTTGGGTACATGACTTTCAGGCGAGATGTTCTAGCTATTCTCTTCTCCATGTCACAGAGACCAAGGAGTGTGTCACAGAGGTCAGAAGCTGTTTGCTGCTACTTCAGAACATAAGAAACTATATAGCTATATAAAAATCTACAAATAAATGAAATCCTAAGGCAACACCACAGCCAGAGATGAGGCTTCAGTTCAGGCTGCCCTTCCAACCACCACTACCCTATGGAGTTTGCAACTTTCAGCACTGCCCTTGCGTCTGCCAACCCTTCTTCTCTTCATTCCCACCGTCCTGAAGGCCATTTGCAGCCCCTGTGCCAGGGCACTGCCCTCTCCCAGCACACCAGTTCCTCCACAGAAGGGTTCCACAGCACCTCACACCCGGCTCTCGTGCTCCGAGTCACCCGAGGGACTCGCACACTCACAGCGTGGTTTGGGTTGGGAGGGACCCTCAAAGTCATCCAGTCCCAACCCCTGCCACGGGCAGGGACACCTGAACAACAGGCTAAGGAGCATTTAGGACACCTGAAGTCCTGCACCCCTCACTGCAGGGGAGGTTTATGAGGCTGCAGCAGCTCTTTCAAATCTCTCTTCAACAACATTTCTGCCAAGCCCCACATTCCTACACTCTCAGCCTCACACACGTTCACAGTCAGAGGCACAAAGGCAGGCAGAGCCATCAACAGTTGCCTACAACCTCCCCCTACGAAACAAAATTACCTGCAAACCCAAAATAACTGCTCATGCTGCCTATATCCCTAAAATCCAGCTAAATCAACCCTCTGAATTAGCTGGGAGCAGTGTCTGAAGAGGATCACGTGGCTGCAAGGTCACATCAGCTGCTTCCAAGTTTAATAATAAAAACAGCTTGCCCCCCAAAGCCCTAAAAATTTCAGTGATTTTAACCAAAACCAGGTCTCCTGCAACACTTGGGAGGGGATTTGTGTTCCCAGTAACAGAGCAGAACTTCGAGAAGAGTTCAGCAACATAGTCCTACCTCTCCAGGGACAGGGAGAGTCTTACCCTGACACAAAAACTAAGGGAGGAGCCCTGCAGGGGGAACACACTCACCTGGAAAAAAACCAGCCAACCTGGACCTTCCTGGGCAAACAAACAAACAAAGAGCCCACCTGGCCCTTCCTGGGGACAGAGCTCTGTGAAATAGCTGTCATCTCCCCCTGAGTGCTCCTGCAATTAAACTGGAAAATAAATCCACTTCAATATGCTAATCAGCAGCTCTTCTTCCAGCTGCTGCAGGAACAGCCCATCACCACTCTGAGTTAGTTCACAATTTATCTTATATTCAAGGTTGCTTTTATATAGTCAGATAAACTGTTTGGTTTGTTTTTATTTCAACACTCATAAGGAGTGCAACTGGCAACCTCAAACACCTCACTCAGTTCCCAGCAGATACTCACCCCAATCTAAAAGACTTTCATAGAGTTCTACCCACTAACTAGTGAAGGAAATTATTTTATTTGTCAACAGAATAAAATTTCATTCTTTAATTTGCAACTGAAACAAAGATCCGACTCTAACCATTGTCAATAATTGTGGAAGGCACAGCATCAATCCCTTACTCTCCTTGGGCTGCTGCAAGAACACAGCATTAACTCTTAGATTATGTTTTATTCCTGGTTATTTGTCCAAACTCTTCCTGAATCCAAAAAGTGGAGTATCCACAACATCTTAGAGCAAGCTTCATTTGAATCTAGTCATGGCTTGTTCACATGGAACCCCTTCAGCAGCAGCATCCAACCATTCCCTACCCTCTGGGACTTCAATAAACCACTTCAGCACCCCTAAATATTGCAGGCAGCAATTTATAGCATGTTCTGATGCACTTCAGGGACTGTGTGCTGGCAAGACACAAATGGTAATATGGAAAACTCTTCCAGGAGCCACTAAAGCCACTTAATATTTGATAAACACGTGATTATAGAGAAAACCTTGGAGAGCTCAACATCAAAGGATGGAAAGACAACCTCTGTAGGAACGAGGCAACAACAAGTCATTTGGTACCACAAAAAGCCTGACCCAGCAAACAAGTCCCAATTATTTTCCAAAGAGTGGGAGCAGAGTCCAAGAAAAGCCTCAGTGAGCAGAGGGCAGTTTGCTGGTACCTAAAGCAGAGCTAAAAGCCTGTATTGGTTACGGTTTTTTCTTCCCCTCTGCATTTTATAAGCATTTTAATTTTGCTCTGGGGAGAATAAAAGAAAGACAACATTCAGCGACAGTCTTCATATCAAGCTTACTCTTTTCTTCAACCATGGCCCTTTTTTCCATCCATGGTGAGAGAGCAGGAAAAAAGAGCTTGTGAAAGAGGGTTTAGAAAGTCAAAGGTGGAGGCAGGTTGAGAAAGTTGGGGTGTTCACCTGGAGACCAGAAGGTTGTGTGGAGACCTCACAGCACCTTCCTGGATCTGAAGGGGCTCCAGGGAAGCTGGAGAGGGGCTGCTCATCAGGGACTGGAGAGACAGGACAGGGGGAATGGGTTCAAACTGAAAGAGAGGAAATTTAGGTTGGATATAGGGAAGAAATTGTCCCCTGGGAGGGTGGGCAGGCCCTGGCACAGGGTGCCCAGAGAAGCTGTGGCTGCCCCTGGATCCCTGGGAGTGTCCAAGGCCAGGTTGGATGGGGCTTGGAGCACCCTGGGCTGGTGGAAGGTGTCCCTGCCCATGGCAGGGGATGGGATGGGACAGGCTTTAATGTCCCTCCCAACCCAAACCATGCCATGATTCTAAAGTATTTTTTCCCTATTTTTTTCTCCAAGGTTAAGCCCATAAAACACTCATAAAAAGCCTCTACAGTGAGAACCACCAAGTCCAGCCCTCATGCCTGAGTCACTGATAATACCGTGGCCATCTGAAATAACAGATTATTAAGCCATTAATCAAGGACACAGACACTTGATTTCTGCCTGATCACTGGCTGAAAATTAAAGAGAGCTGCTGTGTGTGGCACACACAAGACACGTGAAGGCACAAAGCCAGACACCTGCACTAAGTCACTTCCTGAGATGCTGCCAGAACAGCAAGAGCCAGGAAGGCAGTTTCAGCAGGCCCTGACTAAGAAAGATGATCTCCTTTAAAAACTGTGACCCTAAAGGGCTTGGCAATATCTATTCCACTTAGAGTGTAGAGCTCCAGATTCTTGAGTTGTCTGTTCTTGTGCTGGGAACCAGCCCCTCCTACCCAAGGGAGCGTGGCCTGACAAAAACCAGCATTGAGATAACAAAAATAAAGCACATTCCACGATCCAAAAAAAGGGCACATAGAAATATTTCTAGCATAAATTAATCCTGGCTTTTGCTGGATGGAAGTATGTTGTAGAAGGATGTAAGAAATTCACCTTGGTTGTGTTGTATTTTTCATCAGGTTTAGACCAAAGAATGGGGCTCCTAAGTAGCATATTTTTAATATGTACCTATATATATTTGGAATATAGGGCTATTATAATGCCTTCAGATTGAACTGCAGTTCATTAACAGAGCACAATGAACTCACATTTGCCCTGTGACACACAGACTGTCATTCTTAGATTAGGTAAAGACTGGCTGGTGATGGGACAAGCTCCTGGCCCAAGAGAAGGTTGCCTTTCACAAACCCCCCACATCCCAAGCCCAGTGAGAGCTCCAGTCCGTGGCTTTTACAGCCTGGAATCCCCAGCAAAGCTCTCTGGAGCTGGGAATGCACAGGGAAAGCAGGAGAGTGTTCTCCCTGTTGCATTCTGCAGTTCAGCACTGGCTGAGCTAAAGCACCTCACATCTCTATCTGCCTGAACATGTGTTGCTTTTTCCATTTGCACTTCATTCTCAGAAAAGCCCCCATTTCACAAAGGAAACAGCCCTGGGACTCACCTCCACTGTCATACCACAGGAAACACTCACAGGGTGGGGAAAAGCCATGAAAGGATCTCTAAAAAAACACAATTTCCAGGCTGATGTTCCTAAGAAAGAGCTCCACACATTTCAAGGGAGCAACCAAGCAAGCCAGTTCAGGGCAAATAGCCAGCCCTGGTTGCTGTGAGCCAGGATTCAGCACTCCAGCTGTGCCCCTTCAGAGGAGCTTGGCATCACCTTAACGTGGGGCTACATTGCTGGACACTGAAAACACCACAAGAAGGGCTTTCACGGGCTCTTCCCCACAGAAATCCCTAATTGTACAAGCTGGGAAGGAACAGCAGCAAACCTGGGCTCGGTTCAGACGTATTTGTGATGTTTCTTAAACCTGCAGAGTTTCTGAGTTAAGCACTGCTCCAAAATGTACAGTGAAAGATGATCTGCCTGGGGCTGAACTTGGGTTTGGTTTTGTTTTCAGCAGGACAAAACACGAGGCGGATGGATCATCGAGTTCAAAAGGGACACAAATCAATTAAGACTATTATTGTAACCTCCCATTCCATTGCAGAACATGCACCCAGAAAGGGAAATTTATTTTGAAGCTTTATTTTGCCATTCTTCCCCTCCCCCCCCCCTTTTTTTTTTTTTTTAACAGATATAATATCTATAAAGGGTTTGCCACGTGAAAATTGCCCTGCAAGTGCTGTGGATTGCTGTTTTATTTTTACAGCTTTAGAAAAATGCAGACCCATCCCTCTTTTAGGCAATATGGTTTTACATTGAAATAACTTCCCATTTTACAAGCAGTTTTGGAGTTGACAAGAGTCTTTAAAATCATACTTGTGCCTGAAAACACTGTAAAGCACATAAAAATATGATACTATGCCAAGCAGCATCTAAAATTGCTATTACCAAAAGTAATTTTTAAGACCATTAAAAAGCCCTGGATGAGACAAGAAAAGCTGCAATATCTTCCAAAGTGCTCGAAATTCCAAAGTTTAATAAACCTGCCTTTAACCACTCCTATGCACCCAGCATTCACATTTCACTTGAATTTCAATAATTTTTGAAATTGCATTTTCCCTCTTATGCCTGTAGTGCATTTAAGACAGAACTGTTAGAGAGGAGAATGAAAAATACTTAATATTGGGAATTACAATTCGCTTACAGTACCAGGAGTCAGTTTAAAGTAAATTTTGACTGCTGTATAAAAGCAAACATTTAACCATCAGTACAAGCAGCTGGAGATACTCCTAACCTTTCAAACTGTAGAAATTTCTTTAAAAGCAAATAAATTAGCACTTATTAACTGAAACTTGAGAGAGGCACAGCTAAACTTGTAGATGAGTCAATAATATTCGGCTTTGCCCCGTTCCTAAAGGGTAAAATCATGAGTTTTAGGCTTCAGGTTCAATATTGACATTGAAAACCTTATTTAATCATCAGGCTTCTCATCTTGCCCTGAAGAGTTTCCCCTTTTTCAGTCCAGAATTTTATTTATCTACAGCAAACACAGACAAACATCAGTTTGTGTTCCACAGAGCTGACTGATTAGCTCAGGCAAGAGAAAGAAGCAATAATAGGAAGAGACAAGATGAAATTTGGAATTTTGCCATATACACTGGAATATTTTCATTTTTTTAAAACACATGGAAAACTTTAAAACCTTCCATTGCCACATGAATGCCACAGAACTGTATTTTTTCACACTATGGTTGAAGTGACTTCCTTTAAAAGGCAGCACTTTAAAAATTAGACTAGAAAATAATTTTATAGACACGAAACCTCAAATTCCCTTTGGATTTTCAAGACTCCAAACCCCTATTCCTCAACAGCAGCAACATCCACGTTGTTAAGCAGAAACCAAGAGTGGAGTTATCAGAATCTTTGAGTGGTGGAACAACCAGCAGCTGTTCTGCTGAAGTCCCCTCTCCCAGGCTGGAAATATTCCAAGGGTTCCAGAACCTTCCACCAGATGTGCCAACCTCCAGCAGGTCACCCATGGCCACCCTGCCGACAACAGGCTGCGCTAATTAACCTGCCACTCCTCCCACTGTTTATGCTGTAGGTAATTAAGCAGCAATTTGGGGACCATTTACATCTCGTGCCTATAAATACCTCGCTCCTGACATCTCTAATGAAGCCACTGTTGAGCCCCATCTTCCTGGAGTTTAATCAGGACATCAGGCATGGGGGTGACTTTGACACTCTCCATGGAAAGCAAGGGGAGTGAGACAAGCCCTGGCCTTGGAGACACTCAGCTCCTTCAGCTCCTCGAGTTCTCGCTCACATGGGCAGAAATTAGCCAAATATAATTCCACAACTGCACCTTAATTACAACAAACTTTGCTCCTCTCTCCCCTGGCAAACACAACCCTGTCTGGAGGATGTGCTGCCACATCCCATGGTCATGGGACTGCCCCGAAATATCCAGCACAAACCAGAGCATCCCCCACCCCATCCTGCAGGAACAACCCCCTGCATGACTGAGGACTCCTCAGGGTGTTTGCACATTTAAAATATGGACCTTGACAAGGTGTCTTAAATAAATCATGACTTAATTATGACTGAACACCGCCCTGAAGTAAGAAGGACACCGTGGTGGGGCTTTGAAAGCGGAAGGGTTTAGATATTTCAAGCAAAAGATATTGTATCCAACATTAGAAGGAAAAGAAGTCAAGCCAAAAAAGGGCCAACTCCCGGGGTTGAAGCCCCCAAAGGGCCAACTCCTGGGGCTGAAGCCCCCAAAGGGTCAACTCCTGGGGCTGCACAGAGGATGTTGACACACATTCAGGGATGCAAAAGTTAATCAGCCAAGGATGTGGAACATGCCTCCTCCACAGCCTGAAGCACAGGTATGAAGCTGGGAGGGGAGAACAGGTTCCAAAACCACACAGAAGGTCCTTTTCCCCCCAAAAAAAAAAGGGAAGGTATCTAAGATATTGTGCAATTCTTGGATGCCACCTGAGCCACAGCCACTTGCACATTCTTCATCCACGGAGCAGGCAAAGCAATAAGACTTCACAGGGAGTGTCATCCTTTGAAGCACCTCGTTAATAAATTATGGTCCAGTGGGTTCAATAATTGCAGCCTGAGCTGCTTTCTGACCATCACAGATCCAGCCTGAGCCTGAAGAGCCTGAACCTGAGATAATTAGGAAATAAATAAGGACTTCAATGCTGAGCAGCCACAGAGAGTTATTTGTTGTTCTGCTGGTGAGCTGCACTCTTCTGATACCTGTTTTGTTGAGCAACATAATAATATATCTCAAACTTATAATTAAAATTTTCCCCCATCTACAGTGATAATCAAACAAGTTGTTACACTGGGTGTACTTCAGCTTCCTGTGCCACAGTTTATCATGCTCGTTTTCAGGCAAAAGCACAAAATATCTCAATTTATTAAAAACCAACCAAACAAACCAACCAAAAAAAAAAAGGGGGTGGGGGAATGAAAAGTCAGTGCTTTCTTCAGAATGTATTTTAGAAAAAACCTTTTGGTGAAAAGGGTCAGGGTGGAACTTCAGTCTCTCTTTTGAAGCATCTGTTTAATAAGCAAACCACCATCTGAGATGGAAGAGCAGGTCTGGAATCATCTGTTAGTCCTGCCAGAATCTCCTTATTCTCATGTTTGGAAAGCTTGGGTATTACTCATTTAAAAATGGACTGGAAATTGTAAAATAGTGACAGGCTTTCTTTGCCTTTGAACCCATTTAAGGCATATTTTGTTAAATGTAAAGTTTTGAGGTATCTCCTCTGTAGAGGAACCGTGTGAGGGAGGAAGTTTGGGATGAGACCAAGCACTGTTTGTTGGATGTTTTTAGGAGTTCATTTTTTCACAGCGAGGATGAAGTTCAAACAAGGCTCATCTGCTGTCTGAAACCTTTATCCTCAAACAACAGACAAATTGCAAGAAGAGAGTCACTAGATTCGTGCTACATTGAAAAAGACATTTCATATCTCCTGCAATATTGATTCCAAACACTAAAAATATTTACTCTCCTTAGAAAACAGGTTCAAAAAATAAACACCTTATAGGACATCTACTGATTACCATCAAAATCTCCCTGTCTGTCACTTGTTCCAGGAGAGCTGAAGGCATGGGAAAAATACCATTCCCTCAAAGGCAGCAGTGGTACCTTTGTGCTTCCCTAGATACAAACAGGCTGCCCAGGGAGGGTTGGAGTGCCCAGCCCTGGAGGTGCCCAAGGCAGGACTGGCCGTGGCACTCAGGGACAAGGTGGGCATCGGGCACAGGGGGGGCTCCCTGGGCTGGCAGGGCTTTTCCAACACAAATGGTTCTGGGATTCTTTGAAATGCTTATAAAAATAGATATTGAAAAGGATGGTTATTGGAAGACGAGAAACACAAGACTACTTTCTCCTTCTCTGGTTCTTTATGTTGCCCTGTCTCCCAGCAAAGCCTGTCTGCCCTTCTTGACCTTGTTCCCTGGCCTTGCAATGCTCTGGGTTGCTTTTCCTCCAGTAATGTGTTTAATCACCCTGGGGTTTAAGTGCTAAATAGTTGTAAGTGTGAGACAGTTCAGGAGACTGTTCAGTAGACAGCAATTTCTCTAAAAAGCTTATTCTGGGAAAATGTTTTCTTGACAAAACAATAACAGTTCTATAACATATTTATGGCTGGGTTTGGGAACAGATCAGCCAAAGCCTAACAAAAAAAGTAGTTCACTCAACTTCTGGAAAGTTTTTGTTGGCACCTAGGAGGTGGAATATAATTGTTTTGGTGCTGTTAATAGCCATTCTTAGGGGTCTTATCCTGATCTCCCTCCCCCAAAAAAGCAGTGGAGCATCAGCCAAAGACTGGGATTCTGGTAAACTAAAAGAAAGAGGGGTCTGCATAAGAAGTGGAAATGAAGAATAGGAAGAAAGGAAACCAGAAGTTGAGTCTAATCAATCTGTAGCTGCATAAAATCAATGTAATTGAATAAGCCTGAATTTCATACTCGTGCTGCTGGGTGTGTATATGTAGCACTAAGTTGCTAATTACTAATAATTACTGATCCTGAGTTCAGGATATCGTCCTTTCTCTGGAGCAGAAGAATTCTGATGTGCCCCAGCTTTGTCTTAAGTAGCCCATCTGCAACAGGCAGTGTTGCCTTAGAAACAGAGGTTGGTGTCATCCCTGGAGACAACTTTCCTACAACCTCAGGGGTTAAATTCCCACTTTATACATGGAAGGAGAGAAAAGAAAGCTTTGTCACTGACTTAATTTATTTTCTCCTCTTTTTTTTTTTTCTTTTCCTAAAGGCTTTTGATAGGGAGGGTGACCCCATAAGATACCTCATTCAGAATGGAGATCCTCAACAAGTTTTTAATCTCTCTCAAAGGTAAGTGGAAAACCCTTGGCAAACAGACTTGTACCTTCTCAGTCAAGTGAATGTGTGGGCAGAGTGAAAGGAAAGGGTTACAATCAGACATCTTCAGCTGCAACTTAGACACAAATGAGAGCTCTGTGAGCCTTATTGCACACTGGAGTTTTTCATAGGGGACCATTTATTTATTTGAAACACTTCAGGAAGGTAAAACTCACTGAAGTGGAAACATTCTATTTAAAAGAGTGACCAGGGATTAATTAAACCCTTATACCTGCCAGCTCCTGACTAATGACAGGGACAATTTTTGCTTTAGTTTCCTGCCTTCTTGCAGTTTAGCCTGTATTCAAAAAGCCTTTTGAGTATTGTTTTAAAGCCTCTTTTCATTAAATTGAATTCTAACTGAAATAGAGTAAGAAACAGAGGGTGCCTTATGAAATTATAAGCACCAGATCTGTCTGTGCCTGTCCCACCACCCCTTTCTTTATTGTACCTATGATTAGGTATTAATGACCTGTGATTAGGTATTATTTACCTACTATTAGCTATTATTTACACTCCAAAGTATCTTTTTCCCTTGCAGAAGAAAGGGAAGGTGGTGAGATGGCTCCCCATGGTAATGATGGCACAGAAGTGACCTGGGGCTAATTTGTTCATGGTGTATAATTGCAGCAAGTTGTTCTAAGGAGTTATCCCTGCCATAGGGCTGGAGCTATCCCTGCCTTAGGGCTGGAGTTATCCATGGCTTGGGGCTGGAGTTATCCCTGCCTTAGGGCTGGAGTTATCCCTGCCTTAGGGCTGGAGTTATCCATGGCTTAGGGCTGGAGTTATCCCTGCCTTAGGGCTGGAGTTATCCATGCCTTAGGGCTGGAGTTATCCCTGCCTTAGGGCTGGAGTTATCCCTGGCTTGGGGCTGGAGTTATCCATGGCTTAGGGCTGGAGTTATCCATGGCCTTGGGCTGGAGTTATCCATGGCTTGGGGCTGGAGTTATCCATGGCTTAGGGCTGGAGTTATCCATAGCTTAGGGCTGGAGTTATCCCTGCCTTAGGGCTGGAGTTATCCATGCCTTAGGGCTGGAGTTATCCATGCCTTAGGGCTGGAGTTATCCATGGCTTGGGGCTGGAGTTATCCATGGCTTGGGGCTGGAGTTATCCCTGCCTTAGGGCTGGAGTTATCCATGGCTTGGGGCTGGAGTTATCCCTGCCTTAGGGCTGGAGTTATCCATGGCTTGGGGCCGGAGTTATCCATGGCTTGGGGCCGGAGTTATCCCTGGCTTGGGGCTGGAGTTATCCCTGCCTTAGGGCTGGAGTTATCCATGGCTTAGGGCTGGAGTTATCCATGCCTTAGGGCTGGAGTTATCCATGGCTTAGGGCTGGAGTTATCCATGGCTTGGGGCTGGAGTTATCCATGGCTTAGGGCTGGAGTTATCCCTGCCTTAGGGCTGGAGTTATCCCTGCCTTAGGGCTGGAGTTATCCATGCCTTAGGGCTGGAGTTATCCATGGCTTGGGGCTGGAGTTATCCCTGGCTTAGGGCTGGAGTTATCCCTGCCTTAGGGCTGGAGTTATCCCTGCCTTGGGGC
>JAWWEE010000159.1:4396348-4407205 GCA_035221455.1 Xenops minutus | reverse complement strand
TCCCAGAGCTGGGTGGGCACAGTGCTGTGCCAGGTGCTCTGGGATGGCCCTGCTGGGGCAGGAGGGGGCACCAGATGAGCCTCACTGTGGTCCCTTCCAGCCTGACCCAGTCTGTGAAAAGGCAAGACTTTCCTGCTGAGCATTAGTGAGCGAGGATAGCAAGAAGATCATTCACTTCAGAGAAACCATCATACAATGTTCAGGGACAAGAGAATTCAGGCTGTCTGAATGTTCCCAGCGAAGCAGCTTATGAATATGAACAGCCCAACACTGTCACCACCACACCAAATCAAACCACGAAAGGCTGCAAGAGAAAACCCACTGAAATTAAGAAATGTGTTTGTTGCCAGGAACCTGTCTCTCTCCCCAGAAAGTTACATGTATAAATTAATTGTAAACAGTATATTTTGCACTTCAAAGATGCACCAATGACACTATATTTCAGGGCACACATGTTCTTGTATCTTCACTGAGGTAAACACTCATTAGGACAGTGACAGAAACCCTTGCCTTGCCCCAAGTCATCAGCTGCAATCCAAGGAAGTACATCTATGCATGACATCAAAAATCAGACACACAGACCCTGGAAAATGATAATCCATACCATTTAATCTCCAGTTTCAACCATTCCCCTCTAATATGCATCTCCTGCATTTCTCCTTCTTACTATCACAAGAACTACTGAAAGAGGATACATCAAATTTTTGACCAGCAAAATTCAAAGGACTGTCCTTCTTTTGGCAGCAGACATTTGTGGATTTTGGATGTGTAGATGATCACCTGTATCTGAAGAGCAATTTTAACCCAATAATCAGAGCTCTGAAACTTTTTATGTTTTGATGAGTTTTGCCCATCTGCAAAAAGAGCAGCTACACGTGATCCATATATCACACCACATTAACTGAAAATGAGATCTATAAAGCAGCTGATGCTTTGGGTTTTCTAATTAAACACAAAGTACACACTCAAATCTGCTCTGTACACTCCCAGCAAGCCAAGAACAGAGAGAGAGAGGGGAACAGATCCCCTTCCACAAGCAACAACCCATTTCATACACAAACTATTGTCCTTCTGGAAGAGATGTGCTTTGGATGAATAGGAAAAACATCCCTTCCTGGCCAAGGTCTCGCACACTGCAGCGACTGTATCATGCACTTGCTTGTTTCCAGCATGATCATTAGTTAATTTGTGCCTCATCTACACAAACAGCTCCCAGAAGCACGGATGATGCATTTTCTTTCATGAAAATAGGTAAGAGTTTGGACTTTCCATCTGTCTCTGCTCTCCCCTTTGTGCAACGAACACCAGACCTGCTCAAAAATGCAACTGTTCCTCTTGTCGTGCACACACAACAGCACAGAATTCCAGGATGGTCTGGGTTGGAAGACCATCTCATCCCATGGGCAGGGACACCTACACTAGCCCAGGTTTCTCAGAGCTGCATCCAACCTGGCCTTGAGCACCTCCAGGGATGGGGAGCCCTTGGTAAACAAATGTGGATTAATCCAAGGTTAGTGCAGATACTTCTGCATTGGTGGACAGCTGCCTTCCCAAGTTGTTCCTAAAATTAAGCCCCATATGTTTTCCTCCCCTCCTTTTTCCCTTTTCCCAAAGGCCACCTTGCTGGGAAAGTGACTCACAAGAGTCAGGAGCCTTGAAGAAAGACAGTCAAAGTTTTCAGATCGGGGGGACAGATCCACATCAGCAAGGGCAGTAACAGGAGGAGAATTAAAACCACTTCAGCCCAAGCTCTGGATCAAGAAGCACCCCCATGGCTGAGAGCTCAGAGACACACGGACACTCTTCACAAGGAAACCAGGACCAGGATTCAAGCAGAGATGCAACTCCAGAAAAAGAATACAGATAGTAAAATTAAGAGAGCTAGAACAAAATACTGTATGAGAAGAGCAGCTGGGTGTGATATAATTACAAAATAATAAGAAGAAAACACCAACCTGAGCAGCTGCACTGCAAATACAGAAAGACCAATGCTGTAGGGGCAGCACAACAGAAGTCCTGAAATCAGGATGTGTAGTAAGAAGGAAACATGACAGCCATTCCTACAGGTAGAAGGAACAGCCACTCCAAAGGTTTCCCCTACTAGAGACTCAGGAAATAAAATTATCTGTACCTTCAAGTAACACTTTCTAAACACCTCTGACTGAACACTTAAAACCAGGGAAGCAGAAACACCAGGTTTTCTTACAGCAATAAATCACAGAATGGTTCAGGCTGAAGAAGCCCTGTAAGATAGTTAAGTGCAACTGTTCCCCCAGCACTGCCGAGGCCACCACTCATCCACGTGGCTTTTAAATCCCTCCAGGAATGGTGACTCAACTCCACATTGCAAATACAAGGTGGTATTTGAAACAGTGCATCATTAAAACCATGCTGAAAATGAACAGATGGAAGCTGAAGAAAGAAAAAGGTATTTTAGTTCCGCCTTTCATAGAGCAATATCCTATTTCCATGAGAAGGAATATCCAAACAACAAATCCTGGCTGGCACTGCTACACAGCTTGCAACAGGACTATTATTACCTTAGCCTAGTTGCAAGAGATTTAAATTAGCAGATTCAATTAAGTTTGTGCAAAATAAAATCAAAACCAACTATCGCATGGGTATTTCCCTTTCACAAGGTGTTATTCCCAGTAAAAGTCACAGAGGGAATTATGTTCCTTCTCAACGACCCTAATTAGGTTTTCATGACAGTGCTGGAGGGGGGTGGGTGCACCTGCATTCCTGCCCAACCTATACACTCCTGCACCTCCCATTTCATTTACAACCTCATCCAAACCCCAATTTATCTCTTTAGAGAACAGCATTTCAATCCACCTTTGTCAGAAACCAAAGCAGGCACACTTGGCGCTCCAGTGTCAAATATTTGTGGGGCAAACCAGGAAACCTTCGGGTGCAGAGAGAGCCAAGAGTAACAATCATTGTCAGCAAACCAAAAGGCATCAAGCACTTGGACACAAACACACAGGTCACACCCCCAGCTCCAGGAACAGCTCAGTGCGCCCCAATCGAGCAGGAAATCCCCAAGTGTGTCGTGTCAGCAACAAAGGGAGATCTTGGCAGTCCTGCCCTTCCTGTCACCACCCCACCCTCTCCTGCTCTGGTGATCGATGACTGAGCTTCCCCAAACAATGATGGATGAGTGTGGCAGTCTTTCTGAGTCCATCCAGCAGCCTTCCAGTTCCTAAATTTTCCCTTTTCAGATCAACTTGTACCGTCTACAGACACATCCTGCAAACTCCTCAAAAACATCCTGCAGAAATTGGGTCCCTGAGCGCAGCATCTGCAAGGTCTTAAGGGGCATCTTGGCCTCAGAGAAGTTTGACCCAAGAGCAGGGGCATGAAACCTCAAATATGACAGGAAGCCTCTGCCTGCAAGCAACAGAGCAATGAAAGGGGGAGAGAAAAAACCCACAGACACCTGAGGAAACATCAGGCAGCGAGACATCCCTGGGGAGAGCCAAGAGCCAAGCTCTGCAGCTCCAGCTGCCTCCTCACCCCTGTGAAAAGGCTCCAGAGAGTCCTGCAGCCCCAAACCTGTGCCTTGTCTCCAGAATGGGATGCAACACAAGGTTTTAAGGATCATCTAAGAATATGCTGTTAATAGCACTCAACCCAGCTGCACTTCCATCAGCCACTGAAAACATGCACAGAAGGGAAGCATCAGCAATGGTTTGGGGTTGTATCTTTAAAGAGCTGCAGAGAATGAAGCCAACATGGTAAAAACCTCCAAGACTCATAGGCAAGAGTTAAACACATCGAGCTGCTTTGCTAAGGCAAAGATAGTAAGGAAAGGGCAAACAAATAAAAATACATGATAAGTGGAAGTCAATACCTTAAAATGCAATCTAAAAAAAACCAGAACAAACAAATTGGTTCAATGAGTTTCATGTCCTTTTCAAAACTCTTCTCTTATTAATAGGGCTAATAAAATTTGGCTCCAACAAAGCAATAACCCATGCATGAAAAATGGGAAGCATAAACACAGCTAATGTGTGGAGATGGAAAGGTGAGCACACCCACACTTAGGAAACCCACCAGACTGAAATAAAGCTCCATTCACAATAAGAATATTAATTCTGGATTAACTTACTGCTTTTTCTTTTAATATGCATGGCAGATTTAGGCTAATATTTGTATTTACCTGAGGAGAAAACCAGCTGTATCAACTACTCAAGATGTGGCTGCTTAGAACACAAATTACCCCTTTGGGAAAGGACGATCAACCAGCAGAGGGTACAATGCAAAAGTAAACAAGGGATTTTTCCCTTTCAAAGCAAAGCAGTCATGCACAACCCTCCCCTGCCTGCAGCCCCTGCCCGCAGCCCCTGCCCGCAGCCCCTGCCCGCAGCCCCTGCCCGCAGCCCCTGCCCGCAGCCCCTGCCTGCAGCCCCTGCCTGCAGCCCCTGCCTGCAGCCCCTGCCTGCAGCCGGGAAGCACCGCTCTGCTCACGGGCACAGCCTGAGCTTCCCCCAGCCCACAGGGGAGGCTCTACCCATGCACGTGTTCCCTGAACAGACTGTGCTTCCTCCAGGGCAGGATGCAGCATTTGAGGCAAAGAACACACACACAGATTTTCTGCTCTTGCCTCACCATCTGCTGCTGCTCTTGTTGATAGTTCCACGTTTGAGAACTACTCACAAGAAACGCTGTGATGGGAGGCCACGTGGACATTATCTAAGACTCACCTAATTACCTACAGAAATTCTCACACCTCTCTCCCTTCATAAACACCTGTTCCCAACACTCTTACAGCGTTCCACGAGCAAACTGCTCGATTACCCTGACATTCCCCAGGGTGATTCCACACACACAGGTTGCACAGAGCTGTGTGTGCTGCTGTTCCACTGCTGAGGACTCTGGGCACTCCTAAGGAATGTCACAGAGCTGTGTGTGCTGCTGTTCCACTGCTGAGGACTCTGGGCACTCCTAAGGATGTACCTTCCTCCTCCTTGTTCTCATCACGGCCAATTCAAACCCAGTTGAAGTTGCTCTTCCTTGTCAACACCTGAAGCCTTTGCTCCTGAAAATCTCCAAGCAGCTCCTGGTGCACCTGAGAGCTCAGAGGGGTTGGCACAGCTGGAATGACACCAGGGGTGACACAGCCAACAGCTGGCTCTGCCTGTGTGCACACAACCAACAGTCCCTGCAGCCAGCAAGGTCCCTGCTATTGATCCCAAAAGAAAAGCAGCAGTGTCTGGGCTTCCCCAGTATTTGAAATCCAGAGGTGTGCTCAGCAAGGCCAGTCTCCACCCTGCTCACACACACAGAGGTGAAGCCCCAACACCCAGGGATGCTGCAGCCTCTGGCACAACACAGCAAAGTTTCACCAACCCCAAAGGCACGAGTTTCAAGCATTACCAGCATAAAAGCAGCATCAAAGCTACAACTCTTTCCCTCAAACATGGAGGGGGGAAAGAGCCACGTTAAATATCCACTAGGACTGGAAAACCAGTTTTCACACATGCAGTGATTTGGCTTTAAGCCAATTATTTAATTAAACTGTAAACAGAGAAAGCACAAGTCAGAGGCCCACTTGAATTTATTGCCTGTTTTTCCTACATAGTTTGTACAAGTGCTCTGTAAAGTTACATCCCCAAACCTGCTCTGATACCCAAATTTTAGAGTTGCTACCCGGAATAGTAACATTAAAACTCAAAGCAAAGGTACTGTTTAATTGCTCCTGCCATCCTCCAATTAACAAACAAACAAAACAAACACATGCTTGCAATTAAAGTAAAAAACAAGTTTGGAAACAATCTCATTTTACTCATTAGAAGTTGAATCTGTGCTGCTTTGAAGTCTGAGCTACACAATTTCATATTGGGAGAGAAAAGATTGAAAAGAGTTTGTTGTTTCCTTTTTATTTTTTTTAACCAGTGTCTTGAGCAACATTTATCAATTCTAAATGCAAATTAAGCTAGGCTTAATTTTACATTTGTATTCAAAAGGCTGATTGCCAAATGCTAGACTAAAAAATAACACAGTAGGTCTTAAGAGCTCAGGAAAAAGGACAGCTAACACATATCTATGCTTCTAAGACCTAAATTAGATTCAGTTCACACTAACAGACACAAAAATTAAAATCCTCAAGATAGTTTTAATACAGAAACTGGCAATTTAACACATTTCATAAAAACATGAACTACTCCAAGTAGGCGGCAGCCAGAAATTTCACTCTTCCCTTAATAACAACCTGACCAATTCCAACTCAAATAAACACAGCAGGGCTTAAAACTTTCCTTAAAAATAACCCCAAACACTCTACATTCCCTGATTGTCTCTCTCTCACATACACAGAAAACCAAGAGCCAAAAATCTCTCTTAAAAGGCCACCACTTCCTTTTCTTACCCATTAGAACAAACTCCACGCTTGAGCAGAAACCAGAGCCATAAAAAAAAAAATTCTTCTGCTTCCTCCCAGCATCAGGAACTCAGGTCCCCCACTTTCTGACTCAGGATTTAAGCAGCTTTTCCTTGCAATGCTAAGGAGGTCAGGCTTTCCCCTCCCTTCCCCACTGCTAAATAGGCAGAGCCCCACCAAGCCTCGCCCAGCACACCTGAGCTGGTTTGGGGTTCTTGGGAGGAGGAAGAGGAGCTGCCACAGGTTCAGCTCCTTCCCCCCTTTTACCCCACACCCAGGCCCAGGGATTTTCTCACCTGGCTCAGCAGGTTGATCTCCAAGGGATGCAAACCTGCACTTTGCCTCTGCTCATTTTATTCCCTTCTCAGTCCCTTCCTTTTAAATTGATTTTAAAACCTGCAGAAATGGACTGAGAGAGTTTGACTGGGAACCAGAAGATTCAACTGTCAGCAGGCAAAAGCAAACAGACAAATCATGTGTCCAAAAAAACCAGAGGGGTGTCTGTGTACCACAGAACTTGGATGTTGCTTTGGCAGCATTAAAAAAGCACAGAGGGCAAGTTTGCCTTTAAATTCACCCTTTGGCTTGTCCCCAAAGTCTTCTAAACTGCCTTGTTGGTTTTACATCAAGAAGACAAGATAATCACTGTGACAAATGGCAACATTTACATTTTGGAGATTAATTCACTCCCGAGCACATCACCTGTCTGCCACTTCACTCCCACGGGAATGCTGAGGCTCCACAGTGATGGAATTTAAGTGAAGCTTTGTTAAACCTTTGTACCAGCTCCTGTTTCACTCTGGTCAAGCCCTTTTCCCTCAGCCATGCTTTCTCTGTTCAAAACCCCAAGTACAGGAAAATACTGCCGGAGTTCAATAGACGGATCCTCCCCATAAATGTATTTATTCCAGTGGAGAGAGTGCACAAAGCAATTTTACCTGGATTTACCTTCACAATATCCATGCAGCAGCTGCTGAGCTTTGTGTGGCAATCAGGCCCAATCCCTAAAAGAAGGAATTCTGGAAATCCAGACTTTCATGCAAATGCTGATATTTGCTTTATTGATGTTTCTGAGTAATGAAGTATTAGAAATGCTTAGAAGCTGCTGAGCACTTAAAGAGCTCAGAAACCAGAGAAGACCAAAAGAGTCCTTACCAGAATCCCAGAGCAATTTGGGATTTATTTGGACTTTGCCAGTGCATGATTTAGAATTGTTGATTTTCCCAGAAGTTAAACATTCTGTCAAAACATACAAGCACACAAAGCAGAATCTGCAGAATGCCAAACCCACCAATCTTCAAAAGCTGTATTTTGTTTCTTTCCAGCCTCTGAGAATTACTGGGATTATTAAATGCAACATGTCGAGAATGAGAAGAGATTAAGCCTTCATTAATTTATAGAGCCACTGATGAAGCAATATTGTCTGTGTTGCTCTACGGACCAAAACTTAAATTTAACTCGCTGTTCAATTGTTGTAGGTAAAAAATCCACTCAAAATGGGTAAGTTCTAAAAATTTAGGATTAACCCAGCACACTTGTAGAGCATCCAAAGCCCAATGCAACTGCATCACCACCTGGTGGGCAGTGATCCACAGGGGCTGGGGCTGGATGGGGAAGGGAAAAGTCTGGGTGATATTTTGGAGGAAGACCCTGACAGGTGCTAAAACAATGGATTGGGATGTGCAATTCCAACCAGCATGCAGCAGTCATGGCATGGGCATGCAGCCAAAAATCCCTGGGGATGTGAGAAGGCAGCATCAGGAGTGGCAGCACAATGACTGGGATGGTTTAGGGCTCCAGAGCACCTCAAGGTAACTCCTCCAACAGTCCAACTGGGAGGAGCTGGGCAGCACCACCAGGCTGCATCCAGCACACCTGGGGAAAGCCTCGAGGCCTGCCAAGCTTCAGGAACCAAATTGTTTTGCACTGAGAATAGAGAAAATTGCAGCAAAAAAGAATAGCCCCAAGGCAAGGAAAGCAAGAGCGACCCCAGGGAGGTGACTCAGGGCACTGCCTGAAAGAGGAAGGCAGAGCATCTTCCTTATCCAGCTTTTCGAGTCTTGTACTAATGACAGGCTACAAAGGGACCCCGTGGACAAGAAAATTCAAGAATTGAAAAATCACCTGCTGTCAACACTGCAGGGCATGTGCACCTGTCCCTCCTGAAAAGAGACCTCTGAACATCCAGTCCAAAATTCGTAGGTGCTTGAGTGCTCAGTGGGCTCAGAAACTCCAAAATAAACATCATTGTGTGTCACCAGATCTCCAAGAGAAATCACTTTCAAAACCAGGATTTACTGAAATACCTGTTTCCTACGTGGCACCAACACCTGACCAAAAAAAAGACAACCCCCCAAAATAAACCACTAACAGAGCACTAAAATGTTCCCTTTGTTGCCAACAGATTGGGCAAAAGAGCCAAAAGATGTGCATTTCACAAGTAAAACACTGCAGCAACAGCATCCACGGGGTTTATTTCTTTTTTCCTTTCTATTTTCTTTCCCCTTTAGCTGCAAACCCCCCCTGTCTGGGCAATATGCACAGAGGAGTGGCCCGAGCCTGTCGAGCAGGGCAAGGATGGCTCCCTGCAGTGCTATTGGAATACTAATCACAATTAGGGGCAAGAGGAGTCCTTACCCAGTGGGAGGATGCACAACTGCAGGCGTGGTATGTCATGAGCAAATGTGATATACTGCTCTTGCAGCAGCACTCGGTTTGGGGGGTGGGGGGGAATAAATTGGCTTAAAGGCAAATTTGACTGAAAAGCAGCCAAAAGAAGGAGCCTCCGGGGTGGAATTTCAGTGTTGTATTACCATGACTGTAAGTCAGCTCATAAGGAGAAACCCAGAGTAGCTCAGTGGCCCCCGAGAGCAGATCGTGGAGAGGCAGAAGGGGACACAGGTGGGTGGGACAGGAGACCTGAAGGGCTTAAATGGAGGGCAATTTCCACTCAAAGCCAGCCATGAGAAATAGCTTTGCCATAAATAGGAGTCTACTGTATATTGCATGAACGACACAGGGCACTGATACCCTGAAAGGAAGCAAAAGGTGTTGTGTGAGCCTAAAACCATCTCAGGGAGAGGATTTGGGCTGTGCAGAGCAAAGGGGAGAGAGGGGAAGGCGAGGGGAAGGGATAGGTCCCATCAGTGCTGCTGTCCCTGCTGTGTCCTTCTCATTCTCACCTTGGGGGAGGAGGCACGTTCAGCTCAATAAAACAATTGTCATGCAAAATTAGAAACCACATGGAAAAAGAAAATAACAAAGAGAATTAGAGAACAGAAATATTTCCAAACGAGCTTCTCAGATTGCTGCATATACCTGACAGGTATAGAACAAGGATCTAACAACCTGCTGCTTTCACTGAAGACAAAAAGTCACTTGGCAATGTCCATATGGAAGATTCACTCCATAACTTCATGTATATACAGAGCATAGCGCTTTGAACAACACATATTGCCTTAAAATATATATATGTATATCAAGGTTTCTCAGAAGCTCCAGGGCATGAAAAAGCAACAGGAATATCTGAGAACAGGCCATGGCACTCCAGAACACCCCCTTACTCTAGACAGGGAAACAAAATTCTATTTAAAGGGAATCGTCAAGCTGTAAGACCAAATGATTTCTGATCTAATTTAAAGGATTACCTAAAAACCAAATAATCTCCAATTGTAATTAGATAAATGGCATACTCAGATTGATTAAGCTTGTCATTTACAGCAAGAGCACACATTCCTCTTCTCTGTAACAAGAGAGAAACAAGAAAGTTCAACTGGAATATTCTTCCATTGAGAAACCCATTAGCCAAAGCTAAGCAGCCACTGGGAGGTGCATTTTTAATGCATGGATACATTAAAAGGTGTTTTTGAAAAGCACTGATTTATCTTTATCTATTTTACATTTAAAAAAAACTTCTCCCTTTTCCAGCCCCACTTCTGCCTGGCAGAAGTTCTCCCATCCCACATGGACAGACAGGCTGAAACATCCCTTGCTGCTGCAGGTTGTTGCTTTGAGCAGCTCTTGCTGTGCTGCATCTCATCCACCAGGGACTTCAGAGAGGGCCAAGAACTGTGACAACAGCACCCAATGAAGCCCAGCCACTTGGATGCCACCTTGACAGGCTGCAGGCTTCACTCAGCACCTCAAATATTCTCCTCTTCCCAAGACACTTCCTCAGAACTACAAATGCCAGGAGTGTTCCCATCTCGGCAGCTTTGGAGAAGGGAAGTGATGAAAGAAGGGAAAAGGAGGCACAGCAGTGCAGCCATGGATAGCCCAGCATGGGTATGGGCTACTAAAGCCACCATGAGAACGTGCTTTATTCCTTCCAGGACCTGAAGGCAACTCACAAGAAGGATGGAGAGGGACTTTTTCCAAGGGCCTGGAGTGCCAGGACAAGGGGAATGGCTTCCCACTGCCAGAGGGCAGGGATAGATGGGATATTGGGAAGGAATCCTTCCCTGGCAGGGTGGGCA
>JAWWEE010000159.1:4270899-4295108 GCA_035221455.1 Xenops minutus | reverse complement strand
GCTTCTCTGCCCAACCTGTGCCAGGGCCTGCCCACCCTGCCAGGGAAGGATTCCTGCCCAATATCCCATCTAATCCTCTGGCAGTGGGAACCCTTGTGCTGTCCCCCCAGGCCCCTGTCCAAAGTCCCTCTCCTGATTTCTTGCTCAAGAGAAGACTGGCCATACATTTGGTGAGTCACGGAGATGCTGCCTGTGCTGGGAGGAGGAAGGGGGTCCCAAGGCAGCAGGTACTGCTGTGTTCTGCTCAGCAGGAAAACACACAACTGCTCTTTTCTTTCCCAAAACGGCCCCTGTTCTGTGATGACCTTTATCTTAATTATTCTTTAAACAAGCAAAAAATGTTACAATGGATGGAAGAGCAGAACAGAATAGGTAGAGGGTGCCCTGTTCACTTGTTACGCTGTTAAACACGTTAATGACCCTGTGCCTTAATTAGCAGAGAATCAAGAAAACAAAACATAGAAAGAATTGATCATTTGTGTATTGACCAAAAACCTTAACCCACAGCCCTCTATTTCCTCCATTTCCTTTCACACCTTTGCTTCAGATTTGCCACTGTACCATTTTGTGTTGCAGTGTGAGGACTGTGAGGACATGGCAACACCTCAGACTCACAAGTGATCAAGAAGGATTTGGAATGCTGCTGTTAGAAACTTCTTTTCCTGGAGGAAGCTCTGATTTATTTTATAACTCTGACTTCCTGGTGGAAATCAGAGTTATAAAAATGTCTTGAGTTATTCTTTATCCCTCCCATACTAATAAAACCCCAAAGAGTTCATCCAAAAAGCTGTGACAGAAAGACAGCACAAGTTTTAAGGCTCCATTTTTCTTTTCTTTCATTTTGGTTTAACTACAGCAGGTTTTTATGCACCTTCCATGGGAGTTCCTACGTCCCTTCCCAGCACTGCAGCACGCACCTGCTTGCAATTCTGCTGCCACGAGAGCCAAAATTCCAATAACACCACTCATACCCCTTGGCAGAACTAACATCTGCAAGTTTATCTGCTGTCTTGAACTGTGTTTCTCTAAAATGCTCCAGAACTGCCTGAGTTCAGCTGAAACTGGTGTGCCAGCCAGGGGACTGGGCTACAAAGCTGGAAAGAACCAAGCATGGGGATGGCCTAAGTGACACAGCTGGAGCAGGGCACAGGGACCAGGAACATGGGAAATGAACTCTTGTGTAAATCAACACCAAGAGACAAGTACTCCAAGAGAAAGGGAAAAAAGATGGAGCTGGTTAAACCAGCAAAGGAAAACGGGAATATGTGAACAGAGAAAATCAAGGATGGTTTGGAGACCTTGTATCTGTCTTGTACTTAAATTTAATACTCCCCAAGACAGAAAAATAATCTCTCCAGCTGACTGAAATGTGTCACATGGATGAACATGGGAGAAGTGCCACCAAGCTGCTTTGCTTTAACAAACCACGTGGATTGCTCCTGCTCTTACACACGGAAACACAGATAAGCTCAGGGTGAATTCCCCACTCACAGAAACCACCGTGATATTGCCATTGAACTGGAACAGACAGTCCTGGGCTGGAGACACTTGGAGATACAGTCACTTATGCCCTTTGTCATTGCTGAACCCCAGAGCAAACCAGCACACTGAACTGGGCCACCAAGACAGGTCAGGAGTGAAGACCTCCCCAAACCCCACCAGTCACACCTCGTGCTGCATTCACCTTCCCTGGGAAAACACTCATTTCCCACCGTTTGCCTCTGAGTGGGAGTGCTAAGCTCCCTCCTCCTCCAGCAGCACTCACTGCAGACCCGTCCAGGAGCTCAGCACAGCCCTGTGGCTGCTGGTGGCTCTGCTCAGAGATCCTTGGCTTTCAGGATGCTCCTGAATTGCAGGGTGGTGCAGGCTGGAATCTCAGATCCTGGAGCAGGACAACCTTGGGCCACTCAGGGTGCCCAGATGAGCTGTAAATGCCCAGCTGGTGATCTCACAACCCCTCTGGGCCCCTTGGTTTCTGGGCCTTACTGCCTCCAGTGCAAGTTTTTTTCAATATCTAATCACAATTCCCCTTGGTGCAATTTGCAAGTTCCACAGGTCCTGTAATCAAGAGTAGGGATTTAGACTCTTAGTCTTTAATTTCATCCAGCAAGGAAAAACAATAGGATTTTCCTCTTTGCTACCCAGAGAAACTTGCTAAGGATCCTGTGGAGCCAGCAAACCATCAAACCACAGTAGAAAGAATAATGTTTTCATGTGTACCTCTGACACAGGTAATTTTGGGAAAGCAAGAATCCCTCTTTGCAGGTGACTCCTCAAAGGATCTATCACAACTGCTGGCAGAAGGGGCTATAGGATAACCAAACAACACTTAGTTGATAACAAATCACCAGGTTATCCATCAGAATTTCTCAAAGACCTCACTGGTGAAACAGTGAATTATGTATTGTACCACTCCAGGATCTCCTGTTATAAAAAAAGAAATCTTACTCAAATAAGGTAAGGGTTTTTTTGTTTGTTTAAGGTTAAATTAGAGATTTCTGAAAGTTTCCTGACCTTGAAATTTATCAAGAAGCAATAAGAGAAATCAAACCATATGAAAAAGCCTTTAAATGGTATTAAAAAGGCCAATATCCAGATGTACGAATAATGCCTACCTAAGGATAAACCTATTTGTTATTTCAAAATTCAGGCTGGATATTACAAAATATCCTGTGTTTGAATTAAATTTTCTATTCAATCATTTGAAAACACCTAAACCAAAAATGTTCTTGAAATACATCAGAATTACACTTACAGAAATACAGTGAGTTAGTAACAGTCAAAAAACCACAAAAAACAAAAAAAAAAACAGGAAAAGAGAACTAAGACTTCTAATTTACTCTTGAGCTGGTTCTTTGAATGTGTCTTTTGCAAATTTTAATACATATTTGTTGTCCATATCTCAAAAAAGGCATCTGAACACAATGAGAGGGCAAGACACTGCACATAATTGTGACCAAGGCCAATGGAATAAAAAGACCTTTTCACACTAACAAGAGATCTTGAGAACAAAGTGTTGCCAGGGGAAAACAAAAGACAGAAGAGTTGTAGAAGTAAAAGAACAAACATCTGTCTCCTCCTTGTACCTTTGAAAAAGGAGAGTTAACAGTTCATAAGGATAATAATAAAAACCTGGCCAAGAGCCCAGGATTTTACTGCTGCTAAAGGTTCTGAGAGTTACTTGGAGCTACAGGAAAGCAGAGCAGGAATTAGAGATAAGGAGAAGTCGGAGCAAACAGAAATCAGCAGAGAAATGCCTGCAGCACATGATGCACATGGTGCTTGTTGTGTAGGAACACAGCAGCCCCAGGCCACAGGAGGAGCTGCTCTCCCAGCTCTTCTCAGGGGGGTGACAGAAGACTCGACCCAGGAGTCGGCTGCTGACAGCACAGCAGCTCTGGTCTCAAGCCCATGTCTACCTGGGGATTATATTTTCAAGGGGTGCTCACCCACCCCTCACATGGTGACCACAGTCATGAGTCAGGATCCATTTTCTCCCCCATTTAATTACAGTTCAACCACTGCTACAAACCAATTCATTAAGAGCCTTCCTGAAGGAATACCCTGACCATGAAGTCCCCTGAAGGCAGGGCCATGCTCTCAGGACAAACACATCCGAACAAAAGCGAATCCATCTGAGAACACCTGTTTGTTGGAGCCACCTATTCTGAACCTGTGCAACTTTGGTGATTTCTGTAGGAGCCAAATGGATGAAGACTCTTCTGCATTTGGAAACACCCATGGGTGCTGATCCCTCCTGGCAGTGGAAGAGAAAGACACTGCAACTGTGTGGGTCCAACCACAGCTGGGAGATGGGTCCTGCTGGCTGGGAAATGACAGTGTGGGGGTCTCATCCCTCATCCATGCCCTCTGCTGTGGAGTATTGGCAGGCTGAGCTGGCTCATCTCAAGCCCTGGGAACCAGAGGGTTTCTGGGTCACATTTAGGGAATGATGCAGTCTGGGCCGAAGTGTCTAAAAGGAGAAGAAAGCCACAGACTTGGCCCCAAGTATAAATATAATGTAGGCAGAAAGGCAGTCAAAAGAGTCCATAAATAAGACAAGACATTCTAGATAGAGGTTGCTGGTTTTGTTTTTGGGGGGGGGTGGGGAGGTAGTGAGCAGAGGGTATTGAATTAATTTCCAAATTAGCTTTCCATAAGTGACACAATAATTTAAAGTGTGGGCTGTATCTCATCATGCTGCTTTGGTTTGTTCCGTGGCCAGCACTGCCTGGAACTGGCTAAGAAGGAAAACACATTAGGATGAGCAATCTATTTTGTCTATCTAATCAAGACTTCCTAAGACAAGGCAAACAAATCTAGCAGCATATTTAACTCTCTTTTAAACAAAAGTGCTTTCAGAGATCACTTGTTCTGCTTTCTCAGTTTTTGCAGTGATTAAGGATCTACTCGTGTGGCTGCTCTTTGTTTGCCCATCATTGTCAGTCCTGTGTGTACACAGTGGGCTCACAAGCCTGACCTCCTGAAACAGCTGCTTTGGACTTTAAGAACTGTGCAGCTCTTGCAGTGAAGTCTTAATGTGGGTCTCCAACCCACCTTTATGCCCTGTGAGTGTCAGACATGTCTAAACCTTTATTGTCTCACAGTAGGGAATTATTGCTGAGGACTCTGGAAGTTCACCTCTCAGGATTAACACTCCGCTGTAATTTGTCAGGTGGTTTGTATGACCAAATTTTTATTGACTTTGTAGAAGCAAGAACTTGATTAGAAGAGAGAGCCCCTTAGGCTGAGAAAGGAGGTGTTAAATATTGCCCTACCCATTCCAATTGAAATTTGGGTACAACACACCTCACTGATTTTGTGGAAAGACAGGGGGCTGCAGCCTGTCACATCAGCTCCAGGGAGCAGTGAACACACTGAGGTTAAACCAGGATCTATTTGACCTATAAACTGCTACCACTGAAATAATAAAGCAACAAAAGACTTAAAAGATATTTATAGCTCTCGTGTCTATTCTGTCGCTGAGCAGCTGTGCACATTTTTGGGGTTAGTGATGAAAAAGCAGTATTGGAAAAACTGCTAAAAATAGGAAGCCAGGTGATAAATCACTCACTGCTATGCAATTATGAAAAATTAAAAAAGAAGAGGTGCTGTTCTAGCTGGGGACTTATTGGTTTTGCCAATTAGAGTTCTCAAAGTTCCCAACAGATCAGCAGCTTCACTTTTTCACAGCAGCTTCTAAGTTTCTTTTAAATGAGTGATGTAAGGTAGTGATAACACTACTGGGGAACAGCAAAGGGGAGGTTTCTGTTCGAAAGAGCTACAGACTCAACCCAGCTCTTTGAGTACCTCACTTGCTTTTGGCAAGCACCCTGACCCAAGATTCCAACAAACAGCATAAAAGCATAATGATTTTCAACACAAGCAGTTCACTGAAGGGACTTATGCAACACTATTCTTCCCTGCCACCACTGTACTAGCACGGCACCAGGAAACAGATTTAATGAATCTTTAAATGACAAGAATTCACATTAACAGTGTGGTCACTGTTGCAAAAATAACCTTCAGAGAGTCCTGCCAAAGTTCTGGAAAGTTTGATGAGCACCAGGCTGTTGTGTGCTCAGAGAGAAAGTATTTAACTTTTTAGAGATCATTAATCTGTGGAATCACAGAATCCTGTGGGTTGGGAAACACCTCTGAGATCTCGGAGTGAAGTGTTCACCCAGCACTGCCAAGTTCACCACTAACCCCTGGCCCTAGGGGCCACACCTCCATGGCTTTGGAAAGCCTCCAGGGATGGGGGGTTCAGTGCAGAAGGTCACACCAGGAATTTCTGCAGAAAGGCAAATTGGAACCAACTCATTCACTTCAAGGACAGGAGGAGCAGACGGACCATGGGGCATGGACAGCACCACCACCCCTGAGAGATTCACATTCTGTCTGAGAAGAACCATCCAAGTGGAGATTTCTTTTCCTCTTTGAGTGTCAACTGTTCCTACACAATGACAAGACAAAATGCAGCAGGATGGAGTTTGTCTGTTTGGGTTGGGATCAATGCACAGGAATTTTCCTGATGACAAACCCAAAGTTGAGCTGAGAGGACACAGACTAATCCCCCAGGGGTGAGCAGTCCAGACTCTGTGTCCGTGGATGAAAACCAAGAGGGGAGGAAAGCAAAAAGGGAAATCAGAAGATATTTGGTTGAGGTTGATTGATGAGTACATGATTTTTTTGGCTGTATCCAAGAGGGGTTGGAAATCACTCACACCCAGCACTAACTCATAGGAGAAAGAAAAAAGCAGGGAAAAAGCAAACTGGAGAGTATTTGTCCATGCAAATGGTCTTAACTTTAAAAACTACTGCATTCCACATTTCCTACACTTCACTTGTTCTAGATCCCACTGAGTTTCACAGAACATAAACAGAACAAGATATATCTGCATTCAAGTTAGATGTTGCCAATAATTTTCAGTTATATTCTTACGAGGTGAGCAGAAGGTTTAGAATGTGCAATCTGGCTGAGCTGCTGGGAAGTGTTAAAGGCACTAACCTATAAACTTCTGAAAATTTTTGGAAGAGCAGCGAAATGAAACTGCATATTAAGCTGAAAAAAATCATACTGATCTGTATTTTAGAAAATATATGCTGCAGTCAGCACATCCACTGACTTCCTATTATTTACACACAATTGGCTGTAAATCTTTATAATGTGTGACCCAGTAATCTCATCTGCAGCACCACCAATAATCCAGAGGCATCAACAAATCCTGGGCATAAATTGTACCACACAATGAAGTAACACAGTTTGTGAGAATCTGAGAGTTTAAACTGGCATTCCACGTGAAATTATGATTTATTATTTAGCTTGGAAAACACTCCAAGATCATCAAGATCAAATGTTAACCCAGCACTGCCAAGGGCATGACTAAACCATGTCCCCAAGTGCCACATGGGTTTCCTTGAGAAACAGAAATCTTCATTCAAAACGGGATGGTAAAAAATGGTAAGGCAGTGACATGGCCCTCAAAATCCAAAAATTCTGAGTACAGTTCATAAAACAGCTCATAAGTCATCAAAACTCCAGGGGAATGATGTGAATTTACATGCAGTGAAAATGTTTCCCCTTGAGCCTAAAACTCAGCATGCAAAAGAAGAGAACAGCGATCCAGCTGGAGAATTTTCATGCTGCACCCATTTTAATGCTGCCTTTCCTATTCTGCCCACAGGCAAAAATCTTAATATTATTACAACTCCTGTTCCCTCCACAATGTGCTAGAACCCTTTTGCCATGTCAGCAAGCAGAGCCAGCCCCTCTCTGCAGAGGGACATTGCAACCCAGAGAGCTGATAGGTGTGCACAGTTTTTCCCAGGCAGCCCCAGAGCCCCTCGCAGCACGGTGGCTGCTGCTGGAGGCTCAGCCTGGCACGCTGCTTTCCCCAGAGGAGCTCTGCTCTGCTGTCACACCACTGAGACCGATGTCATCTTGGTGTCTGCCACTTGTGTCTAAAGGTTCACCAACCGAGCACTGACTTGGCGAGGTTTTCCTGCAGAAAGACACACCTCTTCTTGCCGCGGGCTCCCGTGTGCTCACACCCTCCCAGCTGTGTGCATTGGTGCTGCAATGGAATCTTTGAACAGGGTGATGTGTCCCTGACACCTCAGCTGGAGCGTGGAAGTGGCAAGAGGATCTGTCCAGCACTTTCACAGATCCTCTGTACAATGGCCAAGTTCAGCAGCATCAAAAGCACAGCACGCTGTGTATCCAGCAGCAGTCCCCCCTCATCACACTCTGGGGCACAAAGAGTGCTTGCTTTGCAGGCATTTGACAACTCAAAACACTTCCAAGTGTTCCACTGGTTTCCAAGGAGTGCTTGACAGACACCTCTGATTCCAGGGGTGCCTCCCGAGGCAGCCAAGTGGCCTCTGAGGAGAGGAGAAGTTTGGCTGGAATGGGCACCTGTGCAGTCCTGTGCATGCAGCATTCCATGGATGGGGTATTGCAATCCCAGAGGGCTTTGGGTTAGAAAGGACCTTAAAGACCATAAGGTCCAATCCCCCAGCCATGAGCAGGGCCATTTCAACTAGACCAGGCCTTGCTCTCAGAGAGATCTGGGATGAAAAAGCTTAAATCCATTCTCTGGAAATGATGCACCAGTTTTCAAGCAAAACCACAGCAATGTTTGTGCTGCCATATGAAAAACAGTTGGAATCTTTTTTGCCTTCTAAGTGGACTTATCATTTTCTTCAAACTTGCAAAGGAAATGGTGGCATGGAGAGATGGGAAGGAAGAGATGTGGGAGTGGGAGAACAGGATGGCAGCATTTATTGCACAGAGCCTAACAGGTAGAGGGGAAACTTTTATGCCTTCCTAAAGGAAAATAATGAAGACATGACTGAGATTTGCCATCAGCCCCTACACTTACTACAGCCCTTCCCTTCTGGAACTACGGAAATGAATGCCAGTATGTCTGTTAAAAGTCACCTGTGCTGTACAAAGCTGTTGCCCTGCCCTCGGGTGTTTGATGCCTTGACACTGCTCCTCACAACCAGCCACGGGGTCACAAACCTGCTGGTACTTTTAACTACCTTTTCCTTGTACTTTGCCCTGTGGAGCTGCCCTCAAACCCAGAGACTGATCTGTGCAGCCAAGCTCTTCCCTAGAGGATCCAATTTCAAGTTAAATAAAAGAGAGAAAAGCTTTGCCTCAGATCAGTAAAGGCAGGGTGAAAAAAGGATGAAAATATGATGTCATCCGTTCTACAGTTTGGCTGGGATTTATGCTGGGATTTTGGAAGTGTCCATAGGCAAATACATTACAAATGGGTCTCGCTGGAGTTCCTACATGTGGATTCCTTGCTGTGGGTCTTCAGTGGTTGCTGCTGTCCAGGCCTGAGTGAAAACCCTCTGGTCTTCAAGTCAGACAAAAGGGAGGTGCCCTTGTGTTTTGGCACTGCAGTCGTGGCCGCTGCCCCATGCAGGACAGGGAGGGATCCACACCAGCCCTGTTTTCCTGCTTCCTGTCGCTCCCAGAGGGAGAGGACATTCCCCAGCAGGCAAGGCATTCCTACAAGCACTTTGGATGCTACGCTGCTGTCCAGGAAAGGAAGATTTCCCAAGGCATACAAATGCATAAGCAAACCAATTCATGGGTGTTCCAGTCCAACAGTGTCTGATTCCCTTCCAGTGATATTCAGTTTAACCTTTCTTCCCTTCTTTTTGGGGCAGAGGGGACAAGGAATATTCCCTTTGTCCAGAATCAATATTTATCATCTAAATTAACACTTCTAACTTTTAATACATTTTTCTTCTATAATCATGTGCAATTTCCCCTTAGACAACCAGTGGTAATGGCATCCATTAGTGTTACCAACTCCATGCAAACACCTTTGAATTATAGGGGGGAGTGTGACAAACTTTTATTGCTGCAGGAAAATGCCTTGGACCATTTTGCTTTATTTTTTTTCCCCCTTCAATTACCTTTTCAAATCTTTCTCACACATTTTGTCACCTTCTCAAACCACTGCAGCAAAAGCAAGGTACAATTAATAATGGCATTTTTTTGTTCATTTATATTTCATTAACTGGTGCATTTCACATTTCTGCATGAAGCTTTTCCAGTTGTTTCACTTTTTAGGCCCACTGGGGGTCTGAAGAAGAACAATGAGTTGTACATCAACAAGGTATACTTTATCTTTTTACCTAGTTGCAGTCAGTGTTATTTTCATCATATTATGCTGATTTTATATTCCACTTCCCTCTCCCATTCCCTTGGTTCATCCATAGGACTGTGAACATCAGGTGTTCAAAGCTCATGTGACAGAACACAAAAAAATTATGCATTTCTAAGGGGGAATCCTCAGATGCTTCAAAATAGACTGGCATTTTTGATTTTGATATACTGCCCCTTAGCACAGACCTTAAAGACCAGCAGATAACTGAGCACTCATCAGAAAGCATTTTTGGACAGTTATAGCTCAGGTATTTCCTATAACACACTAATCATCCTGCAAGGGCACTGCTAATCACAAATAATTTAGCTATTGAACCCCTTGTAGGACTGATGTCAAAAGGTATTTGAAGGCTTTTGGTATAATCATCCATATCCCCCCATTCACTGTTTTATAAAGATTTTCTCCTGAGCCAAGCATTTCCCATGCTTGCTTTCTGCCTCTGTGCAAGCATTTAAAAATAATTTAAAACTCTCCAAATCCTCCTAGTTAACACCAGAAACCTCATCTATTGGAAACGTTTTTGTGGACTCAGGGAACTCAGAGCTGGAAGGATGGCTTTGAATTAAAGTTTTTTAAATGCTTCAGAGGAGATTAATGTGCAAAACAGCAGCTTCCCAAGTGGATTATGAGCAGCACTTGTGATGTCCTGGCACAATCAGCCAATCTCTGCTGTGCCACTGCACTCTATGCCAGTTTCCAGGTATTGCCTGTAGAGCCTTTTTTTAATGTATATAAGTACATAAAGCTCAACACACAGTGAGTGCTGCAGGATTGTCCTTATCACTTGTTTGTGTGATTTAATAAAATACAGGCCGTGATAACAGGAATACTGAAATTCCTGGCTTTCTCTCCAGAACTTTTTTCCATCAGTAAATAACAGTTCATGGGCAGAAATTCACTCTCTGCAAGACAAAAAACTTCACACAAGTGCCTATCTGAGGTCATGACACAATCAGATATAGAGTAAACAGGATGAAGAAGTGGAAACCCAGAGTCAAATGAATATTATTATCAGATTTAAAATTTGACAGATCATAAGCATGAGTGTACATATATTTAAAATTAAGACATAAATAATATAAATTGTTTACAGGACACAGGCACACACTACTCAGGCTCCTTCTCAATGCTGTTACACCAAGTAACATTCAAATAAAGAGTCAGATCACCAAAATCAGAAGCCCCTGAAAACACTGACATTCTTATACATTTTTAACTTAAACTATTTTGAGTGATTTTCAAGCTTTATCATAAAAGACTAGTTATATGCTGCTTTCATTTCTTTGAATCCTCAGGGATTTCTATGCTCAATTTACTTCCTTCAAAACAGAGCTCTTTAAAAAGGAAAATACCTTAAGACAGCTAAAATTCTGTGAGCTGATAATGCTGAGTCACAATAGTGTTTACACCCACTTATAATTTGTTAAATGCCATGAGATGAGAAAGGGAAACGCAGCACAGCTTTTATAAAAAGCATTTTCCAGAAATAAGCCACATTAGGAAAAAAACCCAAAACCCAAAAAAACCCCAAAAAATCAATGAACCCAAAAACCCCACACCACTGGGCAAGAAAGAGAGGGGAAGAGAGAATGCAGGCATGAGCAGCAAATGGAATTAGAACCATGGAATCATCCAGGTTGGAAAAGACCTCCAAGATCATCAAGTCCAAGCTGTGACCAAACACCACCTTGTCCCCCAGCTCAGAGTGCCACATCCAGTCATGCCTTAGACACCTCTAGGGGTGGGGATTCCATCTGTCTAATTAGTAGATTACATGATAATCTTCCATTACTAAGAGAACACTGAGAACAGAACGTGCTTGGTGACAGTAATTCCAGTCTTTACTGAACAGAGAGTTCCTGCCTACAGAAGGCAATTCATTTTCTCCTTAAAAATCCACTCCCATCCCCAGTCCTTGCTTTGCCAACACTTGCTAACCAAGATAATTTGGGAGAACTCATACAAAATGAACACATAACATTCCTTTAGCATTTCTCCTCTCCCAGATCACAGCTTACAATGCTCCTTCAGGAAAACTGTGCAGAATGAGGAAGGATTTCCCTATTTCTAATGCCCTAATTCTGCCCCAAAAGGCTACACATAAGCTGTAGGGATGTGTGCCTCCTGCATCTCCCTTTCACTGCTTGTAAATCCTGGACAGAGAGTTGACACACAGACATATTTTTGCCTCTCTGGCAATCATCTGTGTTTTTCCAGGTGTTCTCACTAGCTCTCATTTCACCCTCTATTCAAAGACCTCATGATTAAGGAAAATTGGCGAGGGAGACACTGCCCGCACACAAAGAAAAGCTACTTGCTCTTGAACTTCCCTACCTACATGTTTCAATAGAAAACACTTTGGGGTTAAAAGACTTTCAGTTGCATTGGCTCCATCTTGAAGGGAAAAAAAAATAGCCAATAAGGTATCAGGTTATTTCTTTCCTTTCTTTCCAGTTTTGGGTATTTAAATAGTGGAGCTGAATGCTTCCACCATGGACAGCTCCATGAATCAAGGCAATAACCTAATTTTCAGTGTTACGTTTTTTAGGATGGATTTTGTCTGTTTCCAGTATTTTCATTATTTCACACTTGTTACAGTGTCTGTATTAATATTCCAACACTGCATATTTGTTCTTTTTTTCCTGCCATCACATTTTTAATATACATGATGTGATATAATATATGTGACATATATAAGTATACCATTACTTTTCTCTGAATTATTTTTTCTTGATCTTGGGACTTGTCTTCCTACCCCTGACTGTAAATCCAATCACTGTCAGGTTTAACAAGATGAGAGTCAAGATTTACTGGGTTCTGAACCACAGCCCGGTCTTAAACATGATTTTGGACTACAGCTGAAAAGGTTATTGTAATAATCTTCTTTCCAATCTCTATCACCTTCTGACGAGCTACTTGCTTATGACAAAAGATAATGTGTAGTTTGATTAAAGATGGGTATTTTTCCCACACAGCACAAGTGGAAAATGTATTTGAAAGTAGTTTAGGATTTCATTATCCATACTAGTGAATGTGCCCACATACAGACTGCTGCAGGCACCACAGGCAATGAAAATAAATGCTTAAATATATAACATCTAAGTTCAAAAAGAAGCAGCAACTTCAAAAGACAGGAAGTCCTGACTGCAGCAAGGTCTTTCTTCTGTTAGAGCGTCTTCATGGTTTTAAAAAGAAGAATGAGATGGACACATTTAAGATGGGTTTTTCCTTAGCTTGGTGTCTGGGATACAAGGGAAAGGAATACATGTGAGCAGAAAACATGACAAGTGTAAAACCACATCGAGTGCCACCACAGTCATACAATCACAGAATCTTTAAGGTTGGAAAAGACCTCCAGGATCATCAAACCTTCGACCAAATCCCACCGTGCCCACGAAACCACATCATGAAGTGCCACATCTTCTTTATGGACACTTCTAGGGGTGGTGACTCCACCACTTCCCTGGACAGCCTGTTCCAGTGCTTAACATGTGAAGCATTGGAACACTCGTTAAACTCATAGGAGGTTTAAATTTAAACATGAAGAAAATCTGTCAAATGGGAAAAAAACCGCCAAAATGAGGGACTTAATGAAAAAATAATGTATGACTGCTACAACTGCTCAAGCAACATATTACCACTGACTGGATTGGCAATCAGCCCTCTTAAAGCACTCTCTGATTTTGCATAGATAACATTAATTCATAAATAAGTGGTTTTAGCAATACATCTAACATCCCTCTTGCTCAGCGCACAGCAATTAGAGCCCTTGTGAAATCCCGCTACTGAAAACATCGCTTGGCTCGGCACAATTGATTGATTGCCTCAGAAACTGAGGAAAATACTTGTTCACAAAGTATTTCCAGTGGCCTGATCACGGGGATCATGCAGGAGTTGCACACATTCAGCACCTGTTAAAGGTTTAACCTGCTGTTTATAACTTTTATCTCTCAGGGTGTGGAAATGTGTCTATGTCGCTGAACTGTGGAGGGAGGGTTGGCCACCCTGGGGTGGGCTTTGGGCACCACCAGTGCCACACATCACATCACATCACATCACATCACATCACATCACATCACATCACATCACATCACATCACCTGCAGGGGCAAGCAATCCCACCAAAAGCACACAGTCCGTGTCAGGGCACACAGAGCCACAGAATTAGCCATGCTGGGCCTTCAAGTCACCAGCTGTCACCCCAACACCACCACAGTCCCCCCCAAACCACGTCCCCACATCCAGACCTCTTCATCACTCCCAGAGACAGTGACTCTGCACCTCCCTGGGTAATTTATTCCAATGCCTGACCACTCTTTTTCAGGTTTTTTTTTCCCCTGATAGCTAATTTGAACCTCCCCTGGAGACCCAGAGCTACAGAAGTGTCAGGGATGAGGTGCCTCTCTCCAGTCCTCACATCCCAGAAGTGAAAATCAGCAAATTCCAAGCTGAGGCCACACAGAAAATGTCACATCCTGTCACAGGTATTGAAAAAGTTGCTTTTTTTGCTTATCCTTTATAAAAGCTGGAACTAAATTATCTTTTAAGCCCTTCTCTAAGATATGATGATGGTGAGTCTGAGAGTGGTTACAGTCAGGACTACTTCAGACACTCTATGAAAGACATAGTAAAAATACTACTTTCACCAACAGCTCGACTACCCCAGTGGTTGAGGGTCAAAGATCCTGTTCATTACATTTGTCTGCAAATTTTCCTTGGCTATGACATTTATTGGGAGAATTTAGGACATTTTATTCATCAAATTCTGACTGTCAAATGCAAGTTCCATGTATTTGCTCATTGGAAAGGTGATTTACTTTCCTGTATTTCCTGTAGCCACGGGATACCAGTTGGCCATGCTGGGCTAGCCCAGCTTGGAGTGGTGTTCTCTGTGCTTGTTCAAGTAGATGTTGATCAAAACTGAGTGTGGACACATCACTGGAGCTTGTGTCTGCCAGCTGACACTCAACAGGACACAGCTGAGGGAATGTGTTGAACAAAGGTCTCAGTGTGGCTTCCTTGTGGCTGGTAGGATCAAACTTAGAGTTTAGAAATAATTTGTAATGCTTGTGCATTGTCTGAACTGAGGCTTGGATCAAATTCTATAAATGGCAGAGCCCCTGAGGAACAAAGCAGGAGAAGATAAATTTAAAAAATGTGTTTGCCAGACCGAGATGGAAAATACAACTAAAGTATTGAAAAGATTTTTATATTAAATGCCAATCTCTACCCATAGTAAGAGAAATAAAAGGAAAAAAAAAAAAGAAAAAAAAAAAAGAAAAAAAAAAGCCTCAGAAGAAATACTTAAATGTGACCTCACTGCCCAGTTTATTTTATTAAAAAACCCCACCAATTTGCATCCAATTTTAAGATGACTAACAACAGACTGATTTGTACTTACAAACCATGTCCTTGCAATCTTTCAGGAATCAGAAATATTTATTAGGGACATTGTGTATTTTTTTTAAGCTGCTTTGATGACACAAGGGTTATGAAAGGAGATGGAAAAGTGCATGGATGGCTCCATGGCACCAATCTGTCATTATTTGGGCAGCACTGTCAATGCCCCTCAAAAACAACCAAACTCCATGATCTGTTCCTACAATGGGGAAAATGTGAAAAAAGAAACAATTTAGCAGAGAGGAGGAGCTGTGAGGACCTTCCAAAAGGAGACCTTTACCCATAAGCTTGTTTTAGGCATACATCATTACACTGTGGCATATGGAATGCCTGCCAATGTGTACATCTGACTCACCAGCTATTCTCTGGCAAGAAGGAGCACCAGATTAGAATCACAGAGTTCTGGAGAGGTTTGGACTGGAAGGGACCTTAAAGATCATCTAGTCCCACCCCCCTGCCATGGACTGGGATGCCACTCACTAGATTGGGTTGCTCCATCCAACCTGGCCTTGAAAGAAAACTCAAGTAAAATTCAGACATTAAGGACACAAAGGACCAAAAGGCAGTTTCTCCTTACTTTAAAGGAACATTAAAAAACACTTCTGGATTTTACTACTGATGCCAATTCTGGAGTTGCCTGTTTTTGCTTTTAAATTCTGAAGCCCAAATTCGTCATTGCCACAGAAGCACTGCTTTAGAATCCCAGAATCCCTGGGGCTGGAAAAGCCCTGCCAGCCCAGGGAGCCCCCCCTGTGCCCGATGCCCACCTTGTCCCTGAGTGCCACGGCCAGTCCTGCCTTGGGCACCTCCAGGGCTGGGCACTCCAACCCTCCCTGGGCAGCCCCTGCCAAGGCCTGACCACCCTTTGCAGGCACAAATTCCTCCTGCTGTCCAGGGAAGGAAAATTCCTTGCCCATTCTCCCAAAGGGTCTCATGAGCACAGACCTCTCTCCTGATCTGCCTGCATTGTAAAAGTACCCATATGACCTTTTTCCTACTCCTGTTACCTGTACTTATTTGAATTAATTCTTTCTGGGTGTTTCCTTCCACTTTCCTTCCACTCTCTTCTGTGTCCACAAGCTCCTGTAAGGTGGCCAATGTTTCCACGCTCCTTCCCGTTTAAATCTCACAGATCTTATGAATTATAAGCCATTTTGTTTTATCTGTCCCTCTCAGATTTTCACCAAGAACAGGCTAATAATCATGTGGAAGCTTTTGGTTATTCATGATGATCCACCCTTTCTGGGGGAAACAGAACACACTCCCTCCACACCTCTGACGGTGTGCTTTGGAAATGTGAACAGCTCCAAAGCCTTTCCATGAACACAGATATAAGAGGATTAAGGTGGTGCTGTTGCAGAAATGCTCTTCTGGGCAAATAAAGGAAAACCAAACACTCTACCTTGTTTACAGCAGATAGCAAGGGGGCCCTGCTGGCCCACACAGCCATGGCAGAGGGATTTACACCCTCCTGGGTGACTGCAAAGGATGACAGAATCCCTGAACAGACAACTGTCCTACACTGCAGACTTCTGCCAGCAAATCTGTGCGAGCACAGCATGGGAAAACATCCTCTAGCAGCAATCCCCAAGGCACAAGTGCACCCCCAGGGACTGAGGAACATCTCTGCTGCTTCAGCCTGCATTCCAAGGAGCTCGGGTGGTGACGCACAAAGCACACATTGTCTGGTTCAGTCTGTCACAGAACGCCTTGCAATAACATGAAGAACATTGATTCTGCTCCATAGCGAAGTGAATACACGAACAGGAGTAATTAATGCAATTTTATCAAAGACAAAAATGGTTCAGTATGAAATAGTCATTAGAGGCACATCTGGGAGGGGGTGCCATTTTGAAGAGAAAAATTGCATAGACATCATTATTAGTGTATATCCTGCACTTCACTGCAGGGAGTGGGTAGAAAGGACTGATTGCACAGGGAGAGCTTTCAAGCAGGAGGCCTCTTTGAGGTGCCAAACCCAACCCAACCCCACACTCACCTTCACACGTGCTGCTCTAACCAACACGAGTTTGAGTTCCACACTTGGTTACTTTCACAAGGGAAAACCTGATAATAAATAAACCTCTGTGACACCAGCCAGTCCAGAAGGCACAGAAATGTTGTTCCACAAACAAAAAGCAGATGAAAGAACAGTTATGATCTTCCTTAGAACTTCTAGGGTTGTTTTCTTAACAAGGTAGTTGAGAACACCCACCAGGCTTTGCCTCCCTCACCACCTTTCTCTGCTGGATTCTTCCTCACCTCATGTTTGATGACTTTCTTAAAACTGCAACCTACCAGTGCCCCAGATCCCACTGGCAGCCAGCCCTCTGAGGAAAGCTGTGTTGTTAGAGCCACTAGGACCTTTCAACTTCAAATAATTGTCCTCCACTAGTTAAAGAAACATGTGGGATGAGGACAGGAGCCCTGAAACCTTAACCCTTTGGATTCAATTCAATAAATTCAAATGGCTGACACGGAGTTAATGAAAAAAAACCTCCCAGTGCCAACCCAACCAACCAGACAAAACACCTGCTCACCCCCCCGTGTGTCCCTGGCTTGTCCCAGGCAAGGGATGGGGGACCGAGGTTCAGCACACAGACAGAACCCCATGGCTGACAGAGCCTGCCTGACCCAGGCACTGCTGGCTCCTGCTTTGGGACCAGCACCTCCTTTATGTCTCAGCCACAGAGAAGTACTGGGAAACCAAGAGCTCTGATCACAATGTCACAACGTGTCCAACATTCATTTCCAAGCTGTCTCTGAAATAGTACCTAATGTTTCAAAAGAAATTCCAGAAGAATTTCATGGCCAGAATATTCCAGTCAATTTATTAATGCAAAAGCTGAGATCAATTTTCGACTTCATTATTTTAGTTTTGGTAACAAAATGAATCAAAGGTGTGGGACAGGTTTGTGCATTTATTTATCTGCATGTTGAACACAGGTCAATGTGGCTCCTGTGAACTGGGCAATTAGAATGCAGCAGTGTGAACACAGGTTTAGGGCACAGACTACAGTTTTCCTGAGTCTCTACAGATGCTTCACTGGAATGGCCTGGAAAGCAAATACAGGTAAAAAACCCACAAAACACACACACAAAAAAACAAACATCAAAAACAAACAAACAAACAAACAAACAAACAAACAAACAGAAAAAAGGCACTGTGATGCTTAATTGTAGTTGCCCTTTAATGTGTTATTACAGCCCAGCATCTGCTAATCCCAGAACCCCAGGATCAGAGAGAGGTCTGGGTTGGAAGAGACCTTAAAGCTCATGTCATTCCATGCCCTTCTAGCTGTGGCTGACCTTGGGGTGCCAGCACAGAACTTTGCAGCACTCCAGTGCAGGAGGCACACAGGCAACCTCAGCACCACCGTGGGCACGTTCACCTCCAGCAGCGTCAGGGAAAGAGAAAGCATCACATGGCACGAGACCCACTGGGCATGAGTCAGTAATCCTGATGCTTCTCTGGCAACACGTGAAGGCCAGCAGAGTAAAATGACTTTGGCACGTGCCAAAATCAATTATTTCCTTCAGGGCTTAAAGCAGGGGTGGGATGCACAGCAAGCACCTCTCCAGCCTGACAGACCATTGCACGCCCTGCTCCTCCCCACCCGACTAGCAGGAGATTCCCTGCAGAACAACAGGAGATTCCCTCCAGACCTGGAACTCCATAAAAACCTCTCTCATGCTAAGAGTACTCAGGCCTGGCTTGAAAATGTAATTTCATATCAAACAGACAACCATCAAGAAATCAGACATCTTAATGACATCTTAATGACATCATCTTCATCCAGACGTGCCACTGTCACTGCACATGCACAAGGGTTAAGAGACTCTTGAGACCATTCCAGCCCCAAATTAGATCAAGTTTGCCACACACCAGATTATAGAGGAGAAAAAAAAAGCCATTCTAAATTATACTTAACAATGACACACTGCAGTTTGAAAAACTCAATGCCATAAATCACAACTAAGTTTCGGAGCTCTCTTGACAAGAAAAACCATCATATAATTACAGAATCAAACAAGAGATATGTTCATATTCTAAGTATTTGCATGCAAGTTGGTATCAGTTGTGCTTTAGAAACAAATATCTCATTTACAAGCTAATTTGAGCAATATAACCTGCCAAATTGAGCCTGAAGCCTGAAACCCAAAGTCTGCAGGAAGGAGCTAGTCCTCTAATTTCCTGCATGACTGGAGACACAAAAGTAAGACAAAGTGTCATTTTATTAAGGCTCAGAAAACACGCTTTTAAAACTAAGGTGGGTTTTAATTCCTTGGCTTCCAGTGCTTTTGGAAACAAACACTTGTTTAAACATCTCAGTGATGAAGCCTAATGGGCTGAAGGCAATCTGTGTTAATGGAGTCTGCTCTGGAGCTCAATGCATGGGTTTCTCTCAGTGCCTTCAGCTTGGAAATAGCCAATATCTCTTTCAACTTATAAAGGAAAATAAATACAGGGGTGAGAAATTATCGATCCATCTTAGATGTCATCTTGTTTAAAGTTCAGACTATTTGTATGCTCTAGGGGCTTTTGTTGTTGTCCTGAATTAAGTAACTGTTAGAAACTTGAAGATAGGAAACTATTCCTGCTCTAATTATGCATTCCATGCATTGCTAAACTCCTTAACAAAATCGAGTCAGTATTTTGTGGCTGACACAGCATCATCTGTGTGGAAAATCAGTGCACATTTGGGTGACTAAATTGAGAAACTACCAAGCTAAAACCTCCTGATTTAAATAGCTACTAATTATCTTAACTGATCTTCAAAAATATTTAGAAATGAAACCTCTTTAGCTTTGTGAGTTATGCAAAAGGGTTTCTCAGTGTCAAATCAGAACAGGTGAATGGCAAGAGGTCCTGGCATTTGGCATGAGAGAGTCATTTCCATTTAATGACTGCATTTACTCAGGGTGGATTAAAAAACAATTAAAAATTCAGAATATCACATTTCAGTACTACATTCATACAGAGTTTTCTCATGTATTTATTACAAACAGAGATCACTTGACTCATGCCTGTTTCTGTGACTCATTACTGTAAATCCCAACTCTGCCTGTTTGATTTCTCTGTGCTTCTTCTTCTCAGCACTACTTGACCATCTGAATGTTGGTTAAATTACACCTGTGTGTCTACCAAAGGTACAACTCCATCCAAACCAGCAGGAGCTGCAAGCACCAGCACAGACATGCACATATCGAGGCACTTCTTCAGCCCCCATGGCCCCAGCCAGGAACTGAAGTGGCTGCTCCATGGCAATTTCCATGCTCCCCTCTGCTGCAAGGGAACAACTGAGTCTCACAATGTTAGTTGTTCCTCTGAGGAATATTTCCCTGAATACAACTAATAAGGAAACAAGAGCACCGCTCTGTCCAGTGTTCCCAGACATCTCCTCTGGGAAGCAACACAACACCCAAATATGTCACCATGATGCTCCCAGCCTCTTAAAGCCTGTGTTTGGCTGGCTGGTTATGGCCCAGTGCTGCCCTTCTCAGAGTCCTGCTGTCTCTGGACACACACACTAACACACAACCACCCTTTTTTTGCTCTAGTAACACCACAATGCATAACTAAGAGCCCAGGTACTGAACACCTGGCACGATGGGTCTCTTGGTTTCAGTGTATTTTACAATTAAATTGCTGAAACCTTTCTTTCACATGAATTTGAAAGTTCAGAGTGTTTCATCTGGCCTCCCCTCCTGTACATAGGGACATCTTGTTGTTTCTCACACTTTTAACAATTAATTTTAACAGTTCTTTTTCCCCCCCTCTAAATATATATATTTAACCTGGAATATTAATTCACATCAGGCTGTGTTTACCTTTTTAGTCCCCAGCTCTAAAAAAAATTACAAGAAAATATAAGAACCAGACAGAAATACCTTTAGGCTCATAGCTGTGACAACAGATCAGTGTTTGTTCTGCTGTCTTGACTGGAGCATCTCCTCTATGATCATTTCTTCAATTCATTTTCATTACACAACACCTGTCAAATCTGTTACCCAAATTATTTGGTGTCCATGTTGTGTCCTCCAACATGTGAAACCACTACTTGTGCAATCAAAGCTCGAGTCTTCTTTGAGAAACACCACATAAAGAAAGATTGATTTTCATCTTGGAAATGTCAGACTTCTGCCTAAAACGCTCAGCTACATTTTTCTGAAACAGCAAAGTTCAAAAAAGAGCCACAGACCTGACAGATCTCCGACACATCATGATAGATGTGACAGGTCTTCTACTTTACTGCCAGAAATGTCCTCCAACAGAATGAGGCAATCAATGAAGGATAATAAATCTATCCCAGATCGTACAACTATTTTTTGTACATGCAGAGCAGAAGAAATGACACATTATTTATACCTCTGCAGATAATAAACCACCACACCAACTTTCTCTAGTATTACACAATACCAGTTAAACAGTTTAATCTTTATCTCTTTTATCTGCTAAACTCTTCACCATCAAAACCCCTAACATGCATTTTTGCACTATTAATGTAGTGGATTAAAAAAAAAAAAAAAAAAAAAAAAAAAGAGGAAAAACCCCATTCCTGTTAAAAGACGTTTTCCCTACCATTTTTCTTGGTCCCTCTGTCAGCCAGGAGAACGACTGCTGCTCCAAAGGTATCTGCTGAATTACATTCCCATCATCCTAGAAGACATTGTTCCTGATTAATAGTGAATCAAAAATTTTACCTTGAGTGCACAGTGCAAATACATTTCATTTCCTGAGAATTCTCATGTTTGAGATGAATTACAGCAAGTTTGGAAAAGTTCATTTGAGATGCATGAATCAAAGCTTTCTGGAGAAAGAATTGGTTTGATCTGTAACCATTGCCTTCGAATGTATTTCTCCACCTATCCTTCAAGTAACAGCCTTGATTTCAGCAAAAGGGAATTTACTCCAAAATATGTATTTCCTGAGGTCATTTGACCACAACACCAACAAAACAAGCACAGCTGACACAGCTCAAACACGGTGATTTAAAATACATGAGCACATTTAACATTTTCAGGACATAGGCTCAATAAATCTAACAACTGTTGCATGACTAGATTGATGGTTACTCGTGCTTGTGTATGATTTCCAAAATACATCCATGTATCATTGTCATAATTCAATTTCTTCCATTATTTTATACATTCATAGGCACACAGACAATATGTAATGTTGCAGTAACTGGGACAGCTTAAATCAGGCAAAGCACACACAGAGAACGAGCAGGTATGTGACTGAGGCTCATTAAAACTGGCAATTAATGATATGAGGATTGCCAGGGCCGAAGAACTTCTGTTTATTCATGCACAAGCCCAACCATTGAGCTTTTCTTAGGCTGCAGTTTTAGAGGAAAGCCAGGGGTATGACAGAGTAGGAATGTTGAGGCACTCTCACCCTCTTGCCCCTGGAGTGCACTGGCTGCATCTGTAAGAGGCTGAGCAGAGCCTGGGGAAGGAGAGGAGCAGATTCTTTGGCCTTCGTGTAAACATTAGATAAGAATATAAACCTGTAAGTCACACACACTCCTGCAACACACCAAAAGTGACAGATAGCACGAGGCTCCCACAGTTAATTTGAAGTCACATTCTTTGTGGGTATTAATAAAGTTAAACACATGCACTTCCAGGGGTGCATTCGAGCCAGTTCCCACCCTGATGCAAATCCCCATCAGCCCAAGCCTGGCCTCCCAGAGCAGGTTCCCGGACATCCCTTCCCACCCAGAGGTGCCCCATGTGCCCAGAGTGCCCCTGGGTGTGCTCCTCACACCCCGACCCCCTCAGTCTCTTGGGGTCCCCGATGTGTGCCCGCAGAGCCAGCCCAAACCTGCCCACAGCCCTTCCCTCCCCACTGCTGCCCTTGGCTCAGTGTCCCCCGGCCAGGCTAATGATGCCACAAAACCCTGGCTAAGAAAAACCACTCAGAGACTTGTTTTAGTCTTTGAGTAGAAGGTATTTGTTATTTACGGTACCGGGAACGAGGCAAATAGTTTCACTAAAACTCGCTTGCTTTCCAGAACAAAACTTACATATTTATACACTTAATAAACAGGAACCTATGGATAGACAGCCTTTTTCTTCAGGTCATTTTACACTCCTGATTACATCAGTTTCTCTGTTGGAGAATGCACAGTAAAGAACTCTGGTGGTCTTTTCTGTTTCTTCCTCACTTCAGTGGTCTCACAGAGTAGTCTTCATCACTGTAAACTTCCGACCTTATGTCTCGACACATGCCCTGTTCACTTGGTCTTTCACTATTTCTCTACTTAGACAATTCCATCTGGCAAGGAATCCTGTTTTTCTCTTTTTGCTACATTCTGATTGGTTACAAACATTCTATAGTGAATAGAGTTAGTAATATATATATCCTTTTCCTCTTCTTTACGTGACCAAAGCACTTTTACAGAAATCCTGTTACGTTAGACAATTCATAGATTCTAATATAGAAATGGCATTCTTATATCAAATATATAAATGGATTGATAATGCATATATTCTAATACATAAATGGCTTTCTTATATCACTGCCCTCCAGGGAATGGTGGAGAAGGAACTTCCATGGTGCCTGGGAAGGTTGGAGCTGCAGCTCCCTTGGTGATGCCCCTGGCACAGAGCCGTGCCCCGGCACACGAGCACACCTCCACCTGCAGCTCAGGGAGCACCTCCAGCACAGCCTTCCCCACCTCGGGAGCTCCCAGCTATTCATGGGGGCTACTGAGGGTGAAATGCGAATGGCTCGAGCAAAGGGCTTTTCAGAGAGAATCGCAGGAAACAAATAAATACCATAAAACCCCCCCCGTGAAGCAGGAAACAGTGAGGTTTTAATGCCCCCCCAGCAGGTGTGCAGGTGACACCGAGCTGGGGCTGCAGTGACACACCTGGAGGATGGGACCATCCAGAGGGACCTGGGCAAGCTCCAGAAGTGGCCCCTGGGAATCCCAGGAGGTTTAACAAGGCCAAGGGCTGGAGCTGCCCCAGGGTCAGGACAAACCCCAGGATCAGTCCAGGCTGGGCTGGGCAGATGGAGCAGCCCTGGCAGAAGGAGCTGGGGGTGCTGGGGGGGCAGAGCTGGACATGGCCCAGCCCAGAAACCCCCCGTGCCCTGGGCTGGTCC
>JAWWEE010000159.1:4223197-4233511 GCA_035221455.1 Xenops minutus | reverse complement strand
CTCCCAGGGATCCAGGGGCAGCCACAGCTTCTCTGCCCAACCTGTGCCAGGGCCTGCCCACCCTCCCAGGGAAGAGCAGATAATGCCACTATTAAGTATTCCAGAAACTTGTCAAGGTCTCCATGGTATTTAAATGCTGACAATGGTTTTGCCCTAGACTAGTAGGGTGCAATTTAAACATAACCAGCTCCAGTCAGTCTGTTATTTAAAGCAGGGGCAAAGGATTTTCAGGTGTAACTGGTTTTCAGTACATTCTACATCTGAAACCTTGCTGGTGCTTTAATCTAAATCCATTGTACATCGTCTGCCTTATGTCAGACCTTTACCTACAGAATCTTGAAATGACTTAGAGCCTGAGCTGTGGGTGCTGACGAGGGAGGCTGAGTCACAAACCCCTCTGATGGACAAATCAGGGGCTTTGAGGCCACACACCCTTCTCAAGTGGCACAACCAGCTCCCTGCTCCTCCTGCCCCTCAGCAGAACTGAGAACCTCCATCAGACACCCCAGCAATCTTCTGCTTCAAAAATAGCAATAAATTGCAGGGTTTCCAAAGATCGCAGGATGGCTCAGGGGCAGAAATGTAGATACACTCGATTTGTCACACACCTGAACACCTTAAAACAATGGAGACAGGTTGCAATTAAGTTTTCAAGAACATGAAATACACCACAGGTATATTCTTTATTTTCTCTGTTGAATGTGTTGCCTGACAGATTTTGTGTTCCACACAGAACACAAAAGGCCAAAGTTATGGAAGTTAAAGTTTCCAGTGGAAATCTCAGAGTTGGACTCCACAATTTTTACTGTGCTCTACTTGAACTTTTAACAGTGTTGTTATGTTTTCTACTTCTAATTTAATTCAAAAAAAGTATTTAACCTGGAACCAGGATTAAAGAAAAAAAAATAATAAAAAATGACATTTCAAAATAAAAGCAAAACTGAAAATATTTAACCTCTTGCAAACTCACACAAACCTATTATACCTTTTGATACTGGAACTTTTCATCCAAGTTGCAATGAATCCAAATAAATATTGAAATTTCCTGCAGGTACACCCTCCCTTCCCTCCATTTTAATCTAAGTTTGAAGGTTTTAAGTTTAGCTGTGAGTTGTTTACAGTACTAACAAGTCAAGAAAATATAAAAGACTAAGAAGTCCCTTCCTATGGCCATGGTGTTTAGTCAGCTTGCAAACACTTTATAAAGTCACCTATGTGCAAAGTAACAGTTTATATCTAACAGAATACTTAACTTGAATTTTACTGAGTGATAATCAAAATTAAGATTACTGAAATCTCTATTAACTGTGGGTGGAGACCTAGAGTTTCTCAATACTCAATACTGTGGCAGCAATTAATATATTCTATATTGAGTCTATTCAGCAGGCTGAGAGAACCTAAAAATATCCCAGTGCTAAGAATGATGATTTCTCTGTCTGCTGCACAGACAGCTTTTCTGCTCCCTGTCTTCAGGGAATCCTCTGCCTGGGCCTCCACATTTCATATGCAAAAAGAGATTTCAAATAATTTCCTGGCATTTCTCCAGTATTAACTCTGACACAGTCAATTCAGCAGAGAAATGCCACATTCCACAGAGCTTCTGAGGGGGTGGGATTGACAGCACTTTGCTGAGGCCCCTCCCTCTCCCTGCTTTTATTGCCAATAATTTTTATACATATTTTCCTAACAAAATTCGATTTTGTTAACATATCCAGTGGGTTTACAATACAGGTATTGTTGCTGGAAATGTCAGTACTTCAAATGTGATTCCTGATGTAGCTCTCATAGGATACTGAGAAACGGCCAAGTAAATTTATTCTTTCTATCTAAATGTCAGTTTAGGTATAAAACCCTCCTAAATATCATGAATAGAAGAAGTATGTGCACTGTATATCTAATGTGATGACTTGGATAAGAAACAAAATTAAATCTGTTTCATATGAGAAGGCTGTACCCTACAGTGGAGGATGTCAATGGCCCCTCTGTAAAAGGATATAACAGATATAAATAATTTTACAAGACCTGTTTTATTGTAATCATAAAGCCTAAAAAACATGATGGGATCAAAGGCATATTAGAGTTTAAAATACCATAAACCAGAAGCTATTATATCCCTAGCATCCAGGAATAGTTAAAAGAAGACATAATCACTAAATCAAAATTTATCTTACATCAATAATAGGAGAAATGTGTTCTTATGAGCCAGTTTTCATCACCTCCCCATCGGAGTCCCCCCACACAAGTCAACACCATCTCCAGTTATAAAAAGCGTTGGAGAAAAGCTGGGATAAATAACTGGATCCAAAGATGGGAAACTGAGGGTGGGATTAAATGGCCAGTTTTGTGCCAGGGAATTCAGGTCCCCTGGGGAGCCCTGGAGCCAGCTGGGAGCTGCCCTGTCCCACACATCCCCCACGGGGCTGGGAAAAGGGCTGGGAAGGTGACATTCCGTGGCTGAGAGGCAGGGAGGTAGGAGAGCAGGACAAGGACCACCTGCAAAGGTCTGCAGATGGACTCTGCATGTTCCAGTGACTGAGCAATCACAGTGATGGATGGAAGGCAACAGAAGAACTGTCACCAGATGTACCCAGGGGAAAACATCCTGCCTTTACACACAAAATGATGGGCACCCGCTGAACGTTGACGTGCAGAAAGGATAATGTGGGGCTCAGCTATTAGTGCCAGGAGGAAATTGGCTCAGGTTCCTCAACAGTCCATTAAAAAGGAAAATAAAAAATAGAAAACAACAGGGGGGAAAAAAAAGTCAGCGTTTCTGTATAAAATCCCCAGTGCAAAGTTGTACATAAATCTGAGTGCCCCACCTCCAAAAGCACACCACTGGCTTTCAAAGGGCTCAAGGGTGGGGAAAAGTGCCCAGCCCTTTCCAGCAGGAAAAGGAGGTGACCCAGCAGAGGGATGGCAGGGGCTGAGCAAATCCAGAGCAACACGCAAAGGGCGACAGCCCAACGTGGTGCCCACGTTATGGATCCCATAACACTTCCAAACAAACAAAAGGCACTGGAATTTCCAACTTAGGCAGAGGAACTTTGCTCCAAGACACCGGGAGTTTACATGGGCCTAAGAGGAGCCTCAAAATTTATATAGGAGAAAGACCCCTGACTGTAGCTCTGGTTTCCCAGCTGACTGAGTGTAGAGGCTGAGAGAGTTTTCTCAGGAATTATTACATGCTGGATCTAAGCTCATATTGTCACACAGGTACCTCATTTTCAAGTGTAGAACCCTAAAAATTATGGAAAGGCATAAAACCCAAGCAGCAGAGAAGAGCCCTTCATCCTGAGCTGTGAGGCAATGACAACATTCGATGGGAGATGGGAGTGTATGAACACTGGGAATGTAAGAAGGGGGGAAAAGCAAAGATCCTGCTCAGCCTCCTGGTTTTCTTTGGTCAGGCCCCTCACTGCAGGGAACACTAAACTAACTGGAGCTCCAGTTTGTGACTGCACTGGTGAATTCCACCAGAACCCACTCAGACACACTCTGGACCCCAAGCTGGTGCTGTCCAACTCCTACAAGCCCAGACTCCCCTCTTTAATCTCTGCCCACCACTGTGGCTGGTTTCTGCTCCCAAAACACCCCTCAACCCTACTTCAGTGTCCCCCCAAATGCACTGTATGCTCCTTTGGGACTGGCATATCCCCCTTGTGTCAATCAAGACAATTCCCTGATCACATCAGTAACCCCTGGGCCAGAGCACCTGCACCCACAGCAGCACCAACAGGTTGATAAATGCACAGGTACGTGAAAATAAATAAACAGCCAGTCCATGTAAAAGAGAGACATTGTCTGGGGATGTGGGTTCTTCCCTTTCAGGATCCCTGGCTCTCACAGCTCAGCATCTAAATTCCAGGCTCAGCCCAGGCTAGAGGTTTAATTTGCTGAAGGTTACATAGATAGCTCTGGCAGAGATCTGAATCAGACTCCAGTCTTGTGTAGGATTTTAATTGCAAAGTATCATCTGCACAAACAGATTTATTTTTCTTGGTTCTACTCTACTATAAATAAGAAGCCTCCCTCTGTAATGCATGAAAGCTCATTATGTGCTCCAGCAAAACCGTCCATAATTATTAAGATACCTGATTATGTTTGCCCTTTTGTGTATTTGAGCACCTCAGAGTCACAGAAGGTATTAAAGCATTTACAAACTAGGTAAACAATTTATTTTCACATCTGAACAGAGCTCACTCTGGTCACCTGCCCTTTCATATTGCATATTATTAAATGCAATCAGTCACCTAAACTACATGATGTTGCCACTTTCCATACCAATGTCTGAATGGCCAATAACACCAGCTATAAGCAGGGTTTCTATTTAGCACCAAATAATCTTGTTTGAACATGAATACCCTGTATCTGTGTGCGTTCAGATCCCCACAGAATGAAAACCTGTTCTCTGAATACTTAATAAAACAAAAACCATGAGAAATGCTTGCAAGGAGCCTGAGTGTGAGTGATAAGAAGGCTATATAAATCTCCAGCATACACTTGCCAACTCAATTCTGAAACATTCAGCTGATTCTAACTGCAGATTACTGACTTTTGCCCAACCATCCCCATTTTCATCTTCTGCTAAAAATACTCATTTACACAAACGAGCAAAGCAGCAGCGCAGGACATCCAAAGTTTAATAAATCACAGGCAGCGATTGAATCTCACGGATGTGAAGCTTCCCACTGTCCTTTGAAAATAAACAAGGAGGACACAGAGGCCTGCACATAATCACCAAATTACAAAGAGCAGATGTGAAACATTAACAAGGAAATGCTTATGCTGGCAAGGAGCAAGCACTATAAACCAGCACGCACTGTACCAAGCCAGATTGGCTTTTCAATGACTCATACTTAGGAGATTACAAACAAGAAGGAACAAAAATTAAATGGTTCATTTGACTGGGCCTAATACACTTTAGTTACTTTAAATTAACTGCTAATTGTGCCATTACTTTCCCTTGTTATTTTTCTTTTGACGTCTTGGTTGAAATGTCTTGATGGAGGGGAAACTACTACAAAACCCACACAATTCCTATCTAGGCATTTACCCCTCATAAATTCATTATTAGTGCCACCATTCCCTTCAAAACATGCTTTCATTTATCTGAAATTAAAGCATCTCTGTGTCGATTGCCTGTTCAGTGCATTTCTACACCAACTATTCATATGATGAATTCTTCTTTCAGTTTTTGAAATCAGCTCTCTAAACATTTTATTCTGTTCATCCCACACATGGGGCCCTGGGCAAGCTGGTGAACTGGAAGATGTTCTTGCTCATGGCCAGAGGATGGAAGGAGATGGACCTTAAGGTCCCTTCCAACCCAGACCAGCTGGGATTCTGTGATATTATCAGGCCTATTTCTCCCCCTTCACTCAGAGAGGGAGGAAACAGAGCAGAATCACTTCTTGCACTGCTGCCAAAGGAGGGCGTCCAAGCCATATCAGGTTCCTCAGGATAACAGAGATGAAGAGTCATTATGAAGAGCAAAACAAGGAAGGCTAAAATTCTAGTAAAGGAACGTGTATGTTATGGGCAGGTTACTGCCAGTGAGAAAGCTTGTTCCACCTCACACAAACAGAACCTTTCTACTTCATATGTCTCTATCACAAGCTCTTCAATATGCCAATATTATTTTCTGTTGTTGCTCAAAATACCTAAAAGTTAATACATCAACTACTTCGTGTAAAGGACCCAAGCAAGATCTACACAATCAGTTTAAAAAGAATCATAAGAAAGATGTTGGGAAACTTCTACTGCTCCAGCTGCTGATGAATGGATCAACTTACTCTTTTTATTGATTTAGTTTTTCCTATTTCTCACAGAGATACCTGCACGTGTGGTTAAAGCAGAAATCCTGATCATGACCAATCTGGATTAACTTTGATAGCACTTGGGACAGAGTTTCTTCCTCTTATCCACTGGGACGGAGGCAGTGAACATCTTAATTTCTTAATATGCCCATTGGTGGGGAAAGTAGCACATCCTTTGCTAAAATCTCTCAGTGATTATTTAAGCATAACCACTTAATTCAGGCTTTATTGCAATTGGAGTTTCTCAGGCTACAGATCCCCTTAAATAGACCTTCTTATGCCTTCATCTCTTAAACTGAAGAGTCCTTTAGAATGGCATCATCTCTCAGTATTTATGCAGACAAATGTTGCAGTAAATCACTTCAGGCCTTTTTTCTTTGAGCAAAATGGATAAGTCATTTTTATCTTACTGCAAATCAAGTATCCTCAAATCATTTCTGTGCCTCTTTCCTCTCAATGTCAGAATCCAAAGCAGATTCTCCAGCCCAGGAATGATCTTGCCATTACTTCTTAGGGAAATACCACCACTTCTGAGTCCAGGCTGATGTTGCCCTTTATTTATTATTATTACACATATTCTCATAAGTCTTTTCTTAAGGCCACTAGAGAAAATACAGACAAATTTGCTTCAGCCTTTTAGACTGATACATTTTGTGTAATAATGCTATTAATAGATTATTATGTTTCTTTTCATAAAGAAGAGCGTTGAAGCAGCTAATCTTGCATCTGAGAAATGGAGAGAACTCCCTTTACAAACCTCAGGGAGCAGCAGAGGGAAAAGACAGGCTACAGAAGGTGATCCAAAGCTGGAAACAAGAGCTGATCCAAGAAACCCTCATGGTTTAATCACATTTATAATTAAGAGTAAGAACCACCATCTCAAGAGCCCAGTTATGGCACTGGTGAGAAACTCCACTGACCTGTGCTGCAGAAATGCACATCTCCTCCTCCCAGCCCAAATCCTGATACTCACAATCCTGTTTTAACAAAGTTGTCAAAATTCATGACTCCTGTTCAAATTTGGAAGACATTTTGAAGTGGCAAGAAAGAACACAAGAAGGCACCTCCCAGCTGTGGTGAACTCCACAGCTCAACTTCAATGCCAAGATTTTTAATTCCTTCAAGGCTGAGGGAGCCTGAGCACTTCACATTTCAGTGCTTCTGCAGCTACTTTCACACCTAACCTGAATAAAAATGCAGAGGATCACGGATAACACATCCTGTGTTATCCAAGGTACATTTTCCCAATTGGGATTCAAACTTAGACTTCATATCAAGATGGCAAGTTTCCCAAATCACTCTTTTAATCTTTACCATCCACTTGACAGAAAAAATAAAAATAAATTAAAAAGCAGTATTGGAACAGTAACAGAACATTCTGCCTGTACAAGGAGAAGAATCAATGTACAAAGACCAGAGATCAATGGAAAACATTAAAAAAAAAAGTAAAAAAAAATAGTTTTAAAAGTGCTCTACTAACAAACTGTCTTCTCCAAAGAGGTCTGCAGGGCATTAACTTTAAGGGACCACAGTACTTTTCTCACAGAAGCAGAACAAGGATTTACAGCCATTAGGATTCCTCAGCACATTAAATTATGCAGCTGGCAAAGCACAAGACAGGTATTGTGTTCACCAAGGCCATGGACATGAGCTCTGTGCAATTCCTTCATAAGGCATAAGAAATACAATGATTGAGATGCCAAATTGTTACCTTTTCACTATTAGATACCAGCGAGAATTGCAAAGTCACCCACGAAATGACGCAGGGTGTGCCCTAAAGGTGTCACATGAATATTCCTGGAGCAGGAAGGAGATGCAAACTTGGGTTTGCTGGGTTACCCTGGAGTATTTGAAAGAAGAGGCTGACAAACCACCAGGCCAAGCAACATCTGCATGATCTACTTGGAGAGTATCCACAGCAAGGGACAGCGACCTTCAGCCAGCCTGGAAATCAGTGCAAAGAACAGGACGATCCAACTGGCTCCTTTCTGTTAAGTTTGCAGAGAAAAACACCCTGTGTGTTCACTTTGTCCACCTTCTCCTGCTCGGGACTCCTGAATGGTTTCAGATAACATGAGTAATTTGGCTGATGGTGTCAATTTAGAGAGAAACACCTGCTAATCCCATGCACAGCTAGAAGAGCCCAGAGCACAGTCCTTCTCCTTAGGGGCACATTTAACGTGAGAGAATCAAAGGACACGGGTCTCTAGAAGTGTCACTCTGCCAACCAACAATATCCATCTTGCCAAACATGCAGCTTAAACCCAAAGCCTGCCTTTGTTTCTAGGATACTATTTCCAGAGAGCCCAAGGACAGGCACCTCTGGCCCAGCAAACAGCACAGGTGATGGACAACGCTGTTTCAGGCACTGAGAACTGAGCACTGTCTTTCCCTTCCAGACACTTTCAAAGCATTGATGGGCAAGGCCCCTGAGACAGCCAGGAGGGAAGGACATCCATCCATCAGTTCAGGGCCAAGCCTCCCTGGCACCAAAGCCCATGTATCCTTCTCAGTGACCAGCTCTGAGGCCAAGATCAAACTGTTTCAGCAACTCCTCTTTTCAGAAGTGAACGGTGTGTCTCCTGCTGATGTTGGAATAAGTGAAATAATCACAGTTACCCTTTGCCAAGGGTGATTTCCATAGTTTGAAATGCAGCCTTCCTGTGAATTTTGTGGTAATCAGAGTCTTCTTTGCTTATTTATGTTCTTCTCTATTTATTTATGTAGGAACATTACTAGCATGAGTTATTCAGCGGGGCTGGAACAGAGGAGTCAGACAGAACGAGAAGGAACAACAGACAGGAGTGATGGGTACAACAGACTGGCACATTCCAGCTCCAGCACAAGATTACTCCGAAACCAGTCCCCTGCATCCCACATCAGCACACCAATTGACCATCTCTGACAAACATCATACTGGGAGGCAAGAAAAGGAGCATGAAGCTTGTGGTGTTTGCACCTAACCAGTCATAATATGAATTCTTGTATAACTAGGGGCAGAAGCAGCCTTTTATTCCCACTGTCCACGCTGGGTGGGTGACACAGGTGGCCTTCGAGCTCTGGATACAAACTGCCCCTCCTTGCTGCTTCTCTCTGCTCTCAAATAAGCATTGAAGAGACCAAAATCTTCCCTCCCCCAAGCAGGTCTGGGCTAGGAACAAATCCACATTTCTATGAAGTCCATGGCTTGCAGCACACAAAGTGTTATTTCTCTTCCCTCCCAGGGAGGAAAAAAGGATGTGCACAACCTGTGGTACCCTGGCCCTGCCTCTGAGCAACAGCACCCAGAGCCACACCAGGGTCCCCAGGTCCTTTGCTCAGCTGCACTCCTCACTCCCTGCCCCTCCCGTGGCCACTCACAGCACTGTGAAGTGTCTGCAGGGATGTTTCTCAGCCACCTCCCCTAAGACAAGTCTTAGAAGACAGAATATTTGAACAACAGAATTTGATAGTGGACTATCAAATCTATAACATTTAGAATACAAATATTTAGAATACAAGCATCAGACAAGTAATTATTTATATATATATATTTTATGCACACACACACACACACATCTATATATCCTGGGCAAGTATTTACAGTATCTCAGCAATCAATGCTGCAGCAAGGCCTGCTCAGCTGAACAGCAGGGGTCTATTTGCCAGCTCAAATGTGGATCCCAGTGGCAGCACAGATCTTGGTCACACACAGCTGAGAGACACATATCAGGTGGAAAAGTGTTTGATATTCTCTGTGTACTGCGTGTTTCTCTCTGATAAGAAGGATGCTCATGTTCAATAGGAATCCAAATAAATTCAAGATTCCTAACAGACCTGAAAAGGTGGCTAAAATATTTAAGAGAAACCAAGAAAAGCAGAATCAGCACTGAGGAAGAAAAGAACAAATTTACTTGTATCTCCTCCTTCAAAAGGTGTTTATTACCAACAATGCTGCATTTCTGCAGCTCACTACTACATACCCAAAGCAGAGTAATCTTTTTTCTGTAAGATCACTTTTCATAACAGGCCCCCAGCAGGTATAAAACACTGGCTGAGGATCTGTACCCCAGCTCTGGACCATGGGAAGGCCATGCCAGTACATCCTTCCTTCCTGGCTGCCCTATCCAGCCCCTGCCACCCCAGAGCTGTCATAACTAAGGTATAATTTAAGAGACTGTTCTGCATCTTCTTTCTTTCAGTGCAGAGGGTAACAGCCTTGTCATAGAATGTTTTTATTGGAAACCTTCTAACTACTACCCCTGAAGGTTATTTTAAAATGTTAATACCACGATATCTTCTTCACTTCACTGATAAGGTGAAGCTATTCACAAGCCTCACTACACCTGGACTGACTCCCAGATTTCAGAACAAAGCCTTCATAAAATCCCAGGATGGTTTGGGTTTGAAAGGGCCTGAAAGATCATCCAGTGCCACCACCTGCCATGGGCAGGGACACCTTCCACCAGCCCAGGGTGCTCCAAGCCCCGTCCAACCTGGCCTTGGACACTCCCAG
>JAWWEE010000159.1:4203658-4217959 GCA_035221455.1 Xenops minutus | reverse complement strand
GCCCGACCCCCCCCGGCTCCCCCCTCCTGGCAGGGACAAAAACAATGAGGAAGCCAACAGAGCCAGCACCTAAACATGGATTTCCAACAATATGCTCCAGGAAGAAGCCAACCAGAGGTTGGCTATGGGCATTAAAAAATAAAAGTAAGAAAAAAAGAAACCATAAGTTTTTTACTTCATCAAGGCTGAGATCAAGGAAAAGAAGAACACAAAGAAGCACCATCTAAATTTATTGTAAAACTATGCCCCTATTAAATTCAGAAAATAAAATGTATTACTTACTATAAAAAGTATGATCCAAAGTGCTCTGATTCCTCAAATAAATAAAAAATAAAATAAATAAAAAGGTTAAAGGCTGCTCCACAAACAGACTTGTCATTCACTACATCCAGCTCTCTGAATTTTTCCTGGCTGAAAATTCCTATGAAAATGATCCTACATGATTTCTTTGGGTCACTTAGCATTACAAGAAAATAACTTCATTTTTCAGATAGGTGACAACAATTTTTCCCATCGTTGCTGCAACATCCCCAGACACAGCAAATGGAAATTTTCAGCAGCACATATTCAGCATAAAAAGCAAAAGCATCCAATGAAAACAGATACCTAATGATGGAAATGCTGTAGTATTAATTCCTCTGAGCAAAGGTGTGAAAGAGAGTTTTGCCTACCAAAATGGCTCATTTCAAACAATCAGCAAACAAAATTTTGCAGACTAACAGATGTCTAACAGATCATCAAACCAGGCCCACTCTATTGCCATTGAAACAGTCAATGCTTGAAGGATGTGTCCATGAGGAATGATCCTTCCAAGCGTGCTTAGGGAATGCCTGTTTAGATAATGGGGGAGATTAAAAGGCCATCTCTCTCACAGCAATCAAAAAATCCCACTGCTTGGGACATGGGCAAGGAGTCAGGGGGAACCACAACATTGTCTCCTGGAGGAGTTACTGTAGCTCCAGCCCCGCAGCACTAAGGGCATCCTTGGTTCCACATTTGTGAATTGCACTGAACTCCATGTCCTATGGAAATGTTTCTACAAACCTCCCTGCTTTGTCACAGCAGGTCAAATACAGAATACACTGGCCAAAAGGGTGAATTATACTTGTTAACTTCACCTTTGGGATCTCTGAGATCAGACACAAGTTCTGAGCCTGGTTCTTCCCCAGTGAAGAACAGTTCTTGCAACAGCAAAACAAGGCAGGGACAGAGAGCTGTAATCCAGGGTGCTAAGTTAATCACGCTTGAGATCCACAGGCAGAGGGAAAAAGAGAGAATAAATCTTATATTTCAATGTTAATATTTCTGGCAAAGCTAACTAGCATCTTGCCAAGCAGAGACTAACAGGATGGCACCATCACAGATCCCTGCACTGCAGGGTCCTTCTCCCTGAACAGAGTGTCAACCACAAGGTCATGGAACCAATGCCCAGCCAGGTCCTTCTAGCTGTAGAAATGCCCCAGTTAAGGTGGTTCTGCATGTCCACAAACCTGCTGCACGAGGGTCCCGCTCCTAAAGGAGATCCTGAACCCTTCAACACAGGGATTTCCTCTCTCCTCATGAGCAGTTCTTCAGGTCCCACAGCACTGGCCATAACAACTCTGCCTTGGCCCAGTAATGATTTGCACCTACTGGTGGACACTAGAATGTGACCATCATGCAAACAGTGAGGGGTTTCAGGACCTGCCAGAACACAGCAGTGATATTCACACCAAGAAACTGGTTTTCAGAGATTACTGAGCATGAAATTTGACATTGAGTTATGTGGCACTAAACCAGCTGCATATGCAAGAGTGAAGACAGTTAAGGACTGAGTGTTAAAATCAGCTGGGACTCTAACAGCATCCTCCTTTACCCTCATGGCTTTTCTCACAAAACCCAGTAAATCTATTTGTTTAAAAATGTCCACCTTTCTGTCAGTTCTGGTTGGAACTGTTCAACGTATTCAAAACCTATTAGTGCGAGGCAGAGAAATGAAACCAGATGAGGAGGCACAAGAGGCTGCTGATCACATGAGCCATATTTCCACAGATACACAAACTAGGAAAGCATGAGGGAACAAAACCAGAAAGACCACAGGGGAAGAAATTGCACAGAAACCATCTTATTAAATCAGCTCCGTGATGAACAGAGCGAGCACAAGTCCTGTTGAAGTCTGAGACATATGCTGTGTACTTATTGAAATTGAGCCTATATAGCTTGAATGTTTTGTTTTTCCAGGCTAAAAAAACTTACCTTTCCCTTGGTTCAGATCCCAATGAACCTGTATTATTAACTGTCAAGTCACATCAATTATATAGGAAAAAACATATCAGAAGTTTGGCAAAATTAGATCAGCTCTTTAGGTCTCCCTTACCTGAATGCTCAACAGAAGATTTTTCTGAAGTTTTATTGTCCAGATTGTCACATCAAATAACTGATGACATGGAATTGAGGGTTCAAGGGACAAGGTAAAATCATTGCAGGACTGAGTGTAGTGCCAAGCACATCAGTACAGCAGCAATGATCAGGAGGCAGACCTTCCCCCTCCAGCCAAAACAAATTATCTCCTTTTTCAGCCCTCAAATGCAAGACAAACTCCTCTTTCAGAAGCACAAAGAAATGTGTTGCTGCCACACACACAAACTGATGGGTCACCTTCAATGTGCTTCAGCTTCCCAGCAGTGGGAGCAGGGACTCCAAAGGGAGAGCTCCCGTGGAAAGCCCAGATTCCCTGAGCTGTGGGCCCCACGCTCATGGATTAACAAAGAGACGTGTCTGTGTACAGAGCTACAAACTTCACCACTCCACGATGGGAGACACTGGGCTGTACAGGAAGGACAGAGGCTGCTGGGAGTCAGAGGAGCTTTTGCCTTCAAGAAATTCAACTTAACGTGAGCAGCCTTCTGCTAGAGGGGGTGAAAAGAAACAACACCTATTGGAAAGTATAAAACAAACCCAAAAAAGTAATATTAAATCCTAAAAATAATGAGTGCTCCCTTTCTTTTAATTGAGATAAATGGCTCTTCCCTGCCCCCCCCAACAACAACAAAATTCTTAAAATATTCAGATTGAAGGAAAAACAAAAAAGAAAGAAAAAGAAACATAAAGAAAAAAGATTGCATTTTTAATCATGGATCCACAGATCTCAGGAGAAATAGAATGAAATGTAACACTGCTTTTTGCTGTTACTTTCTTTTCCCCCTTCTTCATGCTTCACTGAGTACATACACACACAGTGTTCTACTTAAAAAAAAGGATCAAGAAACCTGCCGAGTTGCCAGGAGATTTTTATTTTACAGTCTTACTGGTTTCTGCAATGTTTCATATAAAAAGGGGTACAGTTTATAAAAAAGGCCTCGAGGGGTTCTCATACTATCTGGTTAATTAAAAAATAATGATGATGATGATAATAATAATAATAATAATAATAATAATATGATTAGGATGATGATAATAATAATAATAAACTTTAAACCTGGCTGTCTACAAATAACGAGGAAAGCCTATCAGCCCTCCTCAAGAGAAGCAATAAACAAATCAGACCAAACATCCTTCCAGCAGTTTCCAAGGTATCAGTTTAGCAAACAGCTTCTGAAACATACTTTTTAAAAACTGCTCCAGTAACATAATAAATAATTGCTACTCTCTGTCTATATTTAAATGCCCTATTAGCATATTAACCAAAAGCAGGACTCCTATTTTTTCCTTCATGGAAAATCTTTGGGCTGACAGAAGTCACTGGAGATGATGCAGGTCGAAGGTGCCAACCCCAGTGCTGACTGAAGGCTGAGCAATGGTGACCATCTTTCTGAAGGCCAAGGTAGCCAAACTGAGCTGAAATCATTTAAAGGCCTGGTAAGAGGGTATGAAAGTGCCAGTAAGGACCAGTCAAACCCAGCAAGGGGAGGTGTAACCAGCAGCCAGAGGGAAAGGCTTGTGCTGCTTTCTGCAGAGAGAGGAGGATAAGCAGTTAATCAGGTTGTAACACCTTTTCCAAAGGAAACGCTCTGGACCCTTCTGGTCTCTCCCTTTGACACGTTACATCGCTCAGATCTGGACAGTAATACACATCGTTCCGAAACAAAGGCAGGTCCAGAACTGCAAACTGAGATGTATTTGGAAAAGATGATGTCCGAGTGCTTCAGCAGCTTAGGCTGCAATGCTCTAAAGTGCCCACATCCACCCAACCCCCAGCACTGCCCAACAGCCTTTAAGCCTCATTAAAGCCATTCCAGCACACCAACAAGTTCCTGGGCTCTCCTGACCCTCCGGAGCCAGCTGCACAGCTCCCCTCTGTTCTACTACAGAGTTCTCTGCAAGGGAACCAAAACACCCTGCTTGGTTCGTAATTATATTTTGATCCCCATTTCCAAACCCCAATCCAAGTCAATTCTTTAGGACAACTGTGCTCTCAGGTCTGTGTTAGTGTTCCTGCTCCCACTGGAATAACGTGGCTCTTCTTTGGCTCTGTGAACCTTTTAATTCCCTAAAGTGCAGTATTTTTCTCCCCTATATTGCCTCTTAGGCTTTTTCCAAAAGAAACACGAAGGATATAAAAACAAATGGCAAGTGTAGGAATGATTTTGTGCAAGAACCTTTTCTGAGACAACAATTTTTTATCTTACAGTGTTACTCTGTCTATAGAACAACTTGGGACACTCCAACAAAAACATCCAAGCTTCAGCTCCACTCCATGCCCTGCCCAGTGCTTGAGTACAGAGCAGGGAACAGCCTGGGCTGCCACACTGACCCAGGGCTGTGTCAGACTGGAGTTTGGGAGCAGGAACACAAACAGCCCTTCCAGGCAGTCCTGGAAAGGCCCGTGGGGAAGGGCCTGGAAACCACAGGGGAGAGAAAAATTATTTATGCTGCAAGAATATGGAGGAAACTTTCTAAATGAGTAGTGATGCTGATGAGAAACAGGAATATATTAGTACTGGGAGAGTTCTGTCCCAGTGTAACAGAGGTACAGGTGCCTCCCCCTATGGAGTTCTGCCAGGAGAGCCCTTCTGTCTCCCCAGGGAGAAGGGGGCAGCACCCCCACCATCAGCACACACAGTGCCCCAAACCACGCTCCCCCCTCTCCCTCTGAACAGGGGCTGTGCCTGGAGGGGAGGGCACCGACAGCCCAGCCAGCTCAGGCCACCCCTGCAGCTGTGCCTCCTGGAGCTGCAGCCCATCCCTGCTCCAACACCTCCTCCAAACCAGCCCAAGTGACCCCTCCTGCTGCAAAAACGTTTGCAGACTCCATCCTTTCCCCACCCACCTCCCAGTGACTTCAAAGATGCATTTCAGGTCTTCTTTCTGCACAAGGTGATCAAAATTCACCTGAAGCCCTGAAAATCTCCAGCCTTGGAAAGACAGGGTTTGGGATCACTACAGATCTCAAGAGATTAATGTGCTTTCCAGCTGGGCTTTGGTAAAAGGGTTTAGGCACAACTTTCTCAACATGTACTGCATCCTGCTCATAGCACACATTACATTTTAGGACTCCAGGGATGACAGAAATTGCTCCCAATTTCAGGTATGGTACCACTGAGTTTGTACTCCCCCATGGTTACAACCTGCTCTTCATCCTTTTTTTTTTTTTTTTTAAAATTTATTTTAAGTTTTAGGAATATTTGGTGTTAACTTGATAACCCTACTGGTTTCAAAATTTGGATTTATTTTTTGGCAGTTTCCCTTTTTAACTTATGACAAGGCCTTTGTTCCCACAACTCACAATCACAGAATTATTTAGGTTGGAAAAGACCTCTTAGATCACCCATGCCAACCATTACCCTAACACCTATTTCCTTTAAAGAAACAGCCCCTCTCAGCCAGTTTCCCAGGGATGCTCTTTCTTATGCCTTTTTAATTCACACTTTCTTTAAAGGTCATTGGCAAAGCACACACAGCCAGAAATACTGTGTGGGGTTACTCTCACAGGTAAAGAATGAGGCTGGGCAGAAATAATGCCCAGGTTTTTACTGTTTATTATGCAGGGCTGCAGCTGGAATTGTGGGTTGTGCTGTGCCTGTGGACTGCAATGCTCAGTTAACTGAGTAAAGAAAGGGGGTTTACTTCTGAATAAAGATTTTTGCACTCTTTTTCCCTTCCTTACTTAGAAGGTACACTCTCTCGAGAAGCAGTACACCTTTTTCTTTTATCTTTTGTTCTGTTTAAAAAAGGTGAGAGAGACTAGGAAGGCCAAAGGACTTTGTTCTTCAGTTCAAGAGGTATTGGTAAGCTGTGGTCCAGATGACAACACATATTACATCAACATAAAAAAAAAGTCAAAGAGTTTCCTCACAGCAACTTCTTCAGCAACACAACCCAAGTATTGGATTTGTGCTCCACAGCAACATAATCAGAGTATTATTTTTGCCATATCAACCGTTGTCTGGTTCCTCACTCCTGCACTGTGAAAAGAACTTTCAAACTACTAAATAAAGCATGTGGTAGGAAAAGCAGATTTGATGGTAAAAGACATCTCTGCATTCCAGCATTGCCAGGACAGCGCAGAAAGCAAAAGGATCAGATCGCAGATAACATCGCTGTGTTTAAATAATTCATTCTTTTGCCATGTACTCCTTTAAGTCGATGTCAAACATGAAAACATGAACAAACTGGCACAGCACTTTGCTGTGCTTCTGCAGCCCAAATGTCACTGCTACACAGACCTGGTATTATTAGCTTGGCTGTTAAGGTTAGAGATTGCACCCCTGGAGAGCCCAGAGCAAAACTTTTCATCTAGACAATCGAAGAATGCTGAAGACCTCCTTCAACAAATATTCAACACATGCTGTCCCCTGAGTGCAGCTTCTCTGCTTGCCAACAGCTTTTTTACAGTTTTTCTTGCAATGTTGGAAAAGGGGAAGAGATATCTAAATATTTTATCTAAATTTCTAAACTTTGACACCTTCAAAACATGCAATGTTTGGAGTGATCACTCTTCATTTAAAAATAAGGTACTTCGAAATAATTATACCCTCAAAATTAGTCAGCCAAATATCACTGGAAAGACCCATTATAGTATTCCTACCTTACTTAAAATCTTAATTGCCTTTGACAGCTTTCCCAAAATAAGAGGGAAGCCTGGGTGGGCTTTGAAAAGCAGAGAATAAAAGGTAGGAACAAATGGCCACTGAAGTATCCCAGGATCTGTGTTCAGGTTTGTGTCATGAAATCCATTCCTAAGATAAGCCAGAAAGGGGATGGGATGGTGGGATGGCACCCTCAACGATTGCAAAAATGGGGATAATTATGGGATGGCTGTGACAGGCTGCCACTGGAAGGGGACAGGAGCACCCATTTGGGGCAAGAAGATTTCTTTGGTTTTGTTTTTCTCAGCAAATCTTTCAGCTTCACTCACTGACAGATATCCCTGAGACCTGAAAATCCACCTCTAAGTGGCTGCAGAGGCAGGCGAAGGACTTGAACAAGTCTGACTTACACTAAGATTTCAGAAAAGTAGTGTGGATTTTGTAATGGAGAACAGCACTAATGACTTCCAGCCCAGTGAGATTGAAAAGAATTACTTCTTTTCAAATCAAATGTCTGTACCTGCCTCCAAATAGATTACCTTTTTTGCCTTCAATAGTCTATTTGAAGAAGAACTCAAAAAGCATTTTCACTGAATGCCTCTCAATAGTGAGAACATTTCACTTCATAACATGATACAGGAAAAAAACCTATGAAGTTAATAAAAAATCTCATGTGCTCTACCATTTCTCCAAAGCAAGCATCCTGTCCTTATTTCTGAGCTTCAGGGGAGTTAGTTTGATACTCTGAAAGCCAACCTTAGGAATGGGGCCCTGAGATCAAACAGCATTTCCTGTGCAACTTTCCAGTTTGGGTTCTAAGCTAACAGTGAACTGACTGAGTTCAAATTCCTTTTAAAGACAAAGAAATTAATTGTTTTTATTCACAGAATCACAGAATGGTTTAGGTTGGAAGAGACCTTGTGAATCATCTCATTCCAAACCCCCTGCCCTGGCAGGGACACCTTCCACCAGCCCAGGTTGCTCCGAGCCCCATCCAACCTGGCCTTGGACACTTCCAGGGATGGGGGAGCCCCAATTTCTCATAATGAATTCAAAGCAAAACATTTACTTTCAGATAAGGCTCCCCACCACACCTCTGGAACACTGAATTTTTGCTGCCAAGACCTGGCATCAGAATAAACCCCTTTATTTTATGGTTTTACATTCTACAGGCTTTACTGAAACAATCCAAACAAGACAGACTGTTTGCTCATAAGCAACACTGTTCTAGAGGTGAATGTGCCCTGAAAGACGAGGAACCTGTACCCATGTAGGCTGCTCTGGGCTCCTCAGCACAAACACATCCAAGCCAATCTCCTTTGGACTGACCATCAGCTTCCACAGGATCCCACAGAATGACACCAAGGGTGGAAGAGACCTTCATGGTGATTGAGTCCAGCAGCCAGCCCAGCAGCACCACAACCCCCCCTGAACCATGTCCTCGAGTGAGTGCCACATCTAGACACCTCTTGACCACTTACAAAGACAGGGACTCCATCACCTCCCTGGGCAATTGAAGACACCCCCTTTTCCTGCCCGTGGTCTTGGAGACTCAGATTGCTAACAAACCAAACCAGTTATTTCTCACATTCCAGAAAAAGCACTCTATCAGTACAATCCTGGCATCACGTCAGCAGTTCTATACTGTAGCACCTATTTTATTAACCTCAAGAGCATGTACCAATGCCATGGGTTCCTGTCAAAGTACTACTGAAGTCCATATCACCCAAAGAAACCCATGCCCAAAACTCCCTAATGCCAAGCCCTTCCAGGCTACAAGACAACAGGAAATAAAAACACTCTGCAATGCAGACCACAGTATAGGATGCTATAGATATTCAGGTTTGTATCAGCATAATAAATACATATAAAAGCACAAATCACTACTGCTATAAAATAAAAAAGCTGAGTCTTATTTTTATTTTTGCCAAATGCCTAAAATCCATCAAAATGAGGTGAGCATTCTTTTTTCATTCATGCCAAATCAATCCACAGATAACAGAGAGATAGTCCATTATCAGAGCAGCAATGAGACAGCAGTGTCAGCTCTGTCCTACTGCCGTGCCACAGCCCACACCCCCTCCCCGCACACAGGAATTCAATGCTGGTGTCTTAAAGATGAGTCAAACTGTGCCCTATAGCAAAAGCACTCTAAACCAAGAGTCAGTACAGCCTGAAGAGACTCCATTCTGACCTGTGGCCCTTGCCCTCCATTTTCATTGTGAAACTTTGCCTTTAGGGCATAAATCTGTTCTTCATCCTATTGCCAGCATGAGAAAAACAGGTTGCACAAGCAGTGGAGTGCCTGGTTCCATGTTCGTATGTTCATAGCAATCAGAGTAAAATAAACACGTAAGCTGAGCTGGTTTGAAAACAGAAAGAAATTAGTGAGCCACAAGTTGTATAAAAATAAATAATGTGAATCCCACTGTTAGCCAATTTAGATCCTGCTATAAAAGCAGGCAAACTCAACACTGGACACCACCACTAGAAAACATCCTAAAGAGCACAAGAAACAAGTTCAACCCAACTGTATAAAACCCAATATCCTAAAATTTGATGTTTCAACTGCTTCACTCAGTGTTCCTGTCCAAAGATCTAACACTGAGATTTCACTGCTAATATTTTGCTCCAAGCCAAGGTTATATAGTGTCTGGAATGGTTAACTGAGAAAGAGGCAAGAGCAGGAAAAAGCTGCAGCCTCACAAAGCTGGGAAACACTGAACAGTGGTATTGCCATGTGAGTCTTTACCTCACACAGACTTTTAGACAAACCTACTGCAGTTTATCTGAAGTCTTTCAACCCCAGACACACAATTTAGCTTTTTGAAAGCAAACCCAAACAATCATCAGATTAAGAAAAATGTTGTATATAACCACAGTTGGTTAGACATGATCTTGGTCATGGTCTGATCCCCATATGGGCCATTCACTTGAAGGGTTGGACTCAATGATCCTTGTGGGTCCCTTCCAGCTCAGAATATTTTGTGATTCTGTGATAAATGCAGAGATAGCAGGAAAAGGTCCTTCCCCCAGAGGGTGGTGGGCACTGCCCAGGCTCTCCAGGGCAGTGGGCACAGCCCCAAGGCTGCCAGAGCTCCAGGAGGGTTGGATGATGCTCTGGGGCACAGGGTGGGATTGTTGGGTGTCTGTGCAGGGCCAGGGGCTGGACTGGATTATCCAGCTCAGGATATTCCACATTTCTATAAATGATGCTGGTGCTGTTTTGGGTCACTCCGCCCCCATATTCTTCAGGTCTGTTTATGCTGAGGTATCTATTAGTGTCTTCTCTTCAAGCATGTATTTGCTAGTAGGCTTCCTAATAAATCAATACCTCATTGCACATATTAAAATTCACTGCTCCTACTCTCTAGACTGGGGTGGTAGAGAAAAATAAAGATTTTTATGCAGCTGAATCACGTTCCAGTACAAACGAAATTAAGAGCTACAGTTTAAGTTCATTATACAGCATTTCACTTGCAAAACTCTGTCTGCCCTTTCTTTCTTCAATTAATTCTGGATTACAAGCTATCAGGATTGTAAAACCCTTTTGTTCACAAAATCAGGAGGCACCAAAAGAAAAATCCAGTGTATTTCATTCCTGCTTCAGCAATTATCATATAATAATTAACCTCAAGAAGCACTTATGTTTCTCATTACAAGTAATTCAGACACCAGCTTGCCACACTCCCATTTCTGTGCATTCCTTTCCCTTTTTAACTTGCAACTTTGCCCATATAATATATTGACCAAGAAATTTAATATTTCATTTTGTTTTACTTCTGTATCAAGATGCATAACAGTGGTCTGATTATTTTATTTTGTAGGATTTTATACCTTCAGAGAAACCCTATTGGTGAATGAAAGGAAAAGTAGCCTAAGAGAACAGAATCTAAAAATCAACAGAGGTTTGCCAAAACCTAAAGAGGGAATTTATGGGAACAGAATAAAAGCAGGAGAACTGCAGAGCTGTCTCTGGCTCCTTAAAAGCAGCATATGATGCGTCACAAAAAGAAACCACTCCTGACAAATACTTGTCCAACAAACTATTTGAAAACACCCATAGCAGAGATCCAGGAGTTGGGATCATTTATTTCTATGCTTAACTCTGCCTACCCCTAGAACCCTTGTTCTTGCCTTCATGTCAAAACTGAGCACCTGCTCCTCCCCCTGATGTTTTCCCCTTTGCCAAAACAAGACAGAGATCTACTTTCCAGGACAGCTTTCCATATCTTACTTCTCGTCTCTTCCCTCTCATCATACACCCACACAATTCTTAGAGATTTTCATCATTTCTAATAGTCTTGGCTGACATTTGGTTTTGGCAACTGCTTGACCATTGTCTTGCATTAGCTCTCCTTCGCTGTATCTTCAGGTTTTGATCTGAAACAGGCCTGGCAGCCTTTCCCCAAGTACATTTCTGGGGGTTATGTTTGCCAGAGCTCAGCACACTGCCCAGATCCCTCTTTAATTACAGCCCATCTATTTCAGGCTACTCTTAACCAGGCAAAAACCTCCTGATGTGGACACCGCACTCTCCAAACACTTCCATCTCTCCCTTCCTCAATGCTCAATATTCAAAAAAAAGCATATTCCCCTAGGAATTAAATTCATTAAAAAGCTGACCAGGACTGGACCAAAAAAAAGACACAATTCACCTCCTGAGAAGTGCTCTGAACACCTGCCCACAGCTGCGGGCTGGAAGGAAAGCCCATCCCAGTTTTCCCACTCTGTGCTTCCTTGCCTTCAGCCAAGATCCACTCTGTCCTACTCTCTCCCTTATTACAGAGTATGGGGGGGGAAACAATTTTTTACCTCAATTATAAAAGTATCATTAGTTGAAAACTCATGAATTTATGAACATTAGAAAATTCTGGGCATACTGGAAACAAGCCAAGGAATGAAGAAGCAATGACTGCTTAATAAGGAAGATAAATAGTCCCATCTGCCAGTCTGAAATGCTCACACCTTTTTAATGTCATTCTTCACAAATATTAGACATGACCAAGTATTCAGCCCAGCTAACCAAGGCCCAAAAGTGTGGGGGGGAAATCCCTAGGTATAGAATATTAGGTTTATACGAATTATTTAAATCAGCAGTGCTGGGTAAAAATGACTTTTAATTATCTTAGGAACTACCAGAAGCAAACCCCAAACTGGCAGAGGACTCGGGATGCCCCTAAGGGCTACAGAAGGACTATCTTAAAAATCAGAGGAAGGAGGACTCGAGGAATTAGAGATCAGTAAGCTTAACTCTGCTCCCCAGAAAGACATCAGAACGTATTATTAATCAATTTACAGGCACCTAGGGGATAATAAATGGGTAGCAAACAGCCAGCATGAATTTGTCAAGTACAAATCGTGTCAAACCAACCTAATTTCCATCTCCGACAGAGGAACTGGGGTAGTGCATAAGCATGAAATGACTTCTGCCAGAGACATACATTTTCTTTAGGAAAAGTGAATGAAGTTTTGCAATTAGGTAAAAAGGCACAGGAGTAGTTTTTAAAAGATTCTCTTTCAACCTGAAGGACGTTTCAAGTACAGTTCTGAAGAGAGACGTCCTGTGTTCTTTAATATCTCCAGCAATGATTTAGAAGATGAATTATACACCAGACTTACAAAAATATGCAGAAGATGATGATGAAAAAGGGTAAAAATAGCTCTAAAAAACGAGATCAAAATTTGAAGCTATCTTGGGAAACTGGAAGAGAAATTCAAAAATCATAACCAAACAAGCCAGGAGAGACTGTTGAGGGTGAAGTTCAGGCAAAACTTTCTGTGCACAAGGGCCAGCAGAGCCCCAGGAGGAGGCACCTGGGAGTTCAGGAATCTCTTCCACCAGAGCAAATTTAGGCACACATCTGTCAGGGTACTTGTTCCTGCCTCTGCATAGGGAGGCCAACCGTGATGAACTCCCAAAGAGCCCTCCAGTGTTAAACCAGACAACTCCCTGGGGCACAGCTGGTTTCAAGAAAGAGAACACACCAGGGGAATATTTCCAGGTGACTCACTTGGCTTTGCTTTATTTGGGATGAGCCCCAGTTTGCTGAGCACAGCTATCCATGAGTAAAGTGAAAACACAAGGAAAGGGGCTCAGCTCCAGCACTGGAAATGCCTCTCCATTAAAACTAATTCAGCTTGTATGTTCTAATAGTATAAACGTGCATGGAAACATAAATGTACTGAAGACACGTAATACAGTAACAGAAGTAGCTACAAGCTTTTTTTTTTTTTGTTAAATTCTGTAACTGTGCTAAGAACAGAAGTTCTGGAGAGGATTTGAAGTTACTATAATCAGTTAGAATATGTTGAAGGTTCCAGGTAATTTCAACCAGTTGTAAGAACTCACTGAGCTTGCTGCTTGTTCCAACAGATCATTTTTAACTCTCTTTTTCTCTGGAAAAGATGGAAGGCAATCAGTGATGTTCTCATGGTGCTCTGTGGGTTTTTTAATAAGGACATCTCAACCTAAAGATTGAAAAATACTGCATTTTGATAATTTGCACTACCTTGAGGAGTTCATCTATCAAAATAAAACCCCACAAAACCCCTCAAAGCTTCCTTAACCACCTTTTTTCCCAGCCTCAAGAAGTTCATTTCATTCCCAGGGCCCTCAGCAGCACCCACGTGCAGTCTGGCTCGCTGCTATTATTATCCTCTGATGACAACACAGATGTTGTGGAATTTGATTTGGATCAGAATAGGCTTTCAACTCTACTTTTTATTCATGGATGTTTCCTGAGGAACTCCTTTCTGCTCCAAATACAGGACATAATATCAATTTCATTATATGCAAATGTAGACTTACAGAATAACTCTTTCTGAAGGTTATTTTCATTGTTTCTACATTAATCTTTGGGGGTTTTTCAAATGCTGACGAATTGTAGATGCAGCATGAATTCCTTTTAGAGTCATCTAAAATGTCAGAGCAAGTATTAAATATAAAGTATAAAAGTTAAGGGTCTGGGTTTTACTCATTTCCAGTTATTTTTGGCTTGGTGTTTCTTTGTTTACCATTTTATGTTTCATCTTTCAATACAAAAGTTGCTACTTAAGGACATCTTAGAGAAATTGAATTTTATTTTGTGAAACACTTGGTGATGCAAAGCAGTTGCAGCTTTAGTGTTGAGTGTTGGATTTATTTATTTGTTATTCCTACTACCCATGGCACTAATCCCGAAATGGTTTGGGTTGGAAGGGACATTAAAGATCACCCAGTGCCACCCCTGCCATGGGCAGGGACACCTTCCACCAGCCCAGGGTGCTCCAACCTGGCCTTGGACACTCCCAG
>JAWWEE010000159.1:4176287-4195854 GCA_035221455.1 Xenops minutus | reverse complement strand
GGACACTGCCAGGGATCCAGGGGCAGCCACAGCTTCTCTGCCCAACCTGTGCCAGGGCCTGCCCACCCTCCCAGGGGAGAGTTTGTGCTTTTGAACTGAATCTCCAAACTTGTTGGCCCCAACACAGCTCCATCTCAGCATGTGCAGCACTGCAGAGATAACAGGATCTGAATGGAGCTCACACGTGTAAAATTAAGCTTTCCCTGATTAAATGATTGAGTTGGCAAGAGCCAAAATCCCAGGACTGAGCTTACAGCAATCCAGGTAAAGAAAACTCAGTTGGTCATGGCAAAGGCTAGTATCTATTTCAGCAGCAAAGTGCTTGAGATGGAAGAATAGAAAATGGAGCCAAAATATTCAGCAGTATGAAGCAGAATTTTTACTCACTGCTTTTACCTGAGCAATACTGAGTAGCTTTCAGAACTTAACTACACTTTGTATATACATACATATATATGTATTTATATATGTAGGATTTATATGTACATATTTAGGTTTTTTTCATTATGCTTTCCCTTTGGAAATATATTTACAAAGAAAAAGTCTTGTCTCCATATAATTCTGAAATTGCAGCACTAGACTTCATCTTGTAGCAAGAAGATGCATTTGGAGATTATTTACAGGATGGATTACATGGAAAATTTCAGGCAAAAATCTTCCAATGCAGTAAACCAGCCTATTTCATGTGTCACATCAGGATAAAATTGAAAACATTCAGATACTGGACAGACACGGACACAACAAAGGCCTGGCTCCACTAATTGGAGAAAGCAGCCACTGCCCCAGACACCCACCACACCAAAAAGCCTGGTCTGTGTCACAATGAAGCTGCACATAAAATTACTCCTTTGGTACACAGAGCCAGCTGCCCTGACCTCAAAGAGGATGATGCTCCCAGATGTTTAATCACCTAAATTTCACCCCTGGCCCACAGACATGCAAACACACACACACACACACACACACACACACACAGCCACCCCTGGCACGCTCAGAGAGTGCCAACAGCTGAGCTGCCGTGCCATCACTATCCCTGTTTCGCTGCCAGGGTGGTCACACAGCCTGGGAATGGCTCCACTTGCTGACAGAAAGGATGTTTTAATCTCACTGTCTCCTCGTTAACTGGTGGTAACAGATCACTAAGTCACATCCACACAGGCAGTACCACCTCCCTCAGCTGTGTTGCACAGATTTATGAATTCAAGAACAATTATGACTTCCAGACTTAGAAAAGCAGAAAGCAAACCGTCTAAGAATGCTCTAAGTATCATAAATATACACCACATTAAGTATATGCAGACCATTTTTTTCTAGTTTTATTGTCATTCCTGCAAATAGTAGGATACAGGAATTGACATAAATCATCTGTTACAGCTTCATCATATTTAAAAATCCATTAACCATCATGCCACCTTGTTCTGGTAAAAGCTATGAAAGGACTTTAAATGCTAATTTTGTTTATTTTTCTCCTCCAACTGACAGTTTATGTCACTATTATAACCCTTCACTCCTCCGACTGCAACCACAACCATTCAATTCCCAAATAATACTCATTAGCACCCTTTCCTCAGTGTAACGTAACATCTGGTGTCCTTCCTGCAATTTTTATGGTGTGGCCTTTTCTCTAACCCAGGACTTAATAACATGAGCTGGCAGCTGCTGTTTCTGCAGCCTTCTGGGCAAGAGCACAACTTTCCTCTTGTACCCACTTTATCTGTTACTTTCTCTGATATCAGTGCTATTTGGCAAATGTGCAAAAAAATTAATTGTCACTTCTTTCATTCCACATTTTTTTCCAAAACTACACACTGGCTAGTAATTGATTTTCCATTACAACAGAATCACGTCAACTGAACACTGTCCTAAAAATTACTGCCTAAAGCAACTTTTACACCTGTTTTTCACTAAAAAGCAAAGAAATAACAGGATCTGCTCATTTTTAACAGGCCTCCTCATTTTTAATTTATTTTTATGGGAATGCCACAGTTTGCACAATTGCACACCAGCAGTGCAAGGCTGTAACACGTGGCTGGCCTGCACTGGGGGGCAAAAATGAATGCAAAATCCCTGTGGCTCCTTAAGAGGCAGGAGGAGGGACTGCCCCCCTCCCTGCAGTCAGGAACTCTGTCTAGCTTGGTAAGAGACCACTGAAGTGCAAAAAGGATCAGGGAACTGCTCCTAACAGGTGCTGAGATGAAAAAGAAATGCAGAAGCAAGAAAGATCACTTTTTAGAGCAACAAAAATAGGAAAAACTATTGGATCTTATTTTTTTCTTTTGTCCAGGTTTCACATCCAAGAGCATCAGGTTCATTTGCAGGCTGCCTGAACTACAACTGCAGTGATGGAAACCCACCACAAAACCTGACTCACCTGTCTGCTTCAATGTCTTTGCCATCTGTGTTTGTTGATAGAACAATGAATTTTCACATTGTGGTACTGCATTTTATTTACAACAATAATCTACGTGACTTTAAAGGAATTGATTATGTGTCTTGTTTGGCATATAGAGAATCACAGAAGGGTTTGGGTTGGAAGGGACCTTAAAGACTTAAAGACCATCCCATCCCACCCCCTGCCATGGCAGGGACACCTTCCACCAGCCCAGGGTGCTCCAACCCGGCCTTGGACACTCCCAGGGATCCAGGGGCAGCCACAGCTTCTCTGCCCACTCTGTGCCAGGGCCTGCCCACCCTCCCAGGGAAGGATTCCTTCCTATGAAACAAAATCCTTAATATTCTAAAAGGGATCTTCCTCAACAGATAACATTCAGGAACACATGACATACTCTAGTGTGTAAGAGTCACTCCACTGCACTGTGTGAGGTATGCCAGAATAAATACAGCTTTAAATAATAGAAATACTACAGTGTGACACCTTGTAAGCATCATGGTCCCTCCAGGAGAACATGCAAACATTTGTTTTCCCGTGAGATTTTTTACATTGCCAATTTTATGGTGCTCAAAAATATCCCAAACACATCATTTAACACTTGTGGGACAGGAAGAGTCCAATAGAATCTTGGTTTTCATAGTAATGAAAATTCAAATAACCTTTTCCATGTGAAGAGAATCTTCAAAATGAGTCTCTGAATTGGGCCAAAGTACCTAATCTTGGAAGAAAGATGGGAGACTTGGCTGCTTCTTTCACTCAAAATCTAGAGGCACCCTCTATCCAACACAGATGCTGCATAAAGCGAGCAGATATTGAATAGCACTGCCAAAAATTCCTGCTGAGAAACAGTCCCTCCATCACACAGGACCTGAGCCACACCTTGGGACAACAGATAAAACTCCTCCTGCTGCTGCACGGCAAGGTGAGCAGAAGAGGAGCGTCTGTAGATGCAGCAGCACCTCAGAGGTTCTGAGTTCTCTGATTGGGAAGGTACTCATGGGGCTGCACCTCTGCCCCTGAAACACCTGCTCTTGGTGCCGGGGCAAAATTCTGCCCTGCTGGAAACCAGCACACTGTGATTTCAAGCTCAAGGCCCACAAGTTGTTTCTCCAGCCAACCAACACTTCCAGCTGCCTGAAGCTGCTCATGCTGCAAACACTGCTTTGACTTCTGCTCTGCCTTGGCAACTGGGGCTGTCCTCGGATGCTCCTGCCATGGCAGGCACGTTCCAGCACCCGAAAGTCCATGCAAAAGCCTCACTGAGAGATTTGGCAGGAGTGTAACTGCTAAATGAGCAGCAATCAAGTAGTTCACCCAATCAGTTTTCTAATTCACCACAACTGCTATAAATACCACCCGTTATTACTGAATGTAGCTTTTAGGGGGAAAAAATACATGCAAACTTCCTGCTGAAGCTAATCTATGGGAAAATTATACAGAACATCACATTAAAATCTAAGTAAACACTTTGGCACCCTCCTAATGTATGTGCATAGATTACTGGGGTGTACTTCCAGGATAAGTACCATTTGATGTTCAAATTATTGGTGGATATTTAAAGTTGATTACCCTAGAGGTAAGATATAATTGGTAAACAAGGAACATATACAGAAAAACAACATAATAACCACAAGTTGTATTTATTTCACAATTTATTCCCACAATCAGGACAATAGTTCAGTCAAGATACTAATTATATTTTTCAGCCAACAAAATGAAATTGGGGAGTGGCAAAGGCATCTTTTTTCATGGTATGGCATTAGGAGGTGAACAGAAGACCTTACTGGACTTCACTTGCACATCCCTGACATCTGAGCTGCATTGCAGGCACAGAGACACAACAGGAGCTTTCTGTGGGTACTCAGAGCCACCCAGGGCATCCTGCCAGGGATACCTCTGCAGAAAGACCTGCCCAGCAGCAAAGCCCAGCACTCAGCTTACAGCAATACAGGTATGGAAAACTCAGCTGGCCATGGCAAAGGCTGGTATCTATTTCAGCAGCAAAGTGCTAGAGATGGAAGAATAAACATGCAGCAGAGAGTGAGAGGAGAAGCAAAATGGATGGAGGTAATAAGAAAATAAACACAGGAGACACTGGTGTGCTCACTAAATTACTGAAGAGATCCATCAACTCGCAGATGTGATGGCAGGGACATGTACACTTGGCTAACATATATATTTAATTACCTGCATTATTTATCCTTTTCAGCGTAGGCACCTTGTCTAGACTGTTTGATTACACCCATATGTAAGCTGCCTCTGGCTTTCCCCTCTCTTTTGTCTTATTTTTAAGATGACTTTTGCTACGCAAAATGGTGCCATTCCAGTCTCCCTCCATATGTTTGCCTCTTTATCACTGTAAGACACTGACAAAGTGCTCTTGTTTGTTTTTTCCCATGGATGACCTGAATTAGCCACTACCAGACACAGCAGTGCTGGCCCATCAGGCTGTTGGACTTACATGGACACTTAAAGGCAGAGAAGAACTCCATTTCCTGTGGGTGTGGGATGTTGGACAGGTACCCTCACTCCCCTCAACACCTGATGCTGGTTGGCAGAGAGATTATCTGAACTAGGGAAGACCTTCCATGTTGAAAGCATGATTGAATAGCACGGATAATAAGAACAAGTAGGTAAATAAAAGTAATCATTAAAAAAAAAAGGCTATTTAGACAGTCTTTTATGCATCTGCTCATGCTTGGGGCATCTGTTAATAAATGCACAGCCTGGCTGGATTTGTGTCCAAGGCCAGGTTGGCCAGAGCTTGGAGCAACCTGAGCTACTGGAAGGTGTCCCTGCCCATGGCAGGGGGTGGCACTGGGTGATCTTTAAGGTCCTTTCCAACCGAAACCATTCCATGATTCTATCTATGATTTGTATATAGGACACATTGGACCACCAGCACATTCAAACTGGTCTCAAGCACAAACCAAGGATCTTCTAGAGGACAGTAAACATCCTCAATCACTGCTGAAAGATGAGGTGAGAATCTCACAGAAAATTCCCTGCCAACAGATGCACTAAAAGAACGTTGAGCAGCAGTGTAAGCCTTGCTCACATGAAGAGGAGACTCCAGCAGTCACACAGACGAGGCAACAAAACACTCAGAAGAGGGAGTGGGTTCTGGTTAAATCCCACCCAGAGCAGCCATGCAGGAAGTCTAGCTAAAGGGCCCTTCAGCACTGATGTAAGCAGTGGGAACATCCATATGCAGCTGCAACAGCATGGAAATTTATTCAGTTAAGCCATCACACTAATGTGGGAGCAGGGAAAAAGCCACTACCTGGGAGAGTGAGGGAAAAAAGCCCTAGAATTGCATGGCTCAAGGACACAATAGCAAGAACAAAGTGTTTCAGAATACATTATTTTAAAAAGGGCAGCATACTCAGAGCCTGTGTTCCTTTCAAAGATCTGGCACCATTTTTATAGAATCATTGGCTCAGAAAAGGGTTTGGGTTGGAAGGGACCTTAAAGACCACCCTATTCCCCTCCTTGCCATGCACAGGGACACCTTCCAGGTTGTCCAACTCGGCCTTGGACACTTGATGGGGGATCCACAACAATTTCTGGAATACTTGTTGCCTGCAGGCACATGTTGAGACCAAGACTGCTGGTGATGCCCTAAGGTGGTCCCAACTCGAGTGCCAACCCTCTGCCTCCTCATCCCTCCGCAGAACCCACTGCTCTCTCCTTGGAGTGGCTCTCACTGCAGAAAAGTATTGTCCAGATAGGCTGCACACTCCTTTTAGAACAAAGTCATTATAAAACCTCCTGCCTGAGATAGTAGGCAGGGTGAGGTTTGCAACCTCCGGTTAAAAATGCAGATTCTGCAGATCTCCAGTGCAGACAGAGCCAGTTTACAAAGAATACAAACCTCACACTTTTATATGCCAGAAAAGAAATACAAATGCAACCTTACTGACTAAAAACAAACCTCGAAAACAATCGCTCCAAAAAAAGCCAAGTGGAAAAAATTACTTGAATCAGCTAAAATAACAAAAGACATGAACCAGGCATAATTGTGTTTTAATGGGAACCGAAATACTGATTTTAAGAACTTCAAGGATGCCCTGCACGCTTTTGTCCCCTCGTTATTTTGATTTCACAGGGTATTTAATACAACTTCATGGACTTCACTAAAGGGAGAGGAAACAGTGCTTTTATTAAGCATTAATTCTTTTATTTCATTTTGATGGTAGCAAACATCTCTGCCATTTGTCTTATAAGAGCAGAGTTTCCAGTGCTACTCTAAAACAGCATTAGACAGACAGGCACTTGTTTTCATCGTTGTTTTCTTTTCAAGGCAGGCAAAAGAGCTATGCTCCAGGTAAAAAGTGCTCCTAAAACCCCTATGAACATTTCAGTAAGAGGTATTTGGAATTCAAACATAAAAATCCTAAACTCAGTGTGACGGTGGCTTTGCTTTGCCAGGGCAGTTTCTAAATTTTTCCACTGAAGACTCATTTAAAAAAAAAAAAAAATCCTTCCCTAACACAGCTTTGCCAAAAGCTCAGGCTTTCAAATTACTCAAAATTATATCACAAATTGAGAGCTTGCAAGAAATATGAAAAGATTCTCTGCTAAGTACATGACACAGATAATGGAAACCAATGTAATCCAGGAAATCCAGTTCTGCTCAAAGTAAGAAAGTAAGGACAGTTGTCTTCCTAGAAAAGATAAAAACTGACAGCTCAAGAAAGAACTGAAGGGGGAAAAAAGTCTTTACCACAAAAGAACAGTTTTCTGATGTATTTCAAGAAGTGAAAAATCTAGGATTTGCTTAACAGCTTTGCTGGCAGATCTCAGAGACACAGAACTCAGCAAGGTTACATAAAGCAGTGCATATCAACTCATGTTTGTGCTTAAGAACGTGCTTGTTCATGTCTCATCGTGGCAAAGGCAGTGGCTTACTGGTGGTATTGGACACAGCAGAGGCAGGTACAGACCCCTACCTTTTATTGTGTCATTAAATGAGAGAAGCACCATTCATCCTACAATTCCTTAGTGGCAGGGAGGGGATGAGGAGTGCTGCTCACTGAAAGGGTTCCAAACCATCTCTGAGTTTCTGCTGCACTGTGCAGGCTGACAGAGCAAGCAAAGGTGTCTCAGGCTGAGGAAGAGGAATACTCCTTGGGTTTTTGAGATGATCAGGCCAAGTCAGTAAGCAGGTAACACCTTGCAGCCTCACACTTGTGTGTCAGCTCACCTGCCCTTCAGCTGTTCTAACAGCACTTCGTCACCGAATCATCTTAATTAAGAAACAAAAAAAAACAAACTGCATTTTTTCTGTAATACATAACAGCTCTCTTCAGCAATCTAAACCTTTCGAGTATTCTGCTCAAAACCAACATTCTTGGATTATCTTTGTAGATTTCCTCACCTTTTTGGCTGAGAAGGGCAAGAGCCTGAGCAAGCGCAGCAAGAAACAAAAGCTATGATCAGAGAGCCCAGAGAGGCTCAACAGGCCTTCCCTGATACCAAGGGCAAAATCCCTCTTCTGCTGATCCAAAATCCCTCCTCTTTCTCCATGGCAGACATTTGTGGTGTATCTCACCATCCTTCCCAGCTTGGCTTATGAAGGAGGGCCTCTCCATCTCCTCCTCTCTGCCTGTTACTTCTCCCCAGCTTGCCATGCCAACAAAAATCTTGGCTCTTTCTTTTCCTGTTATTTGGAAAACACGTCACTTACATCAGTATTTTAACTCACACTGGCTAGATATAAAATATGATGCACCAGGAGGAACAGTGTGACAAACAAAAATTCCACTGAGCTTTCAGTGTGCACACCATTATGTAGTTCTGCCAAAGGGCACCTCTCAAATTTAGGAAGATACTAGCTGTGGAGTCCAAAAGCACAGCTGTACAGATATTATTACACAGAACCCATGTTTTGGGTTAGCAAAAGCAATCATTCAAAGCAGCAGCTCATCAAAAAGACCCTCCAGAAGCTGCTGGAGCTCTGTAGCTCCTGTCAACAAGATCCTGCAGGGAAAAACAGAAGTGACAAAGAAAAAAAGATTCTCTCAACTTTTAGCAGCAGATCAATGAAATACATCAGTACATCTCATCCCTCAGCAGACAACATTTGGCCTCACGGAACGTGCTATTAGACAAAATTGGCAGGAAAACCTCTCCAAAGCACAGGAGCAGCAGAGCAGCAGCTCCACAGCCCAGGGAGTTGTGACCTGCCACGCAGTTCTGACACGGCCACATCTAAGGGCTGCTGGCACAACAGCACATCTGGAGCTCAGCTTTGCATTGCTACCATCACACACATCAGGCCAAACTTCCCATCCACGTGTCATTAGCACGCAAGAACAAGGCATAAATACGTTAATTGTAAACAGGTTTTATTTACAGGGCACTTGTCTTCGGTCTAATTAAAATTAAAGGGGAAAATGGCTTGGAAACTTAAGGGAAATTAGGCAGGTTTGGTCCAGCGGGCTGGCATAACCTCCTCATGGAGCTGAGTGATCCCAGAGGAATGAGAGCACTGTGTTTACATGTGAATATTAAAACAAGTTGCATAAAAGTCAAGTACATCCCCTATAGAAAAAACAATCCCTGCACTGCTTTCCAGGGCAGGGCAGGGCAGCAGCCAGGACCAGGCTGGGGGTGCTGCTGCCCCAGAGCAGCTGGCACTTCAGGAGGGCTCAGGGCACTCCGGACAGCACACCCACCAGGCTGTCCTCCCCTCCAGCAGCAGGGCTGCTCCAACAGCACTGGCCTCATTATGAAGCTGGCAAATGTCAAAGGCACCGACTTCAAGAGCTCTGCCTCCATTTCAGATGGCTGCATTGGGACCAAACCCCTCGGGTTAGGCATGTTTGCAGAGCTCCAGGATGGAGCATCCTTGCAGGGAGCTGGGGCTGCCTCACCTCACTGCAGAGATACACGGGCCTCTCCTCTGCACCCCACACAGAAATGCAGAAAGCACTCAAGAAACAAACATTTATAAACATGCCACAGGAGTTTTGGACACCCAACATGAATTAGTTGCCAGAAGAGTTGCAGCTCTGCTCCTAACTCTTCATTCAAATTCAGGGGCTACAAAGCAAAGGAAGGCAGTGCTCTAGTTTTAACAATCCTGGCTGGGTAAAACAGAAAGATTGCCTGAAGGAAGCAACAAAAAGCTTTCTTAAATGATGTTACAATTACTGCTTTTGGCGTAGGAATAGCTCTGACACTCCGGCACTGAGAGATGACTGTGTTTACAGCACAGGATCAATGCACATCCCTCATTCCTCAGCCCCCACAATCAGTTAAGCACCACTTACTGAAAATCGGGTTTCTCTCCCCCTGCACAAGCTTTAGGTGATATAAGCCATTATTATCTATCCTCGTGGGTTTCATACACAAAATAGCTTTACTTTTTTAAAAAAAACTCTTTGTAGGAGTAGTAAAATACACATTGGGTACATCACCATAATGCAATCAGAGCAGTATTTTGTTTGACACTTTAGAGCATAAAATTATGTTGGATGAAGGCAGAAAGGTTTTCATGCAATAATAAATGCTACAATCCTAAAATAATCACTCTGCTTGAATACATCTTTAGCACATATACGGGTTTATTATTACTGGTACAGTGGGAATTCTGTGCTAGATAATGTCAGGTGTTCAGAACAATAATTTTTCATTTTCCCCTTTTACTCCCACTTTCCCTCCAGCAGTAACATATCCCATTATCTGTTTCACACTAATTAGCAACAACAAAAACCCAGCTATTTTAACACAGGTTCTCTTTTTAAGTTACACAATGTAAATTGGATGGGCAACATAATTGAAAGAGTGAAAAGGGGGGGGGGGGGAGAAACTTATAATATGAGAAGAATTACTTTAGATTCTGAGTAGAGGCAAATTTCATAAAATCACAAAGGTTGAAAAAGACATCCAAGATCATTGAATCCAACCTTTGACCAAGTCTACCACATGTGAAAAAGGCATATTGGTTATTATTGCTCTGCAAAATCAAATAATTTGCCTAATTACATGAAAAAAGTGCTATCTATGCAGATGAAGACTAAGAGAAAAGCCTAATTATTAATTAACACATCTCCCTGAATCTTGTGCTTCAGGGAAACATTAAAAGGAGTGTTCTATCAGACCTGCCAAACAGTACAAGTAGCACAGTTAATATTAAAAAAATCTGAGCAAACTTTCTTCTCAGCATGCAGAAACTTTTATAATCATAGGCACTTTTGGAAAGGTAAATAAGAAAATACCAAGCCAGAGCAGCATGGAAGGCTAAGCTTTCTCTGGGGAAGACATTTCCCCCTGGGTTCGCTTTCTGGCACATGCTCCACCAGTGCAGACTCACAGGCAGCTTGTCAGGGCCAAGTCTTCACAGATGTGGTGCTGGTGGCCATTAACACCCCCCAAAATACCAACACTCACTATGAAATTCAGCACACTGCCTTTTTTCACTGAATTCTACAACCACAAATAGTTCAGAGCTGTGAATACTCACTTTTGGAGGTGGGGGACTTTCTAGCAAGCTGGCTCTTCATTAGTAGAACAAATGTTAACTAATATTTTCGATTAACTTCCGAAGTCCCAGCAGTTTGGGAGTGCTGGCTCTGCCCTGGGCTTGGCTGCTCTGCAGCAATAAGCAGAAGGCTGGTCTGGCAGGGAAAAAAGGGTAAAAAGCCTCTATCTTGTGGTCAGATCCAGCAAACCACTTCAGAAGTGGTGCTCTGCTTAGACAGGATAAATTAGAGCAAGGGTGTCAGCCCCAAGTAAGACACATATGCAGTGAATATTTGAATCCCAAGAAGAAAACCCCTGCCAACAGGAATATAATCCAGGACAGCACACAGAACCAAAGGCAGCTGGGCTTTGATAGACACACAAACTCCCAACCCTCAAACTGCCAGAAGAGCTGAAGAGAAATTCAATAAAATATTTCAGTTGGGGGGGGGGGGGGAACATATTACCAATATGAACCCATTAAATAGTTGTTTAAAAGCATCTCTGTTTCACTGCAGCATCCAAAAGCAGAGTGTTCAGTGCCCACAGAAGGGAAGAAGTGTTAAAAACGCTCTCCCTCTCAGTTACCAGCCTACATCCTCTGGCATTCATGAGCCAACCAGGCTGCTGAAGGGACCATTCATCCCAAATAATTGCAAAAATGAGGAAAAAGGAAAAGAGCCATTCTAAAGACAAATAGTATTCATTGCTTCAGTTTAAAGGTGGTGTTATTGTGGAAGTGCTGCTTGTGCAGGGAGCTGTGCACGCTCCAGCATGAAGTTAATAGCTATGAACAGGCAACTCCATCAAGAGTCAACTTCCCTTCACACTCATTAACCAGAAAAAGAAGTTAATGTTTTCCAAGGAATGAAAAATTAGGATCCCAGACTTTAGAGACCTGCTCCAACTGTTCCCTGCAATATCAATCACCATCTACCCTTACAATCCCCATGAATTTATCTAATGCACTATTCTAACTTCCCCTCCTTGTCTCCTAAACTCCCTCAGTGTAACCAGTATTGCCAGCTCCCTCTGACATCCAGAAACCACCCCTGGTTAAGAGGTGGCATAAAGAGTGACAGATTCAGAGCCACACATCCTGAACAGTCAGAAAAGTTAAACACAGCCAGGAACTGCTGAACCCACACCACAGCTTCTGTGGCACCAGGACTAATTTGAGCAGGATTTCTACAGCCAGACAAGTGTCCTTCAAACTAAGTAAATGGGATTTGAGATTTCTACTCTGTCAAGACTGATCAGAAATGAATGATGGGGACAAAAATCACTGGAGAGTTGCTGACAAATGAAAAGGGGGAAAAACCCCTCAGCATTTAAGACTGCAGTGAGAACTGAGACTAAAAGTAACACCTTTGTCCATGATACAGCACAGCAAGAAAGGGTCAGCTGAGGTTTCGAAGACTGAGGATCTCCAGCATCTCTGCTCTTCTGTGCTCTTTCCTTTCACACCATCCTCTGAGCACTCTCTGAGAGTGAGCAGGGAGGCACTGTGCATGTTCTGTGCTGGCTGCCAAGGAGCAAAAATTAGATACTAAAAGATGCCAGTGATGTCTTTATTTGCTACCCTAAAAAAGATCCAAGAGCATCATTTAGAGTATTCATAGTCCTGGAACTATGAGCAAGCCACACAGATGGGGATGAAGAGAAGACTCTGTTTCTCAGGGACCGAGGGGGTCATTCCAACAAACAGGACAAGCTCCCAGATGTGCTTTCCTGTGTTCCCCCCACTGTGGCATGACAGGAACAGACAGGTGGCCTTGTAAGACACTTGAACCAGAAGGGCAGAGAAGGGCTGTGTTTGAGGAAATCAGTCTCCTGCACGTGAGCTTTTTTGGCACATCACGTTCCTGAGCTGGGTCAACATGATTGCTTACAGAAATACAGTTCATGCTCTGAAGGCAACGAGTTCTTACTCATATTTGGCATTTTACAGACAGCTGACACTTTCCAGAGCCAATCTAGTTAGAGGAACTGAAACTTCCATACGCGATGCAGCACATTCATCACCAGTTTATCAAGGTGAAATGCCAGCAGCAACATTAATCTACACTTTTTATAGTGTTCAAACAGGAGATGAACATGAAACAGTGCCTGCAGTGCTGAAAGAAATTCATTTGCTCAGGACACTGTGCAACACCACCCTGAGTTCAGCTGCCACTAACTTTTGTGGCCAACACACTTCACACGGGAACCGTAGCCCACCTCTCTTCACAGAAGATGCTGCATCAACCTTGATTCTTCATTCACTCCATGAATTAATTCTAGATCAAATGAGCTTCACAGCTGGCACTTTCCAACAGCTGCTTTCCTTCCCTAAGCAGCTGCCAGACAAAGGAGACCCTGTCACAATTCACCTCCACGTTACAAGCCACCAGCACTGCTGAAGGTTGGAAGCTTGAATTTGTGTTCATCGGGAGCTGTTTGTGCAGCCCTTGTGCCACAAGGACTGCCCTCTCTACCATCATTCTAACAACTATTTGGGTAGGTAATGTAGTCCTACACAAACAGAATAAAATAAAGGGCAATAGCAGTGAGCATTTTGAACTGCCTGCCTCAGCAATGTTCCGAGTGGACCCCCACCCACCTTGTGCCTTCGAGGCACTGCAGTGGAATCAGCTCCTGGAATCTGAGGTTGCTCGCTGCTGCAAAGCACATCAGTCAACCTTTTCTGTTTTTTCCTTCATTTCCAAAAAGAAGATAATAGTACCAGCTATGCCAACTGCACAGCAGTGTTGAAAGGATTAATTAGCTAATATCTCTACAGTCCTAAGCATGCAGAACATCACAGATGCACAGTGTAATTACTATTAATAGGTGGGTGATTTCTTTGACTCACTGGGACAACACACATTTCAACTGTCATTTTTTCATGGCACAGAAGTCTACCACCAAATACCCTCAGCTGAAAAGAAACCCGAATAACATGGCCCAAAGTACCCATGTTTGGGTTTTTTTAAATTTTTTTCCAAGAACCTATCATTTCTTATTAGCAATCAGGGATAGAAATTCATGGGCTGCTGATAGCCACAAATGAAGGCTGACAAAAAGGCTACTGACCTACTTGCTAGGTGCAGTATCCTCCTAAAAAACACATCCAAAACTAAACTATGCTGGATCTGCTTTCCCTGACTTCCAGAAATGTTCATAAAGGCTTTAACTGCTGGCCAAATCAGCTCTAGAGATGTTAATCTGATAGAAAGTTCTCTTCCTTAGGGTGTAGTGATGTGGCTGGGATCAGTGAGGGCACTGCAACATCAACCAGACAGAGTATACTGGTCACACATTTTGAAGAATGCATTAAAATTAGGATTTCTCTTCTTGGTACATAGCATGGACAGTCTCAGAGCTCTGAAACCTCCTGTATGGCTCAGCTGCTTTCCTGAAAGAAACTAGAGAACAGCGGACAGTAATCATGCACAAATGGAGATGTGTAGCCTCAAAAGATAAGCTAAACTACAAGAAAGGGGTTGAGAGTTTGTATTTTGGGGAAAATCTGAGGGAATACTCTGAGAACAAAGGAGCCAAGAGGACTGTGATAGAACTGAGAGCTCTACTTGTGTACATTTGTCCAGTATGATGTTAATTCAACATTAGTAATGTCATACTGAGAATAATAGATGATTCCAGGATGTTGATATTCTCTCTCAACAGTAAAACTCAACACTTTGCATAGAAATTTAGGTCAGCACACAATCACAGACAGAAGCCTGATGAACACATTAAGCAAGTTTAAAGCAATGCTAAACCAAACAGCTGAAGAAATACAGCATGTAGAGATGTCACCAAAGGTCACAGTAAATTCACTCTCTTGTAGATTTGCAGTTGGATATAAAGTGCCATGAATCATTGGTGTTCTATCAGAAAAGCACAGTAACAGACTCACAGAATCTCAGACTGAGTCAGGCTGGAAGGGACCACAGTGAGGCGCATCTGGTGCCCCCTCCTGCCCCAGCAGGGCCATCCCAGAGCACCTGGCACAGCACTGTGCCCACCCAGCTCTGGGATGTGCCCAGGGAGGAGACTCCAGCCCCTCTCTGCTCTCTGCCCAGGGCTGGGGCACTGCCCAGCCCAGAAGTTCTCCCTCCTGTGCAGGTGGCACTTGCTGGGCATCAGTCCCTGCCCATCCCTCTTATATCCTTGTTTTGTTTTTTTGTTTGTTCGTTTGTTTTTCATGAACAGATGAAGGCAATGAAAATTGATGGGATAGATTAATGTCTGGGATCTGTCCAGAGAGTCCAGCCAGGAGCAAAAGGGGCTGCACTGGAGAAGCAGGACTAAAATGGGGTCCAGGGCAGGGTGTTGGGGCTCCAGGCTGTGAAGGGCTTTGAAGGACCTTAAGGCCATGAAATTTTGGAGCCTTCTTCTGCTTATTTAGTGAGAAAATGTCTTGGATTTTTGTTGTTTTAAAATAGGGTGTTGAATGGCAGCTTTCTGTGGTTAAAGAACACACCAGAGCAACAGGGGGTTTCAAGAGCAGTGACACCAAAGCAGCCCTTTCCTTCTGCAGGAGGGAATTCCACAGTTATGGCAAAGAATGGGAATTGTGCCCTTGGAAGCCCCCAGAGAGCAGGGAATTACTGATCACCTGGAGACAGCTCAGATATTGGGAAGCCACCAGCTCTGGGAATGGCACATGGGCTGATGTGGCAGCTGCTCAAAGGCAGAAGTGAGAGCAGAAAACCACAGGCACAGGTCTGGAATTGTGGGAGAGGGTTGGGAATTTCCACGTGTGACTCGTGCTGTGCTTGGAAGGAAACCTTCTCACTTTCTCCCATGAACACGGGTGGAAGAGGAGACTGCTTGAAAAACACTTTTTTTTCTATTTATTGTAATTGTCATAAAAGCCAGCAGACTGCAAAAGGAGCTGGAAAGGCTTAATATGCATTTATTAACTCAGACACTGGGTTTTATAGCAAGGGAATATTGATTTCCATTTTGGCATCAGCACAGTCCTCAAGTCGTAGGAAAAACACGTGGATGTTCTTATCAAGTCTTTCTGTGAGTATTTATACCCCAAAAATTACATTATTGAAAAAGCTGGCAAACTTCATCCATGGTTTGGGGGTTTTTTCCACAAATCAGAAATAGGAGAGTGAAACATTTCCTGACTTTTGGAATTTTTTCATGGATTCATGGAATGGTTAGGGCTGGAAGATCAGCTAGTTTATGGCCATTTCTGCTGGACAGTTGCAGAGAGAGGCAAGAAGAAGGGGAAGCTTTGAGGTAAATGGCATTTTTCCACTTCTGCACAAGTAGTCTGTTGGTAGTGGTAAAAATCGGGTAAAAATGGTAAAGAGCAGTGGAAATCTCTTAATGGTCTGGATAAATCAACAGGGTCTGTGATTTTGGGGTTCTCTGAGAGGAATTTGTCCCTCTGGAGCTGTTCAGCAGATAGAAAATTAGATTTTGCTGTCAGGGAATTACAGCTATTTTAATAAATAATCAACACTTGATTAGAATTAGGTGCCAACCTACAAAAAAGAGCAGGAATTTAAAAATCAGACTGATTTTAGAAGCTGCAAAAGAACACCCCAAAACCGAGATGAGCAGCTGTGAAAAACCACCACCCTGTTTTAGCAAGAGGGAAATTGGGCGAGGGTGGAGCAGGTCGAGTTTTGGGAATGCCAGGGAGGAAAGGCTTCATTCCCTTTGGGAAGGGCTGCCATCTAGTGCACTGCAGGCTGCTGGCAGCACGTTTAACAGGGTTCCTTTACAGGATCAAAGGGCATTTGCACTCATTATTGTGCCTGAGAGAGCTATAGAGACAGACACATAAATATATGTATAAACACAGGAATATACATCAAATATATCGGAGCATCATCCGGAGTCACTTCTGTTGGTGTGGAGATTAAAGATAAACTCCAGCCTTTAGTCCTTTATTTTTCTCTTGTAAAACAAGATTTCTACCAGGACACTTTTCCAAATTTAGGTTTGTTCTTCTTTAGAAAATCTTCAGGTTCATGGTAGTGTTCAAATGAGACGAGTCTGTCACTCAGATAACTCATTGGTGGGGAGATTGAACTCGGTCTGCTGGAAGGAATGACATGGGCTTTAAGGTCCCTTCCCACCCAAACCATTCCATGATTCCATGTAACAGCCAGAGAGATTTGAATCCAAGCTGTGTGTTTCCCAGAGCACTGAAGGAGGAGGAAGAGGGAGTTACTTCAGCCAGGTGTTAAGGGTTTATATTCTTAACTTAGTGGAGCACAAGAATGAAGGCTCTCAAAATACCTGAGTGTCCCTGAAATCCATGGAAGTTTCCAAGTCCATTTTCTGCTGGGAATGCAGCCCTGAAGGGATTTTTCTTCTGCTCTAACTGAGTATTGCCCTCCCCACGTGTGCAGGAGCCCCTGGTTCAGTGTTAGTGCATTACAGCAAGAGAGTGGCTTAATGATTTTTAAATTGCATATTGATTTCCTGCTGAATGCCTTTCCTCCCCCCCGTGTTTCTCCTCTTTGGCATTCTGAGATGACAGTCTCACTTCACAACATTTTTGTTCAGCATTTTAATACTCTTTGCAGAGAGGTCAATATTTGTTTTCCTACCAACCTTTTTGCTAAATGACAGCCCCTTCAATCTTGGGAATGAGCATTTCCCTTGTCAGAAAGTAAGGAAAGTGGTCTGGAATTGGGATAATTCGCACTCTGGAGGTAAGAGCTGAGTTAACAAATGAGCTGGCATTGAGAAATCTCTAATATGTCTTCATTTGCTTTTGTAGAATTTGAGCACATCTCCCATATTGTGCTGTCTTTGTGCTTGATTCTTGATCTTTGTGCAGGGTGGGGATGTCAGGATGTGTCCTGTTCTATGTGTTGCCCTGGGGGAACATGGGGAAACAAAACCCAAACCAAAAGTGGCAGATAAAAAGCATCTGTGGTAGGGAGACAGCTGGGGGGTGCTATGCTTTGACTTTCACTCTGTTTTATAAATAAATCTGTATAAAAAGGTAATAAATCTGCAGTTAGATAAGCAGTGACACAAAGGCTGGTTTGTATCTATCTATAAGGATGTGCCTGCTCTTACCTTGCTGTCAAAATACACAGCCCAGGTGTTTGGAAGTGGGATATGTGGGGAATTCCTTACCCAGATTATCCATTTACATATTTTAGTGAATGGGAGCCTGGATTGAAGGGATAGCAGCCTGGATTTCTGGGGCTGAGGCACTGAAGGTTGGGAGATGCTGCACTTGGGCCCCAGGAGCAAGGGGAAGGTTGTGCCTCACATTCCAAAGGTGATTCCATGACTTCTTCCCTCCACTTTGGAGAAGGATTCCTGCCCTATTCCTTAGCCTGTGCTTGGGGTGCTGCTTCCAGCACTCAGGTGCTGCTTCCATCTCAGTGCAAAGTGGGTTTAGAGGTGTTTTAGGGAGAAGCATCAGGTGTAGAGTGAACTTCAGTTATTTACCTGTGCAAAGCTTGTCTGTGCCTTTGGTCTGCAGCCAGGATGGAAGGGCAGCACTTGCTCCAAATGTTGTGGGTTTGCCCAAAGGCTCTCTGTGATGAAAACCTGAAAACTGGAGCTCTGTATCTGCTCACTATTAAGTTTGATGATGAAAATTGGACTGGAGATCTTGGAGAGAGACTGTTAACAAGGGATTGAGTGCCAGGACAAGGGGAAAGGCTTCCCACTGCCAGAGGGCAGGGCTGGATGGGATATTGGGCAGGAATCCTTCCCTGGGAGGGTGGGCAGGCCCTGGCACAGGTTGGGCAGAGAAGCTGTGGCTGCCCCTGGATCCCTGGCAGTGTCCAAGGCCAGGTTGGAGTGGCACTGGATGGGCTTTCAAGTCCCTTCCAACCCAAAGCATTCCATGATTCTTGACCTGCTCATGCCTTGCATTGGCAGGGATGGGAATGGCACCCAGTGAGAAAACAGGAGAATGAAGACCTGGAACTACACAAAGACCAGGGATGGTCATGGGAATGATTCTCTTAACGAGAGAGTGGATTTCACATCCAGATGTAACACCTTCCCCTGTCACAGAGCAGCTCCCTGCACATTGAAAACATCCAGCTTTTTGTTTAGCATCTTTCCAAAGGATTGCAGTGATTCATTTGGGGATGACAAGCTCCATATTTTTAGTGACTGCTGGAATCAGGGCTGTGACAGAAGAGAGTGCTGGGGGAGGAGGAGCCCAGCCTGCCTGTCACCCCCAGGGGGACCTGCAGGTTTCTGTGTTGCTCACAGGTAAGTTGGACAGACAGGACTGCTGGGGAGCTCATGACCCCAGACCGGGAGATGTTCTGGGCTGGAGAACTTGCCTGCTCTGATTCCCTGCTCTCCTTTACAGCCCATTTGAGCTTTCTTTGCCAGAGCACCTGGGGGCCTGCAGCTGATTTTGTACGTGGGGGAGAGCCCTGTTTGTTTGGCCAGCAGGTGATTTCTTGGCTTCTCTCTTAGTTTTCTCCTGCCAGAGGTGTGTGGGAGCAAAGGGAACTGGACTCATGGAAGTACCATAAAGAGAAGCTGGGATGCAGCAGAATCCTCTTGTCCTTGTGTCCCAGTTGAGTGTCCCAGCTCTTCTCTCCTTGGCCACCCATGACTTCCTCTGTGGCTTCTTCCTGGGGTTCAGCCCCTGGTCAGTGAGTTCAGCTCCATCTCTCCTGAGAGCCACCAGCATGGGCAGAGCATGGAGCAGCTCTGCTGGGAGGGAAGGCTGGCACAGCTGGCATTGTCCAGCCTGCAGAG
>JAWWEE010000159.1:4149595-4168357 GCA_035221455.1 Xenops minutus | reverse complement strand
AACCATGCAGTCTATCTTTGCTGCTTCAGCAAAAAGCCTCTACAATTATTTTTATTAACCCTTTCAGTGTTAGTTCTTTATTTTCTTTATTGATATCTTATATCAGTTATTGATTCCTCAAATCACTCCAGGTTAAACACAGGCACTCCTTCCAGTGCAGCCAGCTGCTCTCAGCCCTCCCCAGTTCTCTCACCAGACAGCAGTGCGGGGAATCTGCTCGGAGGTTCCCCTCTCTGTTCATGCTCCACAAAGGCTTCGATTTGCTGTGATGAGCACACCCAAAAAGCCTAAGACCTAAGGACTCAAAGCACAAATAGCAAATTGGTCCCCAGCTCAAGGACTCTGCATTCTGTAGTATTTTTGGCTGCTGTGAAGTTACGAATTTAACTACTGGAGGGACAGGGAGGGAACCACACACCCAGTCAGCTGGGATTTTTCTGGACAAGATTTGACTTCTCCCAGAGAGCTTCTCCCCAGGCAAGGGCAGCAGTAAAGAAGTCAGTCTAACCCCAGAGCGCTCTTTTGGTCCCTGGGACTGTCTAAAAAGAATAGGGAAAAGCCCACAGGAAAGTCATCTGAGAAGAACAGGAGAAAGGCTCCTGTAAAAAGCTATCTGACAAATAATTAGTCTGCGGAAGAAATATTCTAGTGGAGTCCTGGAGACAAATTAACTCCTCAAATGATCCCCAAAGGAAAATAAAAATGAAATTGAGGAATTGAAAGTAGAACAAGGATTGCAATCACACCTTTTAGCAAAGACTGCTGAAATCTATTGCCAAGGATACTATTTCTATTGCTTTGTCTCGCAGTTAAGCTGGTGCAAGGCACCACCCCCGGGGTCAGCAGAGCCATGTTAACTATTCTTACACAGCTAATTCTCACTGTGCAAAACACGGACTGGAATTGCTGTGCCATGGCAGGTTTTTAAGTTACTAATTTGAGACTGAACTTACAAACTTGCACAACAGCATCCAAATCATCAAACCTGGATTGACAGCCTTTTTTATTCAGTGTTACATCCACTTGAATTTTTAAGCATTTCCTATAGCAATACCCATGGACAAGTGCAACTATTGTTATATTTGTGAGCCATTTTTCTGTGCCAAGGGATGCAACAGCTATGAAGAGGTGGACTGAACCATTGTGCCAAGGACCAAATTTAAATTACTCTGGATTATAATAAGACCACTAAAATTTCTGCAAAAGGACAAGTTTTTAGTGCAGACCTTTAATATTTCAGAAAAAAACTTGATTTATTTCTTATCTTCGCATGAAACAGAACCAGCAGGAACAAAAAAATTAAGGAAAAGAAACACAGTAAGATAAATAAGTTCCATTAATACATGATGGGAACACAAACTTTCTCATACCTACAATTATGCATGAGAGATAAATGGAAAATGAATTTAACACGCCTGTACATGGTGCTCTACTGGGACTCTTGCACAGCTTTGGAAGCAAGCTGATGGGTCTGATTAAATCAAATCAAAAGCTGAAGCACTTAAATGACAATAAAGCTAAAAACAGCCTTATAATTCAGTGCAAGAATGACTGAGCTGCTGAAGGAAACCACTGAGCTGCAAATTGATTCGCATAAGCTGGTGAAAACTATTTCTGGGTCACTCACCTCCTGCTTTAGGAGTTTGGAAGCACATTTGCTGCCTGACTGTAGCTGTTCACATACAGGGCATCCAAGTGGCTGCAATGCTAGGGATGCCTTAAGTGCCCAGATGCACAGATTTTGGAAATTTGCAGCAGGAGCATGATAAAGGCCATCTTCTGGCACCACTGCTATTTAGCACCGAAAATTAGCAGAACAGCAACAAACTGTGGTGGGCACAAACTCCCCCAGCACATTAACCCTGGAACAGGGCTCTTGGGCACCATCTGACCATCATGCTCAAGCACAGCGCAGCACCTTGGCTGCCAAACTACAGCTCCTCCTCACAGGTGAGGAAACAGGAAGGCTTTGGAAGCTGGGAAACTATGGCTGCTACAGAAAAAATTTCATATATTAGGAAGAAACTCCTCCCTGGGAGGGTGGGCAGGCCCTGGCACAGGTTGGGCAGAGAAGCTGTGGCTGCCCCTGGATCCCTGGGAGTGTCCAGGGCCAGGTTGGACAGGGCTTGGAGCACCCTGGGCTGGTGGGAGGTGTCCCTGCCCATGGCAGGGGTGGCACTCGGTGGGCTTTAATGTCCCTTCCAGCCCAAAGCATTCCATGATTCCATGGTATCTCTGTAGACATCGCATCCACAGGTATTTGTTTCCACACAGATAGGAAGTCAAGTGCACTGCAGGCACTGGGAAGAGCTGCTTTCAGTTGTTCCTTTTGTTCTCCTTCTGCCTATACCTCAACTGCTGCTGTGCTGATGGATTCAGTAATTATATTTTGATGTGCATGGAGAGTTGCTTCATAAAATCTGAGAACTCAAGTCACAAGGGTAACAGCATAGCAGATGGCAAATTTGGGGGGTTGACTTTTTTTCTTTTTAACATACTGATCAATTGTTATAAAGCAATCTCATTTATAGTAATTTAAAAAATACTGTATTTGGTATTTTTATAAGCTCTGCAAGCAGACTCAACAAACAGAAATCAGGCCACATGTTGTTTCTGCAGATGAGCAAAGGGTTCACTTTGATTATCCTCTGTGTTGGTTCATCAAGAGGATGCAGTGATGGCATTGATGCAGAGAACTGTTTCCTTCCTCAGGTACTGAGCTGATACCCAGATTTGAGGTGAATTATGGAAGCAGAAAGGTGTAGATGTGGCTGTAAGGAATTTTGCAAATCATGTCTGTTAAAAAAAAGTTAAAGAGTAAGTGCAGCATCTTCTCGATTTTGCCTTGAGCCTGTTGCCACCTCCAGCACCTGCCCCTCCTTGGGCCATCCCTCTGAACCCCTGGAAGCATCAGCTGGAGAGAGCACAAGACCAAGAAGGCTTTACCAAAGCACAGCCCACCTCTGGCACTGCTGCAGCTTGAGCTGTGCCAGAGCCATTGTAGCAGTGCTTATTTATTGCCATTTGATCTCAGAGAAAAGGATTCAATGGGGTGGTGTTTAATCACCAGCCTACAGATTTAATGACACTCAGCAGAAAAGTTGAACTGAAAAGGTGCTGGGGAGTGCAGAGAAAAAGTGTTGTGATGTTACTTGGATATTTCTTTTACTCCTACTTTACTTTCAGTCTGTCTGAAGAATTCATAGGCACACTGAGCCTTGAGACTCATTACTTCAGGATTCTTGGTTTTTAAGAGATTTCCAGAAAGCTTCTTGAGAGAACACACATTTGGGTGCCCGGGGAACAGTGTGACTGGAGTCTAAGGCTATGGATGACTTGGAAGCAGAAATACTGCATATTCCTCACGAAGGAATATTGCTGCTCTGCTCCCTCCCTTTTCCTTTCTGCTCCTGTAGGAGCTGGTAGGTAAAAATATACTGTACAAGCTCACATCTGGATTGACCTCTGGGCTCTCTGTGACAGGCAAACCCCAAGTAAGAGCAGCTTGGAACTCCCAAGAATGAGCAGCTTCTTCAGGTGAGAATTACTGTCCTTACAGCCCCCCTCAGGCTTAGACTTTTACATTGCAATGGCATAAAATTTTCCCCTAATAAAGGGAGGTGTCCTTCCAGGGAAGGCATCTCCCATCAGGGAAGACATCTCCCATAAGGATCACATCCTGCTTTTAGAAGTTCCTCTGCCTCTTCTTGAGCTGATTTGCCCAGCTCTGTGCCCAGACAGACATGCATCGTGTCAGTGGAATCCATGTTGATTTTCCAGAGTTCTTTCCCTTCTTTTCTATGCTAAGCAAAGGATAATGCTGAAGTATAAAAAGTGGGTCACAAGAACAATAGGGAAGATGAACAAATATTACAGCATCATTTTTTCTTCTTTATTTTTTAGAAAAAAACAAACCCAAAACAACAAAACCAAACAACTTTAGAAGCATTCAAGGACAAAACTTCTCACTCAGAATGAAAAACCCATGTTTCATCATCTCACCCCCAAGCTGAAGGGCTGAAGCAGTCCTTCTTCATAACTACTCACAGATAAACTTGCTCTCTCCATCACGTTCTGCTGACAACTTCAATAAAACGCAACTACTTTGGCAATGCAGGAGTGTAAGAATTTACACCTTCACTAGAAATTAGAATTTATATATCTAAAGTATCCTCCACTTTATGTTTTCCAATATACATCATTCACTCTGCTGTGCAAGTCAGATTTCCTATTGACAGCACATTCAGTACTGCTTTGGTACCTCTTATTTACATGTGAAAGGAGTGTATTTTTTGTGTAGGGTTGAGGGGTTTTGTGGTGGGTTTTGAGCATTTGAGGTTGTTTGGGTTTTATTTTGGTGATTTGTTCGAGCAGAGGCAGGTGTTTCAGTTTTGGTCCTCCCAATGCTTTGGATTTCTACCTTTGTACAAGTCCCCCTGCAAAGGAAGGAACTGAAGTGTCACAAAATCATTACACAGCACTGGACTGGCACGAAGGGAAGTCCCAAGGCACACACCAGGAACTGCATTGGCTGTAACAACCCTGCCCTTCAGCACAGCTCCTCAGTGCCCACTCCGATAACAGGACATGCTTGTTCTAAAAGAATTGGTTCAATAAATGACTAAACATTCAGCATCCAAACAGGTTAGGCAGCAGAGTAATGTCTCCAATAACCTAAATATAAGTAGCAAGGCTAAACTGTATTGTCTTTGCACCCTCATATAAATTACAAAGTATTAGTATCTTAACTTTGAGCTGTAATACACTCTGATCCAGGATTTTTCTTTAAGCAAAACCACTGCTGGTCATCTTTTGGATAACTATAAATGATATAGATCTTTACATTAAAAAAAGTTAAGAAAAAAATTGAGTTGTTATCAGCTCAAGCATCCTTAAAACACCAGCACCACTCCCTATAATCCAAGCACTCACAAGAAATACCACAATGTCCTAAAGAAATTTTAAAGTAACCACTTTGCATCTCAAGAAATACCATCTCATCTTTGCTCCTGGAGATTAAATGTCCAGAAAGACCAGAACCCACAAAGAAAAGGGGAAGCACTCAAGAAGTCGCTGGGAAGCAAACTCACAACAGCCACAAATATTTATTTATTGAGATGTCCAGGTGGGAACAAATAATTTGGATATCTTAAAAGTCTCTAGAAAGTCACCCCTTTTCCCTGACCACACTGGGGATCACCCACAACTACAACTCACTGCTGGAACTTTCCCACTCTATTTTTCCTAACGCTAAAAACAAAACAGAAAACCAGATACACTAGGATTGTTTCAATATAATCCATCCAAATGAGCTGCTCTTTATGAAACTTGAAATTTCTACTATAAAAGCCACCACAGGCATGTGTCATTTTCCAGTTCTTCCAAGAAACAATGCAGTTCAGCCTCCAAACTTCTAAAAGAAATCAGTCAAACACCACAGATATGGGTAAGGTAGTAGAGAACCCAAGGGCACAAATAACTAAGTTGAGATTATTCGTCACTTTTCCAGTTTCTCTCCACAGAGGGTTGATAACCTTTTAGAGGAGACTGAAAGCAGCTGAGCCTTCTCCCCCAGTCCCACATACATAAAAATCATACCAAAAGTGAACACCCCTTACACAGGAGAGCAAACTCTCACCCCTCTAATAACAAGGACGAGGAGAGAGGCAGGGAGGGACCTGGAGCTTCTGAAGACACAGAGAACACAACAAAAACACCTCCCAAAAAGAGGCCAAGCCTAAGTCAACTCTTTAATTTTTTTCTAGAAGAACTCCAGAGGAAAGCATTTAGGGAAAGTCTGCAAGCCGAAAGTCTCCAGAGGCAGCTAAAGAAAGGACCACCAATCGAGCATCCTGTCAAGGATTATTTGTTTATCACCTTGGATCCGACTGAGAGCATCTGTCAATCTCTCAGCAGCCTCCATCCATCACAGAGGGCCCACCACATCTCTAGGGCACGGAGTTAGAGCTGTGTGTCCTTGCCCTGTCATCACTTCAGGGTTCCTGCTGCCTGTCCTTCAAATTCTGAAATGCCAAGAGAAGCTGACAGTCGGAATGCAGTGTCAGTCTTAAAAGATGATGTCAGCTCAGGACTATGAACTGCACACTGAGCTGAGGGTGAAACTTCCCTCTATCCCAAAAGGACAGCTGCTGGAAGATTAAGCTAAGAGATACCATGTGCAGAAAAGGAAATTATTACCTGTTATTTTCTATTATCATTGCAGAATAACACCACAGGAAACAGATGGGATACGTGATTTCATCTTCACTTAAGCATCAGAAGATTAAAAAAACCCAAAACCAAACACTAATATTAAGTCTGCTGATTAAAGAAGGGGGTTCAAAACAACAGCCCTTCCTTGTAAACAAAAACCCCCAAAACCCAACAAAACAAAAAAAATCAAACCCCAAGAACCACACAAAAACCAGCAAGCCACGCAGGGTCTGCCTTCTCTCCCATTAGTTTGTGTACCATCCGGCCTGCTCTGAGATGATAGGAGACTCTTAATTCAGAGAACTACAAGAAAAAAACCCAAATCTTTATTCCACATAAAAGCTAGTAACCTCTCTCACTGCAGTAATAAGTCTGGTGCTCTGGTAGCTACTCCTGAAGTTCCAATAAGCTTACAATTTATATTTATTTGTAATTCCCTATAGCCAAGAACAGAGATCAAATATATGACAAATTAAAGGGTCTGAACGTCAAACTGCTGAGTGCCAAGTGCAAGAGAAGACAGACAAGACAAAAGATCCAGCTCTGTCATGTCAGGGAAAGAATCCCACCAGGGCCCAAAGCTCAAGAGCAGAGACCACCATTACACATGGAAAAGGAAAAGCCCTCAAAGAAATATGAGAGGGAGAAAAATAATAGCCATCTCCAAAACCTGGATGAGGACCTGTGATCTGCTCTGGTACCTACCTCAACAACAAGAGCTCATTCTGTGCCTTTTGACAGAGATAGTTGTTTAGGCACAAAAAAAAATTGCCTCAAACATGGCTAATTAAATTTCCAATGGTAAAAAAAAAAATCAATCAAAGGTTTCGGGAATTTCTTTTTGTTGTTTTTTTTTCATTGGGAAGTTAACTGGGGAACATTCTGTAGGATCTTTTGTCAGTGACCTTGGCTCAGAGTCCCCATCAAGGAAGATACCACTACTCAAATTGTAATTATTAAGAGAAGAAACTCAAGCCATTGCCACAAGAAATAAAATAAATAAATAAATTGAAAATAAGTAGGAGACAGCAGATATTATCAAAAGCCATAGCTGGCAATGCTCCTTCACTACACACTTTGTGTGTTTGTTTGTCCTGATTACAGACACTTTCTGTCTCTCTTGAACTCCTGCAATTTGTCTAATTTGTTCCAGGAGTAAATGGAAGAAATAATGAATATCAAATACCCAAGCTTGTAAGAAGCCAAATGTTTTTCTTTAAAAATAGAAAAAGAATGGAATGACATTTTTAAGAGAGCGTAAACACAATATGGTCATTTTCATATGGCTGGCCAAGGCAATTACATGGAAGAAAATGGTACTTCAATGAATAGCAGAATGTAAAACAGTTCATTTTTTTTCTCTCATTTCCTTTCTCTACAAGCACTTTAAACCAAAAAATGTTGTGCTTCATTAACAGTCTTGGTCTTCAGATGGAGGGAGTGCTTCTATTTTGGCAACACAGCACGTATAAGCCAAGAAGCACAGGACAGAAGTCACACAAAGAAAAAGCATTTTCTTTATTTCCCTGTCCTCTTTCATATTGTAATTTCATTGATTCCCTTACTGAATTGGTTAAGATTAAGAATCATGCAGTTAGGGGAGTCCTACATTGTCCTCTGCAATGAATTACTGGAATAATAATAATTTGTATTAAAGAAGAAGACAGAAACCTTGTGCAAGAAAAACAACTTTCATTTCGAAAGAACACAAAGGGATGGGCTCTTTTACATTCTACTGACACATATTCTACATACAATTCTAAAGACATTTGTCACTCTTTCATCAAGACATGAAAGATTTCATTAACTAGTAACTTTTTATAAAATGTTTAAAAAAGTCAGCAGAGGAGCATAAAGCATCTCTTGAGCCACTTCACAGATCTATGGCTACAGGCAGCAGATCCACCACCAGCAGAGCAATTCAGTCATTTGATAATTCACCTCTCAACCCCAATGGCATTATTGCCAAGTTTTTTTCAGACAATTTTTCTAAATAAAGTTATAAGCTCTAACATCTTATTAACAGTAACTGCCAAGTTTAGAACAAGAAGTCCAAAAAATGGGTTTATTTTTGGTATTTCTGCCAGTAGCTAATCACAAGCCTTGGAACCCAGTTTCAGTTGGAAGGACAATAAGAATGTCTACACAGAAAGCAATGGAAAAGACCTTTTCTTTTCTGTGAGACCAAGGATGCAGATCACTGAAATGGTACTGAGTTCAAGAGGAAAATATTTAATTGTCACATCAGTGAAGTTTCAGACTGATTTTTTTCTTTTAACTCAGTTTCAAGCTACTACAGGTAAGAACAGGTCCCACCATCAGTTGTGTTTTCAAGACAGAAAAAGTTTAACAGGTTTGTCTTTGACCTCCATGAAATCTAAAAGCACTTCTCAAATCCTGGTTCAAGACTTACTTTCCCCCATTAAAGTAACACACAGGCAATGAAACAGCTTGCAATTATGTGAAATTTATACAGCAACAAGTGAAGTGTCAAAGAAAAGAAGCTGTAGAAGGGAAAGGAATGGGCAGAATGAAGAGCATTAATTGAAAATTTGGGTGAAAGCCACTCACTTGGAAGGTGAAGAGTAACATAAAATTGCAAGTACAAGCAAATCGGCCTTTCAAAAGCCAAGTGGGAACAGATGAGTTACCACCTGCACTATTTTTAGTCTGGTCTTCCTGCAGGTGACAAACCAAAGGAGAATGCTTAAAAGGAGAAATCGAAACCAAGAGACCTTCCATGGATATTTATGGTATGGGGAGAGTTTTCAAGGGCTGTGGGGCAGAAAGAGTTTCACAGGGGATGAAGACTCTGAGAGGCAGCTGCCCTTTACAGCACAAGGCATTGTCTGGAAGATAATCTGAAAGAACCCTGGTTGATTTTCTTCCCAACATAACAGCTCTAATTGATACATGAGCAGTTAAAATACATCATATCCAAGTGCAAGTTATTTACAATGGATGAGTTTAAAAAGCCCAGTCCTTAGAATGTCAGTCTCCACATGTCCCACAAAGGACAAGGTTCTTGTTGATCACATGCACATTAAAAAAAAAAAAAAAAATAGACAAAAAACTAATAGTCCTGACTTATAACAGCAAAAGAGGACAAAAAAGGACAAGAGGAGAGTTCCTCAGATCTTCATTGCCCCCCAAATGCAGGCCGATGCATATGGTTCCTCCAGCTCAACAGAAAGTTTGTCTTCTATTTGTCATATATTTTCAGAATTCCCATGTTAACAAAGACACAGAGGTAGGAACCCTCAGACATTAGTTAGAATTTATGGTGTTTGAATTCCATGATAAAACAAGTGACAGACTTGCTCGTTCCCCCAGAGGAGGCCAATTTCTTCCCTCCAACCATCAACATCTTTCATATGCTCAGCTTTGATAACATCAATGGTTGCAACTAAATTAACAGAAAGTTGATTTTTAGTGTGAAGCCCTTCAAATACTCTCAGCTGTTTATAAATAAGCATCCTCCATGGTCTCAGGAAATTCAGACTATTAATGTGGAACAATCCACATCTCAGTATCTCCAAGGCAGAACCATCCCTGCTATGTTACTACTTACAACCACTCAATCAAAATTTATTTCAAAGGTTCAATGTTTCAAGGCAATTCACTATGTATGTCAACAAGCTCTGTGTTGAGAAATATTTTCTAAATTGCAGTACAGATGTGGGTTGTGGAAAATGCTGGTGAAAAACAAGAAATACTTTACTCACAGAATGGTTTGGATTGGAAGGGACCCAAGAGATCACCTGGATCAGAACGAGTAAGGTAATGATGTTTGTGGAAGTTTATAGACACAGAGAACTTCACAACATCGTCCTGAAGGTGCTCAGTTTTCTGCTGTTACATTTCCTGCAGATTTCGGTGACAGTGGAGGGCACTGAGTCAGTCTTTAATTACATCCCAGCTGTAATTCTTCACCTGGACAGATCTCCTCACATGGGAGACCTCGTGTGATCCCCAAGCAGACTGACAGCACACACAGCATATGTGATGATTTCAGCTGCTCAACAGCAGTGACAGGTGATTAGTGAATTTTAATTTGCTTAAAAACACTCTCTACCCCTCAGGGCCCCCAAATAAATGTGTCAGAAGCTTAACAGAGACACTAACTTGCTGAAAGGACTGTGAGAATCACAAGTTCCAAACTCTGATCCCAGCCTCCCAGCAGACTTCAGTAACCAGCAGTAACTCGCTCCACTCAGGGACAAAGCTCAAAAATTAGTTTGTGCTTAACTATTTAGCGTATCAAGTGATATGGCCCAAAACACTCTCTCCTCAGTACCCAAATCTAGTGTTTATATTCTGCCTAATTAAATAGGTTAGTTGACCATTTCATGACAACAATCAATATGATTTTCTCCCCTTCAATTTTTGTGCAAAGTATTGCAAATTTCCACTTAGACTTACCCATTCTTCAACAGAACTTACCTGTGCACCCCATGAGGTATTTTTGGAACAGTAGCAGTTTCATTAAACTCTCAATGCAGCCTCTTGCATAGATCTTAAAGCACTTAAGAGAATAATATATCATTTACCCAACTGGAGCAGAGCACAGAGCAGTGAAGGGCTCTCGGCATCCACCAAAGTGCCAGAACTGGGTTTCTCAGTTCCCTTTCAAACTACTAAAGAAAGGGAAATAATTTTCACTCAGCGGTGGAAAAGTAATCTGAACTTCAGCTATTTGGGGCATGTTTCCTAAGCCAATGAACTTTTATCAATGGCAGACATACTCCTGAATTTGCTCTATTCAAAGAAGAAGTATCTTGGTAGGATGTGCCAAAGTGCCCCCAGTGTAGGAATAATCAGCTAATCTCTGACTTGCCATCTGCTCCAAAGGCCACACAGAGAATGTCATCTGGAAACATGGCTAATAAGCAAAATGGTTATTGTGAGAAGGTCTTGTGTCATGCAGCTAAGGAAGATCAGTGGCACTGACCTGAACCCAGACACCAGGTTGGGAGGGAACTAGTCTAAACTACACTGGTTTGACTCAACTTGAGTTTACCAGCACAAGATGCAAATCAACAGGGGCGCCAGCAACCCAGTGTGAACCAAAGTCTCAGCCTGCTGCTGCCAGAACCTCACAACTTTAATAGTCAAGCTCTTTTTCCTTGAGATTTTCTTGAGGTGTGCTTGTTTTTCACAGACATGTGTTAAACTGTGGCATGCAGACATCCAAACACCTAACCAAACCCAAAGAGACCACAAAGATCTCAAAGAACCATGAAAACAGTGAAAAATTAGCACTTCCAGTTTAAACAACAACAAAGACCCCCAGGCGTTCCACATTAGAACTGAGCATTTAGGGAGAGTGTTACCTGTGGAACATTTCCTAACCACAAAAGCAAAGGACACACCTGCTGCTGTGAAGCAGGTTTTGCTCAGTGCCCTTCCAGAGCTCAGCAGTTGTGACAATGGGCTGGGACTTAGTTTCATCCTGCTAATTTCTTCACTTACTTATTCCAACTACAGCAATACCATAAGGATTGCATTGCCCAATTCGAGTTTGGATACAATTACAAGTTTCAGCTGTTACTTTAATGGGCTCATTTGCATTAACTGGGAGCATAACCATAAAAACATAATTTATATTTCTTAAAGCAACGTTCCCAAATCTACAACAGATCAAAAGTAATCTCAGTTTATAACTCTTTAAGCTGCTTGGGACTGCCACCAAGTGCTGATTATCCAGAGTACCTTCAGACTCCAAGTCTGTAAAATTCTAGATACAATACAGAGCAAGAATGGGGAAAAGCCAGCACGAGGAAGAACAGAATAGGGAAACCCCCTCTGAGCTGACTGAGATCATAAAGCTCATCTTCTCCCACCCCCTGCCATGGGCAGGGACACCTCCCACCAGCCCAGGTTGCTCCAACCTGGCCTTGGACACTGCCAGGGATCCAGGGGCAGCCACAGCTTCTCTGCCCAACCTGGGCCAGTGTTTTCCCACCCTCACCATTAAAACCTTGTATTTAATTATAAAATATCTTATATTTCCTTACATTTAATCTAAATTGCCTCTCTTTTAGCTTAAACCCATCACCCTTTGTCCTGTCACGACAGGTCCTGTTTGTCCCCATCTTTCTTTCAGTCCCTTTATGTACTGGAAAGGTGTTGAGGGTCTCCCATGAGCATCCTCCAGGCTGAACACCCCCAGCTCCCTCAGCCTTTCCTCACAGGGCAGATGCTCCAGCCCTTTGTTCTCCTCTCCCAAAACCCAGACACAACCACACTGCTGGGAACCTCGGACCCTAAAACCCCCTGGGCTCTCCTCAAACACCTCAGGCTTTCACCAACCTCTATCACAGCAGCTTCCAATTATTATCCTCTCAATATATGTCTCCACAGCACCCTCTTTGCCCTGGGCATACCCACTGTGCCAGTTCTGGCCAAGCTCTTCCCACCACGGTGGCACTGATGGATGTTGCCCAGGATGGAGTGACCAGAGGTGTGAGAAAAACCTCTTTTATTCAATCTAGTTAAGATACAGATATCTGTGAGATAAAGAAGGTTAGCAAAAAGAAAGTTTCTATTTCAGAACATGCTGGGTGCCCTGGCCACGGAGGTCCAAAAAGGCACACACTCAGCCCAAAAATCATGCTTTTTATGTGTCCCTAGAGTCCCACCTCGTTAGTATAATGAGAGGAGGGGGCCTCTTCTCCTGATTGGGTTTGGCATGCCCCCCTGTGCAGGGAGAGGGGGGGGGTCTCCTGGTCAGAATGACCACTTTCTTCTGCACACAAAGAACTTGCCACGTGGCTGGGGCCCATTCCAGCCATATCATTATCCATTTTCATAATTCCCTATTCCTGAACACAAGTTGTCCCTGGCACCAGTTCCAGACAGGACCTGGTACCTTACAACTCCCATGATACGCCTAAAGAAAATCATTCCTGAGTTCATGAACTATTTACCTGTCATAAACCCATATTCTTTTATTTCCCACAACAGGCAAGTGGGTTTTGCTCCACAGTGGAGAGAGGAGGTGGCCAAAGCGAGGACAAGGAAAACTTCCCAACTCTTTTCAAAGCCAGACATGTCCCCACCAGTTCAGTGCAGTTACAGGATGGGATGGCCTGTCTTGGAACAGTGTGGTCACCAGGGAATGGGAAGGATCTCCAGAGATGGTCAAAGTCAAAGCAGGGTCCTAGAGATGCTCTTTCATGTTTCCAGCTCAAAGCCTGGGGGGTTTTTTGCTCTGCTCAGGTAACAGAGTGGCTCTGCCTCTCATGGCCCTTCGCTTGGAGGAGAAGAGGAGGTCTTTGATGTGAAAACCCAAAGGAAAGCAAAGCCCCACGAAGTTGCCCTTTAAACTCAGCTTATTCCCCAAGCTGTGGTTGTTGCAGCTCGTCCCTGGGCAGCCAGATCCCTGAGCTGCCCTCCCTCTGACTGTGCCCTCTGAGACCAGAGCCCTGACATTTTTTACAGCACTCTCCCAGCAATATTTCCTCTCAAATTGCCTTTGCAAAAGACTCCCTTTATTCCCCTCATCATAAGCCCTGTCTCATTTCCAGCAGCTGAACTCTCTCTCTCTCTCTTGCATCCCGGCCTAATTATTAAACAACCCTGTCAAAGGATTCGGTCGTTTGCTGATATTTTACTCACAATTAGAAGCGTGAATGTGCTCCATTAGGATTCTAATATCCTTTATGCTCAGCCTGACATTTGGGGAGCTGCTTTATTGCAGCTGCCACTCCGGGAAATGGGGCTGCCACAGTTAAGCATCAATAATGGTGTTATTGACCCCAATTTTATGAATGCAGGAGGATGTCTGAATGTTACACGCTCGGGTACCTGGAGGGCTCTCACTGTCTCACCCCGGTGCCTGCTCTGGGAACTCCCATCCCTGCCTTCCTGGGGAATTGGAGGGGGTTTTTCTCACTCCCTTAAACTCAGAGACACCTTGGTTTTTTAATAAAGTGTTGGCAGCTGGTAAACACGCAAAAAAAACTCATCAGGATAGTGAGGATTAAGGCTGAGTTGCTCATTGAGAAGCCTGATGGCATCTTGATAAGCAACAAACACGACTGGGAATCCTCAGGGTTGGTCCCACTGTTCCCAGTTACTTCACTTCTCTTTTACTTCATTCTGGGACTGATAGTGAAGTTCCCCTCCATGTCACAACCTCTCTCAAAACCATGGAATCCTAAATGGTTTGGGTTGGAAGGGACATTGAAAACCAACTCATTCCACCCCCTGCCATGGGCAGGGACACCTTCCACCAGCCCAGGTTGCTCCAACCTGGCCTTGGACACTCCCAGGGATCCAGGGGCAGCCACAGCTCCTCTGGACAGCCTGTTCCAGATCCTGGACAGAGATGGTCCCTGCTGTGAAGGTCTCTGAGGACAAAGAGAAGGCCCTGATCCCAACAGAAGGGATAACTGGAAAGCTGGGATTAGGACACGGGGATTCCAAGACACAGTTCTCAGTTTACCAACCACCCATCCCTAATTCTTGCCAGGGAGGTTGGGATGGCTTTATGTTCCTTTTCTGGCAGCTCATTAAATGCATCTCAGCCACAAGCAAGTGTTGGGGCTTCTCTGGCGCCCATCCTGCAGCAATCCCAGAGCAAGACAAGCAGAGGAAAGCTGGGAAGAGGGAAGCAGCAGTGAGATGCTGTACCAACCTCTGCTGCTGAGCACCTGGACAAGTCCTGCCATCCCACCTGCCCTGACCAACACGTGGCTCCTTCTCTGTGGCCACCAACAGGACCTGGAGCAGCTCTCTGAAGAGGTTCTGGATGGAGATACACGAGCATAACCCAGCCCACCACATTTCTGAGGCTGCAAAAGGAGGGCCTGAGCTCATCCCTGCTGGGTCTTTCAGCAAGAGCAAGCTCAGTGTCAAATCCAGCTGGAATTTGCAAAAAGACCTGTCTGACTGATGTTTTTCCCCTCTCTTCCTTGGCAGACTCCTGCACAGACTACAGAAATTTCATAGAAATGCCTTTTCTCTCCCCTCTTTTCCCACATAAAAACCTCAGGACAAAAAGAAAAGGGCATTTTGGAACACAGGAAAGCAGCCAGTTCTCCTCAGGATGAGGCTGTTGCTGAAATTTTGCTCCATTTCAGTGTTAAAAAGTGGAATTCCTTGCATTGGGGGTAGTTATTTTACCCTAAAGCCTTCCAAAACCAATTTCCATCCATCCATCCATCCACCCATCCATCCATCCATCCATCCATCCATCCATCCATCCATCCATCCCTCCATCCATCCATCCCTCCATCCATCCCTCCATCCCTCCATCCATCCATCCATCCCTCCATCCCTCCCCCCATGGAATTCTCTGCTCCAGAGGGAGCTCCACCCTGACCGTTGGGTTGGCCAAGTTTGCCGGGACACGCCAAACTGGGATGAGGTCAGAAAAGAGCTCTTGGATCCCTCGGGGTGAGATTTAACTCCGGAGGATCTTCCCAAGCACCTCTGGGATGGGAGACCCCCCAGACCCCGACAATTCCCGTGCCCTTCCCACCCTTCCAACCCAAACCCAGCCCAGCCACCCAACTCCATCCCAACTGGAGACGCCGGAAACGCCGACGGAGCCAACGCGTCCGACCGGCCCGGCGGGTCCTGCCAGGAGCCAGAGCTGGAAGAGGGCAGGGCTGGGCTGGGCTCCATCCGAGGGGGGAGCAGGGAAAACACCATGGAAAAGTGTGGGATGGGCTGGGAACTGCCCTGGGGAATGGGTGGGCAGGGAGGAAACCCTTGGAGGCTCCTCGGGCTGGGATTGGGATTGGGATTGGGATTGGGAGGGGAGGAAGAGCCAGGGGGAGGAAAGGGAGGTGTGAAGCCAAACAAAAGCTCCAAGGGTTAAAAATTGGCTTAAAACACTGAGAACTGTCCATGAAAATGTGTAGTCAGAGACAGAATTAAGGCCAGGATGTCCCTGGAATGTAAGGAGGACACACTGGGAACTGAGAACAGAACAGGAACACACTAAGAGAGAGAGAAGGGAAGAACAAGAGCCCAAGTCCAATTTCCTTGTGAGAATCAGCAAAAACAAGGCAAGCTGAAGAGTTCCCGACGATGAGGAGTGAAAATACGACCCCCTAAGGATGAAGGGAACAGGATCTCCCACCATGGAACACCCCAAAAGAGATGAGCACACCCAGACTCCACCTACTCTGAATATTATAATCAGATGTTGCAATATTATGAATATGCATGAAAAAGAAGTTGTAATCTTTCACAGAATTGTATAAATAACCTTGTTTTTCACGGAGAGCTTGGGAACTCTTGTGTGTGATGGTAATGGGAGAGTTCCCCAACGTTGCCAATAAATACCTTGCTGTTTGTGGACTAAAACTCTGTCTCTAAACAGTTATTAATTGGCTGTATTTCTGGCATCAGGTGTTTGCTCCGGGATCCTGCCCTGCCAACACTGCCAGGAGCCTGCCCTGCCCTGCCCTGCCCACAGCAGGATGTTCTGGAGCTCTCCAGGAGCCAAAAAAACCAGGAATATCCTGGAGAACATCCTGGAGAACGTCCTGGAGAACGTCCTGGTTGGGCAACCACGGGGAAGGGAGGGGGAAAGGGAGGGTTAAATCCCAGTCCAGCGTGGCCCTGGAATTCTGGATCCCAAAGGAGATCGCACCAAGGTCAAAGAGGGAAAGAGAGGAAAATAAAGAAGGAAAAATAGGAGGAAAAAGGAAAATAAGAAAGGAAAAGAAAGGAAAATAAAGCAGGAAATGGAAGGGGAAAAGGAAAAGAAGAAAGGAAAAGAAAGGAAAATAAATGAGGAAATGGAAGGGAAAAAATGAAAATAAGAAAGGAAAAGAAAGGAAAATAAATGAGAAAATGAAAGGGAAAAAGGGAAAATAAGAAAGGAAAAGAAGGAAAAAACCCCAGGAAATTAAAGGGAAAGAAAGAAAAATAGACAAAGAAAAGGAAAATAAAAAAGGGAAATAAAGGATAATAAAAAGGGGAGGGAAGGAATATAAAAAAGGAATTTAAAGGAAAAAAGAAAGGAAAAGAGAAAAGGGAAATAAAGGATGATAAAAAAGGAAAAAAAAAGAAAAGAAAAAGGGAAAGGGAAATAAGAAAGGAAATAAAAGGAAAAGAAAAAGGAAAAGAAAACATGAAACGAAAGGAAAAGAAAAAAGGAAAAGAAAAAAGTGAAATAAAGTGCAATAAAGTGCAATAAAGTGCAATAAAACACGGAAGTCAAAGAAAAAGTGAAAGGAAAAGAAGTGAAATAAAAGAGAAAGAGAAACAAACCAAAAGAGCGAAGGGAAATGGGGGAAAAGAAACAGCGAAATAAAAAAGCGAATTAAAGGCAAAGAAACGCAAAGAAAGCGAAATAAAAAAAGCAGATTGTAGGGAAGGAAACCCCAAAGGGAGCAAAGTTAAAAAAGAGAATTAAAGCCAAATAAACCCCAAATAATTCAGAATAAACCGGCCGAATTAAAGCCAAATAAACCCCCAAATAAATGAGAATAAACCGGGCGAATTAAAGCCAAATAAACCCCAAATAAATGAGAATAAACCGGCCGAATTGAAGCCAAATAAACCCCAAATAAATCAGAATAAACCGGCCGAATTAAAGCCAAATAAACCCCAAATAATTCAGAATAAACCGGCCGAATTAAAGCCAAATAAACCCCCAAATAATTCAGAATAAACCGGCCGAATTAAAGCCAAATAAACCCCAAATAAATCAGAATAACCCGGCCGAATTAAAGCCAAATAAACCCGGACCGGACCCGAGTTAAAGGAGCGAATCGAAGCCGATGAAACCCCAAATAAACCCGACTGAACGTGACGAATCGGAGCGGAATTGACCCCAAAAAAGCGAATTTCGGGACCGGCCCCCCCAAAACCCGAGTCATTCCGGGCGGGCGGGGCTGCCCCTCCCCCACCCCAATATTCCCATATTCCCATATTCCCATTCCCATTCCCATTGCCATTCCCATTCCCATATTGCCATCCCATCCCCAGCCCCACCTGAGCTCATGGCGCGGCCCCGCAGGAAAAGGCGGAGCTGGAAGGGCCGGGGATGCCGGGAAAGGCAGTCCGGGACACCGGGAAGGGATGGGGGATCCAGGGGATACAGGGGATACAGGGATACAGGGATACAGGGATACAGGGAATACAGGGATACAGGGATACAGGGATACAGGGAATGCAGGGGATACAGGGGATCCAGGGAATGCAGGGAGTGCAGGGAATACAGGGAATGCAGGGAATGCAGGGGATCCAGGGGATACAGGGATACAGGGAATGCAGGGATTGCAGGGATACAGGGAATGCAGGGAATGCAGGGGATACAGGGAGTGCAGGGATCCAGGGATACAGGGAATACAGGGGATACAGGGATCCAGGGGATACAGGGATCCAGGGGATACAGGGGATCCAGGGGATGCAGGGAATACAGGGATACAGGGATACAGGGGATACAGGGATCCAGGGGATACAGGGATACAGGGGATACAGGGAATGCAGGGATACAGGGATACAGGGATACAGGGATACAGGGGATACAGGGATACAGGGGATACAGGGATCCAGGGGATACAGGGATACAGGGATACAGGG
>JAWWEE010000159.1:4124226-4149495 GCA_035221455.1 Xenops minutus | reverse complement strand
GGACACTGCCAGGGATCCAGGGGCAGCCACAGCTTCTCTGCCCAACCTGTGCCAGGGCCTGCCCACCCTCCCAGGGATGGCTTTTTCCTGCCAGCAGTGTTTCTGATACAGCATGGCTGGCTGGAAGAGAATGTTCCATGCATGTGCCAAATTTGGCAGATATATTTAAAAAAAAAAATAAAAGCTTTGTCAGCATCTGAGGTTACAAACCTCGAGGTATTTTTGTATTTGTTTTTTTTTTTTTTTTAAATTGAACTTTGATCAACTGAGAAAACATGATAGCAACAGTTTAATCAAACACTGATAATTGCAGCAATATAAAACCCAGTCAGCAGTTCATAAAGCCCCATGTGTCTAGAAGGCATATCTTCAGCACAAGAAATTATTTGGAAGCCTAAATTTAGATGTTGTAAAGTTACTAAATTTACCTTTGGTAATGAAGGCTTAATTTGGCCCTTATTTTGGGGAAAGCTCTCTTGAAATTTAGATTTAGAAGCTCAATGAAAATAATTGTTCTTTGTTAAGAAGTTCCAGTATTTGCCAATTCTTTTTTGTATTTTGATACCCACAAAGCATTGAGGGAGAAAATTAGTTGGCTTTGAAATTCCTTCACTGCTTCATAGCACATGTCCAGGAACTTGTGGGCATCTCTAGTGTCAGTGGCTCTTCCCAGCAAGTCCTGCCTGTGCCCCTGATGAGACAGAAACAAGAGCCTTATCAGAGCAGGACAGTGGATGGGCCCTGGCAAAGGGCAATACTTTGCATTCAGCTGGCAAAGAAACAGCCCAAACCAACTTTAAAGCTTTCACAGTAGGAACAAAGAGGGGGAAAGGAAAAAAAGGAAAGTACAGTTCTGAACCCAGAGAGATGCTGGGCCTGTTGGGGTTACAGTCACGTCCACGTGGCTGAATTAAATCAAGTTTATGTGCACACAGCAAGGGCCAACATCCAACTCCATCTGAAGTTCTCTTAGAGGAGACAATGAAAGGAGCTTTTCACTTCTCTATTTAGTGCTATCAACTCTTCCACTGTTCCATGCCATTGGCATGGGCCAAAATTTCTAGTATAAAGGGAGGCTTCAGGGGCAGAAAGGGCTGGAGGAGGAACCCACCTCTGGCTGCTCAGGACTGGCACTGGGCAGTGTCTCCTCCTCTCCTGAGGAGACACCTCTGGGTGAGCTCTGCACGTCCAGCTGTGTTGGAGCACATCCGTATTTACGAACATAAATAGTGCTATTGGATCTCTCTGACCATACTTTCTATCCCAACACAAGCTAACACCCTGTGGTTGGTGAGTCCAATCCCAAACCTGCTCTGCTGTCACTTCAATAAACCACACTATTCCTGACTCTGGACCATGCCAAGCCCTTCCTGAACATGACCAGACCTGCAGCTCTGGGTTGGCAACTGGGTGGTTTGTGCATCTGTGCTCAGGCAAGTTCTCCGGAGCTCAACCAGAGTTCTGCTGCTGAATTAGCTTTAACCAGGAAGGAAGCACAGCCCCCCCAGCCTCTCTGATCCCTGAGACCAGCTGGAACACACGAGGGTTTATTTGCTGCTCAATTCCCAGACCCTTAATGAGAGCCAGGATGCAGACAGACCCCAGCAGTCACTCTGCATCACCTCCTGCTACCCTCCTCCCCCTCCCATAGACCCCCTTTTTCTTTTTTTAGGCTTGACAAATGAACTCAAGTCACACTGACTGCTGGGTACCCTCGAGCCAGGTGATGCACACAAAGCTCAAGTTTCATCTCACTCAGTGATACTTGTTTCCTATTCCAAATTCTGATTTGGTTTGTGATTTCATAATCAGAATTTTAACTTGCAAAAACATTTGTCGGGTAGTCAAAATGTCCATGAAGTCTAATATTTTAGACAGGAATGAGCCAGCACTCATTCTGGCATAATTCAGACACACAAATAATACCATTTCAGCAAGTCCCTGTTTCCTTTCAGTCAGCAATGTTACTTCCCTTCATTCCCTATTTTGGCTCAAACAAAGTCTTACACTAATTTGTTTTTCCAGCCCTGTTCAACATCTCACATGAGAATTTTCATTTCAGAGCCTCATCAAAGCAAGAAAGAGCTGAACACTCACACCCCCAACCCCTGAGAAGTGTTCTCATCACTGCATTACATCTTTTTCTGAGCATCATTTCTCCTCTGTTCCCCAGCAATGGCAGAGTCAGGCTTCAATTCAAACACCACTTTCAAGGAGCTGCTTCTCAATCACTGAGCCTCTTTCATATGTGCTAAATCAGTTTTGGGGTGTTTTTAAATATGCATTAAAAAATTCAAGCATTATTCTGTCTGCTAAGGCAGATCATTCTGATTTGAGGACAAAAGAGAACAATTCTGGTTTCATTGCTTAACTTTTCATAACTTCATCCCTATTCTGACTACACTATGATTATAAATGCATTTTGGACAAGAAGATTATTATTGAGCTTACATGTCTTAATTATGTTTCTCTTTTCATATACACAGCTTTGTTCTGGCTCTTTGCTGTGAAAATTACAGATTTGCTTGGACTTAAAACTGAAAACACATGCATTTATTTCTGTGGGAGCTGTTTAATTTTCTTCCAAGTAATTCAGCACTTGAGACCTAAACCTTTCAGTGCTCACAAACGCACCCCAAAAAATTAACTCCAGTATTTCTGAAGTCATTTTAAAACCCACTAATCCTTCATTTCTACTGCTTTTCATCCTATCCATCCATATAATGTCCCAATCTCTACTTTTGTTGTATCTGTGAACTGCAGCTCCAAAGTCTAAGAAAGAGTAAAGCCAGAAAGTAAATCCCTTCTGCACTTTTTTAAAATTTTATTTATTTATTTTATTACTGAAGAATAGTAACACTTCATTTCCCTGCTTTGAGTTCTTTCAGCATTTCATTATAACATGGCCCCAGTCACTGGAGTTTTATTCAGTTTTTGGTTCATTATATATGAATCACATTGTACAGGATATATATCTATATGATGTAATTTCACTCAAGGAAACAGATGCTTCAAAGTTCGTCCTTGTAGCAAAAGCAAAGTTCTCTAATCAGTGCCTTCAATCAAATTATTTAGCAGGTATCAAGCCACCACATGGCTAAAAGAAGAATTTAAGTTCTTCATAACTGGAGCCCTTAGAGCAGGCATAAAAAAAAAAAAAAAATAATCACGATTTATCCTCCATGAGTAAAAACCACAGATACCTCCCTAGAGGTAAGAAGGTAACACTGGCAGTTTATGTAACTAAAACTTGCTTACAGGCACGTACAGAAGTATCAACAAGACAGGCAGCAGAGCAAACACTTTTTCTAGTTATTACATGGTTTTATAAACATATAACAATGCTCCAACACTTGGAGTCAGGTTTTTCCGACTCTTACTGCTCCCACTGCTCTGCTTTAACTGGTGCCCTTTGAAATGTGTCCCAGTTACAGCAGCCAGGACCAGTTTGTCACTGTGTGGGTGTGACCCAAACTCTGCATCCTACACCCTCTGTCATTTCTGATGAAATGGGCACACCCGGCCCCTCAGGATACAGGGTGGGTGTTAAAGAGCCCTGTGGGACAGGGGAGTGTTTCTGTCTTCACACCAATAACTCAGGTGTGATAACTCCCCTCTGGGGAGGCATCAGCACCTTCACACCCACCTGAGGGGTCATGTCTGCTCACGGGCCACCAAGGATTCCAAACATATCCCACGGCTCACAGAGTAAATCACCCATTGTGGAACTCCTTGCCCTGGGGGAGGTGCTGGACATTCCCACCTGAACCTGAGCATGTTTAACCTTGGGGTTTGGGGACTTCTGGTGGCACTCAGTGGATCCAGAGGGGGACCAGAACCTCAACAGGACTGCGACTGCCACTCTCAACCAGAATGTGACCATCATCCTCACCAACAGGTTTCCTTTCCCTTCACTTTGTATTCAGGGGGCCCACGTGGGGCTCAGCACAGGGGCCAGTGAACACCGTTCTGTCTGTGCCCCAGGGGGCTGGTTCTACCTCTGGGTTTTCTGGGTTTAAACCAATTTTTCCCTGTATCCTTGTATTTATTGTAATCTTTTTAGTAAATTGTAACTCTGACTTGTAATCTCTCTTGAGCTGAGTTCATTTCCCCCACCGGTTTACTTTTAAACCAGCACAGAATGTCTGCTTTGGCTGAGTGGTGACACAAAACTGCCTTTTCCAGGCTCCTGCACATGCAACAGGATGGGGATACAGAAACATGCACTCAGCAATGAGCTCTGGAAATCTGGATCAGGGGATTACATTAAATAAGGCAAATAAAGCTTTCATGGCTTGGAATACGTTCAATGGCAAGAACTGATACCACAGAAATGGTTCCTGTAGTACCCAGCCACCAGTTTCCATCACTCCAGCAGCTTCTTCAAAAACTATATTCTGAAGGCAGAGGACTACTGGCTTGATTTTTTAAAGACTTCATATCATTTTGTAGGGGGACAAAGTAGGGTCTACCAGCTGGTATCTGGTGACTCCAAAAAGCTTTAGATCACAATAAATGCTTACTGTGCCCAAACCCCCACCCCAAGCTGCTCAGACAGACCCAGAACTAAGACAAAAAGGACCACCCCACACATGCCAAGCATGGGTTTGTTGTCTGTGTGCCCCCCTACCCACACCAACCTCTGCCAACTCCTTCATTCTGTACAAGGCAGACAGTGAAAGCATCAAGGTAGCCAGCAAGACTCTTCCTCCATAAACTCCCCATTCTTTACAGTCCTCCAGGACAACTGCCAGCTGCTTCAATCCAAATTAGAGCAACATACTTGCTGGACACAGCAGACCACCTACATGCAGACCAGAACTTGGCCTCCAGAAAAAAAAACCAAAACAAACATGCTTTAATATACCTTTCGCCCATGCAAAGGAGGTGCAAAAATCCATTATACTGAGACAGCAAATATCAAAATTCCTTCTACAGCGGAAGGAAGCTGCCTTCAGTGGGAAGGGACAACAGCAAGGTATAATGACCAGGAGAGTAACTCCCCAGTGATCTCACTCATTCAGCCTGGGAAAGCTCTGGCCAGCCAGAACCTCACCACCATTTCCACACACATTTGACTGCATGGGATTTTCAGTGGTAAGATGCCTCCAGCACTGTCCCTACACCAACATCAGCAGGGAGAAAACACATGCTGGCTGAGCAAGGAGCTTTTAGAAACCTCCTCTAAAAGAAATAAAGGATTATAGAGAAAAGGAGGAAAAGCCCAAGGCAACCCCCCCTAAAAGTGCACATATGCATGTGTGGGAAAGCACAGGAGGAGGAAGGTTATTTCTCTGTTTCTTCACAGCAGGAAAGAGGAAAGCTCAAGGTCGCTTATCTGTCCTGTTCTCCATTATTTCACCTGCCTCATCCCATTTGGGTCCCATGCACAGCAGTTTTCTAAGAGAACAGAGAGGTGATAAAAAATACAAGACTTTGTTGAAGCTTTTAAACTTATGGAAATTATTTTGGCCTTTTTAGTTTGTGTATGAGTTCAGTAAAAAATGAGTTCTTTTAAAAACTGACTCTGATGTCACAGAACTGGCCTTTGCTTTCATCTATACATAGTAACAGCACATGGAAGATCTCCATAAATATCTGAATTAATTCCTGCAAACAGGATTTTTTATTTTTTTGTCAGAAATTTAAGTATCTGCATAAGGGTTCACCAAAGACAAGCATTTTTCTGGAGCACAGACTGGAGAAGAAATTAATTTCCATTGAACCTGAAAGCACTGAAATATGTGCAAGTTCTTCTCTGCCAAGACCTGTGAAGCAGTTTGGGAGGGGAACGAAACAAGGCTTCACTCCATACACACGTTTATAAAAAGCACACTGCTTTCCTATTAACATGCATAACAGGGTGCAGAACCACAGCTCCATCCCCAGCACAGTGCCAGTGGGCAGCAGGAGTATCCAAGTGTAGTGCAGTGGCACTGCTATCCTGAGTGAGTGCTTACTGAGGCCAGGAGGAGAAAAATTAAAATAAATAAATTTTTAAAAGGACAACGCACTGTTTTGGCCTGGATTACCCAAACCTACCTACTTCAAGTGTAAACCCCAAAACCCAGAGTCAAAATTTCAAACTCAAAAATCACTCTGCTGAGATTTAGCATCAACAATTTTGTTCCTGTCAGCCAGGATCTGCACCTATGGCAACAGCAGCCATTTCCTCCTGCCTTTGTCCCAGGTAAAGGAAGGTGATGGTTTGCTGATCTCCCACACTGCTGCAAGGCTCACTCAAAACTCAGGTAACTGAGTCAGGAAGCTGCCCACAGTCCAAGAAGGAGGTTACCACATTGCTCTGAATTACTTAAAAGTTTCTACCCCAAAATTACTTTTTACTGGTCTTTGTCCCACCTGTCTAAGAGAAATAAAGGAAACTCATAACCTGAAAATGGACAAAAACTGTAATTCTTCTGTTTGGCTAAGTTTTGTTGGTTGGTTGGTTTGTTCCCCCCTCCCCAGCTGTGGCCTGCAGATGAGTTTCCCATCCCACATATCTGTTAGTTAATGTTCCTTAAATACCTTTGTTGTGGCTCAGGTGCTGCCCTACCCAAGTGAACAGTGGAGGAAATACCCCAAGTTTGGGATAGAGAAGCAGATAACTCCAAATGGGAGCAAGTTCCAGACAGCCAGAAGAAAACAGGGAACAACAGGAACCCTAAACCATGTTTTGTTCAGTCTCACCTAAATATTTAAGGCTCAAGCTAACTCCAAACACAGACATATATATCTATTTCTCAATTTGAAGGGGTTGAGGGAACTCCCTCATTATACAGTGTCACAATAAAAGCAGCCTTCTTGATCAGCTTCATCTATCTTGTTTCCTGACAAGATAATTATTCTTACTTGCTTCTAGAAAAGAAGTTTGTGGAGTGATTCTATAAAGATAAGCATACACAGATTCGGTGCCCATCCCATGCTGGTAAATTGGTTACAGATTTTTATTACAGATTTTTGTTACATCTTGTTGATTCAGCTTGTAAACACTGTAAAAAAAGGTCCCAAGTCAGAGTTGTAACAGGGGAGGGATTTTGTTGTTTTGGTTTGGTTTTAGCAGTTTATTTTACTCACCCAGCTGTAGGCAGCTGGAAGTCTTCTCCAAAACCAGGTCAGTGTATGATAAACAGGTTCAGCTAAAGAATGCAAAAGATTTTATCTGACATCCCCAAAATTAAATACTTTCACTTTTTAGGGACATCCCTCAGCAGAGATTCCAGTTCACCTTTCATTTTCCAGCATGGGCACAGTAACATGAACAAGGGCAGGAAGAAAAAATGTTTAGATAATCCTTTCCCTCTATTCTGAACCTCTTACTAGGATTTCACTATCAGCAGTAAAGGCAGTGGAGAATCTTATTCATAAAGGGATCTGCCCTCTCTCCCATCTCATCTTTTCCTTCTTCCTCTTTGAAAAGAAGTGTTTCCAAGGCCTTTGAAGCTCCTTTGCCCAGGTGACTGCACTGGCTACAAAGCTCCTTCAGAACTGCTCTGCCTTTCTCTGTACAGACCCTCACATTCCTCGTGTGATTCCTGGCCACGTCTCGACCCTCTAAGCCATATCCAAGTTTTTATTTCCCCCATGTATTTTATCAATGAAAGATTCATAGCAGAAGCTTCAACTTGCTGAGAGCATCTGAGCTCTGCCTGCACACTGGTGCTCAGCTGGGCAGCACTGCACTGCCTTGGCTGGAATAAGAAAGGATGAGGGCAGCCTCTGCTCTCCTTTGGTGACAAATGTTATCACACAGTTGATGTTTCACCAGCAGCACACAGGGATTTTTGTATGAAAATTTTTAATCCCACAGCAGTGTGCCTTGCTGGAGGGGAAGTGAGCAGTGCTGCAGAGCAACATGATTTGGGCACACAAAGCATGGCATAATTGTACTCTTCCTTTCCAACAGGAATAAAATATTAATTTAAGTGTCCTGACTTTTTTCTTTCTTTCTTTTTTACGATATTCCAAATATAGAAGGTTATTTACCAGAACAAAGTCTTAAAGAATTTTTCATGAGATCCGCTGATGGTTTAATTAGGAGAGTCTGGAAAAAAATTACAAAACTTGATACTGTTACTATGGAGTGAAGTGTCCCTGGAGGACTTCCCACAGTCATGTTGCTAAATTAGCCAGGCTAGTAGTACTACAGCATTCCAAGGGGTTTGGGGAAGCCAAAGAGCTGTTTGCTACCTATTTCAGCCATCTTTCCTTGCCTTAGTTTATGGAGATTAACTCTGCCAAATGAGAGTCCTAGGAAATCCACCCAAAGGGATGGCATTCCTCAGGAAGATATTCTGAAATATTACTGCTAATTACTTGAGTTACACCCTCAGCTCTTCTTGTGTTTCAAATCTTACTGTCACTTCCATTCCGGCGCTGTTTATTTAGCAATTAGTTAGACAAAACCTTTTAATAAATCTTCAACATTTTAGACCTGTCAAGTCACATTTCCATACCAGGGTACCTCTGAGCCAAACAGAAGGCCAAAGACACACACTGAACCCATAAACATCCTTAAACTAGCAGAACGTACAGCAAGAATCTCAGGTAGAAAGCTCACTGCCAAGCTTTTATATCTATCAATGCAAAGCCACTCTTCAACCATTTCATTCAATGAAGCTGGGAAACACACCTAACACTTTATTCTACTCTCTTCATGAAACAGCTACAACACCCAAGAAAACTTTTTAAGAGATTGTATTGTATTGTTGACCCTTCCCACCATTAATACACATTTCCACTTTTTTTCTTTTGAGAGTCTTTTGTTTTGTTTTCCTAACCAAGTGGGATCATTTTATACATTATAGTGCAAAAGAGACTCCCCTGCTGCATCCTCCTGAGGCCCAACCCTGCAGACTCACAGGGGGAGCTCTGCTTTTGGTCCTGGAGAACATTCCAGTGGAAAGTCCTTTAGCTCTCCCTGGCCTGAAGGAATCTGAGTGAGTTCCCACTCCCCAGGAGAGGTTCTCATTCACCTCTCCTGTATCCTGCCTTGCTAAAATCTGTAAGACATCTTCCAAGTGAAAATACATAATTCATCTCCATGATTATTTTATTAACTTACATGGGTTTAGCACAGTGTTCATCTCATGCCCAAAAAGGCCTTTTTTCCTTTTTATTTTTACAGACCATGAAGAATTTGCAGTCTGCTCTGTACCAGCATCAGGAGTTTTTGGTGTCCAGCACAATAAGTGCCCTCTGATTTTAGCCTAAGGACTCAGGGCTTAGGGGTCCTTTCCTTCTGCTGAGGTTCTTCCTGCCCATAGGTAAATCTTAAAGTAAGATGAGAAATATGTTTAATACCAAGTATCAGAAGGAAAAAGCGAGTCAGGGAAGCAATGAAAAGCAAGTGTGGAAAGTAGAGCAAGTTTTTACCTTTATTATTTTCCTTTATTTGTTTTCCAATGAACCTATACTGTGCAGCTGAGAGAATGGAGGGGTGGAGATTGCAATGCTTTGAGCTGTATTTTCTTCTTTTAAAGACTCCCTTTAATAACTTCAAATCTGGGATTCCTTGTTCTCAGCAATGTTGGATGCCTTTTGACACTATTTCTATATTATTTGAGCTCCAACACAACAATATGCAATGCTAGACTGGAGTTAAGAGCTACTCTTGCATGTCACTTTCTAAAGTTATGTATAACACTAAGCCCCAAGTAATTTGTCAGGTTGGACATTTGACTAAAACTGATTTAAATCTGGATATTTGCAAAAATATCAGATCATACCAGAGATCTATGTAGCCTTTTTTCCAATCTGCAACAGCACCCGAGAACAGATGGCCAAGTCAGTCAGACTAAGGCTGTATTTGTGTTTTCCCAGAGCTCCCTGGGCTTCCAAAACCTGCAGCTCGAGTGCTTTGAACAGGAGGGGATATCTGCACTTAACCACCTCCTGCATGTAGGTGAAGGTGTGACTTCTTTGCTGCCACACCCCCACAGCACACCCACCTGGGCTGTGAACAATTAACTCCTGCTGCTCTTGTGAGCCTCTGCATTTCACCAGAGCTCTCCAGGTCCTCACTGAAAGCAATTCTCTATTCACCTTCTCCACATCACTCCCAACATCACAGGCCTCTTTCCCTCCTCTCCCAGTATTCCCTTTCCAGACTGACAAGTGCAGCCTATTGAACTGTGCTGCACAGACCCCGTTCTGTGTACAGATGATGCCTTTCATCAGTCCCTCAATTGCTTCCATTGCTGCTCTCGAGGCTGGAAGGATGAGAGCTGTGCAAAGATGCAGGCAATGCATGGATTTATACAGTCATAGAGCATTCCCTTCTGTTTTCCATTCCCTTTCTAATAATTCCTAACCATTGAGCCGGCTTTTTGACAGCTGCCAAGCGCCCTGGCTGATGTGTTCATAGAATTCCCTATTTCAACACAAAGATCTCACTCCTGTATTATAACAACAGTCAGCTCAGAGCCCAGATTTCATATGAAAATTAGGATTCCTATGTACATCCCTCCACATTTATGTAGACTGGATCTCATCTGCCTTTTTATTATCCAGCCACTCAATACTCCAAGGCCCTTTTTGTAGCTTTTCAAGTTCACTCTCATCTTCCTTTCTTGACTAATGATCACCAACATACCAGTGCTACTTCCTTCCAAGGAACAGTAGAACAACACAGGTCTGCTTGTAACTTCCCTGCACTGTGAAAGTTAACTCTCTAACATTCCTTTCTTACATTTTTATATCACCTTTTGTCAGTGCAACAGCTTTTGTTCTTATTCCCCTTGGCTCCCTAACAGCCCTAGTTGATCCCTCATAGGCTTCAATAATTGCATGAGGATCAACTTCCCACTACAAAAGTCACATTGATTCTTCCTTACTTTGCTGGGTTTCCATGCAGTTCTAGTCCTCATTAGTCTCAACCAGCTTGCCTACTATTGACATAAGGCCTGTGGATCTGTGGTTTCATTCAATACCCCTGAACTACTTTTCAAGAGCCATTTTTCATTCCTCAATTGTCTTTTCCTTAAGTTTCCATTGTGCTTTGTGATACCAAACCCAGCTGCCACGGATTCTTGGCTCTAACTCCTGCAAATAAGCATAGCATGGTCAATGCAAGAAGGGCCCTGGGAGCAACATTAGGAATCCCATTCCCTGCCCTTCCCAGGGGCAGATAAAGAGCCACTTCTCTTGGGAGGTTCCCCAAGGAGCTACTCCTTGAAGAAGCTGCAGCATTTTAAATTCCTCATTCTATTAGACTTAAAACACATCTGTCTCAGCGCCCCTTTCCCCATACCCTGTTCAGACAGTGCTCTGCTCAACCCTCACTGTTTCCTCTGTGATTTTCCCATCATCATATTTTCTTCTACTGAATAAAGTTTTCAACACATCCCATTCTTGTCATCATCTCTGGGAGTGTTCAAGAGGTGCCTGGATGTGGCACTTGGGAACATGGCTTAGGGGTGATGATGGTGGTGTTGAGTTTGTGGTTGATGATCTTGAACATCTCTTCCAACCCTGATGATTCTGTGATGCCAAACTACATGTAGTTCCAGACACATTAGCTTTCCACTGTATTTCCCTTTAAATTACTCTTCACTCTCAACCTCTGCTTAAGCAGGAACAGTTCCAATGTTATTTTGATGAAATCATCTAAACCTACCATACAGGTTCCCCTTGTTTCAGACATTGCCCCCATTCCCCATCTCCTTGTATCATTTCTCCACCATTGCTCTTCACTTCTCTGCTCCTGTGCACAGCACACGCAGCATTTCAGAGGGTGTTGCCACTGAGGTTCCAATCCACACTGTCAAGGTCCCTCCTCCACAGCCCAGACCCCAAATCACTGACACACACTGAACCACAACCACTGGATCATTCCCAGCCCAGGAGTCTGCCCAGACAGCCAGTGATGTTTTTCACTTGCTGGTCACCCCCAAAACAACACGTAGTTATACAAAAGAAAACCAAGCTCTTCCTCTTGGGCTCCCTGTCACTGCAGGGGTAATTTTAGATGCAAATGCACACACAGCCATCCCTCGATGGGAAGGGCCTGTTGACAGGACTGTTCCTGCCTTGGCTGCACTGGGGCTGTCCTGAGCAGGGCTCTGCCCTACCCTGCAGTCCTGGGGCTGCCAGCCTGGAGATGAGATTGTCCAGCACAAGGGCTCAGAGCAAAGCTAACGGTGCATGGCAGCACAAGATTGAAGCTCTGAATCGATTTCCTCCGTGTCAAGACGGTCACTTATTTTAACTGCAGTTTGCAATTACCAAATCAACACCAGAAAGCTATAAAAGGAACAGACTTAAGACCTTTATACTGTTAATTTCTGTGTCTATCAAAGCATAATTTGAAATCAGCAGCTGTGTCACCAAGATATTGCTGTAGGCATCATTTATCAGTGAGAGACCCACGATGGAGAGAGGGGTCATCCCTTTGACACACTCAGACCTGCAAACAATGAGCTGGGCTCAGCACACACATCTCGGGTTTCTTGCCACAAAGAGCTCTGTGCACAGGTTTTACTCGTATCTGCACACTGCTAACACAGATAAATCAACCTCCCCACACTGGCTAATCTTATAAAATTTGAAAGTGCTCCCCCAGAGCAAAGGAGGGGTCATTTTGCAGCACAGTATTGAAGATGTAACGGTTTCCCTAACAATATTTTGAAATTAACCTTACCTTTATTCATAAAGGCACTGAAGGAAAAAAGCAGTTGCAAGAACAAGAATAAACACAATGAAAAGGGGGTTTAAAGTGTAGTTCTCACTATCATTTATAGACAGAAAAAAAAATCACATGCACACATATAAGAAATGTTTGCCTCATGAATATTAACATGTATATAAAATACTACGCCAATGGAAAGATTCCTTTCCAATTAAGAGGGGTATCTAAAACACCAAAGTCATGTGAAGCTGAAAGTTATTGGCTCTGGAGTGATGTTGTTCCACAAGTGTTCATTGCCTGAAGCAAATGAGCTCCAGCCCTAGTGCAGGTGCTGCTGGTGGTGGAAAAAGCCACAGCTGTGAGGTTCCTGTTAACCACTTTGCCACACTGCAGTGCCAGAACTCAAGCTGCCTCACTTTAGCAAGGTTGCTGCAAAATTGAAATGATCTCCACAAGAAAGCAAAGTTTAAAAAGTTTTCAAGTTGCAAGGTTGTGTATTATCCAGTTACAGTGTAACACTGTACATATCTATATATAGAGATATAAAATATCTATATTTATGAAATAATTGCAGGAGTTGATAGCAGCTTTTGACAAGAGCTTCCTGAGAAACAAAGCTTGGGCCAAAGGGAATAAAACTAAGCAAGAAGAGAAGAGATGCTTCTCCTTGGTGGAAAGCAAGTATGAGGTGGGGGAGAAGAACAATGAAACTGCTGTGCAGAATTATGATATGAGATGTCCCCAAACCCTTTAGGTTGGCAGAGCTTATTTTATTGTCTCTGCCAATTCGTTCCCTCACACACAAAATACAGGCAGGGCTTTCAACTCAGCAAACTACTAAACAGTGCAGGCAGATGATTCTCCCTCCAGTACACTGAACTGCTCAATACACACGTGCTAAAGAGGGTCGGTTTGTGGTGGGGTTTTGTTTGCCTGGTTTAACACTGTGCTTCTTCTAGAGATCCTAAATAATACTGTCTTGGAGCATATTTCACCAGCTAAAGCATTGTAGATACAAACCAAGGGCAGGTTACTCTTGCTGCAACCAGCCAGCCTCCCACCAAACATCCAAGATAGTGCAGCACACACCGACTGATGCAGCATCACTTCTTGTCTTCAGCAAATCACCACGTCTTGGCAACCAAATCACTCAGTCTCTAAACACCCAGACAGGTTCTAGGAAGAATTTGCAACCCTCTCAGACCTCTAAAATAAAATTTTCCAGGCTGGATGGGGCTCTGAGCAACCTGGTCTAGTGGAAGGTGTCTCTGCCCATGGCAGGGGGGCTGGAAGATGATCTTTAAGACGATCCTTCCAACCCAAACCTTTCTGAGATTCCATGAAATTAGTCTCCCTGTCACAACATCATAGGCCTAATGAAGCAAAAAAAGTGCTGAGCCTTTACAGAAAGAAGCACAATCCAGCACCCTCATGCTGCACAGGAAGAATCTGTGAACTACATAAAACTACATCAAAACTGGATAAAGAGTCAGGCAAGAATTTGGACAAACTCATTCCATTCAGTTTGACTCTGGTGGCAAGAGCCCAGCCAGCACATCTGGGTGCTGTACCAGACACCCAAAATAAGGCAGGTACCATCACAGCTCTCCACTTAAGCTTTGTTTTGCTCTTCCAACAGTGATTCAACACTTTGCATAAATCCATCCTCCTTTGGGATGCTCCATCATTTCCAGGGCCATCATGAATACACCATTAACCAGCTGAGTTACATACATCTTTAAATTTATTTCTTTAGTCATCTCATCTTGTGTTACAAAGGGAAAGGCTGTGAAACAACACAGCAAGAGAGCTGCCCCTTGGACTACAATAGCAAAGCTCCACATCTAGAATCATACTGACACTCCAACAGGGCACCAAAGCACAGCTATGACTGTTCAGGTGTGCTCATGTACATATTGTCCTTAAAGTACTTTGATGGTAAATTTAACTATTGTTATCCTGTCTTTATCCTGAGTTAACTCATTGCTGAACTGATGCAGTTGGGGTTATTAGCAGGCTCAACTATCTTAGCAGGGCTTCCCCCTTCTACATCTAGTAATAAAGTATGAAGAAAGACTAGTGCTGCACAGTGGCTTCCCCTAGAGCTGTACTGTACTGCTTCCCTGCCCTAATTTATATAAAACATGCAAATCTGGGCACAAAGTGAAACAACAATATGGTATTTCAAAGCATGACCAGAACTACTTTTCATACAGACTGTTCTTCTTACAAAAATAAGAAAATTACCTGCAAGGGAAGCACTGCCCAGACTCTGCTGGGCTGTACAGAAGGTGCCCCTACCATGCTGGGCAATACACACACAGCAAGGCCTCGAGCAGCTCTTCCTTCCAAACCCTGCACAGGTGACTGTACTCACTTTTCCCCTATCCTTTGAGAACAGGGAATGTCAGTGCAGCTGGATAAACCTGCCTGTACACACCATGGGCCCCAAAGTACAGACACTCGGGTGCTGTGTCTCACAGGTCATCAGCACTAAGGGAAATAAAATGTTCAGGGAGAAAGGAAAGAAATCACAGAACAGATAGGATTGGAAGGGATCTTAAAGATCATCCTGTGCCACCCCCTGCCATGGGCAGGGACACCTTCCACCAGCTCAGGGTGCTCCAAGCCTCATCTAACCTGGCCTTGGACACTTCCAGGGATCCAGGGGCAGCCACAGCTTCTCTGGGCACCCTGTGCCAGTGTCTCATCATCCTCACAACATCCTCTTGCCAGTATCCCACCTCACCCTGCCCTCTGGCAGTGGGAAGCCTTTCCCCCTTGTCCTGTCTCCAGTCCCTCTCCAGCTCTCCTGGAGCCCCTTTAGGCTCTGGAAGGTGCTCTCAGTTCTCCCTGGAGTCTTCTCTTCTCTTGTGTAGGCTGAACACTCCCAGCTCTCCCAGCCTGGCTCCAGCACTCCAGCAATTTAGTGACCTTCTCTGGACTCACTCCAGCAACTCCATGTCCTTCCTGTGCTGGGAATGCCAGAACTGGATCACAGTGGAGGGAGAAAATCCCCTCCCTCAAACTGCTGGTCCTGCTTCTTTTGATGCAGCCCAGGATGCAATTGGCCTTCTGGACTGCAATAGGCTCTGGTCTCTTGATTAACAGAGCTGTGATTTATCCCAGCCCCCAAATCAAGGGGTTGACCTTGGGGAACACAAGGAACTGCTCCACCACCCTTCTCTCTCTCTGCTGCCCGGGGTCCAGCCCAGCTCAGCTCCCTGCTGAAGCTCCCAGTGCTGGCAGGGTGCAGCCCTGTGCCCTGGACAAGGAGTGCTAAGGCTGCCAGGCCTGCTGACCAACACTCTCTCTGGATTCATGTCTTGATGCTCAACACAGAGCATCTGGGTTGATAAGAAACCCATACAACACACAGCAAGTCAGGCCAAGATGATTTGCAAACTGTGAAATGCAACACCCCTGTCAGCTTCTCAGACTGTTTCCCTCTTCTGCTCAAGATCAGCCACTTCCAAGTCTCTGGACAGGACCCTCAGACTAGAAGCATATGGTCTTCATGCTAATTAAGGCTACTTAAGGCTACTAGTCTTCCCAAAATTTCCATGGAACATCTGATCCCTCTCGCATTCATACCCTAGCAGCAACACCCCTCAGGGATCTGCACTGCATGGACAGCAGGGAGCAACAGCAAGGAAAAAATAAAATAAAACATGGTATCAGCTGCCAGCATGCCAACCATTACACCTAGTGGGTCCATCATTTAGCAACAGTTGTACCAGGATTTATTGGCACCACTGAACCAACCCAGAATGCATCATGTATTCTGCCTCACTCCACCACAGCACTGCACAGATTCCAATCAATCTAATTTAAAGAACATTTCCCTCTGAAGGTAAGTACTATTCCCCCAGTAAACAGCCAAACCACTTGCTAGCATTAATGATGTATGTAATCCTTAACAGCAACGCAGCACAATCATGAAATCATTAAGGCTGGAAAAGACTCTTAAGATCATCACATGCAACCACCAACCCAGCAGCACCACCATGACCCAAGTGCCACAGCCACACGTTCTTTGAACAGGTCCAGGGATGGTGACTCCACAATGCCACTTCTCCCAACACGTCACCAAACAGCATATTCCTTACCCCAGAATCCAAGTGCCAACTCCCTTTAAACACACACTGCTTAACATTAGCAAGCATTTACCAGCATATTATAGAAAATTCTCTCTCTTTTCCTTTTTTTTTTGGTAGGTATTTCTGTTTCCCTACAGTTCAATCTGAGATGCTTCCCAGCTCAAGACATGTTCGAAAAGCATTTCATTTAAAAGAGCCCAAATACCCGTTTCATACAGTCCATTAGATCAGAACATTGTACCAATTTCATCTACTTCAGCCCAAATAAGAAATGATTGCACATATTCTTTAAACAGAGAAGCTTATGTCAAAGAAAATAGGTTTCAGATGTTTTACAACACTTTCATTCACAAAGGAATGCTTGAGGCTTACGAAAATATGCACCTGCTCATTTGAGAGCATGTCTTTACCCCACAATGGGAGAAAACAACAACAAAAAAGCACAACTAATGCAGCAATTCTGTCCTCCACACTGAAGAATGCAGCCAGGTACAGGGACTGCTACCACAGCTGGGAAAACCTCGGTGAAACTGCATCTTAAAACACCCGTGAGCCCTGGGTTTCTGCTCTGCAGTAGAGATAGTTGCCCTGTCACAGCTTCTCAGACTCTTCCAATACCCTCCAGCATCTTACAGAGTCTGGCAACGTAAAACCTCAAGTTTGGGATGGAAATCCTCCCAGTGAAGCACACAGGAAATGCCAGCATGCTCCCTCAAATGGGAACATGTCAATAATGCATGTCCCACTACCATTTGCATCTATGATATACAATCCTGGTACTTCCTATTCAACCACGACACTCAGTGCAACATAAGCAGGTTCTTTTCACAGCAAATAAATACTTCCAGCCATCAGCAGATCTGTATCATTAACTGATATAAATGCAAGAGAACATATATTTTTCTGTGGGTCTTGCTGCAGATTGAGCTTTGTTATAGGCTGCTCTCTACAGAGTAATGATTTAGAGACCCACAGGATGTGACCTGGCACATAATCCAACTCCTATTTTAGTTGACTTCAGCACTATTTGTTCCACTCACACAGCCCTCCTTTCCAGTCCAAGTCAAGTTTCATTTCTGCAGACATGTAGATATTCCTCCCACAAAGGACACAGAGCAGCACTGAGGTCCAAAAATTAAAATCACCTACTTGCCCTCCTGTAGGTTGAAGTGCTCCTTTCCGAGAACAGACCTTCCTGCAGAGAGAGGCTGCACCTGCACTGGCACCAAACAGCAGAACCAAACAGCTCTGGCTAACAGGGCAGTGGGGAACAGCTGCTTTCTGGGATTTGCTCCTGTTTTCCACCCACAGCAGCACCGGCCAAGCCCCTCAGACAGAGGGGTTTCAGTACAAGCAGCTAAACCAGAGGGGACAGAGCTGTGGAACAGCTCAGAGTCGGCATTTTCAGCGGTTCAAAGTGAACGTTTCTCATCCAGGGCAACGTCAAAACAGACGTCACAGCTGAGCCCTAATGAAAATGGAAAACCCAGGATCGTTTACTCTTCTGTAACACAAGAGCACTGCTAACGGGGTGGGCAGGGGAAGCTCTGCTGACCCTGCTAGCTGAGCAGCATTTGCCAGCTTGCCTTGCAGCGCTGGCAGCCTGTGGTTACCTGTGGCAAAGCCCCAGGGAGCACAGGGTGAGCAGAGCTCCCTGCAGGGCTGCTGCTTGTGCTGAGGCAACGCAGCACAGGGCATGGCAGGCACTCGTCCACAACCATCAAGGTTGGAAGAGACCTTTAAGGTCACCAAGGCCCCCAGCACCATCATAATCATCCCTAAACCATGTCCCCAGATGCCACACCCAGTTGCCTCGAGCACTTCCAGAGGCAGCAACACCACCACCTCCCTGGGCAACTTGTTCCAATGTCTGACCACTCTTTGGGTGATTTTTTCCCCTAGTATCTCATCTGAAGCCTTCCTGGCATGGCTTAAGGCCATGTCCTCTCATCCTTCCACTTGAGACATGGCAGGGGAGACTGACCCCCACCTCAGTATAACTTCCTTTCAGGTGGTTGTAGAGAGCACCAGGAACATCCACAGAAACTCCCACCTGTTGCAAGGTGCCAACAGGCTGCCTGGAAATCCAGGCACAGCTAGAGAAGTACAGCAGGACAGACAGTCACGACTCCCCCGTGTGCACACCTAGAAAAGTCACTGTGAAATTCATCTGCATCTCCCCTGTAGTCGTTCACTCCAGTTTTCCAGAGACACAAGGATTTCTCAAAATAGAATACTCAATACCACCCTTCTCAAAAGCACTTATTGATTTCTGCCCAGACTTAACAGGATATTTGACTTTCTGAAGCTCTACTTAATTTCTCTGTTGCTATATTGCCTTTCTCTGAGCTGTAGTCCCTCATAACATTTCTTATTATAGGCATAATTTTTCTCTTTCTCTGAACCACATAAGAAGGTGGAAATGTTCCACATGTAACAAGCCACTTCTGGAGAAACACAACTCTTTGCAATTCTTTTGGAAAGGAACATACTGAAATGTAGACACAGGCAAAGAGAAAACTCACCAATCATAAGTCACGGCTTTAGAAAATCCTCTTTTACACAGAGCTCTAGAATGGTTTGAGTTGGAAGGGACCTTAAACACCATTTAACTCCAACTCCCTTCATCTTCCATTAGACCAGGTTGCTCCGAGCCCTATCCTACCTGGATTCAAGCAACTTTGGATATTTTGCAATAATTTCATACTCCAAGACCAGGAAGTTTGTTTTTTTTTTCCAAGTTCCAGATGAGACATGCAGCCTACCTACTTCCTCAGAAGTTTACAAAACACTGCAAGCTGCCAGCACCCACAGTTTTACACAGACTACACCAGCAGGATGTGGGAAAAAGAAATACAAACATAACAATTAGTTTATTAAAAGAAAATTGAGCCCATATTTAAACAATGCTCTTAAATAAATGATGTAGAAATTGCGACTGACAAATCAAAACAAAGTGTGCCTAGCTAGACTCACATTTTATTTTTTGCAGATAGTTTCTCCAAAACCAGTCACTGGTACTAGTCACTAATAGATCTGTACTAAGACAACAATGTGCTTTGGAAGCATCCTAATGTGGAAAGAGAGGCTTTAACATAATTTGGATTTCACATACAATGCAAGAAACCACCCAGTACTGAAATTGGGAGGCAGAGACAGAGAGCAGCTGATGATGCTTCAGCACAGACATGATAAAACCATTCTGCTCCTACCTCAAAAGACGCACAATGCAGCAGCAACAAGTTTAAACTGCAGGTTATTTTTATATATTTTTTCCTCTAAAACAGTATTTTAGTCACAAGAGACTTTACAGGGTAAAGTTATATCCTGCAAGGATAAATGAATCTGAAATTGCTTTCAAAGAATAAATATTTATCTGAGCTCAGAAAAGGCAACATAACAAAAAAGAAAAAAAAAAAAGAAAAGAAGAAGGTAAGCAGCATATTTCAGGACATTTTATCAATGCATTTACTGATGCTCTACCCTCTTCCATTTTATGCTTCAGTTTAGACAGCATTATATATACACATGCATATATTGTTAATTAAGATCCTTTTATCTTCCTAATGTCACACAGATGAAATGAAGGTCAGGACAAATCTGTGGCTGTTTTAAACCCCAGAAATCCAGATGAGGTACCCACAGGAAACCGCTTGATCCAAAAAATAAGGGAATTAACCCACGTATGGGATAAACTGTGGCTGCTTTCTCTTCTCAGAGGTGGGACACACCAGAAAGGTGCAGCTGAGGGCAAAGAAGCACCTTTTGATTGCTGCAGGGAAAAGGAAAAGAGGAGACAGAAGTCAACCCTTGAACTCAGCTCTCCATTTTCTTCATGGATGAAAGAAGAGATTAAAAAGATGTTCCGAATAAAGAAGGGGATTTCTGGCATTTAAAGAACACAAAGGGAAAGGCCACTATATATCAATGCCTGAGCAGCAGTATTTCTGTAGTTTATCTTATCCTCACTGGGCTGTAGTGTGAGTAAACAGCCAGCACAGCCGAGGGGAGAGCACGAAGAATTAAAGGGGAGAAATACAACTGGAGCCGAGCAAATCGATATCTCCAGCACAGAAGTTGTGTTTCTCATTAGTCCATAGCTGAGGTGTTAATGGTCCTTCTGATTGTTGCTTCTTGAGGGTTTTAAAAATATGTAGAAAATTAAAAGACTGTAAAAATGCTTGGCTCTTTGAAGCAATAACTGAGGGAAAGCTGAGAAGTGCCGAGGTAACCCTGCTGCTAACTGGTAATATAATCTAAAGATGAAGGTTCTGCTGGTCCTGTATTCCTCAATCTGTCCTATTTGCCAGGCTGTAATTGCCATCCTGGAGCAGTAATAAGCCAGAGGAAAGCATGCCTTTGGATACAGCTGGCAAAGAAGAGGTTTTTAAATTCAGATTATCCCCCAAATTGTTGGGCAACTAGCATTGTTCTCCATATATGGATCCCAGTACAATGGGGGAAGCAGAGCTATTTTCCTGTACACTGCTTTTAAAATTTCCATTACCTCTTCTTTTATTTGGTGCAATCTTCTAAAGCGAAGCTAAAATTTGTCATGATAGCCATGTAATAGTCTAGGGGATTGAACATGTACCCAAATGCTCCCACACTTCTGTGGTGTTACCACTTTCAGACATTTGGTACTATTCCCTTCTCTATAGGAAGGGAAATTGGTCACCCTGTCATAAGGCAACATGGTGAAGTTGGAAGGAAGTGAGCCATTAAACCTGAGGCCAAAAGAACAGCAGATAGAGTTGAGCTATCTTTGCCATGTTCTGCCACAACCAGAAAAGAAGGGGAGCCATGTGACAGAAGGAAGAGAGAAAATCCAGATCATAAAAACAGTTCCCCAAACACTGGGGAGGAGCATTTCTGATGAAGGATGTCCATGTAAGCCACAAGTCAGGGGTGCACGGGGGGTCATCAGCACCACCACTCAGGGCATCCAAAGCAGCAGAGCTGGACAGACTGGCTGTGGCTTCAGAAGGCTCCACCCCATCAATGGCCATCACTCCTGCTGTCCAAGGCTAGAACTATGTAACTGGTTACAGAATAGGAAATCCAGGCTTTTAATCAAGGAAAAAAGGGTGCAAAAAGATCTAAGCAACTAATCTTGTAAGTCTGTGTCCCATGCACACAGGGCTTTGAAAGGGAAGACTATGTTAAAGGATACACAGGTCAATCATGAGATGAGCTCACTTCTCAAGACCCACAGGCATCCAGCAAACAAAACAGCTTTTCAGAATATTCCTACTAAGGCAGCAATAAACAAATCAGATGTGATGCTTCTCCTCTCACTGGAACCACAGTGATAGATTCGGTACAACATCATTGGGGAACATTCCAGAGAAACCAGAACTAGAAGAACTTGCTTTGAGGGAAAGGGGAAGAGAATTACAAAAGGAATAAGCCTGGAGGAGGGAACAAGCACAGCTCCTCCAGCCATGCTGAAAGCCTGAATTAACACCCCTGGGAGCATAAAGCAGAGAGTGAGTGGTTGTCCACCCAAGAAAGTAAGACATACCTGAGCTTATTCCTCTGGAGCTTCCAAGATGTGCCTGCCTGGAGGTGTTGGAGGTTTTAGAAAAGCTCATTACTCGGGTGCACACACAGCTCTAGCTGGCTCTGTGTACCCAAGCAAAGCTAACAGGATCCTGAAGGGCTTAGAGAGCACCAGGGAAAAAAGGCACAACACCAAGTGCTTCCTCTGTAAAGGCTGATTCAGATAAGATCAGGCTTTAACTCCAGCCCCAGCCCTGACCAGGAGGGACTTGGACTGGTTTCCTGAAGACTCAGCAGAGTGTTTCTAAGTCATACTGCACAGTACCACAAATGACGTGAGGCTTCCTGCCCTTGTGTCAGACACGTGTCCCAGGCTGGCCCAGGCACTCCTGTGACACCATAGCCAAGGTGACAAGTCTGCTCAGGACCACACATACCCTGGAGACTCTCACATCAGTCCAACAGAGGTGGATCTATGCCCAAAGCAGCAAATCCCACAGATTTTTACTGACAGAGTGTGATGAGATACAAAGCCCTGGTCTTGCACTCAGCTGGACTGGATGCAGAGCTCACACCACCACGACCAGTTCTGCCTCTTTGGTCCAAGTAAAAGAAAGATCAGGTTGGCTGGTGACAGATTTTCCATGAAGTGCCTCTGTGTAAGCTGCTAGGAGAGAGAGGGAAGAGAGGATATCAACTCTTCCCACGCTTCCCTAAGCGGCACTATAGAATCCCGGAATGGTTTGGGTTGGATGGGGCCTTAAAGATCGTCCAGTGCCACCCCCTGCCATGGCAGGGACACCTTCCACCAGCCCACGGTGCTCCAAACCCCGTCCAACCTGGCCTTGGACACTTCCAGGGATCCATCCAGGGGCAGCCACAGCTTCTCTGCCCAACCTGTGCCCTGTGAGGGTGGTGAAGTACTGGAAGAATTTCTTCCTAATATCTAACCTAAACCTACCCTCCTTCGGTTTGAAGCCATTCCCCCTTGCTCTATCTCTATAGTTCCTGATTAACTACCCTCTGACAATGCCTCCTCAACCCTTGAAGCCATGCTTGTTCCACTACATGTTTGGTGAAAATGTTTGGTTTAATCCTTGGGAATGACACATTTGGATTCTGCCTACACTGCTGGAAAACACTGAGATTTTCTTTGATTTGACAAGTTCTTAAATGCAGAAGATCCTCAGGTCCCCAGATGAGACCTAAGCTCACACATTTTAAGATGATGCTGGGACCAAAGCAGGTCTAACAAGAGGAGAGTGGCTGCTCACTCTGGAAAACCACAGGCAAAAAGCAACATAATCTTTCTCTCTACAGAACACATTGTCGGAGCAAAGGACACCAAGGAGAGCAGGGAGCTACTTAAGCCAAAGGACAGTGCTGGCACAATAACAAATATGAATATATGGGCCTTAAATAAGCATAAATGGTAAGAGAGAGGCCCAGTGATTTGAGCAATCAGCCTTTCACTGAGAAGAGGGACCATTAACAGTGACACACTTTGTTTTCCACAGGGAACGTTCAGCGGGGCAGCTGCAGCAGCAGCCAGGCACATTCAATAACCCACAAGGTTCTTAAAGCACTATATTCCTATGAGAATTTTAACAACAAACCCACTTGTTTATTTGAGCACTTGAATGAAACAATTTTCTAGATGACCACTCAAGAGAGGCAGAAACCAAACCGAGCTCACTGAGGAGTAGGGTACAGGTGAACAAAGCAGATCCATCAGAAGTGCCTTCCTAGGTCTCTAGGACAGGAGGCTGCCTAACAACAAGTGGTCTCTTGCAGAGACCCTGCCAAGACTTTGGTTTCTATCTTAAAGGCTGTGGCCAGCATTTCACATTTGCTTTTTCATAGTCTCCTTGAAAAAACAGTAAGAGGTCTTGTTTTTCTTTCCTATGGTAACTTTTTGGTGGGTTTTGTTTGTTTGTGTTCTTTTAAGGCCAAGAACAAATTCAGTTCCAGGTACTTAAAATAGAATAAGAAACTATTTGAAAGACCTTTACATAACAGAACAGCCAAAAAGTTGATACGACAACATGGAAAACCAGAAACAGCACAGAACATGGGGAACAAGACTTTGGCCTGCTATGTAACTACCTATTTGAAGAGGAGAGATCTAGTTTTCACCTCCTCCTCTCTAATTCTACCTTTTTCCAAAGGAGCCAGGGTGCACAGCTACCTCAGCAGATTAAAAGCCAATGAACTATCTTTTGCCATTAGTCATGCCTACCTACCTTAAAGAGGCAACATCCGGACTTGCACTTGAGAAGTGCTGGTTTTGCTGCTAGCAACTCTCAAAAACAATTTTCCAGATTTTGAGTTCCTCATTTTGAGTGATTTCAGAGTCCAAAATTCATTAGCTGTGCTTCACCAGCACCTAACTGATACCATGACACAATGCAGCCAATTCCTTTGAGCTCTGACACTTCTCTTAAGTAAACAAAGTAAAGTTGTGGGTTTTTTTTCCTTTCTGCATAACATGATATCAGTAGAACAACACACTTGCTACTTGTTGCAATGAGATTGAAAAAGGGAGAAGAAAGGTCTCGGGATATGAGCAGTGCCTCATATCAGAAAACCTTACTTTCTGTTGCTAACAAAAATTCAAGTACGTGGCCTACTTGAAATTATAGACCAGTTAAAATGTCTAAATGGTTCCATCCTAATCACAGGAGAACAAGCCACTGCCAGCAACCCTAGACCCTGTGATTTGTGAAAAGTATAGATTTTTAAGCAGCTGCATTGGGATGCATTTTTAAAGTAGATATACTGTTTAACTTGACCTCTAAATCTACTTGACAGACATGAGATCGTTATGATGAAATTAAGAACTAGATTTAAACACATTGTGGAGGTTTGAGTTGGCACCCTGCCAAGCCCAACTGCTGGCCACACGGATTTCCCCCCCGTCCCCCGAGAAAGAAGGGAAAAAAGTACCAAAAAGACAATTGTACTAAAAGTATATATATATATTCACATATATTACAATTATATACAATCAAACACTATGAGTCTACAGAACAAATCCCA
>JAWWEE010000159.1:4111307-4123440 GCA_035221455.1 Xenops minutus | reverse complement strand
TTGGGGCTGTGCCCACTGCCCTGGGGAGCCTGGGCAGTGCCCACCACCCTCTGGGGAAGGACCTTTCCCTGAGATCCCACCTAACCCTGACACAGCTCCAGCCCTTCCATCCCAGGGTCCCGTCCCTGCTCACACTGAGCAGAATTCCATAAAATCATCTCAACCTAATGTTTGTTAAGGCATTTAAAATTAGGTGTGTGCTCAAGAGCTGTTGCTCGTGCTGAGAAGGGGGTTTGCAGTGTTCTCCTGGGCTGGGACTGCACTGATAGCCAGACATGGCACTGGAGAAAAGAGGAGCAAAACCCAAAATAGCCGCACACGCACGCAAAAATGCAGAAAGAGCATTTCTTTTTATGTCTGTCTGCCGAGCTTAGTGGGCTTTCTTGGCTAAGTCTGAGCTAAATACTACTGAAAATAGCACAGCACTGTAGTTATTTCAAAGCCCTGTCTGTATTTGTTCTGTGCACTGGGTGGGCAGGAAGCTCCATTTCATAAATCACTTTCAACGAGACAGTAGGCTATAAAAAGGGAGGGTTTTTTTCCCTTTAGTGTTTTTAGTTCTGAACGTTCTGAAGTGGCAGAGCCTGCACACTGGGAAGAGTTCAAAAAACGTGTCTCTTGCTGCTCCACAGACCTTCCCTTGCACACGAGAGACCCAGGCAGGCACCCCTGTGCTTGGAGGTTGACCAGGTCACGCTGCTTAGACTGGGCTAAAACGCTGACAAACTGCTGAAGAAGGGCAGATTTAGATGAGATATCAGGAAGAAATTCTTCCCTGTGAGGGTGGTGAGACAAGTTGCCCAAGGAAGTTGTGGCTGCCCCTGGATCCCTGGCAGTGTCCAAGGCCAGGTTGGACAGGGCTTGGAGCACCCTGGGCTGGTGGGAGGTGTCCCTGCCCATGGGATGGGCTTTAAGATCTCTTCCAACCCAAGCCATTCTGGGATTCAATGAACTGTAGCTATTGGTTTCAACTACAAATCAACAATGTGCTTCACTCTAAAAATACTGACCCAGAAAAAGCCTACAGGGGCATTCATATTAGTAAATGTAAAGACAGAATTAAAAAAAAATTTCCAGCCACATGATACTTTCTCCATGAGCTTTCCATGCCCCCACCACATCACCCCTACCTCTCAGCACATAGGGACTTACTCTAGCACAACCAGTGCCAGTCTCAATTCACTTCAGAATCATTTCAAAACAGTCCAACAATTGCCCTGACTTGATTCCTTTCTGTCAAAAAAGCACCAGCTTGTTTTAGTTGTGTGTGGCCCAGAGGGATGACTTCATTTTGCAGTAGCCTCACATTTTAGTCACCTGTTGTGCCACCAAACAATTTGCTAGTTTTCTTCCACAGGAGTTATACAAGTATATATTTGGAAAGAACTTGGAATTTCATGCCCTCAGCAACATCCTCTGTGGCTGACAGCCCAAGTCATAAACTTGTCACTATCCTCAAAATTGGTGGGAGGGCAAGAGGACATAACATCCATATCTCTGATGGATGGCTCCCTTTAGTTTGAGACTCCCTGAGTAGTTATTTTTGTGTTGTAATCTGCCTTCAAACATATTAGAACAGGAATGTTACCAAAGAAACAAGGGGATATCATTGTATCCCCAAAAAAGAGACTTTTTAAGGGATTTCAATAATCCTCTGTCCTTTCCCTTCCATGAGGCAAACATAAGCAACATCTTCCACTGCTTCATTCTGTTTGAAGTTGGAATCAGGAAGAAATAAAGCCAAAAGGGAAGCAGGTTGCAGTGCCAGTGGACAAAGCTTCCATCAATAATCAATTCCATGAACAGCCTAACTCATCTATTCAGCAGTTTCAGTCCTACCAGTGTCCTTCAGACCACCTTCCTAGGTGAAGAAAAGGCCACAGTGGTAGCCCAGCTTTTCTGTCCCTCCTGGAGCTGCCACACTGTTCAAATTTCCTCATCCACACGAGCCTGTAGAGAAATCCAGGTGAACTGCTAAGAAAAGGACCAAAACCCTGCCCACCTCCCTCTGCTGTGCCTCCCCAGGGGCTGCCAGGCAGAAAGACACCTGAACGTGACAGAGGCTGCTGGAGAACTCCAGGGGCTGTACCTTCCACTTCTACTCACACTGGGTTTTCATATGTATATGAGTTTACAGTCTTAGTCTCTGAAGTTTTTCAATATCCAAAGTGCTTTTTATGAGCTCAAGATCTGCCCTGGGACTCACCAGTCATTAATCTGATTTTATTAAAGAGTGACCCTCTTAAAAAACAAACAAACAAAAAAAAACAAAAACAAAAAAAAAAAAAAACCACCCCACCATCTGAAGGTCACCAGGTGCATTTACCCAGATCTTGCTCAGGTATAAGTACTTACGTAAATAACCTTGTTTCGCATTAAATGTTAAAAGATTTATTTCTTTTTATTCAGAGTGAAATTTGATTCTAATGAAAGGCACTGCTCTCAGAAAATGAAAAAAAAAAAGTGAAAAATAGTAGAGGCATAAGATTATCTACTGCTCTATTATTAATTTGGGGACCTACAGGACAAAAATCCCTCAAACCTAAGTAAAATAGGCAAATATTGGAAACTTCCTTGACTATCAGAACTGCAGCAATTTTATTATTATGAACAAATCTCTGCTAGTGGATGTATGAGTTAACAGAGTTCAGACTCTTCTTGAGAGATTTAAAGATCCTACTTGTGAATGTTAAATAACTTAAAGCTCCATAAGTTAAATGGATTCAGAAACCTGTCAGTGTTTCTTTGAAATTAACTTCTGTTCACCCATCTATCCCCTTTCCTTTAAGAGGAGCTGAAAAAAAAAATAAAGAAAAATTTGAAGGCAACACAATTTCTGTTCCAGGTTGCCCATTTCCCCCCATCATGCACATGACACTTAAGGGTCAAGACCTAGTTCGACTGGAGGGTGGGTTTCATTTCTAGATTACACCCCTTTTAGATGCAACAATAAAAACGAAATACATCATATTCTAATTACTTTCACTGTGCTGCCTCACAAGTACTCTCCTCAAACTTGCAACCTCTGCAGACAAAAGAAGAGAAGCAAGACACGAATTATTTTGTGTTGTTGGACACACCACCATAAACCAGAGGTTCCCACATTATTTCAAGGTTTAATATTGTCCCATGTAAAAGGTGAAAGGAAAAACCCCAAACTCTTCATAATCCATAAATACAGGTCTGTTCAGTGGAGACTCTTGGGAACAAGAACCTGCCATAGCACTCAAGAACTCAAACACCACATAGCTAACCAGTACGTACCTTCTTAAGCTCAGCTTTGGAACTTGGCTATTGCCAAGTGCAGCGTGGATTAGCACAGAACTGAAACACAGCAACTTAGCTGCCACTCAGGAAGAAACTGCTGGCCCAGCACTCACCAGACCTTCCCCAGCTCTCCAGCTGTAAAGCTCCCCAGCTCATCCCCACGCTCCCATCACTCGCCTCTCCAAAGACCTGTTTCCCAGCCAGCCTCACTGCTATTGCATTTCAATAAAACTAAATCAGATAAGCTTAAACAGCTCCTCTGGAAGGAGGAAGCTCCAGTAACCCAGAGGGATGGGCTGCAGAGATGTCCCTGGCAGGCACAGAGTATCCATGAGGTGCAGCATATCCATCACCATCAGGTACCAGAATGGAACCTGAGTCATTTAGAGAAAACGCACAAAATGCAGTTAAAACAAAGATGAATCAAAACCACCAAACCCAGATCAACAGAATACTCAGCTGTTTGTTTGAGGTTTTTTAAAAGCACATCTTCTCTTACTTCTGAGAGGCCATAATTAATTTCCCTGTTTAGGAAAGATTCTTTTTCTCCACAATCAAAATAATAATAATCATAAAGTCCCAGTTGGAAGAGACCTCCAAGTTCATCCGGTCCAGCCATTAACACAGCACTGCCAAGTTCCCAAGTGCCACCTGCCCATCACTCTAAAACACATCCTTGAAATTTTAACAGCTCTTGTAATGAGAGCAGCTAACTGGGTCTTGCTTGGTACATCTGCTTGACGAGGGAAATACCCCTACAAAGAAGCAAAGTTAACACCACGACCTGCAAGGAGAAAGCACAAAGCTGCCTATTATCATCATCCCTATATTGCTGTTCATCAGCCAGCAACACTTGGACCTGCTGGTCCAAGTAATATCCTGATATTTAAATAGCACTGTTAGCTTTGAAACAGGATTGGACCCCCCAGCCCCTTCCTATAACGTGGATATCAGAGAAATCTGAAATCATGCACTCACCTGGTGCCATGCAAGTGCTGTGAGATGGCACAGAGCCAACACTGTCTCCAAGGAGTGTTCCCATGGGGTGGCTCACAAGACACCTGGAGCCCCAGATGACAGGAGTTATCTCCCTCTTACCAAAAGCAACCGTGGAAGTGCCAAATGGAAGACAGCAAGCAACAAGACAGAAGCACTGTTTCTAAAGAATAGAGAGGAGGGGAAACTGTAGGCAAAGAGAAGATGCTGCAATCAGCTATTCAAATTACACTGGCATGCTGGGATTAATACTCCTATTTTTGTAAAAAGCACCACATGAAATGTAAGCACAAAGCGATAACAGACTGCAGTTGTCCATCTCATCCAATAGAATACATCACCAACGCTCCCCAATGGCTGCACAGTAAATGGGAACAGAAGCCAAGGAGGACTATTTCTATCTATTCAAAATATGTGAGGAGGAACCACAGGAACAAAGTAAATGCAGCAATCACCAACCTGGCTTTGCAGGAAGGCTCCCCACTTCCCAAAGTAAGAAGGCTGTAAAATGGACATATCCATAACCCTGGTCATGCAGCCCTCCCAGACCCTCTAAAGTCCTACCTACACGTCCAATCTTACAGTCTGGGTACTGAGCCACTCAGTACAGAATTATTTTGGTTGATTTTAAGCAGAAATGTGTGTCAATGTGCATTTCTGGAATAACAAAGCTATTTTAGCCACAAATTCTTATTCAAATCTGACTGCCTAACTACCAAAGTAGTAAATAAAAGCACTGTTAAAAATAGTGGGCTGTATGTTTCACTAATTAAATCACTTCAGCCAGAGCAGCATTTTAGAGCTTAAACATGATCTGCACCTTAGAAAGGACTCACTACTGTTTTACAAACTGCTTTATCAGGAGTATTTTCCTCCTTACATCCTTTCCAAACTCCTTCCAGAAATCTTTCCACCTGCTTTTATCAGTCAGCTTTGTCTTTTTACCTCAGTTTCATCTCTTGATACCTCAAATGGTTTGTTCAGGTCAGAAAATGAAACATATGAACGAAATAAAAAATAATTACTACTTCAGTGACAGAAGACAACCACAGCCTTTGTGGCACTTCACTTTGAACCTCCCTCTGCTCTTTACTCGTTGTCCTTCAGACTGCACTGATTCAGGGAATTTATTTGAACCAACACGGGATCTTTCCATGTTGCAGGGCATTCTCTTAGTGACAGACAAAATAGTCTGGAGAAAGACAGTAGTCCATGGCCTGTCCTCAGGCAAACATCCACTGCAAGCAAGGTTGGTTTGTTTGAATTTCCAAGGAAAATTTGGAAAAATCCCAGGATTCCTCTGCTCACCTTTAGGCTAAGATGACAATCTTGATGCCAGCAATGTAAATTCCTCTTGGAGCATTATTTCAGAGTAGTTATTCCCAGTGTGAGCCAGCAGAGCTCAGGTAAGAGTTTTATACACAGGGTAAGAGCCTGGCTGGCACCTGGCCCATCACAGCTCTGTTGTCATCAAAGCTGCAGCGTCCTAATTGAGATATAGCTCATCTAGCCATTAATTGCTCTCCAATCCCATCCCCCCCTCCCCAAACTTCCCCTGCAGAGAGAAAGTTTCTCCAAGAAAGCCAAAACAAACCAATAAACAAACAGAAACAATTGGCACCTTAATGTGCCTTTCCAATACAGGCAGAGAGGCTATTTCCCTTGCTCATCCCCCCTGCACAGTACTGGGGTTTTACTTATTAAGGTTTTTTGGCTGCCCCATCTCTGAGAGTGTCCAAGGCCAGGTTGGACAGGTCTTGGAGCAACCTGGGCTAATGGGAGGTGTCCCTGCCCATGGCAGGGGTTTGAAGGGGAAGAGCTTTAAGGTCCCTTCCAACCCAAACCGTTTTGGAATTCTAAGATTAGCCATGTTTTCACAGCAATCACACTGACAGGGTCGAATCTCTGATGACAGGGGAACCCACAGGAGTTAAAGGCAGATGCAGCCACTCCACAACTGTATGTCACCCTTCTCGAATGGCTCTTCCCCTCCCAGATGAATCCAGGAAAAACACCCTTCTCTGTCCCACACCCAAAGCTGTGCATCTTGGACGTAGATAGGGGTTATAAAAGGGTCAGATGGGTAGATTTATACACACGAAACAGACAGAATTTTAAATGACTTGAGCTCTTACTCAGAGGTTTGTCACCAGAGATGGAAAGTACTTGTTCTACAGCTTGGAACAGCTGCAGCCAGGTACGCAGTGGCCAGGGAACAGCACGTCATGCTAAGAGCAAGGAAACCCAGGGAGCCACTGCCAACGGGATCACAGCGCGTGCCTGAGCTGCCAAGAGACAAACCACCTCCCACTGCTGCTGAGTTAGTACTTACTGCGAAGTCTCTTACCATAAATCACCTAAGCATGCAAGGCTGCAGGAGCATCTCCTCTCCCAGAAGCCTGCTCTGCTGGGCTCCTACAAGCTTTGTAGGCACTCAGTGTCTCTTTCCCCAAAAGATTTCACATCAACAAATGCATCAAATAGAATACTCTAGTAGCAGCAAAATTAATACATACCTGCAAGGCACTTTTTTTCCCCTTCATCAATCAGTTGATTAGTTATTTTTTAATTAAAACAGCAAGCTTTGATTGCAGGATTTTAAGCAATAATCCTTGCCACTTTAACTACTGTTTTCTGTGTTTCAGGTACTGAATTCAAAAACTATTAATAGGACAAAACCAGCAAACTTGATTTTAATTCCCAAGCAGCTAGATCCACATCTCAAGTTTCAACTGCTCTGTTACCCACCTGCATGTTTTAAGTACCAAGAAGCACATATTAACTGGCTAATAGTTCAGTTTTCATTTGTGCACTCTAAGTTTAGGGGGGAAATAGCTGGGACACACAAAAAACCCCCAAACCAATGCTTCATTTTGCCAGAGGTCTGTTAAGTTTATTTCAAGCTTGGATGAAGATCCAAAAACAACCTTCCTGCGGTACAAATGTTTGGTTTGCCAAAACAATGGGGTTTATACCAGACTTACAACTGCACTCAGATCAGAATTTACCTTCCTGTTTTCAGATTTTGCTGCTTGGCTGGACAGGGGCCCTGATTCAAACATCAAAACAAAACAGAAACAAGGACAGCTAATGTTCATACTATTTTCCTGTATAAGAGCATTTTAGCTAAGGCCTCATTGCTTCCTGAAGTTTACAAAAGCCAGGAAAGGAAAAGTGCAAAGCTGATGGTTTTATTTCCTTCACCTATTTGCTAACCACAAGCAGAGTTTTAACAACTTATGTCCCATGTTTAAGGCTGTTCACAAATGACTTAAATCACAGAACTGAGGGGTAAATCTCCATGTGTATCAGGCTGCTAAGCCATGGGAAGACAGAAAGCAGCAGTAAGTGAGGGACACCTGAAGGAACCTACTTTTTAAGGATGTGTCCCACTGAGTGAAAACATACTTCCTGCAGCATACAGGTGCCAGCCAGTAGCAATACATAAGAAACTTAGGAAAGTTTCTTTTGTAAACTGAGGAAAAAGAACTCAAGACAACTTCCAACTTCTGTCTGACATCCGTGCTCTTGTACCAAGCGCAAAGCTTCACTCCACAGCCCTGTTCCCATGAACCCTCCCAGCACTGCATTGTAGCTGTCCCAAACAGACAGCAACAGCCCCAGGCTACCCCATCAAGTAATAAATGCATGGCTACAAAGTGCAGCAACTCAACAGACTTCGTGCTTCAGACTCCCATTAGGGTAGAGAAAATCACAGCAGAGAGAGCAGATCTGAGAAACACAAACATTTACACAACTGAAAGGATGCTTCACTGGGGGACAGGGGATGAATGGACAGTAACTCTGGGCTCACAAAACCTCTTTTTTTCTGCAAAGTGCACACGTGAACGAGCACTTACCTTTAAGATGTTTAGCAGGTTGCTCTAATAACCATTCCCCTTTTGCCAAAGGAATTACATACTCTTACGCTTTTCCAAATACATGCTGGTATTGTCATTTGGAAGTTACACAAAAAGCAGGATGTGAAAAGCTGCCCTATGAAACTTGGAATAAAAACGTAAGCAAGCCTGATCTAAGTGTCCCTTTACCGATCTATGGCCATTCTCTTGAAAATTAAGCACGTGTCACCTACAGTCACTGTGCCTTCCAGAGGGTGGCATATGGGGGCCTGATGGATCCACAGCAGCTGAAGCAAGAGGGGAGAGCCAGCAGTGCCCTGGAGGCCTGGGAGTAACCTGCCTCAAATTGTGCAAAGCTTTGACACACTAAGAAGTTTAAAGCAGGGTGGATTCCCCCACCGTTGCTGTCCATGCCAGGCTACACATGTGACAAGACTGTCACTGCGCTGCAGGGCCAGCAGGCTCCCATTGCCTCTTCAGGAGGCTGAGAAATGCTCCTCATCCACATTCCACGACTGACCAGCCATGCAGATCCGGCTTTGCTGGGAAGCAGGAAGAGATGGCATCTTCCAGGGAGAACTGAATTTGGAAGAGTTACACAGCAGGAACAGTTTGCATTCATTCCCAGCTTGCTACGTGGGATCCTGAGAACATTTGCTTTACCACTTCGACTATACAGTCTGATTTTATTTTTAAATCTCTCTTTTTCCCTGGTTTCCACTCATCATACAGCAAAACTGTTCTCAGTCGAAGTGAGAAACCTATTTGCTTAGCACGCAGACACCCCAAAGAGCAGCCTGAGAATTTTACATGTCACGAACCTCCTCCCGTCGGGGGGTGGGTGGGAACAGACAAGGAAAATGTTCCCACCTTAACTTTTCGTGACGGGATGTGGGAGCAACCTGCCTCTCAACACTGGGGCTTCCCCCCGCCTCGGCAGAGTCCAAATGAGTCAAAGGGAATTGATTTGCATCCAACAGCCCCTTCAGCTACCACGGCCCTCCCTCTAAATTAACATCCACGCAATCGTCATTAATGGCCACTGCTGGAACACGTACAGGGTCTGGAGAGCCGGCGTCTGCCTCTGCCGGCATGTGCCCCCAGACGACACCACCACCCACACGCCTATCCTGCTCTTCCCGAGGTAATCTCATAGCGCCCAGAGCTGACCTCACCGGCCATCTCTCAACTTAGCACAGCATCTCCGACACAGAGCTCGGATCAGTCACAGGGATAGCTAAAATCACTGGGGTGTGCAAAAGGCAGGCAGCAGAGCCACATCACCTACCAAGCCGGCAGCAGTCACGTCCCCTGCGGGGCCCGGGGTCACCCTGCCGGCTCCCGCTGGAATCCCACTCCCAAAGCGCCCGCGGGGCTCTCCGAGCTCGGGGAGGGGTCTCCCCGCAGCTCTGCGGGGACAAGGCAAGGAGCTTCCCGGCTCCGCTCCGCAGGACTCCCCGATGCCTGAAGGGCTGAGGCACTCGGGAAAAGGCAGCAGGGAAGGCACCCGGCATCACTCCGCTTCCCCCGAATGAGCTCGGAAATGAGATGTAACAGCATCCTCTCCCGCGCCAAGTATTACAGGAGCGGAATACTAACGTGTTCCTTTATTTTACCGATTACCATATGCAGATGATAAAGTCTAAACGCTGCGTTTCTGCACTAGCCCTTGCAAATTAACCCTGTATCTCAAAGCGACAGGACAACAGTTGAGGTCACCGTCTCTCCTCTGCCTGGCGGCAGGGACCGCTGCGGAGGGAGAGGAGGAGATGGGTGCCTGTCCCCGCTGGAGGAGGCTCTCCCAGCTCGGGCAGGGTGGGAGTCTCTGAACCGGGACAGCCCGGCCCCCCCCGCTCCCGCAGCAATCCCACCTGCGCATCCCGCCCTCCCCGCCGACTTACCCCCTTCCGCCGGGAAACTTTCGGCCGCGGAGGGGAGCGGGACGGGGCCGGGCTCGGGGGCCACCGCCCTCTCGCAGCGGGGCCGGCGGGGGCGGCTGCGGTGCCGGCGGGTCCGTGCGGGAGCGGGGGCAGCGCCGGCTGCGGGGGCGGGGGGGACCCGACCGAGCTGCCCCCAGCCCAGCTGCCCCCAGCCCGGGCCGAGCCGCCCCCAGCCCGGCGCTGGCGCGGCTCCGGTCGGGGGGCGCGGGCAGAGCGGAGCTGCGCTGCGGCGGAGCGGCTGCTCACGGCCGCCTCCCCGCATCGGCAAACGGGAAAAAAAAGGAAGGAAGGGAGGGAGCGGGGGAGGAATGAGGTGGGGAGGAAAGGCAGCAAGCGTTTGCGAGGGCTCCGGGCATCCCTGCCTCGGCACACGGGGCTCCGCCGGGATGGAGCAGCCAGCTCCCTCGCAGCTCCACCGCCCTCCCGGTTCCCCCGGCCACAGCACGCCCCGGGCAGGACGGGCACGGCACACTGGGCCATGGGCTCGGGGCACGCTCCCTCCTTCCCTCCATCCCTCCCGACACGGGGCGCCCGGCAGCGCTGCGCTCCCGGCCCGAGCGGGGGATGCTCCAGGCGAGGAGCCTCCGGCAAACCCGGGATCGGCACTTACGGGGCCAACTCCGGACCGACCCGCACCGGCTGCCGAGCCCGAGCGCTTGCTGCTCCTGCCTTACCCCCACATGCCACCTGTAGGCCTTTTCCCAGGGAGGATCAGTGTCTCGGCTGCCATCCGCCTGAATTCGGGGGGCACAGCTTCAGGGGGGCAATCAGCACCGTGGGACCTCTTGGCCGTCGGGGGTGCGCAGCGGGTCCTCCCCCCTGCAGGTCCCCTTAAACCTGAGCCGGATTGCACCCACTGCAGCAACATAAGGGGCCCTGGAGGGGCAAACCTCCGGGTGTTACCTTAAAGCAGCATATACCTTCATTTCTTAGCAAACAAACTCCACGTTGATTGAGCCATTCGTCGCCGATGCAAGGGAGGGACCCCTCACAGGTGAGCACCACCTAAACCACTGCTGGCTTCAAACGCAAATGTTCACTTTTTCACCCTGTCCGCGCTACTCATCTCCGAGATGGGACAGGACAGGCTCTCCTAGGCCCCCTCTCTCCTGGAAAGAGCTTTCCTAGGCAACCTCGGCGAAGTGAATACAAAACGCGAGTTTGCCTCTTCAATCACACCAAACTCCCCTCCCCTCTTGCCTTCAAACCCCTTTATTGGGTTCACCTGTGCTCCTCCCTCCCTCAAACTTCTGCGGGCAACTCCATCTGCAAAACCACCACCATCTTTCTGTCAAACATTTTATAAAGGAAAATAATCACTCCTGACCTTTAAGTACAGATGACCATGTAAATCTTGACTGTCTCAGTATCATCTCAGATCCAAACGGCAAAGTAGATTTATGAACCACTGAGCTTACCAAGTATTTTCAGACGAGCCTACTAATTCCTTTGGAATCCTAATAGCCAATCCTAGTCTTCAGGAGAACTCGGATTATATTTTTGGAGTACTGAGGAGCTCTGACACTGCATATTAAAAAAGGAGCACAGTTTAATCCGATGCAAAGGGGATGCCGCCAACTATTTTATATGTAAGTGCTTCTCCCCTTGACGGCGCCGCGCAGCAGCATCCTCGGCTCGGAGCCCCCCGCTCAGCCGCGCTCGCTGTCCCCGAACTGGGGCCAGGAACCCCTCGGGCGAATGACTTTGCTCCTCCCCGCACCTGCTCCCGCACGGGGCTGTGGCTCCCCAGTTCGGGCGGCCTCGCTGTTAATTAAAGGTGCCCTGATTCACCACGGGCACTCCCATCCCATCCCTCACCTCCGACTCGGTGCCTCCGCCCGCCGCGGGTCGGGCCAAGCCGCGGGGCTGCCAAACACGGGCGGAGTGTGCCCCCGTCTCGGCTCGGAGGGACGGCGAACTGCAGCCGCAGGCATCGGCTGCTCGCTCGCCCTCCCTCCTTCCTGCCTGCCTGCCCTCCCGGTACCCCCGGCGGTGCGGACATCCCACACCCCGGTACCCCCGGCGGTGCGGGCATCCCAACACCTGTACCCCCGGCGGTGCGGGCATCCC
>JAWWEE010000159.1:4088362-4102757 GCA_035221455.1 Xenops minutus | reverse complement strand
TCCAAGGCCAGGTTGGATGGGGCTTGGAGCAACCTGGGCTAGTGGAAGGTGTCCCTGCCCATGGCAGGGGGTGGAATAAGATGTTTTTTAGGTCCTTTCCAATCCAAATCAGTCTATGATAAACACCCTGCAGTAGCTGAGCCACCAGCTTTGTCCCAGCCCATCATTCCCACTTCTAACAGCTAAAATTTGATATACCACACAAATAACACATTTTTAGAAAGACTCCACATACACTGCATTAAACTGGCTGCTGACTTTCAGGGTTAAGAATTAAAAAAGGTCCAGAAAGTTTAAAATAACTTTAAAAAAAAAGAGTGAGATCGAGCAAGAACATGTAAAAAGTGAGAGCTGCAATTTGCATTAAAGAAATGACACGGTATAATCACACCCTGCCTTTTAACACTTCCTAAAGAGCCTGAACTAACAGTCCCAATGACACCACCACGGTCCTGAATATCTGACAGGCTGGAAATGTTCCAAAGATAGATTATTTTTTTTTTTTCTTTTTGCTGAAAACTGCTCCAAGTGGCAGACATGGATTTCAGAGGGAACAGGATGCATCCTATCCCATCGACCTGCATCTCCTGCAGGAATGGGGATAAATCCGAGCAGGAACTTACCAAACTCCACACAAAGGAAAGAGACCATCAGAAGGGACAGAATCACCTTCATCTTGCACAGCCCCTCGTTGCCTGGGTTGTCACTGATCCTCACCACTGGCTTTAATGTCACACCTCCTGTGGGTTTGCCATGTACTGATTGTCCCCAGCTCCAAATCTACTGGCAAAACGAGTCCCATTGAGCTATAAATGGATCAAAAGAGCTACAAAGCAGGCCCCACCTCCTGCTACACCGTCATCTCTTTTCATGTTCCTTGGAGAAGAAAATCAGGATTCGGACCATGGACAATAGCTGAGATTGTTTGAGCTGCTGTTTTGTGTCTAAACATGATGGGGAAGCACAGGGGTGTTAAACAATCCTGATGTCCACATCTTGCCTTGCTGCTCGGTGACATTTCCTCTTCCTTCTTGCAGTGGTTGGAGAGATCTGGGTGGTTTCCAGAAATCCTGAGGGGAAAAGCATCCATAGCTGTCAACATCAAGGCATTGAACTTCACAGACCTTTCTGCTCTGAGTTTTTACCTTCACTAGAGCCCAGTTCATCACCAGAAGAATCATGGAATGCTTTGGCTTGGAAGGGAACTTAAAGATCATCTTGTTCCAACCCCTTTCCACAGTCAGCGACACTTTCCACTAGCCCAGGTTGCTCCAAGAGCCATCCAACCTGGCCTTGAAATCCCTTCCTCACTGGAAAAAGCATGGAGCACTTGGAAGACACCAGGGCCAGCCCATAATTTTGGGCCAAGGGAATCTCTTTGGCTCATTATCCCAAGGGTTCAGGGAGGATGGGGCACGGAGAAGTCCCTCTGCTCTGAGCCAATCTTCTCTAAATTTGGTTGCAAGGTCATGACTTTTTGCTTCCCAAACACCTTTCCCATCCCCAGCCTCGCTGCCTCAGGCATCTCCCAGTTTCTCCTGTGCCTCAGGCCAGCCCCACGTTTGTAAATCCTCCTCCAACATGTAATGAACAAGTTTGACCATGGAATTGCCAAAACTGGTAAAGAAGAGCCTTCCATGACTATTCCAGGTACCCTCCCAACACACATTTTCGCCAAGAAAGGGGGGAAAGCTGGAATAAATATGTTTTTTGGAGATATTCCCACCATCTTCATAATTTATCTCACCATCAGAGGAACTTTATTCAGGATTCTTCACTTGAACTCCTACAATCAGAATTGATAAGGCTGCAGAAAACCTTTAAGATCACCAAGTCCAACCCAGCACCAGCATGTTCACCACTAAACCAGGTCCTCAAATGCCACATTCACAGCTTTTTAGAACACTTCCATGGATGGTGACTCCTCCACTTCCCTGGGCAACCTGTTCCAATGCTCCAAAATCCCTGTTGCGAAGAAATTTTTCCTAATATTTAATCTAATCCTGCCCTGATGCAACTTGAGGCCATTTTGTCTCGTCCTGTCTCAAAATGGTAAAGGATCTTCTAGGAATACTGAACAAACAATTCAGTCCTTCTCTTTCCAAATCTAAAACTCTGGTCATCTGAAGAATTATAGAATGGTCTGGGTTGGAAGGGAACTTAAAAACCATCTCGTTCCAGACCCCCTGCCATGGGCAGGGACACCTTCCACTATCTCAGGTTGATCCAAGCCCTGTCCACCCTGGCCTTGGACACTTCCAGGGCTGGGGCAGCCACAGCTTCTCTGACCAACCTGTGCCAGGGCCTGCCCACCCTCCCAGGGAAGACTTTTTCCCTAAAATCTCAGCTAAATGTGGTCTCATCATTTGACAAGCCCTGTTTCTTTCATAAACAGCACTCCTGGGTGACCTACACCCTCCGGAATTCAGACAGATTGTTTTCACAGTTGCTTCTATAATACAGTAATTATGCTGCTTAGGAAAGTTAAGCAGTTATTTCCAGCCCCAAAATTACCCAGGGAAAGACTTTTTGGTAGATTCTTGCTTTGGCACTCCTGTGTTCAGCAGAGAATGTTATAATCCTATTAAGAAGGGGGAAATATGCTGATTGTGTTTGCCTTGTTCTTAAAGAGGGGGAAAAAAAAAGAAAAGAAAACTATTTAGCATGGCTGGGGTGTGGTTTCTGGTTTCTGGTATTAAGAAGCCTCAAACAATGTGTATGCTAAATGACTGGTTTCACATGCACATCTGAAATGTGATCTTCGTTGCATTATAAGATCTGGGATGGAAGAACATGTGCCAACACCCTGCTCTAAACCCTGGTCCCTCCTTCACTTTGGAGGGGTGTTTTTTTTGGGGGGGTGTCAACATACCTCGCTTGTTTATAGTTTCAGTCGATCTTATCTGAGTCTTGAAGCACCAGCCTGAAATGTCTGCTCTTAATGCAACTGCATCACAGGGCTGGCAACTCACCAGAGGAATAACAACAACTAATGGGAACATCCAAGCAGGGTTTTGTTCAACTCCTGTGATTATTTTGTGGGAAACAATAACCTATTGTGTCAGGGGGTTTCTCATTAACTACAGAGAAAAGAATTACAAAGGCAACAATCTGCACAAACCTGCCCCAACAACTCACAGGATGGTTGGGAAAAAAATACAGGTATTTTTAGTGTATGTGTTCAAAGGTAAACTAATACAAGAACTCTCTGCATTTCAGAGGGGTTTGTACCATAAATAAAAGGAAAAGTTCAGCCAAATGTTTCCTTCCAGCCTGGGAAAGCTGTGCCAAAGCCCTTTCCTGTCCTACCTCACCAGCTGAGACAGTCTCTGGGTGGAGGCATCTCATCCACACTGGGAAGAGTCTCCAAATTCCATCCCCTCCCAAGAGATCTGCTCACACTGCCCAGTTGCCAGGCTGAGAAGATCCCACTGGGAAGTCCTAAAATTGCCCATCCACCTCCAAGGCAGAGTTTCAGAGATGATTGTCTATGTGTGTGCTGAGAGAAGTGTAGTCACTGGTTTGGCTTGAGAGCCTTCTTGACTTAATTATTTTAAACTCTGCATCTCCATTATACTAATAAGTTCTTATATCTCTCCTATGAATCCCAGATTTCCAGAGCAGGGAGATGTAGGAGCAAACTTGATTGGATTTAAGGGAGGAATGCTGACAGGACAGTGTCATATCCTAAACTCTTGTCAGACACCAATGAATAGGTTAAATCCAAAAACCATCTTGTAAGAGGAGTAAATATTAGAGGCCCAAAGAATCACAGAATGGTTTGCATTGTGAAGGATCATCTCACATGGGCAGGGACACCTTCCACTGGTTGCTCCAAGCCCCATCCAACCTGACCTTGGACACTTCCAGGGATGGGGCAGCCACAGATTCACTGGAAGGGGCTCTCAGGTCTCCCTGGATCCTTCTCTTCTCCAGGTGACCCCCCCAGCTCTCCCAGCCTGGCTCCAGAGCAGGGGGGCTCCAGCCCTGCAGCATCTCCAGGGCATCCTCTGGACTTGCTTCAACAGGTCAACTTCTTTCCTGTGCTGGGAGCCCCAGAGCTGGACACAGCACTCCAGGTGGGTGTCTCCAAGTAGGCGTTTGGTAAGTTTTGACACAGCTGCAGCCTTGTGATTTCTATTTGCCTTTGGAGGCTGCACCACACACCTATAATTCATAATTTAGTGACTGACTGGTTCTGGCTGAGCTGACAACTACCCCCACACAGGAGAACAGCACTATAATTGCCTGCAAGGCCTTCAGCACGTTGGCAAGAGCTCCCTTCACAGCACATCACTGCAGCCCCCTCGGCGGGGTCTGTAGGGAAAACACCTCAACTTTTCAATTTGAAGTATCTAAACACTTTCATTACTTCTCCATATTAAGCTTCCTCCACAGCTGTTTTGCTGTCTTTCCATCGGCTGAGTGATGCTCCTGAGCCTGTGCACAGGGAGGGGCGGGAATGCTGCCTCCATGGGTACCAGGGGAAGGGTTTCCCTGGCAACAAGCAGCCTGTGAGAGCCCACTGGACATCCAGCTACTCCTCTGACTTTTCCTGCTTTAGCTACGTGGGGAGCTGAACTGGGTACTAAGTACCCAAATCAAATCAATTCCAGTGGAAAGAGCATGGCTGAACAGGAAAATGCCAAATGTTTTGAGGCACGTTTTTCGTTGCTTGCTTAAACTGAAGACAGGTTTGGCAGATATGTAGTATTTTATAGCAAGTTTGGTTGGGTTTTTTTAAGTTGGTCTCAAAGAAATGATTTTTTTATTGAAATGTAGCATGAGCTGTATTTCTTCTGTCTACACAGCTTCTTGGGAATCTTGATTTTGATTTAAATGTATCTTAGCAGAAGCCTTTAAAAGGCTCCTTTTAACAATTAACAAATCTTTAATTTTTTTCCCCCCATTGGATTTGGCTAATGCAAACCAGCTGATACTGCTGTAATACGTGGAGCTTATTTTGTTCTTTGATATGAAATATGAAAAAATATACAAAATTCAAATATTGCATTAATCTAATGGAAGCTTTGCTGATTCTTGCTGGATATTTTGCTTATGTATTTACTTTAAAAATGATCTTTGCTTTCCTTAGTGCAATAGTGATCTTATTGAAATATCTACTGGGAAGTCTTTTTACATCCTTTGGGTTGTTCATAATAACAGAACAGCATATAGCAAACAATACAGTAAAAAGAGCCTGTCATAAGTATCCTGCCTTTTATACAGTACTGCATCTCCCACATTTTCTTACTACACAACTCTGTTTTAACTTTGGTCATATGAGAAAAACAAAACATTCAGAGACACAGCTGATGTGCCTTGGGTACAGACCTGAGCTGTCACTTTTCTCCTCTCGTCAGTCATCCTGCTGTGAACTTGGCTATGCCAAATATAGACCTACAAAAGGATCTATGTGTGCTCATTCAGTAATTTAAGTTCTTAAGTTTTGGCCACTGAAGTTCCCTTTGTGTCTACAGAATTGCTGCCCTTACCCAGGACTGCTGCCCTTATCCAAAACTCCATAACCCCAGTTTAGCTGGTGCAAGTGGCTCAGCAAACATCCCTCACACTGCCCAGCCTGGGCATTCCTACACCTAAAACCTGGGAGACCCAAGGCTTGGTCACCTCTAAAATGTAGGAAATCTGCCTAAAAAGAAGACATGTTCAGTGGCTAATTTCAGGCACTGTCCCTATTCATGTCAAACTCTCTGAGTGTAGGAGGATGCTCTGCCTGGAGTCGGGGTAAAACAACTTCAGCAATATCCTATTTGCAAAGCTGTCAGTGGTGGATGGAGAAGAGGACATCACTTTGGTTTTGGTGCTAAATAATGGTGAGCCTGACTCATCCATCCCAACGTTAAATGCGCTGATAGTGATGTGAAGATGTGGCAGGCCTGATAAAGTGCCTGATAAAGGAACAAACAAGTGACACCACTGATAACTTATCTAAAGCTGCTGAGCTGGCACAGCCCTGACACATCTGACTGACAGTCCAGAACTTCATCCTATAAAAGCCTAGACCCACTTTTTAATGGGACTGCCTTCTAACAACTTCTTGGAGGGTGTGTGGAGATTCCTCCCTCGAATGGGGGCACCTCTCAAGGTTAATCCTTGAGGCTGATCAAAGACCTTTGCCCACTGCCATTGGTCTAGGTGAGTAACATCAACCTCTACTTAGTAGTTGGTTTTGCTGGTTTTAATATTATTGCTTCAGTTCTGTTTCAAAAGTAGTGCACTATATTAATGGTTACAGCTACCTGTTCTGTGTAGTAATTAATTCTGATTAAGGTCCTTTAGTCTAATCATTATCATAACAAATGATTTCTTTCTATATAAATATATCTGGGTTTGCATTCTTAATCCTGCAGGACAAATTGTATAAAAGCTCAATTACATCTGTATAATCATTTAGATACAAATTGTTGACCAAGTCTGGGGCTAAGACTGGATCCAGCAACACCCAGGGTCCTCTCTGAGAATTTAGGAAGTGAGGGGGTCCTTTCTGCACCTTGGGACTCTGTGGGAATTTCCCTAATGAACTTTGTCTGAAGTGTAGAAAATAATGACTCACCTCAGCCTGCAAAGGTTGCAGCTTCTCTGCCCGGGGAAATTGTGATCACCCTCTGCTTTCAGCTGAGGGCCCCTTGTAGTACCAGTTCAGAGCATGAGCACAGCCAAAATGGACAGTCCCTGCAGGGCTGCTGAAGCTGCATCACTGCACAAAACAAAAAGCCAACTAAAATGTGTATTTGCTGTCCATGTGCAGGAGTTCTTCCCTTGCACTTCAAGGAGAGGCAAAGAAACTGAGCCAGGTTTATGAGTGCACCAATACAAGCCCTAACCAATACTTTGCCTACTAAAATTAGCTAACTATAGAATAAAAGCAGGAAAGAGTCAACATTTCTACTGCAGGGCAGGGACTCTGAATCAGCATCACCACAGTCTGTCTCAGTCTACCACAGAGGCAAAATTCTTCCCCCTTCCTCACCCATGGACCTGAACTGGGGCTTTTCTACATTACAGAAACAATCTCTGTCATTCACCACCTGCATTACCTCACTAAATATAAAGAATTAATTTTCTCCGACTGGACAAAAAACCAGCCTTCCTTGAGAGAATTGAATTCTTAGACTATATGAATCTATGAAGTGAAATGCATTTACTGAAATTAAGTACTCATTAATCATAAGCTCACTATACCCTTATTTTTATCAAATGCCACTCTTTTGTGATAAACATTTTCAGAGGAAAAGAAAGGAAAAATGTAAACCTAGTCTACATAACACTTTACAAAATTTTTATACTTTTTCCTTTAAAAAGCAGATTTATTCAATTTGTTTTAATAGAAGCACTGGAATACTGGGTTTATGACTACAATTCTAAAGGACTGTAGACATGTGCCATTATCACAAATAATATTGATTCTAAGTGAATATAAATTCAAATCAATTCAATAAAGTCTTTTTCAGCATCAGAAATAAGGCATTTCCAAAGAAATAAATATTTTAAGGATAATTTACTAAAAGTATATTTGCTTATTTGGAGTTAGTTTGGCAATTTGTTTTCCAAGCAGTGGAACTAGACAAAGAGTTAGATTCTATTGGTATAATGTCAAAGAGTATCAGAAAACTTAGATCAGGTGGGTTTTTGACAGTCAAAACCCTCCTTTGAGGAATTACAAAGAACAAACACATATTTTGGCAGATGGGACTATAACATCTCTCACAGGTGGAATTTGGGTACTTTTTTGTGAGGTTAAACATTCAGTGTTTCAACGAAGAGTAAATTGTTTTCATTCATGTTCCTTTTGCCTGCCACCCACCCACATCCCTCACTATAAGCAGCAGAAGTACAAGGGGTGGTGCTGCAGAGATAGCCATGTGCAACTTCTACTCACACTTCCAGCAGAAGTATCCAGGAAATGTTCCAGAAAATCTTCCAGGAAAGACCTGGCTGGACAGAGAAGTAACAGAGGACACTCTGGCACACGTGACTTCTTGAGATGGAGAGGTGTGTGTGGGAGACTGGAAGGAGGGGATGTTGTGCCAGCTTGGGAGGAATGGCTCAGAGACACAAGTCAATGCTCCAGAGTCCAGAAACAAATCCCAGAAAAGCTATAAAATGCCATTATACCCATAGATCCATAGAATCCTCAAGGTTGGAAAAGATTTTCAAGATCATCCAGTCCAACTCTCCACCCGTAACCCCATAACCCCTAAATCACATCATCCAGATGCCTCTTAAACACCTCCAGGGATGGTGACTCCATCACCTACATGGGCAACCTATTCCAATGCCTGCCCACTCTAACAGTGAAAACTGTTTTTTCTAATGTCTAATCTGAATCTCCCCTGTCTCAGCTTAAGGCAATTTCCTCTGGTCCTCTCACTGTAGGCTTGGCAGAAGAGACCAGTTCCCTCCTCACTGCACCCTCCTGTCAGGGAGTTGTAGAGAGCAGTGAAGTCCCACCTGAGCTATCTCTTCTCCAGACTAAGCAAACCTATCTCCCTCAGCCATTCCTCATCAGACATGTTCTCCAGACCCTTCACCAGCCTTGTTCCCTTTGCTGGACACGCTCCAGGACCTCAATGTCCTTTTTACAATGAGGGGCCCAGAACTGGACAAAACACTTGAGGCGTGGCCTCAAGTCCAGGGGCAGAATCACTTCCCTGGTCCTGCTGGCCACACTATTCCTGATCCAGGCCAGGATGCCATTGGCCCTCCTGGTCACCTGGGCACAGTCTGGCTCACCTTCAGCTGCTGTCCATCAGCACCCCCAAGTCCCTTTCTGCCAAAGGGTTCTCAAGCCACTCCTCCCCCTGCCTGGAGCACTGCAGGGGGTTGTTGTGACCCCAGTGCAGGACCTGGCACCTGGCCCTATTAAAACTCATAACATTGTCCTTGGTCCACTAATCGAGCCTTCCTACCCTCCAGTAGATCAACCCAACTTGATGCCATCTGTAAAATTACTGAGGGTACATTCGATCCCCTCATTCAGTTCATCAATAAAGATATCAAACAGGACCAGCCCCAAAACTGAGCCCTGAGGAACACCACTAGTGACCAGCCACCAAATGGATTTAGCTCCACTCATCACAACTCTCTGGACCTGGCCATCAGCCAGTTTTTTTACCTATCCAGGGGGAAAAGCCCACCCATCCAAGACATGAGCAGCCAGTTTTTGTAGGAGGATGCTGTGGGAGACCATGTCAAACACTTTACTGAAATCTAGATAGACACCTCCCCAGTCTTTCCCTCATCCACTAAGTGGGTCCCTTTTCCATAGAAGATCATGCTGGTGAAGCAGGACCTGCTTTTGTAAATATGTATTGTCTGGGCTTGCTCCCCTGGCTGTCCTGCATGTGCTGTATGATGGCACTCAGGATGATCTGCTCCATAACCTTGCCCAGAACTGGGGTGAGGCTGACAGGCCTGGAGTTCTCCAGATCATCCTTCCCACCCTTCTTGTAGATGGGCATTGCATTAGCTGATTTCCACTCAGCTGGGACTTCTCCAGTTCACCAGGACTGCTGGTTCCCTCCTTACTCTGGGGTGAGGGCCCACAGAATTGTTCATGTTTTATTGGCAGAGCAGGTCGCTGACTGTCTCCTCCTGGGTTATGGGGGCTTCACTCAGCTCCCCATCACCAACTTCCAGCTCTGGGCACTGGGTATCCTGAGGACAGCTGGTATTAAAGGCTGAGGCAAAGGAGGCATTAAGTGCCACTGCCTTTTCCTCATGCCCTGTCACTACACTACCCTCTGCGTTCAACAAATGATGGAGACACTCCTTGTCCCTCCTTTGGCTGTCAATGGATTTGTAGAACCTTTCTTTGTTGTCTTTAACTGCAGCAGCCAAATCAAGTTCTACTTGGGCTTTGGTCCTACAAATCCTCTCTCTACACAACCTTGCAATATCCTTACAGTCCTCCCAAGTTACCTGACCCTCATTCCAAAATCAACAAATTCTCTTTTTACCCCTAATTTCCAGTCTAAGTCCAGGCCAGTCTTTTTCCCTGATGAATTGTCTTCCTACACATGGGGACAGCTTCCTCCTGAATATTTCACAATTCCTTTTTAAAACACATCCAGCCTACCTTGGACTCCTTTGCCCTCCAGGACTGATTCCCAAGGGACTCTGTCAATCAGTGTCCTAAACAAGCCAAAATCTCACTGCTCACCAGCAGTCCAAAGCAGAAGTTCTGCTGCTGCTGCCCTTCCTTCCTTCACCCGTTATTAAAAACTCTATCATTTCATGGTCACTCTGCCCAGGACAGTCACTGACCACCACATCTCCCACCAGTTCACAAACTTCTCTGTTCACAAAGAGCAGGTCCAGCAGGGCATCTCCTCTGGTGGGTTCCTTTACCAGCTGTGCTAGGAAGTTTTCTTCCACATGCTCCAGGAGCCTCCTAGGCTGCCTCTTCTCTACTGTGTTGTATTTCCAGCAGATACCTGGCAGGTTAAAGTTTCCCACAAGTACAAGGGCCAGCCCCTTGTGGAGCACCTTATCTGCCTGTTCCTCCTGGCTGGGCGGTCTATAGCAGGCACCCAAAACCTGCACAACCCTGGCAGCCACCTACACGGGACACTTCATCCAACACACCTGGCTAAGGTGATCAAGTGGTTTTTTGGTTTTTATTTTTAAAAAATCTAATACAAATAAATAACTTCCTGTGAAAACCTACAATTGTTCTTACATTTTAATGCCTAAAAGAATTTTCAAATTTTAATTTCACAGAGTTCTATAGCTCTGTCTAAAAACTCACAAAATCACACATGAGCAGAAACTTACACATGTTTCTCCTGGAGGTAATCAAAAAATGCTCATATTATATAACAGCTATAAGAATGGTAATATTATCAGAATGGGAAGTTCGTCTCTGTCAAAGAGAAGCATAATCCTGAATTCAGGATAGCTTCTCTGTTTGTTTGAACTCTGCCCATAACTGTGCTATCAACTTCAGCTGAGGTAATTCAAGTTACAGCTTTTCCAGCCAGGTGGGAATATGAACTCCCAAATTACAGCCTTTCTCCCGAGAACAAACCCTGCCTCAGTAGAGGTGAAATATTTCACTAGGAATGGCAGAAAATGTCTAATTCCACTGCCCTCATTGATAAACCATTTTAAGGTACAAACTCTGTCCTGGAAATAAAAGAGCATTCCAGAAATCTGTCTTTTACAGATGGCTCCAGTGATTCCTGTTGTCTCAGTGTGTTATGATTTATTGTTTAATCATTTAGCACTGGCAGATTCCGGAAGGCAATAACACTAAAGGGCACAGGTTAGCTTGTACACCATTGCCAAATACTCTTTACACCTTTTTTTAAAACTTTTGCTAAATGTGTAAATCCTTTAGGGCTTGTAAATGTCAGGACTTTAGCACTCCTGTACTACAGCCTGAGCAGCAGCTGGTAAAAGTATCAGCTGCACCCTTGGGTGGCAAAATTAACACCTTGAAATTCACTAGGTTCCAAAGAAAAAATGCATCAAATGCAAAATTTATAATATGCAACAACTCAGACTGATGTTTTATTTCTCTTAAAAGCTGAACACGGGCAGTTATGAGAAAGTCTCTCTGTACTGAAGAGCTTCCAGCAATCAGTCTGGAACTTGTCTGGAGTTTCTTGGTGCTCCACTGAGCTGGATGCAGCGAGAAACATGTGAGCAACCTTGCAAATGGTTGGTGAATCTCCTCATGAGATTAGGGTCACACATAAAATTTAAGGAGAACTGCATTAGTAAGCAAATAATAGGACAGTGAATTTAAAAAGCTTTTCATTATGAGTGATAAAACATCCACAGTTATGGGTAAAAGCACAGGAACTGCCATGTCAGACACACCCATCTCTAACCCACAATCTCAGTATGGGAAATAAGCTCCTACAAAAGCAGTAACTTCTCCTCGAGTCAGCAGGGGAAGGTGGAAGAAACACCTTGCCATTGCCAAGGCCCTCCTAGAGAGAAGTGTGTTAAACTGAAGGTTGGCAAGGGACGGGTAGATGACACAGAGTTTTGTGCTTTCTTTTCTTTATAAACAAGCTAGTTGACACTCCCTGGTCACCTCCAAACCTTAAAATATCCTTCTGCTTCACAGCTTAAATATGTCTTCTCAACAGTTCCCATGACATAACGCACTTGTTCGTCTTGCGTTTGTGTTGACCTAGTTCTGGTCTGCCCCAGGTGCTGTGACTCATGAGGAAACCGGGCCAAGGCTTCCAGTACGGGCTGTCTCCAAGAAGCCCAGACAGGGGGTACCAAGGCGAGGAAAAGGGGTGGGCAGCCAGTGGGCACACTGGCCACTCACAGAGCTCTAGCAAAGGTATTCACACATCTCAACCTTTCCGAAGAAAAGCAGTGGAATGAAAGCCTCTGGCACCCACAGACCCACGACCCCAATGAATTTAATCTGGACAAGTTTTTCAAGCGACTTCCACACTACCTCCCCTGTGTGTTAACCACAAAGAGCATGTTTTCAGCAAAAGAAAGCTAGATCCCTTTTTTGGTTACATAAGAAAAACTGTTATCCGAGTTTAAATACCATTACCCAAAATAAACAGAGCCCATAATCAAGTCTTTGCGTAGCTAATGAAGGCTCTGTGAATGCTGATTTTGTGCACTGATGAAGTTTTGTAACTGCTATAATGATTCCAATCTCACAGGAAGATGTTCCTACCTTACTGGCTGTCTCACAACACAACACATATGACAAATTACTCTGTCAGTGACATGTGACAGAAAGACCAGTTCATCAACACACAGTGGCCAACAGGTATGATGATGTAGAAATAAATCTGTATAAATCCTGCTGTACAAAATGTATTGCATGAGCAAATCCATAAATAGTGTAAGTGAAACCAAATTCACTCGGCTTAATTAACTCTAAAATGCAAACACATTGGAGTCGTTTGGGCTTGAGGAAGGCATGAAAATACAGGGCCTACTGTGGTTGAACAGCTACTGCTGTGCTCTCTTCTGCAGGGCTCAGTCTTGGAGCACTGTGTTAGGAGTGAGCCCAGGAAGCCCTCTCCTCCTCTTGCTCCTGGTCCTGTTACTTCATCAAGGCAGAATTAACCCCGTGCTTCTCTTCACTGCCCATTTAAGAAGAAGTCCTAGTAGTTTTATGCAGTTTGGGCATTAAAAGGGCTTTCCCTCCTGAAACAACGCCACTAGAAGACCCTGAAAATACTAATAGACCCTGTGATGTGACATGCTCTGAATGTAACTTCATTACTCCATATCAGCATCCTCCACAACTTCACATTTCACACCACACCATCACATTTTTTGTCTCTATCGATTTACTTCATGTTTCCTTATTTCCCATCCCATCACTGACCTGTGTAGTGTAATTGTTAATTCTATTTTGACTATTCAAGCAATATAAAGGAAATGTGTTCAAACAAAGGAAGCTCTTGGGTTTTTTCTCCAGATGTAAAAGAGAATTGAAACCTGGGAATCTGAGGTCATATTAGAGGAACCCAAAAGATCATATAGTGACACACTTTTGCTAGAGGTTAACTCTGCATTTGCAACACACATTCAAAATATTTTTAGAAGATGTAAAAAAGGATACTTCTAGATTTTTTTTTTTTGCTTTTTCTGCAACATAGTGTACATCTGCATGAGTGTTATAATACACTTAGCATATAGGAAGACTTGGGAATTTTGATGGTACATGTAAGGAATTAATGTTTGAGAATACGAGGTAGTGATTAAATGATGAAGAAGTGAAATTCTTGAATGCAAAATGGGACATCTGTTCCCTTGCTTTCCAGTCCGTCTGTTTTCTTTTTTTTTTTTTCTGTCAATTTGTATTTTTTTCTCCATTCCATCTACAGCAACCCAGTTTTTCTCCCTTCACTGTACATGTTTCAGCTTGGCAACCTCCTGCCTTCCTGTCTCAGACCACATTTTCACATCGCTTCCCTAACAAATGACAGCATGGCATTGTTTCCTCTTGTTCCAAAATATTGTGTTACTTTTCTTGTATATTAGTGATTTGACATGTGCTCAAGGGAGCACTGTGAGCTCCTTAAATTTACTCAGCAAAAGCAGTATTAGCATATCAGCCTGTGTGATTTATGGAAGATGTGGAGCAGAAGCAGGCAGAGGTCAGGCTGGCTTGGTGGTCAGCCAGGTCCAGGGAACACCTCACATTTCTGAGGTACCATCACTGTGTATCACCGTGACCTCTTGTGTGGCTGAAGGGTAATCACACACTGCTTGAGGCTACAATGCACATGAGGGCATCAACCCAGCAGATGGAAGGGCAAGTGATCCCTGAATAATAGGAAATTACAGAGTCACAGGATCATTTGTGTTGGAAAAGCCCTGCCAGCCCAGGGAGCCCCCCCTGTGCCCGATGCCCACCTTGTCCCTGAGTGCCACG
>JAWWEE010000159.1:4058769-4074519 GCA_035221455.1 Xenops minutus | reverse complement strand
GTCCTTGCTGTGCTGGCCCCAGGGCTGGAGGCAGCTCTGCAGGTGGGGTCTCACCTGGGGGGCAGAGGGGCAGAATCACCTCCCTCGAATTGCTGCCCACACTTAATTACAGAAGAGAGAAAAAAAGCTAAAATTTGAAAGCTAGAATACAGCTATTTGGAAGCAGCAGGTGGGATAGGAAAACTGTTTCTATTTCTTATCCATTCCAGTTTAGCTACAGAAAAAAAAAGTTCAGAGGCATCATGTTGTCACATCAACAGCAAACAAAGCATGGCTGTCATGAGCCAGAGGCATCACAATGTGTATCAAAATTAAGAGTTTAAGCTTATTTATGCTTGGTGATTCTCTTGGTCACTCTGTTTTAGTATCTAGATGCTTTAATTGAGATGCACTAGGCAAGTACAAACACCCAGAGAGTGTCTAACCCATGGCACTTCAAGAGCTGAAATAGCCAAGTGGCTGGAAACACAGACAATACGAAGTCTATGGCGCATCCATTGGTTGCAGACTAGAAACCACAGGACAGACAGAGAATCAAACTCTTTTAATTAAGACTCCATTTTCACTGCAGTGTGTTTGCTCATAGTTGGAAACCTCTGGGTCTGGTTAGTGAGGTGTTGGAAGCACCATACCAAGAGACTACCTGCTCCCACTGGGCTATTTGCAGTGCTAACTACTTGGCCATGGCTGGAAATCTGAAGTTCAGCTGTGGTATTAACCCTGCTCCTACACACAGAGACACAAACAAACATGAAAATCCAAACCTACTAGCTTAAAAGCAGCAAATCTCCTGGAAAGTACACAAAACTATGAAATCAGAAAAATCAACTGAAGGCTGCCTCAGCAGCTCATGGGAAATCACAGTTCAGCTTAATAGGCTTCATTAATATTTTTTTTTTGGAATTTAGTATTAAGCTTTAAATTTTTAATTACAAGAAATACAGATAAGTCAGATCTGCAGGTAATAAGAATTCACAGCTAGAAATAATCTATTTTTCATTTCATTTCATAGTTTGTCTCAAATCTCTTCAAACTTCCTGTTTGTCCACTGCTGACATACAGGTCTAGGACAAATATTTGGGTTTGTCACTTAAAAGTTCTGCTGATAGCACAGGATGTCCAATGAAAACCAGTCAATACAAAATGGGAAAGACTAGTTTGGGGCATTTTCTGCACATCATAAGAGTATTTGAAATGCTGCCTGGAAGGCTTGGATTACTGAATGCTACACTGAAAGTGCTCTGAAGCGTTTTAGCTTATCAAACTAGATGCATTTGCCATTAAAAAGAGCCATCAGGAACCCTTCGGTTTTGGAGAATCTGTGGCATCACAGAACTGTGGGTCAGGAGAGACTTTTTTACACCATCTAACTCATTTTTCCACCCAGGATAAGCTATCCTGCATCCTTTCTGATGGATGTTCTGAAGGAACAGCAGCATCTCTGGACAATCTACCCCTAGGAAAAAAAAAAAAAATAAATGCAGTATTTAATTCCCCTCACTGCTAAAATGCTGCACTTGTCTCAGAATTTCAGTTTCTAGACAGAAAGGTTTGCTGGTTTGTGGGTTTTTTTCCATCTGAAATAGAGAACCAGCTATCATTAAGTTTCATATTACCAGTGTCTTAACACAACTTGTGACTTGTTATTTCAGGTTACCCACAGAGGAATAGTTCCTTCCTTTTCACTGTATGGTGTAGTTCAGTCTTGCAGTTTTTCTCCTGTTCAGCCAGGAGGTGCAGCCTCAGGTACGAGAGCTGGATGTGCCATCCCCCCAGAAATGCAGCCTCTAAGGTATACAGATACAATATCACCTGGACCTAACTACAGGAACTAGATCTGGCTGCATAAACTTCCCTGAAAAGCGACCAACTTCTGTCATCTGCATATTTATTAGCAATGCCATCGTGCTTTATTCAAAAGGATTGGTACAGACAGTTTACAGCACCGGGATCAGATCTCTTAAAGGGATGTCATGCGTTGTTCAGTCACACGCTTTAGAACAGTCTAAACACACTGTGTCATTGCCATTGCTTTTATCATCTACACCTGTAATCACCTGAAAACTTGCCCCAAATTCTGAGACAATATTTTTTTTCCACAAAGCTCTTGATTGGCATTAATTATCTCTCCTGCTGTTTCAAAGGAGAATCTCAACATTAAAATACCATTGCTTTCTAGTCTGGATATATGTTCCAGCCAGTTTCCCAGCAGCAGTAAGTTGAAGCCCTACCATGGCAATGAAGCTCTGCCAGCCAGACCAAAGCTCCCTGTGTACAAACAGGAATATCCACTGAGATTTAACAGTAGGGGCCGAGTGATCGTAAAGACACATTATCTAAACACAGGTTGGAGAGTCATTCTTGCAGGTTTCCTTCTCCAATGCACAAAAACCTTTTAAAAATTACCTCTGTTAAATTCCCAGCCACACCAACTCCTCTGCAGGCAAACCCTGAGGAATCTGCTGTTGTTGTTCTTCCACAAACTGAGCTGTAATGGCTGGAGAAGAGGTCCCTGACAGATATTGCTGCTGTAACACCTCTTCAGCTCAACATTTTGCCATTAACTATCACAAGCCCTTTTACTCTACGACACAGCTGCTGCAGACACTTGGGAATGCTGCAAGACACTGGTTCTGCTTTCACCTGTCTGACCCTGGCCAGGAGCAGACCTGATAACCTCAGGGTGATCAGGTCAAGACGAACTGACGGCGTTTTTAGAAATAGTTCAAGTTCTCCAACATTGATATAATTGATTTTTAACTGGGAGAATAGAAAATCAATCTTTTCCAACTACTTTACCTTGACACAAAGCCAGAGGTGCTTTGCAGAGTGTGGGGCAGTGGAGGAAAGGTGAAGGAGGAGGGGAGGAAGAACAGGCACAGGAGTAGCAGCTCTTCTGGGATCAGTGCAGGTGCACACCCATCCGTGAGCACCAGGAGCACAGTACTCGTCCCAACACACTGCCCAGAAACTGGCCCCTGCTTCCAGGGGAACAAAGGTCCCTGGGGATGCCCGAGGGGGAATTGGGATCAGGCATCACATCACAGTCACAGAACCACTGAGGTTGGAAAAGACCCTGAAGATCATCAAGTCCAACCATCAGCTCAGCACAACCACCACATTCACCACTAAACCATGTCCTCCTCACAGCCACACATTTTTGGAACACCTCCAGGTGTGACTCCACCACTGCCTTGGGCTGTCTGTCCCAGTGCTTTACAACCCTCTCTGTGAAGAAATTTTCCCAGATATCCAATCTAAACTTCCCCTGCCACAACCTGAGGTTGTTTTCTCTTGTCCTGTCACTTGTTAAATAAACCAAAATTAACTCTGAGGAGGAAAAAAATAGGTAATAAAAAGTAAACAGTCAGGTTGAGTACAAAAGGAATCCATTGTGGCACCTATTAAAACTAGAAAAACACAAGAGCAAAAAGGATCAGCTGTGAGCTAGTAGCAGAGTACTGCACAGAGGTTCAGTCTGCCTCTCCAAATGAAAACACTTTGTATGTGTTATTTCTGATATTATTGTCTGCTTTGGCTTTTAGGAAAATGCATTTTCCTAAATTTATGAGTTTGAGAGTTTTGCAATACTTAAGTCTATGTAAAAGCATCTTGAACTCTGATCACTAAAAGCATCATTATCCTCTTGACTGAACAATTTTTATGATTGTTACCGAGATTCTAAAATCTCTCGGTCCCTTGCCCATGGTTTCTGGAGGGAAAAGTCAGTTGTTTTGCAGTGGCACATGTCCAGCTGCCTCTCCCTTCGGCCACGCTCCTCTCCCATTCATCACAGCCCTGATACTCTTCCCACATCATCGCTATTTTCTTCTTGTCCCTAGCAAAACACACTGATACACACTAGCCCTTCTCTCTCTGAATATTCAGGAAAACTGTGGGCGTTTGATGTTTTTGTTTTTTTAATACTCCCGTCAAAGACACACCATCACAGTGCTCAGTGACTGCTTGACATTAGTTAATCCCATCATCTAATTAGACTAAACTGTAGTATGAAAGAACAGAGTTTATTCATTAATCTTCCCATTCCCTAGACAAGTGAAAAATCTGAAATCAATACCAATGGTGGAAAAGCTTTGTGAAGAATACTAAAAATATTAAGGTGTGCCAATATTTTTCAATCGACCTGTGTGAATTAGAGCAAAAATAGTTGGATGTGCCCAATATTCATGTGTGAGCAGGCAGCTAATATTTAATAAAGTAAAAGATTTCTACATCTACTTCATTAAAATTCAGATGTTAAATACTTCTTTATAGCAGGTACTAGAATCTTTGTTAGAGCCTCTGTTTTCAACATACATGTCATGGTTTATGCAAATGGCCAGGTGCACACAAGTCATACCAAAAGCTCGTCTTGGGTGTGGGTGTGTTTGGGTTGTGTTAGATTCAGCAGATCAAAATGAAGAAAAACATCTCCAATGACATTCTTCACAGGAGCACACAACAAGAACGGGCTGACGTCAAAGGCAGAAAGACACTCTCTGGTTAGATCCTGGAATAATATTTTCAGCCATGAAGACAGCAAAGTCCTGGAACAGACATGCCAGGGACACTGTGGGATTTGTGTCATCCTCTCAGGAACAAAATAAGCTGAGTCAATCTGGAATGGAGGCAACTTTGAAAACCTCTTACTTTTTGAGTACTGCTTTTCTGCAACTGCATGAATCTCTACATCAAAAGGAGTGTGAAGGAAGGTGCTTGTAGGACAAGAAACTTGCCAAGTATCTGAGCTTCTGGAATCCATAGCAACATAAAAGTTTTTCATTTTTATAGTTTCCTTTTCATTACCCATAGTTTTCCACCTCTACAGGACAAATTTTCACAGCTCAGTCTAGAAATCACACCAGACCAAAGGCAATTCACATTAGGGTCTATGCATTTTTAAAAGTCTCTGTAGTTCTGGTTTCCAAAGATGTAGTCAATTTTCCAGGGAGCACTTAGAAGTAAGACAGTATTTGCTAAAATAATTTCATGGCAAAGATGCCTTCTCATGTTTATACATTAAATCATGAAAACGACAGCTACATATGGCATCCAAGAGAACTGAATACATTAAATTTCTTGTTTTGACATATTTTTGGTATGAAAAGAAGGAACCAGTATCTTCACAGGAAACAATTTGAAGTCAAGAGCTACCCACCACTAAGAACTCAATCCTGCAATCCTTGCATTTCCAGTGTCTCCTTTGAAGCTTCCATTCACCTTTGAAATTCCTATATCAAAGCAAAGTTTGTATCTTAAAAAATCTTCTCCAATTATTCTGAAACTTAGTTAATAGAATCACCCTCTCCTTCCATCAACCCAGCACAGAGACTGGCAATACAGTGGCACAGCAGGACTTTGAAGGTTGCTGAAACGTATTACTATTCTAATGATGATTACTTTGCTGTTGTGCCTGTTAACACAATGAACGTTTGAAGAGGCTGATGATCCTTGAAATTTGTTGTTTCATTGTTATTGGAGTTACCGGAATGATTTCTGAGTGTGGGGTCATTTTTCACTATTACTCATGTAGAAAACATATGCCTGTAGTTAAATGTACAAAAGGATGGAGTTGGGAATTTCAGAATGCCACAGTGTCTTGGTTGAGAGGAGAAAGCAGACAGAGAGACATGGATATTCAGAATCAAGTGCTTCTCAAAACTCTCACCTTCAAAACAAAAACAATCTCAAAGTATTTCTCTAAGGCTTCAAGTAGCGGAGCGCAATTGAAAGCAAAGACGTGAAGGGCTGTACTATGTCACACAGTGATAACCCACATTTGTTCACTGGGGCACCTCCAGCCTCTGGAGCAGGGCTTCACTGCTCCCCCTGCCAGTGCCCTCTGCCCCACCTCTCTGCCTTCCCCCTGAGCCCGTGCTCTGCTCCCCATTACTTTCCGGCTGTAGCACTGGTGCTCCAAGCTCCACACTGGCACATTCCAAGCCTTGACCACCCTTTTATTGGTGATGGCACGGCCTGAACGTGGCATCACGACTGCTGTTTGCTGTGGTCACCTCCTTGCAGCCAACGATTCCCCTCTTACTCAGACTTTTTGGCTTTAATGACCAAAGTGGAGGATTTTTGTTCCTTAATCCCCCGGAGAAGTCCCCTGTGGGTACTTTACAGTGCCACAGCACACGTGAACAGGGCTATGGTCACCTCAGTGCCTGGCAGCCTGGCTGGCAGCTGGCACAGCAGTGAATGCCCCTCCATACATTCTGGCAAAGCATGAACAGGTTGAGTGGACTGAATATTCCCTGAGTCTGCTGTGCAGATCACTGTCCTATCTGACAGGTTAAGAGGAAAAGAGGGAAGACCCCTGCTATGTGAGAAACATTTGAGCCTGCAAAAAATAAGGGAAAGGAGATACAGGAAAAGGACAAAAGCAGTTCCAGCTAAAGGGCCAGCGATTCCTGTGTGGGTTACCACACAAAGGTAACCTGGGTCTGATCAAGCAGCTGTCTGTTTGCCTGGGTGTCTGTGCAGTTGGGAAAGAAGGGAGAAATTTCCCCTTAATCCAGGGAAGGAGTCTGGCCATCATCAAAATGCCATTAATTAACATACTGTGAAGGCAACACCTCTAAGCAGGGGTGGGGATTATACAAGTTAATAGGTGACCAAACCGAGGCAGAATGGTAGATTTTTCACGGATAAAAGGGCTGGACCACCCCGAGTTTGGCACTGCTGGCCAGAGCAGTGCTGGTGCTGGGCTACCAGGGTGGCCATGGTCTGCCTTCCAGGGGAATGGCATGCTGAGACCAGCACAGTCTTACCTGGGCACTGGGACGGACCATGCTCTTCTGCCTAAACATCCAGAATGAGATTTTAGGCAGTTTTTCCAAGTTGTCTAGGCTCCTGGTTGCAGACATACCTGAGAAATGCCACAGCTGTACAGAGCTGATACAAAACTGAGGAGGCTGCTGTTCCAGGACCTCTGAAGGTGTTGCTTCTACCCTGAACTGCTTTTTCATTTCCGCCAGGACATCCAAATGGCATTTCTGACATTGCAGGAGTGTGGCACTCACCTTTCACACCTGCAGTGGGCTGCTGATCTCCCCCAGGGCGGTGGCTCAGGTGAGCTGAGTGTACAGAAAGGTGAAGGCATGGATTTACCCCGTGGCACAGAGCAGACTGTGCTTGTGTCTTCAGCATGGAAAGGCATGGGTTAATCCTGACACAGGCTCTAACAGGGCTGTTGGATGTGCCTTTTCCCAGGCAAGGGCTGCAGAAGAGGAAAGGTCTGAGGAGCAGGGAGTGAGAGCAGACAATGCTGAAATGAGTGGCCTTGTGAGAGCAGGACAGGAGGCGTGGGGAGGCAGAGACTCTGAGTGCCAGGAGCTCGCCTAAGCACTGGAGCTCGCCTGAAATGCACAAGAAACTAAATAGTAAGGATCTGCCTGACAAAGTCCTGGTAATGGGTTTTGGAGAGGTTTCAGTATTACCTGGAGGAAGGAGGAGGAAGGACACCCCCTCACAAGTGAACTGCTGAATAATCAGAGAAGACAAATGCCAGCCCTGCTGCTGTAATGAGGAGAGGCATCTTCTGACACTTTGCTCCTACACTTGACACTCCCCGTGGTACCTCATGCTGACACACCACAGGCTTACTCCGTTTTTGTAGAGCAAACATCAATACAGATTAACACCTTCCAAAAGCTGTCATGCACCACTACCAGACACAATGTCCTCTTTTCTGACCTCTATAAGAAACAAGCTTCTAAAACATCATATCTTGCTGGATTTTAAGAAGAGATAGAAATTAAAACTCTATATACAGCTGATAAGGACAAACACAAAAAGGGAAAGTGTGAAAAACGTTCATCCTGATAAAAGTTAAGGTAAAAATGAACATTGGGATGATGGGAAGGAAATGTTTAAATACAGAAAGGGGATGGAAAGGGTATTATTGAACCCTGAAGCATATCACATGGCAAGAATTTTTTGAACAATCTTAATATAGAGACAAAGGAAATTTTCCAGACTGCAATGGCAGCTCTTGCCCATAGAACATTGTGTCCATGGAGAGATACTTATAGAATGCTTTTTTCTGAAACTAGAAGATAATTAATACACTATTGTGGAAGATAGAAGGTACACTTCAAAACCAGCCTCTTCTTCTCATTGCCTCCATCAGCTGACTTCCTTGAGTGCTCCATTTGTCTTTAAGTGTACTCTTAGAGAATCCTGTCGAAGACTTAAGAGCCCTCAGTACCATCTTTTCATCTTCTTACCCTGCTGCCTGTTTTAGGCATCTGCAGCACAGTCACATGCTTGGACTAAAATGTCACATCTCTGCTCCTCCTGCTTTGCAGACTCTACCCTTCTCAGCACTCAGGTGGGTACTCATTCCTCATGCAGCACATCACTTAGACTGCTGGGAATTACAGTCTAAAGTGTGGTTTATTTATTTAGTTGGTTTTTATTTCTGCACAATAAACAAATGGGAATTGAGATAATAAATGATGTGTGAAAAATTCATTAGCTGCAACTACATAGTCTGAAACTCCTGGTGGGTGACCCCAAGGAGCATCCCAGAAACAGTGGTGTGGCCAAGCACATGGATCAGCTGCCTGGTGTTTGATTTACACCCCACGTGCACCTTCTCCCACTGCTGTGCCATTTTCTCTGACTCTTCCATCTGTGCCACTGGTGGTTTCTCCTCACTCCTTTCACCACTCCTGGAACTTACTTCTCTCTCCTTCTTTCCCTTCCCCACTGTTGCTGTGCTCACAAAGAACAGGGAAGAGAAATAGTGAGATGAGAAGAGGCAGAGACAGGTACCAAAGTGACAAGTGGAAGAAAAACACTTGGTTAAGTCTACCCTGATGAAGTAATTGGACCAGAAGCAAGTTTAGGAAAGAGCTTCTTGGACTCCCTTCTGCCACACTGCTTCAAGACTAGCCCTGCAGAAGGGAGCACAGCAGTAGCTGTTCAACCACAGGAGGTTCTATATATTCACTGTGTATTTAAAATTATCTTTATGACTCTGGCCTAGAAGGAACCATTACACTGTCTAATCCCTGACTGCAGAATTAGCCCCAGGTGTTGAGGGCAGGGCTGAGCTGTGTGAAGCTTGGCTCAGGAGAAGGGCAGTCAATTCTCTCAGGCATTGACTGTTACACTTACAGTACTGATTGGCTATTAATCTTAAAAGCAATTCATCTTTCTCATGCTTATTGATTAAAAAAGTGTGGAGTCCTTGACAGTAACATTGCTATTGACCTTGGGATTTCTGTTGTGATTGCCAAAAAGGCAAGATAAGCCACACTTGTCTCCATCTGCTCTGTCAGGAAGCCTAACTGGACTCCCATGTTCCAAGATTTTGATTTTCTGTGATAACATGGAAGAAGAATTAGTGTGGCTGGCACAGCACAACCAGAGCAGCTACAACCCCCTTGCTGTATTTCAGGTGAGCAGTCCTGTGAACTTATACCACCTTGAAATAAATGGAATTGCCTGCTGTGTCAGAGATGTTTATCTCTGAGGAATGTTGTTTTTATTGGAAAAGCTGAGTGAAAGGAGCTCTCTCATGAATCTGAGAGTGGAGATTAGACTTGTTGCCTTTAGATTAAACCTCTCCTAATTAACCTTCCAATTAACCTCACATCACTCCTTTGAACAAGACCATAAATACAAATGATACTACAATCCCTTTTATAAAAGAAAAGCATTTTCTAGATAGAATAATGATATACGACCATAATCTACAGGGAATTATATTAGCAAGAGTTTCAAATTCTGCCATCAGTTTCCAGGAAGAACAGAGAAGACACAGCTGCTATGACAAGCACAAAACACAAAGCATGGTATTTTCTCATCAAAGTTTTGCCAAGCGAACTCTGAGATGCAGGATCATTTGAAAATACTGCCTGCATTTGCCAGGTTTAAAGAAAACCTGAGTTGAAAAACTATGCCATGGAGAAATTAAGGAAACAAAACAAAACCTAACCAACCTAGTACCATGACAGGAATCAATGAATCTGCAACGAGAAGGCAATGCTTCAAATAAAATCTTCCTCTCCCTTGTGTGAGGAGGAGCAGTTCTACTCCAGAGGATATTTTTTAAGTGATGCCTATCATGCTGAAATATCATTTTCTTCTTCCCCCATCCTCACCCAGAGCAGCACATATCTTCTTGCCTCCTCCAAGACTTTCTCTTCACATGAGAAAAGTTCTTTCAGTTAGAGACAATGTTCTGGGGAATGCATAGGCAGTGAGAATGGATACTTTTTTAAAAAAATGGAAAAAACTCAGTGCAAACTTTCTGTCTGGGAACTTCAATTTAATCAGTACTAATTTTCTTTTTCTCACTTTTGGGGCTGTATATCAGTGTGGTGGGTTGACTTCAGCCAAGTGGCCACCCAGCCCCTCTGTCATTGCCCTCCCCAGCCATAAAGGGGAGAGAGAATAACATGGAGAACAACTCGTGGGTTGGGATAAGGCAATTTATTAAGGCAAAACAAATCAAATCAAAGCTAAACAAAATAAAAAATAACAAGGTTTGTTTTCTACTTCCCATTCTCAAAGACGTCCAGCCACTTTCCCCAGATCAGGGCTTCAGCACCCATAATGGTTTCTTAGCAGGCAGCCATTGGAAACTACAAATAGCTCCCCTTCCTGCTCCTTTCTTTGGCTTTTATATATGAGCTGACATCCTATGGTCTGGAATATCCCTTTGGTTAGTTTGGGTCAGCAGGCCTGGCTTTGTCCCCTCCCAGGATTTTGCCCCCATTGGGGAAGGGATGTCACAGTGCTGATGCTGTGCCAGCCCTGCTCACTGGTGTGGTGTCAGCACCCTTTCAGCTCCCAAGGCAAAGCACAGCCCTGGGAGAGCTGCTGTGGGGAAATGAACTCCAGCTCAGCCAGAGCCGACACACAGCGCCTTTGGTTCAAAGAGTTTCACCACTACATCATGCTGCTGAGCAAGGTTCTTTTGTAAATGGTTTAGAGTTGGCAACAATGGTCCCCAGAGTTGCAAAAGAACCTGGGATAGGTTAATGAGGCACTAACAGGACCATCCTCTCCTCAGGGTTCATAGTCAGTGCCCAAACTCCAGGTCCAGCTCCACATCCTCCCTCAGGGTCAAATAGGACAGTGCCAAGGAAATCTGCGACCCCCATCCAAACCCCACACCTGACCTCAATGACACTGCCCTGCTCCATCCTTTGAGAACTCACATTCCTCTGCTCGGCTTGAGGGAAACACGGGAAGACCTTTCATGTCAGATTGTTTTTAAGACAACACGCCATTCCTAATTTTATTGGCCAAACCAAGAGCACATACCCCAATTCTGGTACTCTCATCTAAGACTATTTCTGTTGACTGTACCTGTTCTTCAGGCTGCAGCAAGACAAAAGTCATGCGTCTTCAGCTCTCTGCCTAAAGGTATCCTGCACTCTCATGGATAAATCTCTCCTTACGTATCTGTCTTCCTCCTCCCGCCACCTTACCAACTTCATTTATAGCCCTCCTTTAGGTTCCTATGAACTTGCAAGGCTCCATTTAAACTAAACACTACTAGCCAGTGTGTCTCTCTTGTGTCACAGTAGCATTTGCTCAAAAGATTTAGGTTTGCATTAGCTTTTTTAATGTGTATTTGTGTATACAACTTTCACTTCTCTTTCAGGACTAGAAGTAGCAATGCCAAACTCTTAGCAAGAGAAGAGAGATTTTTCACTAAAATCCATCTCACAAAATGTGCCATTTACCTTCTACAGCAAAAGGAACCAGCCGTGCACATAACTCTACAGAAGAATATAAATATTACTCAAGCTCCAGGAAAAAGGTAACAATCTTTAAATATCTCACTGATTTTTTTGGGCAGCACTCTAGCAACATGTAACCTTACTTCATCTTCCCACACAATAATTCAAAATCTAGCAGCGTATTTTTTCCTCTTCCCTAAGTTGCAATTCAAGCCAGGAATGTTGTATCCTACAAAGAAGAGATACTAGGATACACTACTGTGCTACCACAGTACCTTTCCAGGAACAGACACCTGCATGGGCACACAAATAACCACCCTTACACGGGCACTGTGATTTCTGAATGCTAGGATAAAGCTGAGAATGAAAAGCAAGCAAGAAAGAAAAGAAACAAAATATCTGTTTCACCAAGAAATATAATCTTCCTTTTTTTTTCTTTTCAGTAGAAAAGAAGTTCTAATTTTCCTGCAGCCTCAAGTTCTCTGGTAAATTTGTGTCTCTCAATTGAATTCATAACTACAGGTCTAATTTAACAACATCAGAGCCATTAAAGCTGTCAGAACAGCTTGAAATTCAGACTTTTCAAAGAACACGTGTAGTTCACCTGACAAAAACAGTGACCACAGGGAGCTGAAATAGTTGAGAAAAGAAAGAATACCTGCAGTTAAACAAGCCCCTTAGTCCTGGGCTCAGCACTAGAGCTGAAGGCAAACACAGAGGGGAAAGCTGCTCTCCCAGCCTGTGGAAGGTGCTGAGCAGGATTCAGTCAGCCAAAACCTGCTAAAACAGGGATTCAGGTGGAAAACAAGGCTATAACTTCAAAGAGTGTCTGTAAATATTTACAGCTGTTTTTTCAAGTTCTGGCACTTATATAAATGGCCAGAAGTAAAAGAAAGTTTGCATTTGTGTGTATTTTTAGAATCTTTTATTTCCCAGAATCAGAGCTTTGCAAGGACCTCCAAAGATGCAAACAAGCATCCTATCAGTCTAATACTTGCAGAGCATCCAGCAAGAGGATTGAGTGTTCTCTAAGAACAGAAACAAATGCAGCGTAATGCTTTCAGCCAAAGGAAAAATGAAGTTAATTAAATATAATTAGTTAATAAACATTCCATGGGGGCAGGTTTTTGTCATTCATTAGCATTCAGTTAACTTGGGGTATTTTAAAAATTTGCAAAACAAATACAGAGGAAAAAAACAAATTTTCAATGGGAGAGGGGCCCTCCAGGATGCCACTGTAACCAAATTCAGAATTCTGCTTATCCTAAAGAAGAGACTAAGCCCTGGCTCTTGCAACTCAGAATCACAGACTATCATAGAATCATGGAATGGTTTGGGTTGGAAGGGACCTTAGAGACCATCTCATTCCACTACTCTGCCAGGGGCAGGGACACCTTCCACTAGACCAGGTTGCTCCAAGCCCCATCCAACCTGGCTTTGAACATTTCTAGGGACGGGGCAGCCACAATGGCATTATTAAAAAAGGGTGTCCATTGTTTAGTTTGGGAGTTTGCCCTTGTGAAATTCATGATGTACTTCTGGATGTAGACAAAGACATGCATCCAGACTGTGTAGGAGTGTGCGCAACGTCACCTCCTGCCACTAGTTATCTCCGTCTCAGAAATCCTCTTACAAGGCTATTATCTGTTTTAAATTCTTTCACTCTTCCTTCCTGAGGCTATTTTTGCATTTCTTTGTAGGTTCTCTCTGATCTTAGTCTGCCTTTTGGGCTGAAGGTTTCATCTCATTTCTTCTCAGAGGACTGCACTATTTGTGCTGAACTGATAAATGATGGCCATAGATAGCCACTTACCCAGACTATGCCACAGAGCTCTTACTGTCAATGCAAAGTTTGGGCTGGATTAAGGACAACCAAACACAGTTTTCATACATTTATGCATTATTTTTGTGTCTACTTGTGTCAGGAGGGCCTACCCAATAAATGCACACAGTGCAAGCTCTCTGTGGTGAGTTACCAGCAGCACCATGGTAATGTTTTTCAGTGTTGAATTATGCTAAAACCAGCCTGGTTTGCCAAACTTCAGACACACATCTTGCTTTCTGAAGCTGGATGTGACAGATAAGCTGGTAGGTGGCCTGTAAATCTGAGATGAGCAGTCAACCCCTTCATACTTCATAGAAGTCCTGTCCCCTTCCACGCATCAGGTTCTTCTGACACAACCCTTCTCGGGTGTGTGTGTGGAGATTCCTCCCTTGAGTGGGGCCACCACCCAAGGACACTCCTGGAGGCTGAGGGAGAGAGATTTCTCCATGAGCCTTGGTCTGGCTGAGTTACATCAATAATTATAATAATTATTGCTTTTTGCTACCTTTGATATAATTGCTTCAGTATAGTGCACTGTCCTGTCTTATACTACACTACCAGTAGTTTTAGCATTTATATTGTGTAGTAAATGATTCTGATTAGGATATTTTGTCTGTTCACTATCTGATCCTTCGTAATAATAAGTGATTAATTTTATATAAATATTCTCAGTTTGCCATTATTAAAACCGGTAGGACAAAGCTGGTTCAATCACACCTCTGCAATTCCTTAAATTTAAGTACTTGTCAAAATCTGAGGCTAAGATTGGGCTATTTCTCCACCTCATGACTCAGTGGCAAGGCTTCCTTAATAAATTTTGTCTAAGCCTTCCACTCCCACCTGTGACATTAGTTATTATCTGGACTTACTTTTCCATAATGGCAATAGGGAATGAGATCAGTAAGCCAGTCCTGCTGCAAACAGACCTCCCATGCTCAAGATCAAACAGAAATTAAATAGTTCTGGTTTTGTGTCTTTCTTTTTAAGGACAACTACAATATGTATCATAAACAAGTATAGCACAGCCAATGTGATACTCAGGAGAAAAAACAAATTAATTTGTCTCCATTTCCAACAAATAAGGAGAATTCTAACTTTGTTTTCTATGCAAACCAAAGAGAAAAGAGAAAAGGCGCATAGCACTTTCTGGGCTGTAAGTTCCACACTTCACTACTGGCCAGTCCTCAGACCATGGAATTATTTACACTTCCCTTTAAACATTTAATGGCTTCAGCTGCTTCTGGAGTAAGATTTGCTATAAGATTAAACTACTAAAAAAGACAGACCATCCCTTGCCCCCAATAAAACAGGTAATACTCCAGTATCCAAAGCTAAAATACAATAGACATCTAATATATAAGGAAGGATTACCTGTTCTTATGAATCTTTTGGAAACTCTGCTAACCTATTGAGTTGAGGCTACAAAGGAATACTTCTTTATTGAATGAAATTTAATCTTCCTTACAGTTTACCACTTTTTAATTCCTTTTTCTAATCAGCTCCCATGTTCTTCCATCCATATTCATCTCAGAAAGCAAATGCCAGGCTATTCCCATGTGAATGGTGGCATCACCTATGTGCATTCATAGCAATGCCTGTATCTTTGATCATGATAAATCACAGAATCACACAATGCTTTGGGTCAGAAGGGACCTTAAAGCTCATCACATTCCAACCCGACACCAAGGGCAGGGACACCTTCCACTAGCCCAGGTTGCTCCAACCTGACCTTGGACACTTCCAGGGATGGGGCAGACACAGCTTCTCTGGGCAACCTGTGCCAGGGCCTGTCCACCCTCACAGGGAACAATTTCTCCCCCGTATCCCATCTATCCCTGCCCTCTGTATATTCCCCCTTGTCCTATCACTCCAAGCCCTTGTAAATAGTCTCTCTCCATCTTTCTTGGAGGCTCTCTCCAGGGAGTGAAATAAAAGAACATTGTTGGAGACTGGAATTAACTCTATCATAGTGCCCAGTGTCATCATGGCTAGGCTTCGTGAATGAAGATTTGCAAGGGCTCTACCCACGCTTGCTACAAGTGTGCTGATGGCTAAAAAGGCCAATGTGAGATAGGCAAGTCCAGTTTCAAAAGGCACAGCTGAAAGTCTCCAAGGGTGGTATTGGCGAGGCACGGTTCTTCCAGCGTTGCCTTTTTTCCTCCAGGCTGATTCTGCGTGTGTTCTCAAAGGAAGCAGCAGCGTTATGGATGGTGTGTCTCC
>JAWWEE010000159.1:4009249-4021495 GCA_035221455.1 Xenops minutus | reverse complement strand
TGGAGCAGAGTCCAATCCCTGCCTGGATCCAGCAGGGACTTGCAGAGCCAGAAGGTCCCCCCTGAGCCTCCTTTTCTTCAGGCTGAGCCCCCCCAGCTCCCTCAGCTGCTCCTCATCAGACTTGTGCTCCAGATCCTTCCCCAGCTCCTTCCCTGGACCCGCTCCAGCCCCTCCGTGTCTCTCCTGCTGGGCACAGCCCCTGAGGGGTCCCAGCAGTGGGGCTGTGACACCCCACGGCTGGCACAAACCAGGATGCCACTGACTTTCTTGCCCACCTGGGCTCATTCTGAGTCAGCACTTCATTGTCCCTGTCCCTACTGCAGCTGTTCCAACAACCTGTCGTTCAGGTGTCAGAGGATGGAGTCAGTCCCTGTCCAGTGGTGCCCAGTGACAGGATGAAGAGCAATGGCCATAAACTAAAACACAAGAGATTCCACCTCAACATCAAGAGGAACTTTCCATGGAGTGTGGTAGAGTTCTGGAACAGGCTTCCCAGGGAGGTTGTGGAGTTTCCCTCTCTGGAGACATTAAAAATCCACCTGGATATGTTCTTGTGTCCCCTGCTACAGGTGACCCTGCCTTGGCAGGGGAATTGGACGGGAAGACCTACAGAGGTCCCTTCCAGCCCCAGCTATTCTGAGGTTCTGTGACCTCTCCACGATGCCTTAGCAAATGGAGGTTTTAGTTTACTTATGGATCCCTCCCAGAAGATGGTGTGGGTAGGAATGTGTGTAGTGTAAGTCCCTCTACCCTGCAGAGTCCTCCAATATGATCTGCAAACCACAGTGCAGGCAGCGAGTGCTCTTGGTGCTGTGCTGTAAGAACACCCCAACAGCCTCCAACACACACCTTGCAGTGTTACAGACACTGAATTGGAACTCATAAAACAACAATTACAATTACCTTGGAGCCACATGGGGAGAGCCAGAGTGAAATTCAGTGCAGTGTGGACATGGCCAGTTTGCTCCAGAGGCTTCTCCGCCTACACAGCACAGAGACAAACCAGTTCATGCCTGACAGTCCCTGGTTCAGGAATCAGTCCATCATCCATTCAAATTTGCTACAGTTAATACATGCACAGAAACTTCTTTCTAAAGAAGTTTTTAAAAGCCTGATATTTTATAAAACCTCCTTTGGAAAAGAAAGAATCATTTTCATGTGATGAAGAAATAATCCAAATAATTCCTTCAGAAATTCTTTAAAGACTGAAAATAGAATTTGACAATGACTCAAGAGAATGCATTTTGACATTTATATAAGTGTTGAGCATTTATCTTTTGATACACATTAGAGACAGAAGCATTCTCCTAAACAAAGGTACTTTTTAATAGACAGGAATGTTGCAGTCCTCTTTTAAATTGGAGTGTTACAATTTCTAGATGAGAATAAAAAGTATTTCAGTGATTCAAAACCCCATGAAAGTCAAGCAGCATTGCCAGTTCTAGATGAGGAATCAGGCTGAATTTTACTTTGTCCAGCACCTTCACCAAAGCATGTAATTTACACTGCTCACTGGCCCTAATTAAGCCCAACATTATCCTCCTTGTCAGCTTCTTGACAAAATGCCCCCAGTACGGCCCAGCTTCCCCAACAAGGTGAAATGCAAAAGAGAAGGACTGATGAAGTGCAGCAGTGAAAGGGTTATTGCAAGAAGCCTTGCAATCAGTTGTTTACAGTCAGACACAGAACCTGAACGAAAGACAGTCACAACTATTGTTTGCTCTCACATGTTATGGGTTTCTAACTCCTTTTCTATCACTACCTTCTTGCAATACTGTTTACAGTTAACATCAGAAAACTGTGGTGCTGATCAGTGTTGACTTGACTGACATGTTACTCTAAGTCTGCCCATTTTTCTGTCCAGTTTGGGTTCTGAAATTTGGTACAAAAGAAGGGTGCTGGGTGAGCCAGGCCAACTGTGTTCCTTAACATTCACTGCTCAGGCATTGCAGTTCCCCAAGCCCTGTTACCAGTCTCATGACCTCTCACTTCACTTCACCTGTATTTGCTGTCATCTCCATTCCTTTTGATGATACAGATAATTTCTTAAAGAAATCTAACAGTGAATTTTTAATTTGAATAATGTAAGAATAGCACTCTGCAGGGTAGAATTTGCATAGGGGTTTTACGCAAATATCTGTAAGTATTTAAGCTTTCCAAACACACACACATTTTACGTTCCTGGGTTTTTTTCGCTTAATGAATATTCTCTGTTGTACTATTTAGGGATCACCTACAAGCATCTTTGTTTACAGAGTAAGTTAATTAATACAGTTAATACAGAAGGGCATGAGGTGAAACTTCTTTTATCTGCTCCAAATTCGTCCAAGAGTCTGCTAGTGTTGAAAACCACAGCAAAGTAGCTAAGGTTCATGAAGCTTTCAGATGAACCTCCAGCAAATTTGCAGTGAACTTTGACAGATATAACATTTCCCCTTGAGCAATGTGAAAGCAGGCACTTTGAATCCCTTCAAACTACTGCTATGTGAATAAATAACTTTCAGAGTTCACCTGTAGTTAAGGATTCTGGGTTAACATAAAAAACCCCACCAAAACAAACCACATTAGCCAATCCTCCCCAAGCCCTGGTTTATTTCAATTTCATGCATTTTACTAATAGCAAAAAAAAATTTGGAAAGGCCAGCAATCTCCCTAGGACTGATGACATCTAGGTCATGAAGAAAGCCCTGGTTCAAAGGCCCTCCTAAGGCTGTGGAGCAAGGATTTGACCACTGGCCTTCTGCTTGCCAGACAAGTGCCCTGTGTCCCTGGCTGGGGCTTCATTGGACTCTCCAGCCTCCAGTTCAAGGTGCTCCAAGACTAAGCTGCACAAACAGGTGTGGTAATGACTGCACTGCACGACACTCAGCACACCCAATTAGGAGTCATATCTTGATTACAGCCCCTGCTCTACTGACTAATCATTTACAGATATTTAGAGCAATCGGTAAACAAACAAAGAAACCACGATAGCAGGGGAATTTGCAGTGAGTATTTATAGCTCAGTCTGATACATCTAACTAAACTAGAGAAAATAGTATTGATCACTGATTCATTCAGGGCTTTATTGCACAAACCCAACACGAACCCAGGCACCAGGAACTCATTAATGGGGATTTTCTTACGGCTCTTTGTCACTTGCTGCAGTGCAGCCCCTTTGTAGGGAGGGTAATTCACACTTGAGATGCACTTGGTTAATTAGCATAAGCTGGCAATGCAGCTCTGCACTCCTTCCTCTGCTGCCTCTCTGAACATTGGTGCCTGTTAATTCTGGAGGAGCAGCTTTTGGAGGATACAGTGATGGAGTGCAGCAAAATGACTGTATGGGCATCCCTCAGCTCCAGCAACGCTGCCTGACAGGCCAGCAACACCTCTTACAATTCCAGTCCAAAGAATCCTATTAATTTCTGTGATAGAACCTACGAGAGCTAACATTTCTCTTGGCTTCACAACACAATGAGGGTGTGAGGAGACCTCCAGAATGGTCCAAGAAAACATTCCCTTTAAAGAGGCACAGGCAAAGACCCCATGGGAGTACTGCTGGCTCTAAAAGCTCCCTTCATGTGCAAATAAAAAGGAGCAATATTTCCATAATGCTGCAGGCCATACAGTGTCTCCAGTTATGGGAAATTCATTTTGAAGAATATGGATTGCAGGCAGCCATCCAAAGCCACATATAGAAACATCTGATGTAAGTCTGGGCTGCAAGACCAAATATTCTTTAAGAATAAGAAAGCTCAACAGTTTTTTTAGCTGAGTATATAGAAAAAAAGCCAAGACAAATGAGGTGTTGATATTGAAAACTCAAGAAATACCCTCATTGATTTATTTATAAAACAAAATGGCATCTAAAAGACAACTCAGTTATCATTTGCTGAAGATGTGAAAACCATTCTTTTAAGGTTTTATCTATTGTGAATAAAAACTTCACCTGTTTCTGTCCTTAACTTACATATTCATCTGCAGGGAGGGCAGCACCAGGAGCGGCTCCCTTGCAGCCTGTGGTATTTGCTGTCATTGAAACCTCTCCTGAGAGTCCTTTACAAAACTGGAGAGCAAGCCAAGGATGCTCATAGTAAATACAGAGTGGTAAAGCCCTTTCAGAAACGAGTGAATGAATGAACAAGTAAGCCAATGACTTGTTATGGTAAACACAACATTTTTGAACAGTGAAGGTTTACTCTGAAGCAATTCCAACAGAAATATTTCCTTTTTTTTTTTTACTGCTATGTCTCAATTTAAAAAAAAAAAATCAAAAGGAGGCAAGCAGTGTTGGAAACTGAAACAAATTTTTACCAACCCTCATGGATGTCTAAGTATATTGACTTATGGTAACTGCAAAATCAAGGTTTTTTTGGGTTTTCCTTTTTTTTTAAGTGTTTGGGAATGGGCATTATCTTAATTAATCCCATACTGGTTTTTGAGATAATGATGCACCATCTATCCCACTATCAGTAGCTATAAGCAAAATTCTGCTTATTTAATATCTCTGATTCCAGTGCACAAAAATGCCAAATCATTGGCCTAATGACTTTTAGTCATACAGGGAATCAGGAGGTGTTCCTTCACAGCATCTCAATTATTGAATTCTATTTATCCACACAGAAACAGTATGGGTTCAGAATGTTCAGTGCTGTTGTTTCACTACCAAAAAACCCATCTTAAACTAAGCAAAATAATGGTCACTGAACTAAAAGCCATGCAAACCACTGTGGTCCATGTTTCCCATCCTGCAGCCTCCACTCATGTGATGGGCAGCACACACAGCCCCAGGGCACACCTGGATATAACCCCACCCAAACACACACAGAGGAGTATCTGAAATCCTGACTTTCCCAGAAAGGAGAACATTTTGTATCCTTTGCCCAATCACCACTGTTAGCATGTTTTTTTGTGGCATAAAGATGTTGGAATTGCTCTGAACCTCATTCATCAGGGTACCCTACAAGGCACTGAGGACCTTGGGGGGGCCCTGAGCCCTAAAGAACAGCAGCACACAAGGCTAATTTTATTGCTGTTAGACCCTGAGAGCAGTTAGCTTTTCCAGGGAAACAAAATGACTTTTCTTGCTTTTAATATTTAAAATGTGATTTAAATGTTAATAATTAATGTCAGACTACTTTTAATTTCTATCAGTGAAAGCATATGCTGCAGTCTGCTCCATTTCCAGTGGGAAGAAAACCGTGGGCACTGTAGTCTTTTGTTATTAAAGCATTACAGTAGCAGCATGAGTCTGTGCAGATGTTAATTTATCATAATTTTCTTGTAGGATAATATTTACAGTATTTCAGAGTGTATATATGTGATCAGCATTTTGTACTCACTTGGCAGTTTTTATCTGCACATCTGCTTTCATGGCTTGTGTTCACAAGGGCCTGGCTCTTTCTGTGCTGCTCTGGTATGAAAACAGATAGTGCTGGTGTGATGGATCTGGAACATTTACTGTTCACAGTCACAACAGAAACCTCCAGTGTCTGTTCCTAATGGCAGATACACCACTGCAACTCAGAGGGCAGGAAAGCCTTTGGGCAAGCCAAGAGGGCCAAGGTCATTAGTTAACCATGACCATCATTGTTTTTAAAAAACCCTTTTAGATTTATCAAAGCAGTGTCCTGGAAAAGTACTTCATGGAGGAAAGGAAGGTGAAGGAAGAGAAATTGTTGAGTCACAAAGAGATGAAGCCAATGGCTCTGCTACATCATGCTCTAGTTTTCCTCTGCTTTCTCTCTTCTGAAATCCAATAGAGCACAGCCACTAAAAGAGCAGGAAAGTTGATACAGGAAAAAAAATACAGTAAAATTAAGAAAAGCTGTACAGATAAAGCGACCAAGGGAAAATGATTAAAAAAACCCCACAGCTTTTAGAAACATTTAGCAATTTTAATATGCCATAAAAGAAACTGGCAAAATACATCTCAAAGAGTATAAAAGAAAAAAGAACAATGCATCCAGCACAATCATAAAAAGTGAAACAAAAATGTTCACTCTAGCAGCCACATTTATACTTTCACAAAAGAGAGTCAAAAGGATGCAATCACATGGATTTTAGAACAAACTGTTTCCTTGTATACATAATGTGGCTGAAAATTAGTGTCTCTGCATCTGAAAGGGATGGAGTATTGGAGTCTGAAAAGCCACTTGGCCCATGCCCCTGCTTTGAGACTGGACCAACCACAATCAAAATTACTCCTGGGGAATGTTGACTACCCTGTTGCTAAAAATTGTGCTGAAGAGTTTTTCTCAGTGAAGAAATAATGAAGATCTCACCAGCTGCCTTTCAAGCCTCCTTCAGTGTTATATTACTCCTTGCCACTCAAAGCTTTTCCCCCCACATCAAACCTGCATCACATTTGCTGTTTTAAAGCCTTGATTAGTAATCTGACATGCTGTGGGCACTGAGAACAGATGATACCGTTCACAGTAAGCTCTTCCATCCTTGATGACTTATAATGGCTTTTGCCAGCCCACTCGTGGCTGAAGAAGCCCCTCTTCTGAACTTCCCACCATTCTCCTCACTCTTCTCTGCCCCATGATCCCCACTGTGCAGTGCCCAAACCGAGCTGATGTCCCTGATGTCCCACCAACCCCACGAGCAGCACAGAAAGGTCCCATCACTTGTTGTGCAGATTGTGCTGTCCTGGCTGAGCACTCCATTGGCAGATTTGCCTCTCCTAGGAAGGGCTGACACTGCTGAGTCTGTGATTCATTGTACCTTCCAAATTCTTTTCTGTGTATTTGTAGCTTGCTGCTTTTCCCCTCATCTGACTTTGGGCAGATGATTGCTCCTGCCCAGGTGTAATAGCTTACACTTCCCACTGAATCCTATTCTCATTTAAGGCCAGACAGTTTTTCAAACTTGTCAACCTCCTTTGAATCTTGTATTTTCTTGTAAAATCAAGAATTTTAATCCTGTATCCATTTAAAACAGTATTATCTGCAACTGTATAGCAGTGCTAGCTGTTCCAGCACACCATCATTCAGGAAAAGGATCCAAAATGACTTTGCAGGAATCATGCTTATTAAGAGGCCTTGCATTTTAGAAGAGAACCACAGACAGCTGCTCCAAGGATGGACACTGCAACCATCTTATATTAACATATTTATTTGCCTTTTTTCTCCTTATGGGAATGCCAAATGCAAAAGCTTCATCTCCCTGGAATCTGAGCATCTATCTGCTTCTGTTCCAGGAAAGCTTTCTGCATTAACATTGGCAGAATTCAGATTGATGTGATTTTATTTGCATTTAATTTTGACAAAACTATGCTGCCTCTTATTGATCACCTATCAGAGGTTAATTGTCTCAAACAAATACTTTATTTAGGCCAGTACCTTTGCTCTTACTCATCCATTCCCCTCTTTTATGTCAGTCACTAGACTACCGACATATCTATTTACTGGACCCCACTCATCCTAGTTAAGATTTCAAATACACTTACTAATGGATCTGAGATTCATGGTGGGGTACCTCTGACCCTTTTTCAGAGCCCGTGGGTGTTTCTCTCTCTGAAGCAAAGCTCTACATGCACAGGACAAAATACAATCCTGCCTTTCTTTGTTTGCCACTGAACAGACTTCAAAATAACCCCCAGACTTCATAGCCCCCAAATAAACTAGCCCAGTATCAGGGAAGCAAAATCAGCACAATCTTTAATAATGCAAATTTAATCAGAGAGCTACACATGCTTCAGCCAAGACATTACTGAAGATTTTTTTCAGATTGGAACCAAATAAATTTCTGAATTTATCTTTGAAACAGACACAACGACATTCAGCTGAGATATCAGAAATGTGTATGTAAGAAGACCTGTCCAGTAGATGCTTTGAGAAAAGGAAATAATCAAATAATTGATTTTTTACAGAAAACTCTTACGCTGTCTGAGACAAAAAAATGAACCTGTTCCAGTGGCCAGAAAACACCAGAATATTTGCCAAAAAAAAAAAAAAAAGAAACAGCAGCAGATATTATGCTCAGGGCTGCAGGAACCTGCAGAAAACACATTCCTGAGACTGCATCTGTCAATGAAGTGATGTTGGATAATGTGAGTGGGAGGAAAAATCTGATCAACTTCCCAAAACTTTGACGAGATTATAGATTTGCTGCAAAACCAGTTATCACGTCCCGTGGGAGCCTCGGTGCTACCTAAAGGGATTTCTTGAGCTGACAAGGGAGAAAGGAAGGGTCCAGCCCTGGGTGCTGTGAACCTGCAGAGCACACCCCCAGAGGCACAGCACTGCCAAGCACCTGGCTCTGCCTAACTGATCATCTTTTTGCTGGAAGTGACACGAGGGCTGATCAGTGGTTCATTTGCTGTCATTTGTATTTCATAACACAGCCTTGAAACAAATCTCCCTCCTCACACATCCAGCAAGGCAGAGGGAGTGCCAAAATAAGGTGTGGGAAAGCAGCTTCACAGCATCACTACACAGAGCACGTCACCTTTGGGGACCGCTTTGTATGCAACTACATCACACACCATAAAACAAATCAGTAATTCCCATCTCTAAGAAATGTATTTCTAATCTAACATTTACCTCAATAAAGGATAATACTGACTCTACACATCCGTGAAGTCAATGTGCTATAAATCACTATTAGAGCTTTCCCTTTTCAAAGAGAAAGAATATTTTATCTATGAATTAACTTCAGAGAAATGCAGAGTTAATGGGTGAATCACAGTTATCTGTTAACTTCAAATAATTTCAAGTAGTCAGGGACCCCTGAATATCTACGGTAAGGTAAAATTTGACATCACACACTGTAGAGAGTCCTCCAATATTGACTGAAGGCTTGAAATACTTGTCTTTGAATAGAAAGGTGAGAAGGTTAGTTGAATTGTCCAAAGTAAGATGTAATGCTCAACCTCGTTACAGGTTTTGAAGCTCTCTAAGTGCTGAGGAACAAACTTCTCTCTGCAGCCTCTTGCTCAGTTGAAATAACTGGAAGAAACTTAAACTAATTACCAGAGGTGAGCTTGGATCTGCGCTCCAGGAGCCCTAACCCTGCCACTGCCACCACTGCTCACGCGTTACACTTCACCTCCTCTGGCACCCGTGAGAGCTGCACGGGGCCCGCTGTCTTTGGATGATACACTGGCAAAGCCACAGGGAACCCTGTGCTTTTAGAACACTGGGGACTGCAGTTAAAAGCTTTCCCAAATAGCAGCAGTGGCCTTCTATTCAATGCAATTTAACAGCAAAGTCCACAAAGTGTTTCCATGCAGTCTCCAGCATGTGAAAATTCAGTATAGAAATGACTATAAAATACCACCTGCTTCCTGTACGTCAGACTCATACAGACACATCGTTTGAAAAGGCAAATTCATAGTCAGGTTTGACTCCAGTGTTCTGAAAGCTGTCACAGCACTGAAGCAAATAGCCAGACTCCCAGTTTTCTGGTTCATCACCTGTACCACCAAACCTGAGATATGCACACAAGAAGATATGGACTGAAAATACCAGGACAAACTATCCAATCTCTGCTTTGGAAAGAAAAGCACCATGTGACAAACACAGGTACTAAGGCCAACTTCCCATCTACAGTAACTTACAGAGCACAACACCGGGGGGAACAGCAAACAAACATTTAAGCATTACACAGCTCCAGTTCAGTGCCATTTGGGGCATGACAACAGCAACTTATTCTTGCAAAAATTATAAGGCATTAAACTTGTATATCAGAGTCAGACCAGTTGCAACACTACAACATTGCCTTGGGCAGCTTTCTTAGCGGAGGAGAGGAAAAAGCTGCTCTCCCCCAGTTTTTTACAGCTAGGGAAATGAAAGAAGAAATAGGGGCAGGAGAAAAATGCACATTTTCACATTGTTCAGGTATGCTGTAGGTGAAAATGGTTGTGCAGAACTGGGCTGTGCCCCCAGATGAGTCCTCTCTAAAGTCACAGGTAGGAACTAGCCATGCAATGAGGGTGAAAATACATTAAGAAATGTGTTCTTTAATGCATGAATAAATATGTCACTGAAAATATTTCAGATTTATACAGTAATCTCATTATGACAAAGAATAAAATCAAATGCAGCAAAAGACCTTAGAAAATTCAAGTTTGCTCAGGACCCAAAGACTGAAAGCAAAGATTTCCCCAGAGCCCTCACAACAGGCAGTAAATGCTGAATATATCCAAAATCCCATATTTTGAGGATCAATTCTTGGGCTATAACTCCAGGCTCAGGACTCGACCTCCTCCCTGTGGAGGAAAAGATGCATTTAGAGGACACAAGATGACACAAATCAGAATGTTTTGTTGACTCAGCAGGTTCAGCACCTTGCACTGTCTCAGACCATCCCAGCTCCCAAGGCCAAAGGCATGGGGGAGTTACTGCTCAGATTTTTCTCTGTATGGATGCCCTGTGTTTGCACAGCAAATGCCTCCTTCCTCCTTCTGGCACAGCCTTGTAGCAATGATCTGTGCCTTCACCTTTTGTCACTTTAGTATCTTTTGTCACATTTCCTCCTTAGCCACACAGTCATTTCTAGTGCAGACACAGTGATACCAACAGAACAAAACATGCACAAAACCAGCATAGAGACACTTAAGAGAATTTCACATGCACAGTGCTGCCTGGATCTATTTGGTGATTTATGATAACCACATTTCATAAGTGATGATCATTTACCTCATTCCATTGTCATGTTCTTTCAGAACACACTGCACATACTCATTCCTGTGTTTTCTTGCTTCAGTATCCATCACGGGCAACGATTTCACCAGGCGTTTGTCAAGTTACCTGACCTGAAAGACAATATTTCCGTAAGCTGCCATGATATAACACCTGAGAACCTCAGAAAAAATTAATGAACAGTCTCTGCAGGGTACTCTTCATCTTACAGATACAGATCTCAGTTACAGAGAGCTTAGGGGTGGATTGAATTTCACTGAACACTACCAGGTAAGAGATTTAGACACCTACCCCAAGCCAGTCAGGAAAGCTGCTGCAAAAGCTAATAAAGGGAATGTACTTCTAAAGGTCACTTAATTGCATTCCAAAATGCCTAACAGAGGTGGGATGCACTACCTGCTGGGGGCCAACAGTCTCTCCCTTTTAGACCCACATGCAAGTTTATGCTTCATGCCTTATTTCTACATATTTAGACTGCAATCCCCCACCTATTTTTGGGTGTCTGAGCAGATTTTCCACATTTGAAGCACATGATCATTCTTCTTTCCTCCAGGAAGGGCTTCAGTTGTATGCAGCGTACAGGAAAGGAAGGTACCCATCCCAAGCCAGCTTAGGAAGTTTTCCATTAAAGCCCTTATGATGAAAAATCATAGGCAAGAAAGAAAATTCTGAGGTGCAGCATGACTTGCAGTTTTAAAGAATTCCACTTTTTCTACTGGCTAAATGGGTGCCTTGGCCACTTAGCAGATGTGCAGATGTCAGCCTGACTACTCCCCAGCTCTATTGGGGTGTGTCAGCAGCAGGCAGGATGCCAGGATGCTTAGTGTTGACATTCTCTGTGTGTGACAGCTTTGAGGGCGAGGTGTCAGCTGGGGAGGGAAACACCATGCACATCTCTTCATCAACACTGCTGAACAACAGGAAGCCTCTGAAGTCATGATGGAGCTCATGAATAACGAGGGAGCACGACACAAACCTGGTTTGGATTTCCCAACTCTAATAAGACCCACCGGGTTTGGCACCAGGACTAGTACAAAAGAACCTAAAGTACAGAAAAGCTCCTGCAATGTATTTAATGACAATTTGGAGCTTTTTCTGACATAGTTCTCTTCAGCAGTACAGCATCATCCTCAGCCAGAGTCTGTTGATAAGTGTACTGTTAAAAAGTTTACTAGTTATTTTCTTCCTACTAAACCAGAGGCCTCCCTGCCCTTCTTTTCTCTCCCACTTATTTTCGTTCGTGGTACTTTTTCAGTATTAGAACACTTCAAATTTACCTAATAAATTTTATCTTTCTCCTATCCTTTTTCTAGAAACTTTTCTGCCCTTATTAGTCCCCCGCAACAATGGAACAATGACATGCCTCAAACTTTGCAAAGGGAATTTGAAGCATCCTGAACAGCTCATAAAATTTAACTCAATTGTGCACCTAAAAGCTTTAACTCAGTGGGAGAGGCAAACACAGTTGTTAAATATCACAGAATCCCAGAATGGTTTGGGCTGGAAGGGACCTTAAAGACCATTCCATTCCATCCCCAGCCATGGGCAGGGACACCTCCCACCAGCCCAGGGTGCTCCAAGCCTCGTCCAACCTGGCCTTGGACACTCCCAGGGA
>JAWWEE010000159.1:3982767-3995864 GCA_035221455.1 Xenops minutus | reverse complement strand
CTGGGAGTGTCCAAGGCCAGGTTGGACGGGGCTTGGAGCACCCTGGGCTGGTGGGAGGTGTCCCTGCCCATGGCAGGTGGATCGGAACAAGATGATCTTTAAGGTCTTTTGCAGCCCAAACCATTCTGAGATTCCGTGATTCTATAATTAAGTTATGGTAGAAGGTTTACGTGCTTGATAGAGGAGTTTTCTGGGAGAGAAGGGCAGGCCCTTCTATTTGCGGTAACAACAAGCACAAGAGTAGAAATATAAAATTACCATGTCCATGGACTTAGCACAGTGAAACAAATAAATGTGATTTCATTTTTGAAATTCAACTCTGTCCCACCTGTGTTTTCCTTCACACACACGTGCACATACTTGGACATTCCCTGCACAGGTCCTACAGCAGTTACAACCTAAAAAATTCACTCACAGAATTGCCACTAAATGCCAGAAAGGTGATCTTAAGATGTCACCATGTCCAGACCCCTGCCTGGAGGTGTTCTCCATCCTCTCTGCCTTCTCTAATCAGCTCACTCCTGTGGGTCACCATTTCCAGACTCATTAGTTTCCCCAATGCCAAACTCTCCTCCTGCAATTCAACCCAACATTTGGTGTCTCGTCTGCAAGGAAGATGCAGAACACTTTGTTACCTTCTGGGGAGAGAGGGAAGGGCCAGTGAAGAGAATTTCTCTGTCTTCATTAATAAAAGTACAGTATCAGATCTTGGGTACCTAATGTCCTACTTAATATGTAAGAACTGGTATCCATACAGATAATATTATTAGAGTATTGATTAAATCTGTTTTGTCTATGTAATTAATAAATGTTAACAATGTACAGTCTGTAAACAAAAGCCTGTATAACTTGTTTAGGATTTTTTTAATCCAAATTTCAGATAATTGTGTTCTCAATCTCTCCAGCTCTTCCTTAAGTATTTACAATGAAGCTGATGGCCCTGAGAGGTGCTCAGTTTTTAATTCAGAATGCAGCAACCGCTTGTTACAAACAACTGCCCGACCAAGCCAATTACATGTCAGACTTACCACCCCAGCAGACCCCAGTCTACAGCACTGGGGTTTTCCTACATTCTGCAGCCAAGGCTTGTATTAGGATTATGGATATGTCTGTACCTCTGTGTGTTGGCCTTGATTAATTAACGCACAATTTCAGTCGTGAAGGTCAGCTTGAGCAGTGAGTTTTCCTAAACTGTGGTCTAGAAATGCCACATGGAACCATTACAAGCAATCTGTTTTGCTCTTTCACCTTGTGCTCACTTTGCACCACAGGTAATCACTTTCTGCTTTTGTCAGACAGCTGTGCCCTGAAATTCTGACCCTTACCTGCTACTGCAAATTCATCTTCCACAATACATCTTCTATTACATAAGCAATGTAAAATGTTTCTAGTTTTGTTGGACGCTGTTACAAACATGGGAGACCAGGTATTATGCTCAGGAAACCAAAACAACTAAAATGGGAAGAAGACTTGTTGTGCAAGAGACAAAAGAAAAGCAAGGAAAAAGGCAAACCTGAAGAATCGATCATATATTAAAGATCTATTCAACCAAATATGGCAGTACTCCAGCAACACACAGTAGTTTGAGCAGAACTTTAAACATGTGAGTTGTCAAACTGAAGTCAAGACCTTAAATGATTTTCTGGACGCGGAACTAAATGAAATAGATGCATTATTTCATTTAAAACCAGATTTGTTCCATAAGGCCTTCCTTTGAAATATTCTAGATCAGAAGTCTGTAGAAGCAGCATTGATTTTCCTATCAATGAAAACCAAGTGGGAAAATATGCAGTGAGATGAAAGGAATCGTCCAAATGATTCATGAGTTATGCAGTGATTGTGGTTATTTATAAACTGCTTCACTGTTTTTTCTGGAGCGACTTTGTTCCAAGTGCTTCCTGCAGGCCACACGGCTGGTATGAACATGATAAAAATGATTTCAGTCTAAATCATGGATAAACTGGCAGAAGTAACGCCTGAGAACAGAAAACATTATTGTTTCATCAACAAACTTCCTCCCGTACTTTAATATCCTTCTTTAATTTCCCTCCCTGCTTCCATCCAGCAGGTACTCCTCATTCCTCGACGCTGAGCACAGCAGATGACGGGCTGACAGTGTTCACCCTCTGAAAACCCCATTAAAAAGGCATTAAGGCTGTGACACAGAACAATAAAAGCAACAGAGGGCTCAGCTCCTGGAGAAATGTACCATATGTGCTCTCCCACTTAGGCAGCACAACAGATCATGCAGCTGGGGTGCCAAATTATGCCAAGGTGTTGGAAAGTGTCAATAGGGGAGGATAGACTGGGAAGCCCAGAGGTTAAAACAGGGATTATTCATATATTTGCTACTCTTATGCATCAGATGTATGAATAAAGAACAATAACCTGTGATCTATTTAAAATTAAAAATATAAAGCTTGTGGTTCTTTGTATTTAAATTACATATATAGCAAGACAATACTTACCCCTATTATTTCACTGAGGAATACAGGTTTTTTGTTCTGATTTCCCTGTTTCTCTCTACCTCCATGCCTACCATTTCCCTAAGAAGAATATATATACAACAAAGCACACAACTGCCAGCACAGGTTTTGGTGAAGGGAGAGGAACTTTAGTGGACACTGACTCTTCAGATGCTGATTAACCTGTTTGAAAAGCTGTGTCACTCTGGAAAGTTCAAACACCCACATTTTCCATCAAAATTCTGCCTTCCTGTGGTCTGCTTCCTGAGACAAGCAGCTTGTGAGTGTGTTTTCAGCACACTTTTGAGAACAACTAATCAGTAATCTGGGCTCTAATGGTCACAGTCTGAATTTCTCCTCCTTTCAGGGAAATAGTTTGCAAAGTTGAAAAAATATATATTGTAAATAAACCCTGCAATGAAGACAGTTCCCCCTTTGGTCACTGAATTGGTTTTAATCTACTTTTTAATCTTAAGAAATTGCTCTAGACATCAGAAAGGGATTGTCAAGGCTTCTCATCTGGTCCTGCTGTGTGCGAGGATTGCTCAACTCCAAATGAAACAAGTGGTCCAGAGCTGACTCACTGAAGGAGCAGTAGGTGGGGCCCAAAAGCACCACATAAAGTCATTGCCACTGACCTCAGTGGGCTTCCAGTAGGACATTAGAAAACCTCAGCTCAGAAAACAGGGAAGGAAATAGGCTTAAGTCTCAAGACAGCTCAGGAGGAAAAGCCACAAACCCTAGCAGTGACAGTAAACCAAGCAGCCTCACTGCATCAAGGTCCTATTTAAATTATCTATCACTGCTTTCCATGTGCATGGAAAAGACTGGGGCTGGCATTTTCTAACTGCCAACATTTCGTCCTAATAAATGCTTTTAAAATATGCCCTAACTTTATAAAATAATAGACCAGGAACATTTTAAAAATATACAGTATGTGGATCGATTTGTACTTGTCACATTAACTGATGTAAATTACAGACCCATGGTTTTGTAAGAGAAAAATTACCACCCCTCTCAGAGTACGTTTCATCTTTAGGTTTCAAAGTGTTCAAAGGAAGAGGGTAAATGGGTATGGCACAAAAGAAAGCAAAGCTCCACAAAGGGAAAACGCTGCAGAGGCACCAGAGCCAGCAGGGACTGTGCTGGTGCCATGGCCTGGCACAGGACTGCTGGGACCTGCCCAGCCTGCCCTGCCCCACCAGCAAACAGGCACCTGAGCCTGTGCCCACCCAGCAGGTGCCCATCCCTGCCCAGCCCAGGGTGCCTGCAGGGGCTCCCACTGGCACATGGCACTTCCCAGTGAGCTGGAGAAAGCTGTAGGGGAACTTCTCCCAAGGGCATGTAGTGATAGAACAGGGGAAGTGGTCTTGAGCTGAAGAAGGGCAGATTTAGATGGGATACTAAATATCCCAGGGAATCCTTCCCTGGGAGGGTGGGCAGGCCCTGGCACAGGTTGGGCAGAGAAGCTGTGGCTGCCCCTGGATCCCTGGCAGTGTCCAAGGCCAGGTTGGACGGGGTTTGGAGCAACCTGGGCTGGTGGAAGGTGTCCCTGCCCATGGCAGGGGTGGGATGAGATGGTCTTGAATACCCTTACAACCCAAACTGTTCCATGAGTCCATGATTCTATAAACTGAGAACTGCTATGACTTTTCCAAGGCTTCAGCAGGGCAGTAACTCAGGTCATTTGCAAAATGCCAAGAGGAAAACAATAAGATGACTCAGTGAGCTAAAAAGTATGAGCTAGAAGAAAGGACTGGAGATTATGGGAATTTTTTAAAATTCAAAATGTTGTGAACCATCCACGATATCAATTTTCAATCATGCAAAAGATTGCTGTCAAGGGAAAGGGGCAAATCTGCTCTTCACAGAATAGGACAAGAAGGGTTAAACTGCAGCAAGGGAAGTTTAGTTTAGACATTAGGGAAATCTTTCTACCTGTCAAGGTAGTTCAGCATGGAAATCAATTGCCAAGGGAGAGTGAAATCTCAGTCACAGGAGGTTTTAAGAACAGGCCAGCTAATTAACTGTCAGGCATGGCTTAGGTCTAATTGCTCCTGCTGGGGCAGGGGGCTGAGCTACCTGACCTCCTGAGGTGCCATCCAGCTTTACCTGCATTGATCAGAGGATCTCCAGAGTAACAGAATAATCTACATCCCTCATCAATTAGATATAGGTAGAATATAAGAAACCCATACAAACTTAAAAGTTAATTACAGATGTTCAAGACATCTAATGCTCTGTTGCTGCTATCTTTACAAGCATAGAGTTAAATCCATAATATTAGCTCAGTGATAACACTGGGCTGTCGGCATTCTGTGCCTCTGTATGTGCGCCTCTGTATGTGCCTCTGTACTGCATGGCACATACTTATTTTTTATATTCCACACAATTACCATATTCCAGCCTTTTGTACACAGCCTGTTGTGACCATATTTTGGTGAACATTCCAGCAGAACCTGAGTGTTGTACATGCACATTGTCCATGTATGCATAGATAACTGCATCAAAGCACAGAGGGAAAAAAAGAGGTTGGAAGACAGTCCTTTGTGGCATTCCTTCTGCTGATCACACACAGAAACCACCCAGCAATGCTGTAGGATCTCAGAGAGGTGAGCCTTGGCCCAGGTCTCCTGTAGAGCTTCAGCCTTGTTTCCCAATGGCAGATTGAAAGGAATATTGTTGCAGTATACTTATTCCACTCTTGCACTGTTCTACGTAAATGACAAATTCAAATTCATGCAATTGAGACTAATTTGACATGTTCCCTTTCTCTTCTCCATCTGTAATTAGTATCATTGTCATGCTGCTACATTCCACTGTTTGTTTTTTTTTTTTCTTACAGAAAACTGTTCAAATTTGTATTTCTTTCATTCCTCATAGCTAAATGGTTAGGAGGCAAAAAGAAATTAGCTCCTTAACTTTAGGAAACCCCATTCTCTTTGTTAATTGGAACTGCAAAGGAAAAATAATTTCCTGGAACTACTTTTTAAGAACGGTTTAAATTAAAATCTGTAAAACATGTCATTCTTTCTATGAGAAACTGGAAAATATTTCTAGGAATTCTGAACAGAATTCTGTAATTAATTCAATAACCAGAGTGGGCTGTGTAATTTTGACACAATACTGTGAAAGTGAATATTTTTGGAAGCATTGCCTAAACTCCCTTTGTAATTATAAAACATTCAATAAAAGCAATAAGGTTGCACGAAAACCAGTTATACAACCGGAAATAATGGAGTGAACTGCAACATTATGCCATTACTCAGGCTACAGTGCAGAACTTGAAGTATTTTTGCCGGAAAAGGAGAATGTCATTGAGAGGTTATGAAGGCAACTCTGCAGGAAGGCTGAGACCCTTTGCCAAAACCACGCCAGAGATCCTGACAACCATCTACAATAGTTTCTACAAAACAACCCTTCACTGCCAGCACCCCTAACACATTCCTAGTGTGTGCCACGCCCCCCACGTGTCTCCATCAGTACATACCACAGCCATCAGGGAAAGGGTTGGAACAAGATGAGCTTCAAGGTCCCTTCCAACCCAAACCATTCTGTGACTCCAGGATTCTATAATTAAGTTATGGTAGAAGCTTTACATTCTCGACAGAGAGGCTTTCTGGGGGACAAGGGCAGACCCTTCTATTTGCAACAACAACAAACAAAAGGAAAGAGTAGTGGGGTGGAACAAGATGAGCTCTAAGGTCCCTTCCAGCCCAAACCATTCCACAATTCTGTGATTCTATAATTTTAGATGACTCAAATTATATGCATTTTGTAATATCATTACTTCCTTTCAGTTATGTTTTCATTTCTCCCATTATATGCCAAGTTTGGTATAAACTGTTCATCTCTGTGTTTATAGTTTCCATTTAGTCCTTTAATATTACAGTCATAGTGCTGGTTCCAAATTTTTTTGGTTTTTCTTTTTCACCAAAAAACGTTTTTAATTAGAAAAAAACCTTGTTATAGGACAAATTAGTCCTCTGAGTCAAGTAAAGCCTTCTTTTTGTTTGGCTTTTTAAAATCAAATGAAACAGAGTAATACATCAACACATACACACTGTAAAATATTTGAACTAGGTATTGAAACTTGTAGAAAAAATACTATAATATTAAGTTATAGCCAAGTCTGGGAATTCAATACAGTAACAAGGGAAAAGGGCAGTCAAATTTAGCTAAATCCCAAATCATTAATCTTTGCTGTGTGCACTGCTAACCAGTGGCTGACTGCTTCATGTGCTCTCTTTTCCATTTGAGACTATGGGTCCAAACCAAAATATTTTACAAGTCCTGGGTGCCATTTTCTTTTTTATTGTACTGCTATGTTTTTATTCTGTTAAAACAACACACTTTTTTTTCTTACATTACAACAACAATTATTCTGCAGGCTATCCATCCCTCAGCAAACACCACCAGTGAAATCCCCACAGCCTCTTATTTATCTGAGAAGGCTTTCCAGTGAATATTTCAAAGAACAGCAGATGAAGACATCTGGAATGTCGACTCTCATGCTGTAACAAGGCATTTTTTATTTCAAAGCAAATATTTGCTTTTTGAATTAAAGTACCTTTAGAAGTTCTTTCTCTTTCCTATGGTGCTAAAAAAAAATAAACTTAATTAGTTATTAATCTCTAGCATTTCATGTCAAAGAAGATGCCAAAAAAGCAGTAACAATTAAATACCTAGATGGCAGCTCCCACGCCCTCACTCAGGTAAGTGCCCATTAATCTGGAACCATTTCAGAACTCCACAGGATTACAAACAAGGAAGACACAAACCCATTTGTTCAGAGCTGCAGGTTTCCAAGAACACGACTGAACCATTTTATATCACACAGCCCTACCGTGGAATGGATTTGGTCAAAGCCATATGAGTGTTTACCAGTTTCTTAATTAAGGAAAACCCAACTGACCAGTTTCAAACCCCACTGCAGCACGTTCTATGTGCTTTATGTGTGTCACTACTGCTGAACAGCACCTACACAGGGTATTTTCTCTAAGGCCAAGCTGTATTACCCGAGTGGGGCCTGACCAAGATAAAGGCTTGCCAGCTGGAGTGTGACAGACCGTCAAAACTCATTCTCCTGCTCTGTTTTTTTAAATTTTGGGTGTATTTCTCTAAGCGCTACAGTGGAAAGTCACTTAAAAAAGGGAATTTCAGACAGGAGAAATAACATTTTTTTCTGGTTCTTTAGTGACCATGAGGATGGATACAATGACCTGGAATAAATAAGATCACTGCTTTCACTGAGATTTGTATGTAACTGCACAGTCTGTCTGGACTTGATTTTCTCAGCTTTCTCAGATGTGGCTAGGTTAAATGTGACAGAGAACAAAAATACCAGCAGCTCCTGGAAGTGCTGACAGGAAATTCACTCAGTCAAAATCACTGAGCAACTTCTAAAACTTGGTAAATGCAGGCTTTTAGTTTCACTAGTTACACACAATATATTGTTAATGGCAATGTTAATGGAAGCTTTCTGTAGTAATAGAATGGTTTGTCTCTAAGTGCTATAGTTTAAGACCTTTAAAACAATTTTAACAATTTAGATAAACTGTCAATCCATTTGATTTTCTGCAAAGAGACATTACTAAATTCATTAAAATTAAATTTCTTTTACGTAAGGTATATTTGAGAAAAACAAACAGAAATTATTTCTGACTCATTTTTAATGAGTGCCTTCCAGGATCCAACTTCTGACACAAATTAATTCAACTCTGAGAGTTAAATTAAAAAAGTACTGTAGAATCAGCAAAGCTTTAGCATCCTGAACTTATTGCAGCCTCTTTAACAAAACCTAGAATTGAAATTGTTTCTGGCAATAATTTTAATAATTACAAGAGGTATGCATCCCATAATAAATTGCCAAATTGCTGAACTGAAGCTTGTGAGATGAAACTGGATGTGTAGGGTTAGGGTTAGGGTCTTGTCCCATCATCCTTGTTTGACTGAAGTCTCTCCTTCTTTATTCCAACGGTCTCTTGCTTAAAAGAGGGATTTTTAAATTCGTTTTTGTCTTTAATTGATCTTTATTGACTATAGTCAGACTGTGCTTCCCGTTGTCAATCTGTGCTTCCTTCAGGAGTCCAACTGTGCTGTGGAGCATCCTCTGTAAATTAAGCTTTGAGCAACAATGCTCCTTGTCAAGTTCATAGCAAAGATGCTCTTGGAGACCATGTCCTCAGAATGGTGTTTTCTGTCATTCTCTGTGCTCGAGGTTCCTGATCAGACCTTTGACTCCTTCTGGGTTTGTAACCTTTGAAGCCTTGTCTTGTAGTTTAGGGGCTCTGAGTGCTGGCACAGTTACACATCTCCTCTAATCCCCATTTAGCTCTGCAAATATTTATTTCCTCCTTCCTGCTGTGCCACTAAGGCCTGTTGCTGTTCCCATTAAGAGAAAAGATAAAGCTCAGTGTCTAATTTGTTAATACAGTACTAAACACACACTGCAGAGCAATGCTTTACCGGTGGCTGAAGTAACTCTCCTGAGGGAAGCACTGGCAGAGTGAGGCTGCAGTACATTCGCTGCCTCTGCCCTAGTGTGTCTGCCTGAAGTCACAGGCTGAGGACTTATATCAACAGGAAAATATCATTTTGCAAAGATCTCAGTGAAGAAAATTTTATTAGAAATAATAAACACATCAAGGCACTGGACTTACACACGATGAAACAGTCTTTGCTTTCTACAGCAGTTGCTGTAGTTGCAGGATGTTTATTTAAAATACAGAACACAGATAAGAGTAATTATATAAAATCAGTGGAGTAAGAAAAGAATTTGCTGAAGTATGTTATAAAGTTAGCAATTAACTTTCCGTTAGCTTCTGTTGCAGAATCAAAACCAAAAGAGTTTTGATTCCATAAATCTCGTTTATGAAGTCCCTGCTTTCCCCACTCATTCCAGCTCTTAATCTGCAGTTCAGTGCACTCTGACTATGCTGACATAATTTATTACAGGTTTCTGTTGTAAATCAGCCAAAGAATAACAAAATTTATGGCCACAGATGCCATATCCTGCACAGACTGGTAGATGGATAAGTCTAAACCAAATATGTTAGGGTAGCTATCTGAGAGTCACTCAACACAAACCTTTGTACCTCCTGTTGTATAACACTGTGAATCAGCCACACAATGTAGAAACTGTAGATATCAGACAAGCCAGGAACATCTCTGGTCCCCAAACTATGAATCATAGTGATGATATGCTCAAAGAAAACAAAAAAATGGATGGGCAGTAGAGTCTTACACTAGTTCTGAGCTGAGCTTAAAGGCAAGACAAAAAGCAGTCTGCAAATCATAAAGCCAAATTATCAATCTTAGAACACATTAACTGCATAATGGCTTTTCCGTACAAGGAACAACCCTGAAAATTTTATAAATCAACATTTATTTGATTTATATAGATTAAATTGTGGTAAGTGTTAGTGCAGCTCATGATAAACTGAATGGTTATGATCGCAAATGGTTGTAAGATTCACTTAAAACCACATAACAGACATTCAGTCCAGAAAGGTTAGCAGAATGTGCCTCTAACCTTCCTACAATGGGTAAAAACCACTCTCCAAACCCCCACTGGGAGACCAGGAAAGATCACAGGCATTGTCAGCTCCCAAGGCTCTGATATAACAAGATCTTGTCAGATGAAATTTCCAGATGCTCCCAGGAAACAGACCATTCCTCAGGCTACAGAGCAAGGGAAACCCCAACTGGTCCTTGCCAAAGATGATGTGAGAGAAACACAGCAGCAAAACCCAGTTACTTTGTGGAGACAGACCTATGGGGAATTTTGTACCAGCAAGACTGACTACACATGAAAACATTGTTCCAGATGCAGCTGAGATCAGGCAAGCCTCAAAGTTACTGCTGACTACTGTCCTCAGCCGTGGAAAGTTACTAATTGCACTCCATTTACTATGAAATAACAATCTTTATCCGGCAGCAAAGGAAAATCTATCAAACCACAGTTTCAAATTCACAACAAAAAGATTTTCAGATTACATCGGGCTTTTTTAACATTGCTTTTTACATTTGATCAAGCACAGGAAAATCATCCTCATTTCTAAGCATTTTGTGGGATGTCTTGTCTACCTTTGGCAAACGAGTTTTTTTAGTCTTCTTCTTCTAGTGTTGCATCTGCCTCCCACTTCTGCCTTGCCTACACCAACCACTCTCACTGTAATTAAAGAAATAATTTTATTAATCACTAATTGATTATCATACATATTTCCTTTCAGATCCAGTTCCTTAGTCATATTCTCTGAGTTTGAGTCTCCAATTTTAGACCGAGAATGTTTGAAATCTCGGCTCAATTAGTCTAGTCCATAATCAGTCAAATCTTTTGATTCCCAGCTTGTAGGGTACCATAGCACAGTAACACAGCACTATTGATGTTTGTTTCACAGTTTTTCAGACTGTTCTCTCTCTGAACTAATGTTCTTCATGTGTCATAATTCTCTCTGACCATCTTAGATTTCTGTGTGCCCAACCAAGATGAAAATTCACATTCAAGAGTTTTCATTCAACACGAACGTACCCTTATCACTCAAATTTATGGTTATTTCATTAGATACCAAGCCTTTTATGCTCACTTCATAAACATCAGCAGTCACAGGTGTTTGAAAGCACTGATAAAAGACATTAATGACATCTGTCTTTCTCCTGGAGTGCTTTGAGTAGTTTTTGTTTGCCCTTTATAAGCAGTCTGTGTTCTGTAAGCTGGATGTGCTTGGTGAGTCGACCTTGGCTGTCTGGAGAGCTGTCAACAGGAGAGTGGGACAGAATTAACTTGTGCGCCAAGGTAAAGACATGGAGAACACTTACTGATTACCAAGCACTGTCACAGGCAAAAACGACTTGCCTTGGTGAAAACTAATTTATTTCCAGTTGCTACAGAGTACGATGGCAAGAGACAAAAATCCCTTTACTTCCCCCCTGCCCCAGGTTCAGCTTCACCCCTTCACTCCTGACTCCTCTGCCACCCAAATGCTGCAGGGGTGGGGAATGGGGGTGACGGTCACCCCCAAACAGCCCTGCTCTTCCACTCTTTCCTCCCCACACCTTCCCCCTGCCCCATTGTGGTCTCCCCACATGCCTCCTGAAGTACATCCTCCTCTTACCCCCTCGGTGTTGACAGGGCTTCTCCTCACACCTTTTTTCCTCAGTCTTCTCTTTGGTGTTTTTCCCTTTTCTTAAACCTGTTTTCCAGAGGAACCCCCAGTGGGGCTGAGGGGCCAGGCTGTGCTGTAACCCCTCAGTCCCTCTGCTGCCCCTGGGCACAGGTACGCCAAAAAACTACATTATTTTAAAAGGTATTGTTACAAGTTTTGTATATATCACACTGTTCTAGGAAGCATTTCAAATGTAGAGAGGAGATGTAAGCAGGAGGGATTTGACATGCTGAAGCACTTGGCCGCTCCTGTGAGTCCTGTGCAGGAGTGAGATCTGCTGGTGAGCACTGCTCTGCTCTTCCCTAGGCCAAAATGAGAAATGAAAACACGCTGCTATTTATCTCAGAAAATGCCCTAACAGCACCAAAGCACAATCCACAATTCCTTTGGCTGTTGGCACCCTGCTGGGGAAAGCTATGGTCCCATGGCCACAGTAAATGCCATTATGAGGAGCCCTTAGAGAAAGGCCAGGATGCATTGGAAAAAAATGCAGTAACCACACCACATAGACACATTTTAAGAACTGTTTCCTTTTGACTAGAACCCTCTGGTCAACAAAACAAAATCAACTTAGTGCTTTTTTCCTTATTAGTCATTGCACAAGTTCCTGTAAGCAGAAGAGCTGATGTCTGTGTCTTTGGCTTGTCCCTTACAACCACTAGTGATTGAAATGCTGCTGGTTGGATTAGCATTAGACTTGCTCCAGGTACTTGCTGTGTAGTCACAGGATAAATTGCAAAGCCACTGAGTGATTGCCTAAAGGTGGCCCTGGAAGTGGAGACCCTTTCAGTGACCTGCACACAAAACCTTCAAGCTCTGTAAGACGGAGCCAGTGAAGCCACTCATGGCAGGGGGTTGGAACGAGATAAGCTTTAAAGTCCTTTCCAACCCAACCATTCTAGGGGTCGATGACAATGCACAGAAATCCCAAGCGTGAACAAAGAGCCCATTGTAGTAGGGAAAACCCGCTCTAAACTTAGATGGTGACAGCCACTTCTATTCCAGAGTAACATTAATTCTCTTTGGGACATTTGCAGCTGGGGCAGCTTCTCTCTATGTGTTCTAGTTTCAAAACTCAGTTAGAATTTCTTCCAAAGCTTAGAGCTAACGCCTAGTGCTGATAAAGAGAGTTATCAAAGGATGTTATGAATATGTATGTGCTGATAATAACTCTAGCCAGAGCCTTTGTTCTGATCTCTCCCCAGGCTGGGAGGGGAGGGGAGGGAAGACAGGCTCTGGGCGGGGGGCAGGGTTCAGGGTTCCTGTGCTTTCTGCGCAGGGTCAGCAGTCACTGGCTCAGTGGAGGACAGAGGACACTCACAGACCGGGTCCAGCATCGCTCCGGGACCTGGATTGGGTTGTTTGTTCTCTGGCTTCACCCATCACCTGTGGACACCCCAATCTGTTTTGAGGAAGAAAACACACCTGTTTCTCTACACTGCAGAGGTTGGATTTCTGCTGCTTT
>JAWWEE010000159.1:3965878-3980943 GCA_035221455.1 Xenops minutus | reverse complement strand
CCCGACCCCCCCCGGCTCCCCCCTCCTGGCAGGGACTTGCAGAGCCAGAAGGTCCCCCCTGAGCCTCCTTTTCTCCTTCAGCTCCCCCAGCTCCCTCAGCCCCTCCTGCTGCTCCAGCCCCTTCCCCAGCTCCCTTCCCTTCCCTGGCCCTTCTCTCCCTTTAAGACAGTTGCTGGGTAAACTATGAAGTAATAAATATGAGAACAGACAGAACAAAGCAGGCTGGGAGAAGACTCTCTACCAGGAGAGCACTCCTAATCTCGGGGGTACAGGCAGATGTCACTGCTGTTCCTCAGGGGACACGTTCCCATGGTCAGAGCAAGTTGGGCCCAGTACATTCTGCCGTGCTGCTCCTGGAGGGCTGATGTTGCACCAAGAGGGAAATGCAGTATATTGCAGGCGTATTGCTCAGGGGAAGGTCTGACTGTGGCTCACGGAAGGTCTGACTGAAAACCAGCAATGGGCTCTTGCATTGCAATACAAGGCAATACCTTTCCTGTTTATGCTGCAGAAATCAGTCTGTGACAACAGGAAGGTTTGATTATTTCCTGGGTTAGTGGTAGGGGCTCATAGGTATTGACAAAACAAAGTATATATTTCACAATATATATATATATACACCAAAATACTATGCACCATATATACTCCCAGTGAAATTTATATTAAGCCAGTAACACCGAATACTATTGGTTGTATTTTCAGTTACATTACCACCCAACGTGGAGAGAAACTAATAAGATCATGAGTTGGTTCCACTTTCAAATTGAGGAATATATAAAACCAGATTGTAAACAAAGATTTACAATTTAAAAAAAAATAAAACAGAAAAAAAACCCTCCACAACAAAACCTCTGAAAATTATGAGCACTAGTATTCAAAATGAACAAACAGCCTCAGGACATAAATGAATTCAGAAACTCAAAATCATCTAAAACTTTTCTCTAAAGAAAAGGAAAGAACTTCTTCAGAAGGCTTCCAGCCCTAACTGGGTGGTAATCACCCCTAAAGAGATACTAGCTACACACTAGAAATAAAATAAGCAGCATGAGAAAGCTACATTTTAGAGATAAAAGTATGAGAATAATTCCAGAATGGCCCCAAATCAAATGTTTTCTACATAGTAACAAGTGCCTTTAGTTCTATAAATAGGACATAAAAAGAAGAGAAGACATTAAGATGCCGTAAGAATTAAGATTACTTTTTAAGAGTTTATTTTAGAATGAATACTTTTCTTTGGCTTTCAATAAGGGAAAACTTGAATAGTCTAAGGCAAAAAACCACACTGTCTAATGGGAATAAAGTACTGAAATGGAGGCTGCCACTGTCAAAAAACCCACACAGATCAAAGGATTTAATGTGCTTACACTGTGAGGACCAGAGAGTCTCCTTCCCAGAATATATGAAAGCACAGAGAGATGAAGTGCAAGTGAAATAAGAGAGGCCTCTATCAAAGAGGTGAGGCACTATCTGACCAAAGAGGAGCTGAAATCATACTTATACTTCAGAGAGAGGCCAAAAGGTGAGCCAAATAACAGCAGAGCTATTAGTTTTATCTCAATGACACCCAAGGCTCTTGAACGCATTCTCTAGGAAAGTGCAATTGAAAACCTGGATGTAAACAGAGCTGAAAGGGCAGCCTGTGGTGGTGGCAGCTCTGCTTTGCTGAGGCTGTCACAGGACATGGGACAGGCCCACTCAGCGTGGGCTTGTGAAGTCATAGCTAAAGCCAGTGACATGGAGACTGGGGAAACCTGTAAAACACGCAAGGGACTGGCCAGGAGAGAAGAGGGAGAAAGGGCGAGAAAAATGCAAAATGCGAAGCCAGGCATTTATTGACTAATTACAGAAGCCTGTATGGAATGCTGGGAGCTTGACACCTGGAAATGGCATGGAGACAGTGTAGTGGTGAGACCGTCCCTAGAACAGCAGCAAAGATGCTCCCTGTATCTCACTGAGGACCAGACCCAGAGCAGTCAGGAGTGTTATTAGGGGCTGTCCCCGAAGAAGAGCTGAAAAGAAGACTAAAAGAACTTCTTGTTTAGCCCAGCAAAATGCCAGCTGCAAAAAACACAGCCGTGTTCAATGTACACGGTGGGAAGGTGAAAGAAGTGCAAACAGTGCTGGCAAAGGACAGATGGATAAACTGGCATGAGATGAGGCTTGTAGGGGCAAGTGAAGCCCTCTATCCCCGTGCTTTCTGTTCACAAGCACTTAACAGCTATAATTTCACCATAAACGCCTCTCTTGGTGTTGAATATACTGAGATTTGTCTTGCACTGAAGACACTGTGTGTCAGTTTGGTAACCAGAGCACATATTACACTGTAATAGCATGTTTCTATGTACTGCGGAGGGAGGGTGTGCCTCTTTTATCTCTATAATCAGAGGGAGGAACAAAGCCCTCTCAGTGGACAAGCTCAGTAAGAGTCATAGGAACACAGGCTAATGCAGCTCAGAAAGGACTTCAGAAGGTTTTGAGTCCACCCTCCTGCTCAAGGCAGGGTCAGCAGCATAAGGGTCAATGCTGGCACTCACGATTTATCTCACTCTGGACTTGAGAAGCTCCAAGGGTGGAGGCCACACTACCTTGCTTAGCCACCTGTTCCACTAATTAAAGATTTGATTGGGATAAAGCTTTATCCTATATCCAGATGGAAAAAACCCAGTGCAATCCTGCATCCTCCAAAACACAACCAAACTATGAAAGTGAATTTAGCAGAAAAAGATTATAAATAATAATGTAACAGTTGCCTTAGCTCAACCCTCTCTCTTTTATGAAGTACTCATTTAAATACAGAACAGTCCTCTGAGTAGAAGAGTTTGGGTTAAACATAATGTTTCATTCCAGCCACCACTTTCAAATTTAAGTGCAGACAGAGCCAGAAAGGAGCAGGGATCTAAATTGTCCCTGCAGATCCTTTCTAACCCTGTGACTCAACCACTGGGCACACAAAGCACAAAACAAGCATCTCTGGAGCGTTTGCCACAGTTTTCTTTCTTGTTTGTGCTATGGTGAGGAACAGACACCACGTGCTTCAAGGGAAGTGAAGAATAACTTGTTACACTGAGCAGAGCTCCTCACTTTATTAGATCTTTGACACCCGTTTGGGAATCAGTCAAACACAAACTCTTTCCCTTAATTCCCGTGCAAAACCCTCTGTCCCACTTTCCTTCCAGAAACCTCAAGGACAGTCTTCATTTCAAGACAGTCAAAAATGTGAAGGTAGTAGAGAATGATATAGGTTAGAGGAAGGAGAGCAGAAGCAGGATGTAAACTAATTCGGTTCACTGTAGGCAGCATGACAGAAATGGGTCTTTAAGATGGACATCAGTGTGCACAGTCCCTGAAGGAAAGTTCCAGAAGGTTATACTACACTTCGGAGTCAGCAGAGAGGTGCAGTGAACAGACTGACATTACTTTCCCCTTGTGGGTTTTCTGAGGAACAAATTCAATCTGACCCAGTACAGGAATACTTTAAAAAATTACAGATTTATGTAAACAGAGGAAAGCAGAGATGTTTTGTTTTTTTTTTTTCCTTGGCCTGGAAATGTATGCTGAAAACATACTCTATATTATAGACTGCAAGGCTCAACATAGCAGGCGATCAGTGTGGATGCATGTGAGTGTTCATAAGCTCATTTGAATGTTCATAAGTGAGTTAACAGGACTGTAACTCCAAGAGGAAAAATACTGCATCAGTATCAATTAAATATTTGATGATAATTTAAATAACTTTCTTGATTTTTATGAATTAATCACTGATAAAATGCTGTAAAACATCCTTGTAATCTTTCCAAACATAAATCTTTTAAAAAATACCAAAGACCTGTTGAATTTCTCAGATGTCTATAATTTTGGCAGATTGATGTCATAAAGAAATATAAATTTCAGATTCTTTTTTCCTTTACAGGAACAAACATCCTAAACTATTTCACAGTGTTTCAAGTACCTCCTGCAAAACAACAGAATCACTTCCATGACAGTATATAGACCCAGCCCCATTTGAAGGTAATAATTTCTGCTTGTGGCATGTATTTAAGCAAACATAGCATTATGGCAAGAAATACCTCAAGATGATGAAATTAGGTTTAACTCATGAACATTGCTGTTCATTCTATTTGCATTAGTACAGTAATCCCAGAGAAACAGGTCAACATATTTTAGCTCTAATGGAGCACCCCTCAGATATTCGTTTATCCTAAAAACATTTCTCTGATGAGTACGTTAGTTAATTGTATTCTCATATTTTCCTGTTCATCCTCTGTGTGCCTTAAAGAAGCCACTGCTTTTGTTTATCTTTAGTTCAGCTTTTTGTTTGTTTAATTACCTCATATGAAATTCTATTTTGTAAATCAATTTCTTCTTTCAAGTGCTGATTAAGAGCAACCACTCAAACAAGCCTAGACACAAACAACAGAAGTTTCCCATCCTGATGCCCAGAAGCTGCAAACACTTTTATCTGTGAGTGGTTTTAGATATTTTCAGGTACTGAACATGAGAGTTTGGACAGATGTGGACTTTGTCTTGGTTTGATCCTCTGGAGGAACGTTATCTCCAATGACAATACCTTCCAGGGATGGTGACCAATACACTGAGAACCTTGGTGCTTTTGAAAGCACAACCTGGAACTACAACTCCTGAGATAGCACTTTCTCTTTCTCAAAAAAAAAAAAAAAGTTTATGAAACCTTAATTGCTGGTGGCATCAGCAGGGCTGACCAAAAGTGTCCACCACAACCCTAAAATGCATGTGCATTGTTGGAGGGCACCAGCAGTTTCCTACCTTTTATTGTTCAGTAGCAAATTCCTCCATTGCTTTTGACCTATTCTGTTACCAAATTACTAATTCATACTAAGTGGAGCTAATAGATATGCAAATGTTGGACAATATTTGTTTCAAGCCAATAACGTTTGAGGTTCTTAAAATTCTCCAGGTCTCTGAACCTTAAGAATCTATACCTAATTCTTGTTTTCATCCCTCAAGAGGGGTTGCCTTTCTGAAACTTGCAAATCACAGTAAACAAAGGTTGAAGAATTGGCTCTTTGGGAGCAGAATCACATTTGGAGAATTTACAACCATTTCCAAATATTAAGAGAGGCTTTTACGGATGAAAGGCAAAAAACCAGGAGAATTGGCCTTTAGAATGAAACTGTACTATTTATGTATCTTGTATCTCCTTGTTTCAAATAGGTGAGAGTGTATAATAGCAAACACAGGTCACAGGATGTATCTGAGACACTTTAAAAAGTAGCAGAAACCTCTGTCTTCTCCAATGGTCTTGATCATCTGATGCTGACACTACAGAGCTGCCAGACAACTCTTCTGCCACTGTCACATCCCACTCTTTCTCCTTTCTGTGCAACATTAGGCTCTCCATGCTGTCTGTTGGGACATGTGCAGAAGAAATGAGGTTTTCTGGTATTTTCCCTTAAAGTCTGCATGTACCTTGGGGTACAGAAATGACTTTCACTGAGATTATTTGACAATCAAACACCTAAACCTAAGCAATTCCTTGTTTATAGCCCCAAATACCTCCATTTTAAATAAGCCTTGCCCAGGACAGAATGTGCAGAACCAGGTTAGGCCTACAGATAGTGGTTCATAAATCAGTGTGGACATTTCTAGGTCTATAGGGATATAGAAAAGAAAGACCAACGAAGAAAGCTCTTGAAATAACATTGTGTTGGCTTGGGGTTTTTTAAAAAAAGCAATTCTGGCTCAGAGCAAGATTTGTGATTCTTTACAGCTGTCATATGCTATTGTGGCACAGGATGATTCATTTTAAAGTAGTGTAAAGGAGACAGCAAGAAAGACAGGACTTTACTCTATTTCCAGTGCAATGAATCCATGGAATAGTCTCAGTAAATTCCAGTCTTTACATTAAGAGAAAATTAGGACGTTGGGCATATTTGGTATATGCTTGATATACTGTACAGTGATGTATACAATAATGTATTTTAAAAAGCAATGAGAACTTAATTCCAAAAGAAACAATGAAGAGGACATGCAGAAGTCCTACCTGGAATTTCTGAAACCCTACACAGAAGTCCTCCAGAAGTGAGTAGAGACTTAGGAAACTGAGTATGAAACTGTTTCAATACCTGAAGACTGAAAAGATGATCACATTTTGCAACAACTCCTGTGAAAACAATGGCTACTAAATCAGGATTCTTCAGCTTGAGAAAGATGGTTGAAGCAGATACAAGGTCATGAATAGTTATGAAGAGAATGGGAATGGAAAGGGGGATGAGGGAATCGTTTCAGTTTGCATTAGATTTTTTACTAGAAGCAGGTGGCATCCAGCAAAGCTGCACGTAACGGGATAAGGAGAACTGAATATGGTCAGTTCTTCACACAACATGTGGGTGAGCCACAGAAGAGGACAGTGAAAGGGAGAGTGGACAAATTAAAAGGACAGATAGAGGGTAATGTCCCAGGGGAAAACCAGAAACTCCCTGAGGCACAAACAGTTACACAGAGGCTATTGCAGGGAAGTGCCTCTAAATGTTTCCTCTGGTCCTACGCTCCATCCTGCTGGACACTGCCAAAGGTAGGACCGAGCTGGCTTGGTTCCACACACGTGCTCTTGCACCTTCCAGGCCAGTGGCACACTCGACACATGCCAGCTGAGTACGAGGACCTTGGAGCACTGTGTGGCTGGGCTCTGGATGCCCTGTTCCCTGCTCCAGCCTCTTCCATCTGGCTGAAGGCTGAGAAAGGCTGTGGTTAGCTAAAACATGCCCTCTTAGCACAAGATCACCCACTGAATCACTGCAACCTGCAGAGCTCAAGAGAGCTCAGGAAATTCTTCAAACTTTTACCTTCAAGGTAGCCCATCTCACATATTGTTCTTTGCTCTCACACTATTTAAAAATTTGTCTCCAGCTGCAAGCTTAGCTCTTGCACTGACCCAAATCCTTAATGGATGTCTTAGAGATTCAGTGGAAGTTCCACCATTCACTTTGAAAAGGTAAGATTTGATGCATCTGATGATTCAACGTTCCTTTTCTGATGTTTGTACAAAAGTAGCTCTAGCCATTAAGAATCTCAACATCAATAATTTCACCAGGGACAGCCTGATACTCCAGGTGCCCAGATCATTCAGTAGGAGACATTAAGGAGATGGGGGAAATCACACAAATCCCCAAACCCCATGGAAATTATTTGCAAAGAGGTCATAATAACTGTAATAACTTATTTTTGTTTTTCTTTTTTTAAAAGGATGCATAATTGGACAAGACCTGCCAATGCATTATCACTGTTTAAAGAATTGCCAGTAAGGAAAGGGTGTGTGCTCTGTGGGCAGTGCCCTTGGGTTCAGATGGAGGGGCTGGTGCTGGGGCACTGAAGCAGAAGGTAGTTATGGTCCTGTGCAGGACCTCAGTTTTGAAGTTCCTGGCAGCAGTGATAGCTTGAAAAAACACTTGAATATTGAGCTCTTAATCTTTTTGTTTATGCTTTCATAAAGTGAAAGCCAAAAACATTTAAAGTGAAAAATCAGCTCAAAAGGTAGTTCAAGTCACAGTATTAAAATGTAGCATCATAGTTTCCATGTTTTTTATTCTGCTGGTATGAGCAATTCAGCAAATACAACAAAAGAACAAATGGTACTAAATGCTGACATGCCATAAATCTGCATTTTCACCCCTCAAAAGCAGTATTTCTATGAAGAATGCTACCTGTGTGTATTTTCCAAAGACAAAATGTACTGGTAATCAGCTGAGTATCTGTAATCTTCTCCTCCCTGTGGCTCCTGCTCCCCCTGTCCTCACTGAGTTCAGTGCTGTACTTCCCTTCACATCCACAGTCCTGAGGACACTTTGATTAACATGAAGTGCTTTTCCACCAATGTTCTGCACTGGTGTTGCTGCCACTGATCCTGCTTTTCCCCTCCCCACTTGAGTTTATTTTGAACTCATTAATGTAACCATTGGACAAGGGACTGTGACTAAGGTCTGGGTATGTACATTACGACCTTGTCTCAGTTCTCCTAGAAAAAATGTTGCTAAAGCAAGAGCAAGGATATAAACGAAAGGACTGGAACACAAGAGCAATATTGGCAACAGTAATAGCAGACAGAAGAATTCAAGGAGAAAAACTATGGATACCAAGTTGTACACAACCCAAAGGAAAGGAAAAGGATAGCAGACAGCACCTCAGCAGCACCAGGATCAGCCCATTCCAAGAAGTGCTGGAGACCAATACCTGCAGCTTCGTGCTCAGTGGCAACTCGCTGAGTGCTGGGAGCACATTAATGCTGAGCACGTTGGTCCCAGCTGCCTGTGGCTGGTGGTGGAAACCCACCAAGAACACCTCTCTGTTCTTGTGTGTGAGTGAGTCTCTGAAAGATGCCTCCAAAGGCAACCCGAGAGCCCACAGTGTGATTGTTATACTCAAATGCCCTCACAGATGAACAAGTGGCTTCCTCACTGGCCTCTAGGTATCATAGGAATCCAAGGATGCACCTGCTGCCCACAGGTTTACTTTGTTATGGAGAAATTCAACTTCTGCCCCATCAAAAATACAAGGATTTGGCAATTTCAAGAAGCTTCAAAAATTGAGATTAAAATCTTACTACACAGCAAAATATTTTGGATTTTTTTTTTGAGAAATAAACAGGTACTGGTGATATTACATCAAACTGAAACTTTGCTTCTCCTTTTTTGATAAATTTTTCCCCTGCTTTTTGAGTGAAATCATGCACAAAGGAAAAACGCAAAATAACAACAATAACAACAACAACAACAACAACAGAAGACAGTGAGAAACAAGTGAAGTAAATTCTTGAGACAGAGCTGTCTATGGTCCTTTCACAGAGCATTACTTTTATTCAATATAGAGGAATCTGATTTCACTACATCACAGGCCATCCATTCAACAAGGTAACTATGATTCATCTTTATTTTTTCTGACTGCATTTCTTACTTTGTTGTTGCCTTTTTCACCTACCAACCATTCTGGATCAAAGTGCTTACATTACACAAGAAAATGAATGGCTAGTGTTGCTTCTCCCACCACCTGTAAGATCAACAAAATGCTCTGAAACCAAGCAAGAAGAGATTCTAAATTTCTGACATGCCTATTTGAATCCACGATAAGTCCAGTATCACAGGGGTCTCTAGGGAGCCCTCAGCCCACTGTTGCCCAGGGAAGGAAAAGAGAACACATGAGGTCACAATGTAAAGCAAAGAAGTCCAGCAGAAGATGCTGACTTGGTGATTTTGCTAGTCTTGAAAGAAGAAAACATTTGTATTACTAAGTTCTAAGCCAATTCAGGCTAACTGTATAACTTGTTTGTGCATTTTTCAGAAAAACAGTAAACCTCAGATTTAAAAAAAGGCCACAACCAAGATGTTGAGAAGTCACAAGAAAGAATGAATTCCAGACAAGGAATTATCTTCAGATTCAAAAGTTTGTTCTCTTAATCACTTTTAGTCAGCTCAAAATATCAAGATGAATATGTGCTTTCCCTTAATGCTCTCCTCCTGAGAATACTGGCACTCTATAGACTGCCAGACTAAATAATACATTTCTAAGTTGGAGAGGCTTAAAGAGTCTAGGAAGACAAGAGCACCAAATTCTGAGGAACAGCACTGGGGGCTGGAAAAAAGGCAAAGCAGACAGCCTCAAAGGCAGCCATAAAACACAAATAAACCTGGATTTACCCAGATACAAATGTCTGAGAAAGGCACATACCAGGTCTATCATTAAGATTTTTGTTCTTTTTTTTTATGCTTTCCAGAAAAGCTTTCACATTTCCACACATTTCTTTCTTTAAAATAATATATTGGAGAGGAGAGGGGTTTCAGATCAATATTCAAAACCAGTGGAAGTAGTATAAATACACATAGATTGTATGTACCATAGACCAGTTAAACCAGTTGGTACAGCATCAAAAAATTAATTAAAGAAGATAATGAATTCTTACCCACCTGTCTATCAATAGAAAACCTCATCCTCATGAAATGAAAAGCCTTTCTGTCCAGAACCAAAGTAAAATTAGCAAATTTATTCCCCTGCCAATCATGTCATTTCTCTGCAGTAAGAACCTTTCAGATCGTCAGCTGGTTCTGTGCTTGACCAGCTCTTAAAGAGAGCTTAAATCCAGAGCACTGCACTAAACCTCAGCCAATATGCTCAAAAAATCACCTCAGCTGATTTCCCCCCCCAACAAATGCACAAGCTCCTACCAATCAGCATCACAAAACTGCCTGGAGGTGTCTTGGAGCTGTACAGGAGCTTGGCCACATACCAAAGTGGCACCTCCAGTGTCATTTTAGTCCCATGAACCACCCTGGTCTTTTATCTGGGGGTCAATTCCAACCTACCACCTGGTTTCAGTTCCTTTAATTTTTCTTAATATTTCTTTATTTTTCTTACTATTTCTTTTTGGCTTAAGTGACAAAAAAAATGCTGACAAAGCAAAACATTTTCATAGATTCATAGAATATCCTGAGCTGGGAGTGACCCACAGGGATGCTCCAGCCTAACCCCTGGCCCTGCACAGACACCCCAACAATCCCATCCTGTCCCTGTCCCATTGTCCAAACCCTCCTGGAGCTCTGGCAGCCTTGGGGCTGTGCCCGCTGCCCTGGGCAGCCTGGTCAGTGCCCACCACCCCCTGGAGGAAGAACCTTTTATTGAGGTCCCACCTAATCCTACCCTGACACAGCTCCAGCCATGCCCTGGGTGCTGTCCCTGGCCCCCCCAGAGCAGAGATCAGTGCCTGCCCCTCCTCTGCCCCTCCCCAGGAAGGTGTCCCTGCAATGAGGTCTCCTCTCAGTCTCCTCTTCAAGGCATCTTAAATACTTCAAAAAAAATTTTATGTAGGTCTATGAACATCCTCATATTCCCTCTGGCTTTCTACACAGATACTTTGTGTTTGGCCTCCTCTGGGCTTCCTGCTGCTCCGTGTTCACAGCCCACAGCACAGGCAGCCTGCAGTGTGGGGCTGGGGCTCTGAGGATGATTTATCTTCCTCTGGGTAAGTGTAAGCCCTTCCCTGCGCATTCAGGGAACTTGTTGGCTAATTCAGCAGCAAAGCCGGACATAACTCAGCACTGAAACAATTACCTGTGACACTGTCTCATCCTTATTGCAGCCCACATCTAAGGAGATATCAGAAACTACACAAAAATGTTCTTCTTATGAAGACAAATTTTCTTGAATATTGATTTGTGAACTGCCTTCTAAGAGTCTTAAAATATAGAAGCAATTAAAGGTTAACTTTATTCTTTCTTAACTTTTTCTGGTAATATCATCATAGAACTAACATAACATCACAAAATGGTTTGGGTTGGAAGGGACATTAAAACCCATCTTGTTCCACCCCCTTGTCACAGGCAGGGACACCTCCCGCCAGCCCAGGTTGCCCCAGCCTGGCCTTGGACACTTCCAGGGATCCAGGGGCAGCCACAGCTTCTCTGCCCAACCTGTGCCAGGGCCTACCCACCCTCCCAGGGAAAGAAGTTCTTCCCAATATATGTAAGCTAAATTTGCCCTCTTTCAGTCTGAACTCATCATTCCTTGCCCTGTCACTCCACTTCCTGATGAACAACCTCTCTGGCTCCTCTGTATCCCCTTCGGCTCCTGGAAGGTGCTCTGAGGGCTCCACAAAACCTTCTCTTCTGGAGGCTGAATTCTGTCTCCGTTTCTGTTTATCTCAAGTCTTTCAGTCTCCTGCCCAACAGGGCTTGGATGATGATTGAGGTCACAATCAAATCTAATTACAAATTCCTGATGGGCCAGAAACTGTGTTTTGTTCACACTTAGAAATGGTAGAACAACATGAGAAATTTGAAACCTGAAGGGAGTTTTGGAAGAATGGGATCATCCATCTGAAATAAATGTCCAAAGTGACAGTGCCACCTCTGCCTTAATTATAACATTATTGCTTTGGTGCTACACTTGGCTTGGTCATGTCACAAAGCTGCTTCAAGCCTTGGGAGCAGCAGTGCCAGACTCTGGGTGATTTTACACCTGAAATATACAAAGGTTTTATGACTTTCATTTAGCATTCTATACTTGAACAAAAATTAAAAGGTCATCTCTTCAACTTCTCTGGGAAAAGACTGATTACAGTATGACGTGGGGCAACCTGAAACAAAATAGGAGCAACTTAATTTTGACAAGTTCATTTATCTTTTGGTAAATTCTATGAAAATGTATCAATAAAGGAGATTGTGCATTGAAAGTCTACATGTTTTCGGTTTTCTGGCAGGATGAATTTGGTTTGTACCCAGTGACAGTAAAGAGTTTAAATGCTACCTGAGGTACCAAATTTTAGCTGTGAAAAGTATCGTTAGATCACTGAGGAATCTGAAAAAAGCATTTCTTCCTTGGCTGTAGTTATTGAAAAGAAACTGATGTGCCCTTGCAAAACCCAAGTTATACCAGCATTGCAACTGACATCAGTGATAGATCCAATTGCAAGGCTGGATGATTTGGGGATTTGAAATTACTTGGTTAACATTTTGGTTGCATTTGCTCTGCAGCACAAAGTATCATTATTCCAGAATCATGTAAAAAGAATGACATTTCTCAAAATTCAAGATAAAACCATTTTCTAAACAATGAGATGGAAGTGTTCCTAACCAGATTCGCGACCATGATTTGTAGTTGTTTATCGCTGATAAAGAGAAAAAACCCCATAAACAATAAATTAAAATAATTTGACTTAACATTATGCATTCCCAGGTTACGGTAATTGCTTTTTAGCTTTAGACTACCTGTAAAATACCCTTAAGAATTCTTTAGTGATCCTGAAAAATCTTTAAAATTACCTTATTTGGCACTTGGCATTTTTCTTTTCTCATTTCTGGTATACATAAGAGTTTGTTCCCAAAATGAAGGACTGGCACGAAGAACACAAATGCTAAGCAGCCTTAGAACTCCTCAAAAAGAGCCTGTACTGCTGAAGAAAAGAAATATCCATTCCATTGGCAAGTTAGACTTTCTGAAGAAACTGAATATTGAGCTGTCTGACTAACAGAAAGGAAGATGGATGACTCTTCCTGAAATAGATGCTTGAAACTTACTTCTGCTCAAAAGAGAATATAATCAATTTGGGAAATAGTTGCCTCTAACACTTGGAATGCTTTATCATAAGCAGTAGATTGCATTTGAACTTTACTTGAGTGTTTTAAAGGTATTATTATAGCTTAACCTTCAAAATTAATAACAGTTTATTTGTGCAGTTACTCACTGAAATAGGTTGAGATACCCAGTTTAAAAAATATTCTGTCCTATCCTTTATGTCCTACTTTTGCCATTCATTATTAGCTGGGTTTATTACTCATCTTATTTGTTCCTCTTTAGGTTCAAAGACAGCAGATTGATTACCTTGCATTGGCATCTGGAGTGCATGGGGGCAAACATGAGCTCAGACCATCCTCTTTGGGTAAGAAGCTACAGGTGGAGTCTCAAGGAAGCACTTTTGTAGTTTCTGACCTTCCCCTGTCCAGACAGAACCTTTCAGAAGGAAGTGTGGTGCTCCAGAGAGAGTCTGGAAAGGTCACACCCCGAGAGAAGGGCTCTGTACTGTAATGGGATCATTAATTCCAGCTGTCCAGGTGATGAGTCCTGAAGACTCAGAACCACTTCCACTCTTTCTAAATTAAATTAATTAGGATCTGGCACTAAGCCTTCTCAGCAGGGAAACCTGTATCCAGGATCCCAGATGCCAAAGGGGAAGCTCCAAGAATGAAGTTACAAGTAACTGAGAACACACTATTTGTAATTTTTATCCTATATTTCAGCTAAAGCGTAACACTGGACAGGAGGTGAGATACAGGAATCCCAGATACTGCTATTGCTCCTACAGTGTGTTCTGGAACAACTGTCACTGTTCTGCAAGCATCCAATCTGAAAAATTCTATGCAATTTATAACAGTATTCATACACAAATGCATCTTTAATACTCATGAGGGTTTTTTTTTTCCAATAGAAGAAAAGTTATCTAATAATTTCATTGCCAAAACCCCAAATCCATCTATATTTTTTGAGCAATTTAAGTGGCTCTATGAATAATCCAGCTACCATACAGTCTCTGGATTTAAATCATATACAGTCTACATATAATTTGCTAACAATATTAAGTATTGGAAATAAATCTGGATGCTTACTTCCTTTTGAACTTGGCATGCATGCATGTACCAGCTTCCAAAACTTGTGCCATAGGTCTTTACTTCAGGAACGGATATCTCCATGAGAAACAACTTTCTTTCAGAGCAACAAATACTAAGTTAATAAAAACTGCTATTTTTTTCCTACTTTTCTATTACATTTAAATACTTTTATGCTCAGTACAAGGCATAATTAAATTGTTTTAAGTACAGCAGTGTTTAATACCTGTGAAATGAACATTGGTGTAAAACCATATAAGTTACAGGAAAAAGTCATGCAGGAGAAAAATGAAGAGCAGAGTTAAGCCAGACAAGTTTTCAAGAACTGTTTTTGTTCACTTAATGTTCTAAAATACATCATTAAATAACGCAGGGGCGAATGATGAATTTCTGCAATAGTAAAATATGGTGGAATTTCTAGGGCTGCTAAAAGTTAGAGTATTATTCTTTATTTAAAATATGATCAATTTGCTCTGCAATGCCATGCAAAAATAATGCTTTAATTTAGTTGTAGACATGATTCATTAGAATTCAGATAAAAGAGCCAAAGTTAAACAAAAATCCAATTTTGGGGTATACTTCTTATGAAAGTCTTAAACAAAGATGATGGCCAAGCCCCAGGCTGAGCTCGCCCTGTGAGTGCCAGGCTGGCCCAAAGGGTGCTCCTCTGAGGAGGCTCCCAGGGCTCTGTCTCCCTTTGGTTTCACCTGAGCTGCATTTTACTGTAAATTACTATTGTGAAATGGATTGTCTTGTCAGAAGCAAGTGAAATTGGCCAGATGAGGCAATCCCGAGGTATGCTAACTCACCATGTTAACAATGTATTCACAGAGAACCAGGAGATGAGGGGCTCGAGTCTGAGGACGAGCAGCTGAGGGAGCTGGGGGGGCTCAGCCTGGAGAAAAGGAGGCTCAGGGGGGACCTTCTGGCTCTGCAAGTCCC
>JAWWEE010000159.1:3946300-3965778 GCA_035221455.1 Xenops minutus | reverse complement strand
TGGAGCCTTCTCTTCTCCAGGTGAGCCCCCCAGCTCTCCCAGCCTGGCTCCAGAGCAGAGGGGCTCCAGCCCTTGGACCATCTCCATGGCCTCCTCTGGACTCTCTCCAGCAGCTTCACGTCCTTCCCCTGCTGAAGACCCCAGGGCTGGAGGTGGCTCTGCAGGGGGGGTCTCACAGAGGCAGAGCAGAGAAGGGGAATCACCTCCCTCAACCTGCTCCCCACTCTGGCCAGCGATCCACATTTGTGAAAGGCAGAGGTTTCACCTGGACTGGGATGTCACTCAATGGCAACTGAACAAAGAATGGTGCCATTAAAGTGCACAAACGCCCCAATGGAAAAGCATGTTCCTCTGCCACCTGCCCTGATGCCCTTCAGCTCTGAGCTGGCTTGCTGTGGAGATGGGGCTTCTGTGATGTGTCTAAAGGAAGGAAAGAGCAAGAAAGAGCCTCTCAGCCTGATTTTTGCACAGTAATTTCTTAACACACTGATGGTTTTCCATTAGATTTGCCAGAGAGACTGACACCTTTAATGCACTTACACACCTGCACGATTCATGTACACCCTTCGGCACCTGGACTAAGACTACATAGCTTCAATAAGACTCAGAAAAACAGAGGTCATGGAGCTAATTCAATGTCTGGACTCTTGCAGAAAGCACATTTTAACTGTACATTCAACAAGCTAGTCACCCCGATTTAATTAGGGAGGGTGATGCACATCTTCTGAAAAGCTCAGCAGGATGTCAGAAAAACTGAGGAGAAAAGCTGCTGGCATTACTGATACTACTAGGACAGAACAGAGGAAATAAGATTAAAGTAACCATCACTGAAAACACTTTTATAGTCCTTTTTTAGAACACAGAGCATCTAGAAACCTCACTATTTGATTGACTGTTTGGCAAAATTCCTTCCATGTCACTTTTTATATAATATATGTATGTATCTCACTACAGCCAGGGATATATCACATATATCACTACAGCTGATGCTGCTTTGTTTGTATAAAACCTTGGTTGTAGACTGAAATTATAAAAATATGAATATTTAGTGCTGGTTACAGATAAGAGTGCAACAGTGCTTCAGAAGAGACATAAAGTCTTTGAAGTTGATGAGAAAGTTGAACATGTATAAACCCAAAACGCAGCAACACACCAGCCCCACCTGCCAGGCTCTTTCTTTTCTTCTACTTCTCCCCTGCTGTGTACACAGAGAAAAACACAAGAAGAGTTCAACAATTAGCAACAATCCTTTCACATCAATCAACAGCCATCCTTTGAAATAATGTGGCTATATTAATTCTTCAAAGCCAGACATCGGACCAAATAATTTTTGCAAAGAGAGTTGTGATCTGTTACAGACACCCTTCAAAAGCCATGAGCAGTGTAGGAAAACAAGTGAACATTAACAGTTCAAACCTTCCTGTTTTTATGAACATGTGGAGAAAACACATTTAATAAAGTATGTGGGTTTTCTAGGTTGGACTTTGCAAATGCTCTCCAGGTGTCAAGATGAATTGTGCACCTGTTTAAGAAAGGAATGTTTTTTGTCCATCTTCTTGGAGGATGGCAAAATTTGCCTCAATGAAACTGAAAATGAGACATTAAAGATAAAAATATGTGTGTGATGCTATGAGACAGGAATTTGTCATGTTCTCATTAAGAATCCCTCTCTTGGTGTGACAACAGCTTGAAATAGAGAGATGCAGCTGTATTTTTTTCTGATTTTTGAGTGTAAATTTCTGAAGGCAGAACAAGGAAAAGATCCAGTGTAGAAAATGCAGCCATTTAAGTATTGAACATGTTTTAAAATTCAGAATTTTATTCATGCTGACATTCTGGATGAGGCAGCCTGCTCTAGTATATAAATTATATTGTTCTCTAGGGTTACCTTCAGTACTTACCAGGATCACAGAAGCTTGGAGGACGCTGTAGAATCCCCTGTCACAAAACTGCAGGCTAGATAAGCTGCTTTCCAAAATGGACAGAATCTTTTAATTTAAAATTTAAGACACTGATTCGCTCATTTTGGCACTTGTTCAGCATGTGCTAGAAAAACAAATTACATTTTTTGCTGCTGTCAATGGCTGGCTTCCATAGCAGCCACTAGAGCCTGAATTCCCCCACTGAGTGTTTGCTGGCTTGTTCTCAATATCCATCACTATTCATCCTCTCTAAGACTGACTGTTTCAAGCAAAGTGAGGTCAACCTGACCTAAGCAGGACAAATGAAGCCAAGTGTTTTGGGAATGTCCTCCAGAGCACGCTCAAGTCAGCAAGAAACCTTCTGCTGACTGCCATGGGCATTAGATCAGGCCTTGAACACCTCAGTGCCTGCACAGCAACACTCATCTGTGGTGCTTGGTTCTATAAACACCTTTGACAAACACACCTCACTCCAGAGAAAACTATTTTACAATACTTTATTTTCCCCTTCTTCTTTTACCTGGATTATGAGTATCAGACCATTTGCTATTCAAGGTCACCAAAACACCATGGACATCATGGAAACACATCCCCCTCCTACAGCTCATTTATGACTCACTCTAGAATGTACCATATTGGGACAGTTGACCATTTGCCAAGCATTATTTAGGCGTCTTTAAGAGATTTCTTCAATTTCTGGTATTCTCCTGTCATCTCCAATTCTATTTTACACATCACAATGCATCAGAAACATGACAAATTTTCTTCTCTTCCTACTGTAGCTTTTTGGCTGCCACTTCATATCTTTAGATTGAATTGAAGTAGCACTGTCTATTCCTGTGCATTTGATTTTTTTCAACATGTAAGAAAAATATATGTTCCTTCTAATTTCATAGGACAGATGAATTTAAAATTTCACTTTTATTTACTGGCTCAAGCATAGCATTTACCAAGTAAATTTTTTCTCCTATGTATTTTGTAAAAACATATGGAAAAAAAGGTGATTCCACTTACTCATGTCAATTATACAGAGAAAAATTGCAAGCATTTGGTAAATATTGTGGGGTATAGAACCATATTTTTACTTCTATACTTCTACAAGGACAAGTGAAAAGAAGTGCTATCTAATGTATGGAAATAGATTGAAGAGTAGCTGACAATGTATTAATCTTGTCTCAAATTCACAATGGCAAATCACTTACTTCAGAAACTCTGTTCAATAACTTCTGAGGGATTCCACAGGCTCCCGTGTGATTCCATTATGCTGTGACTCACAGCTAAGGAATGTTTTTCTAGTTGTCACTTTTACAGAAATAAAATTCATGAATGAAGTGATTAGTTCCTAAAATAAGGTTTGCTTTCTAGAATTGTAGAATCCTTTTAAAATTGACCATGACCAAACTGTCAATGAGTTAATTAATATGACTACTTTGAATTTTTTAGCCACAACTTGGTTATATATACAAAAGTTACAATAATTGGTTATATTTATATGTCATTAGTCTTGAATATATAAATACACACACACACACACACACATGTTATAATCAGTATTTTCTATTTAATTATTTCATTAGTTTACTGAGAAGGGAGGGAAAACTGCAGCCAACACTACCTACTAGCCCATGACAGAGAAAATTCTTCAACTATTATTTGAAAAGCCTTGGAATTATGTGAAATAACATTCTGAAATCTGGACGCTGCTTCTTGTCCAATTTGAGAACACTCTATCAAATCAAGGCAAACAAAGTTCCTTCTGAGTATGTTATGCCAGTTTCCATCTCTGTTCAAATGCTCCAATTTCCACGTTATAAAACTGCAAGAAATAAGATTTTTGCTGTTCGTATAAAAAACAAAAAAAAACAACAAAAAAACCCCCAAACCAACCAAACTAAAAAAAAAACAAACAAGAAAAAAATAGTGGTTTACTATATTTTAATGTCTAGTTTGTGGAAATCTCAGTCAGTCATAAGATTAAATCCAAACTCTACAAATGAGGGGCGAGAACTTGAGTTTGGTTTTGCTTTTCACCCCTTCAATTTATTGGTTGTTCCTCAGAGCTTTGTTAACAACTGACCCCATCAGAGGATTTCATGCCTCTTCAGACAGTTCTTACACCTCCAAAACATCACTGTAGCTCTTTTCAGCTACTGAAGATTTTGTGTATCACTTCACTTTCTCTTGCCATTAAATCCTGTTTTTTTCACCAGTGCAGAGCAAGCGACCAATGTTTCAGCAAAATCAAAATATGCAAAACCTGACAGATAAAAAACCCCAGCCAAACATCTCCCTATGCCCAACACACTTTGCTAATTATTGAATTTGTCTTTATTTCCAATTTCAGGGCTGAATTTTACTATGTGTTTGTCAGCCATGTGGAAAACCACAGCACCATCGCTTCATTTCTGTGTTTAATTAGCTGCACAAAAATGGAAAATCACCCCTCAAGTTGCTCTTTGAAAAGCTTTGTTATAGTTTTGAATATAATCCTTTAACAAGTACCAACAGTGGTGTTAAAATTTCTGTTCAGAACACATTTATCCATTGGTGCACTGGGAAAAGCTTATTTTTTACAAAAATCTGTAAATTAGGACTGTATTTCCTTTTATTTACAAGAAGCAGCAAATCCACTATTAACTTTCTATCAAATCTTCCACAAAGAAGCCTATTTTCTAATTGTGACAAGGATCTATTCTGCTATGAACACTCAATTTTTACCTACATTGCCCTGAAAAGGTGAACCAGAGAACATTTGATTAAGTGATAGCTTGAATGGACTTCACCTCTTTTAATAATTTGCAATCCAAATGTAATAATACCATCCTTTCCCTGTGATTTCTATATTAGCATCAGATATCCTGAGAATACTCTTAAAGTCACCTCTAGAATGCTTCAGCAGCTGCATTAATAACCTTTAAGAAATATCCTGTGTTCCCCCAAACACTCTGAAGTAATATTTTACCATCTGCTTTCCTCTACAAGAGCAATGGGGGTGATTATAATTCAATTACAGACCAAGGCAGGGTAGGTGCAAGAGACATTCTTTCTTGTCTTTTCTAGAAGAAATCAGATCTGACTGTCGAGGGCTTGTACAAATGATGAAAAATTGCATCTGTATGTTATTTGCTTTTGCTTTCTTCAACAACAACAAACTGAGCAGGGTCTGAGCTGTGTTGTGCACTATGCGATGGCAGGCAGAATTTCTCATCTATTTTCAAGTCTTCCAGTATGCTGCCATTACATTTTCTTTATTGAATATTTACCCCTTCAACCAAAATGATTGTTTTAAAATCATTTAGAAATACAGGAGACACCTGCAGTCCCTTTTAGGTCTCCTGGAACCTGAATGCCATCGTCCTCTGTGGGGTGTGCTGTCTGGGCTGGCTGAGCCAGGTGCAGAGCACATAAGGCAACCTGTCTCAAAGAGAAAAGCCTTGCCCAAAGGTACCTGCAGAATTCTGATGCCTGGAAAAACAAACTGGTGACAGGGAAAATGTTGGTTACCTTGGAAAACTTCACATTTTGTTGTTAAATGGGATAATAATCCATATATCAATAACCCACTTGGAAAAACAAAGAGGCCTGAAAATACTTTTTCCAAAGCATCAGTTCCAGCACAGCCAATTCAGTAAATAATCAGATTTGAGGAAGAAACTCCTATTCCCTAAGGACAGCAGGGGATGTGAAGCATTTATCTAGTGACTATACACACACTAATCTATGGATAAATGATTCAGTGAGAATGGAATCAGGAATCTCTTGCCACAGAAGGGTGGTAATGGAAAAGCCATAGAAACCTCTCACACATAAAAGGGAAAGGTGTCCTGCTTAGAACAGGGGTGTGTGTTGTGTTCTGGGAGCAACTCTCACAGAGCTGAGGTGATTCTTACCATATTTTTGCCAGCTATTTCACTGAGACTTGATTATGTTTAGTAATAATTTCTCTGGAATTTGGGAAATTCTAAAATGCAGAAGACTGCTGAATGCCATGTTCTGGCAAGAGAGAAACTGTCCCAGCCCTTCCAGCAGAACTTGATTTATGATAAACACATTAACTTTTCTTAACAGACAATGACTCCATGTGAGTGAAGCCCAGGACAAGCTCCCACTCCATCGGAGAAGCAGCAATGCTGGGTTTCCACCAGGATAGCTCCTTATGTCAACTCTGCTTAGGCAGAGAAGAGAGTGTAACTCTCCAAGGAAAATATGTGCAATTTCCACCATAGTTTGGATCAGCAGGAGACCTCTGGGGTCTTCTCTGCAGCAAAATCTTTTTATATGTATACCCTGCCAGCAAAAACAAACCTCCACCTCATGCCAGCTTTACTATCAGCACAGTTTTGCAGACAGAAAAGACCAAATTGAGGTGAAGCACTGGAGACTTTCAGTGAGGAAAATTATATGATGTTCTTTCTGTAATAGAAACAACTTCCTTAGCTTTCTTTTCAACTGGACTACAATAAAAGTAGGAAAAAACCTATTTCTAATGACTCTCACCATGGCTGTGAGACACATTCATTTGCGAGGCAGTCTGTGTAAGAACATGTATTTTAAAGAATGCAGGAGACAGCCTTTAACAGCAAACAGTTCCCAACCTTAACACGGTAGAACTAGTACTCTGCCTGTAATAATGATAATCCTTTCTTTGCTGGCTCTTAAACACCAAAGAAGGTGAATTACAAGGATGACTGCTTCTTTGGTTTCCATGTTTAAATATCTAACTGCAAAATCAGGCTGCTAACCAAGGAAGAGAGCATTAGCTTCAGGTCGATAGACACACTACCGTGTATGGCACGGTATTATATAAAAGAAGATTCTTATTTTCACCACCTTAATTCTTGTGAATTTGTGTCAAATTCAGCTGAATATATTTCTACTATACCAGTGGCATTAAGGTGGTGAAAAGACCCTGGCAAATTCAAAGAAACCCCTTAAGGACTAAACCTTAAGATAACATTACAAAATAGCAGAAATAATTTTCGCAGTAGCTACTTTAAATTTTACTTCAAACATTATTATCATACATTTTTCAATCAAAGTTTTCAGGGGCTTTTTTCACTACTGAAATTGTGTGTGTATATACATATATTCAAGCCTCACATACCAATTTGATCTTGTCAAATAAGTGCTTCTCAACCCAAATACAAAGCAGGAAAAACAATATACAAAGAGAGATACATTAATCATGCATAACTACAAAGCTTCTCTTCCTTAACAGCAGAAAGAAGCAGAGGCTACTCTTACTTGTCAGCCAAGTGCCAGTACTATATGAATATCTGTAAAACACAAAGCATAAGTACCTGGCAAAAATACTTGAATACCTCTGAATTAAATAAAATCTATTGTCTTTAGCAGCGAGAGAGATCTGTCTATTTCAAACTCAGGCTTTTTGATTTTTTTAATAACTACAAAGACAATTTATTAAAAAAAAAAAACACAAAAAAACCCAAAAAAACCCACCAAAAAACAACAAAACAAAAAACAACAAAACAACAAGCCAGCCAAATCAGTAGTGTAAGTATTGGAAGTCCTGAGCCAGCACTCCTGCCTGTGCTTCTCCACTTGGGCTGTGTGCAATCAGCAAGGTATCAGTCTCTGTCTTCCTCCTCTAATTGCCAGGAGAGCCAGGCTGACTTCACCAGGAGAAAGAAATTGCACTACAGAAGGCTCCAAACACAGCCAGAAGAAAGGCAGAAAGAAGAAATTAAAGAAAACGGGTTTCCCACTTTCCATCTGTCTCTCATTCTCTCACTTCAGCTATTTTTCCATCACATCCAGCCCTGTGACTTCTCCCTGTAACTTGCCAATGAGCCTCATCCATCCTGTTGTGTTTTCCTGCCTTGTAGTCACAGCTGGGATAAGGCAGCACTTTTGCTTCCTCTTAAGGCTGTGTGTACTGTATACAGAGGGATTCATTATTAATTTGTACTGAAAATAGAGTGGATAGCCTTTAGAATAGATGTATCTTGCCATAAGACACTGAACTGGTGCCAAGCACAGCCACAAGTCTCCACTGAATTTACAGCAATGATAACCAAGGCAAAGGCTTTTTTATTCTGAAGGGGACAATCCTGTGACACTTGAAGCCTCAAGGAGTATTTTAGACCCTGTTGTCCAGGACTTTCTCCTGTGCTGTATGAAGCTTTGCACAGGAAAAGTTAATACTGACATACAAAAAAGTACAGAAATCTGTCTTTTGAGAATTGACAGGGGAAACCTTTTGTCTTTTCTCATACTTATTGAATTGCTGCATTTGAGAACAATCGAGTTTTGTGCATTGTGCATACCAAAAAATGTTAAAAATAGTTTTCATTTAGTTGTCACACTACCACAGCAAAATCCTCCACCCTTTATGACTAAATTCTGGTGAAAGTCTTACAAACTAGTTTCAAAGGATGCTTGTGCAAATTCTAGTTTGTTAGATCTATAGAGCTTAGCAGTCCATGAAAACTAGGGATCCCAACTAGAAAGTATCTACTAAAAATGCACCCTAAAGTAATGATGTGCAAACAACAAGACACTGCAAGTTGTTTTCCAGTGATGAAAGAAGACACCCAAGTTTCTGAAAAGGAAGGACAAACTCAGGAAGGAAGGGTGGGCTTTCAGTTTGGTACCTTGGAAGTAATTGAAGAGTGCCCTAAAATATAACATGGCATAATAGACACCAACCTAAAAGACTGCAAATGTTCTTCTGCAGCAAAGTCATCACCATGAGTTATAAAATCCACAGTGTTCTGCTGCTTCTACTGCAGCATCAAATCTTTACTTGGTCACCAGGTGATATTAATGAGGGGAATGTATTCTCTCACTATCAAGCTCAATTTGAAAGAAATCCCAGCCTTACTTTAAGTCAGATCAATTTTTAGTTCCTTCACTGCTCCTTCCTGATATCAAAACAAAGGCAAAAAAAATAGCCCACTCACAGGAGCCAGAAAAAGTTATGCCAGAAAAACCAAATCCCTTGACGGGTTGCTCACTGGGATGGAATGTGGGAAATGGCTGAGTACAGCCAGGGAGGGGCAATGTGCCTTCACTGCACTGCCGTGGTCCTTGGGGGATGCACGGCTGCCTTGCAGCAGCCCAGAGGATCTCTGGAGATTCTTAGAGCTGATGTGTAGCGGGGTAGACAAAGAACAAATTGTTCTGGTGACCCTGTTCATTTCTAGCACAAAAGATCAGGCTTCCTTAGAGGTTAATAACAAATGGGATATTCTAAATGTGACATTTTATATAGAAATATTTTTAGCTTAAAGAAAAATGGTATTGCTTGAAGCACATTGTGAAAAGGAATGAAAGTCCATCCCCATTTTTGCAAGCTAAACCAGCAGCAATGAAATTAAACAAACTAATGACCCCAATCAGCTACTTGGTGCCCAGGGGAAGAATTGTCCCTTTCAGCACTAATGGACTGACCACACAGGACACACCGACATTTTGACAGGTGACAAATAAAAAGACTCTATATATTTTGTATTCCATTTAGGTATATTTTACACATACACGCATAACCTCAGGTGGTAATCAAGCTGACTCACATTTCCTGCTGGTAATGTAAAAGGTTTTTCTATTTAGACAAGCTATACTGTGCTGAAATTAAGGTTTCAAAGAGAGAAGACAGCTGCAGGGTGACACCAGTGCTTTTCCTCAAGGAGAGAGCAACCAGTTCAAGTCAGATCACCTAAAGATACAGACATGTCATCTAGTGGAACGACAAAATACATACATTACTTTATTTCTTTAGGATAACAGCATAATTGTCACCAAAACCCAAGGTAATGCCAGAACTGCAGTCATTTGTGCACCCCTGCATGGGTGTACACACACACACACACACACACACACACACACACACACACACACAGAGAACCTCAAATGAACTGAATTAAACACAAAACAATGTAGTGAAGTAAGCAGTTCTGGATTACATCTTTGAGAACAAAATGAATAAATATGATTTTCATCCAAAGCACTCAAGTCTACACAATCTTAAAGAATGAATAAATCACCACTATCATATACCATGCTTTTAGTCCCCCAACAAGACCAGGTTTACGTGCTGCTCACTGTGACATTTAGAAACCCAAAGTACCAAAGCCCAAACGTGGGCACAAAGAGCACAGCTCCCAGTGGAACTGCCCCCAGTTACCCAAGAGGTTCCCAGCCTCCTGGGGCTGATGATCCCAACAGGCACATACTCAGGCAGTTCGAGACTGTCATCCTGGAGGGTGGAACTCAAGAGAGACACAGAACTTCCCTCATGTGTCAGCCTGAGACTGGGAAATGCTCCTGCAGCTTATACTGAGTGCAAATTTCCCTGCTAAATGTGAATGGATTTCTGTAATCTACACAAGTCAGAGACAGGAATGGAAAACAGAATCACTTTGGAACAAGAGTTACACTGAGCCACCTTTTAGTCTGAGCCACCTACCCATCTCTCAGCCAGGAATATCTCCAGATGAAAAAAAAAAAACAACCCTGTATTTCTTCCCTGTTATTACATTACACAATGACTCGGGAAGCTACAGCTTCCCTACACATCTCATATATACGGCTGAAAAGCCCTGGAAAATTATTAAGCACCAGGAAATGAACACAGACTGACAGAAATGAAATTTCTTTTTTTTTTTTTTTTTTTTCCAAATTGACAACCACCGTCTCCCCTGGACAAGTAATGTAGTAATGGCCTTCCAACACCCCATCTGAACAGTCAGTGTCCAGCCTGGCTTGGTGTAGTCCACCCTGCCTAAAATCCTCTTGGCCTGGGGAGTCTATTTCCAGAGCAAATAAGCATTTTCTCTTCAAAAGTGCATTTACACCTTCTCAGTCTCCCCCTTCCCGAGCTTCACAGACTAAGTAAGAGGCAACAACCGTAAGATTTCAAAACAGAAAATGCAATCTTGGATATTCAGTAGTTTGCTGTTTGGTCAGGTTTGTACGTTCCTTGCAGGGGCAGTGGGGAGCCGTGGTGGGTCGACTGCTGCATTCAAGAAGAATCTCTGCTCCCAGTTCAAAATACTGCAGTTTTCCCATGAGGAGGCACAGTTCCCAGGGAGCCACAGAAGAAAGTCCTGTGGGATTTCCAAGGGTTCAGCAGTCCTTTTCCAGATATGCTTGGGCTTGTTTGCCTGGCAGCAGTGGGGGAAAGGAGCTGTGCTGTGCTCCAGGTCTCCAGTTGTCCTTCTCAAGCTGTTGCATGTGCCCCATTCTGACAATACAGACGTTTATAAGCTGCTTTTGTTGTTTTGTTTTCAACATGAAGAAAAAGAAAGGTCTCTACTGAGGATGCCTGACATGCAGAAAATTTTCTTTTCAGTTTCTCAGTTAGAACATATTTTAAAATTTCTATCCATAATACATCAGGCTGACTTATATAAAAGTTACTTCTGTTTCAATATATTCCCCAAGTAAGAGAGTTAAATTTAAAGGCTAATAATGAGACAAATACAAAAGTAATCAGAGAGGTAGGAAATGGTGCTACCTTTGCTACTTTTGCCACAGAGAACCTCCTTGGATGTTTTACCATAGGTGGAATATCCTCAGGCTAATGCTCTGATTACTCCCAGGGAAGGACAGATTCAGCTCTCTGATGAGAGTAAGTGGACACACATCCTGCCTGGGAAAGTGAGTGCAGCTTTATCTCTTCCCTCCAGAATTTATAAGTTGTTGCAAATAAGAATCTTTCATAACCTTGTTAAAACTTTTACCTCCCACAAAATGCAGATCAAGAAATGCCTCATGCTTAGCCACAGGGAAAATTCTAATGACATAAAACCAATGTGAAATGCTTAAAACATTATTAGTAGATAGTCTTTATTGGAAAACTTATGAAAATATAGAAAGGTGTCGATTCCTGGAGCTGAATTACTATAGAAAAAACTCAGCCTATTTTGAAAAGGTAATCAGAAAAAGCTAAAAAAATAGGAAAGTCTCTCTTTTCTTATCTTTGCTCTGTGGCTGGAGGGAAAAAAAAATCTGAAAAACAGCAAGTTAAAAATGAGGATTAAAGAAAGATCAGCACTGCCATGCAATGGTTAGAAAAAGGAAAGGATTTTGGTGAAGTGCATTTCATGCATCGAGTTTTTTTGTGAAATACATTTTCCTATATACCAGGAAAACAGTTCACTTAACTTGATAGTACTTGGTCCTACTTGTCCCAAATATCATGAAGTGGTGCCCAGTACCAGAATTTTGAATAGTGAACTTTTCTCTCATTCACATTCAGACTTTTATAATAATGGAAATTTTATTTAATTCCTGAAATATCAAGAAGATATGAAACAGTGCAGAGGCTTTTTTTGGTGCCTAATTAGGGATAACCTAATCAGCTTCTTTGGGGTTCTCTGAAATGGCTGGAGAATCACACGTATGAGAAATGCAAGCATGAGGCAATGGAATAAAAAACAAGAAAACAGCACATCGGAAGACCCAAATGTCTTTGCAGTAGTGACTGTGGTACTGCTGTAATTGGAATCTGGTGGAGGTGGTCTTACAACTGAAATGCTGAAGTTGGTGACTGATTCAGAACTACTACCAAGGAAACAGTAATTGAAGTAGAAATAGTCTCACAGACAGAGAGGGTCCCAGGCAGGAACACTTGCTGAAAATCAAAGTGAAAGGATATGCAGACAGGGCAGGTCAGCAGGCCACGCCATCAGCACAGCAAAGCACCTGCTTCAAAGGATGCTTCGTTTCAGAGCCTGAGAAGTGAAGTTACTGGCAAACAAAAGCTTTGGAATAAAAACTAATGTCAAGGCAGCCTCCTGCCCATGTACCAGTGACACCAGTCTGCGGGCTGGGTGGGGTGGGCAGGGAAGGGCTGCAGCTGGGTTTTAATGGGGAGCAGGGAAGAGTTGTGATTTTTGCCAGGAAACAGTAAAAAAGTGATACATGGAGATGCTGAACAAAGGTGGGCAACACAGGAATGTCTGCCTGAAAACCACCTCTTGCAGGGCAGCAGCTGCTGTAAAGTTGCCCATCGGCATCTCATACCCTGGGCATCTCATGCCTAAGGGGTCTGCCTAGAGGAAAGCCCAACTTCTGGGAGAAAACCCCTGTTTATGGTCCATGAGGACTGATCTTCCAAACTGATGACATCTAAATCCATGAACCCTTTTAGCCTCTCCTTTCTCAGGCTTTTTGGAGAAGGAAGAAATTTCTGTGTTATTCACAACACATTCTGAGCACTTTAAGGGATAGAGCATGTCACTGAAGTGAGCCAGGAAGACGTTGCTGTTCTATACTATGTAAAATCTGATTTTTTCTGCCCTTCTATGTGGCATTTTGATTCAGCAGAGGAAGAACTGCATGATACAGGTCACAGTCCCGTGACATTACAAAACCCCTCACTCCAAGCTGCCAGACAGGCTCAGCTGACTCATGCTCAGAGTCACTGATTGGGTGGTAGGAAGGAATTCCACATCTGGTGAAAAACACAGGACTTTTTGCTTTCTCTTTGTACAACAAGAGGTAATTTTCCTGCTCAAATAATCTGGTATAGTTTACAGTATCAATTCCTTGCCATTGTAAGGACTCAAGGCACAGGTAACACTCCTCTTCTTTGCTTGTGGCAAAGGAATGACATTTGAAATGCAGATTCTGGAACGCAGTTCTTCAGGATGCCAAAGGTTTCCACTCTTATGCCTTCTGTAAAGGAAGGCCTGCCTTCATGAAGAGTAAAGAAAAAAAGATAAGGTTTTGGGCTGTAATGCTATTACACAAATATAATGGCCACTTAATAATTAAATTACACACAGACTTTTTTATTAACCGTCTTGCCATTATGGTCAGAAATTATCTGGTAAAAGTGAATCTGGAATATTTAAAAACATCTAAAGAAGTGGGCCTTTGAAGCTACTGTATAAGATGCATCAAATTTACTTGGAAAAGACAAAATGCCCCATATCTGAAGGCAATTTCTCTGATACACAGATTGAACACAACCCTGAGAAACCCATTTCCATGCTTAAGTTCCTAAATTTTAAATTCTTCACTACCTTTATTTTGATAAATTTTACTTTGCTCTGTGTTTACAATTGAGGATAATGTATTATCTATATTAGAATATATAGAGTGACCAGGGACAGCACCCAGGGAAGGGCTGGAGCTGTGTCAGGGCAGGCTTAGGTGGGATCTCAGGGAAAGGCCCTTCCCTCAGAGGGTGGTGGGCACTGCTCCAGGAGGGCTTGGATGATGCTCTGGGGCACAGTGGGTGACTCCTGGGGATGGTTCTGGGCAGGGCTGAGGGCTGAACTCGATGGTGCTTGTGGGTCCTTCCAACTCAGCATATCTTGTGATTCTCTGCCAGTATATTTTTACAGATTTTCATTAGTAGGTACATTTAGTGTTACATTAATAGAAATTAACTCTGAGGATGGAAAAGAATGACTAATAACTACCCCAAATTCTCTTGTGTATCTTCATCTGGAAGCTCTCTGGCTCATGTTGGTATGATCTGATCCCAATACAACCACTTAATATATGATTTTTTTCTGAAGAAAAGAAAGTTAAAATAAGTGTGCACATTTACTTAGGAATCAGGATTAGTATCTATTCCTGATTTACTGCTCTTTGCAGCTTAAGGTACTTGTAAGGTCTTAAAAAGTTTAAAATAAAATTCTTTGTACTGAATGACATGCAAATATTGCAATAGAATTTGGTTTCTAAGCTACAAACATAAAAGACTAAAACAGTATTAGTGCTATTCCTGTCAATATTTTTTTCTTTAAAAGAACTAACACAAAAAGCATTTCCAACCAACCTGGTGTCCCAGGGTCACCATCCCTCACAGAGGATTAGGAGTTCATCACATTGAGAGAAAATAGCCTTTCACTGACCGTTCACAGAATTATGGGCATTTTTCACTACCCCAGCAACCCAGCAACACATTAATCACAGGTGCCTGCCCCAAATTTCTTGGCAGTGTACAAGATGAAAGACAAGCACACTTAATGCTGTTGGACATATTGTGGGTTTAGTAACCTGCACGAATTTCCATGAGAAATAGTGGAAATGGGGAAAGTTGTTAAGTTTGCCTTCATTACAGGAACCTCATCCCAGCATCCTCCTGAGTAGGGCAAACGCTCTGCAAAGAGTTCCCCAGAGGAGCCCTGTTCTGGAACACTCTATTCTTCCCTGTGAGTGGGAATAGAGAGACTTACAACACTCATAACACGCCTTTAAAAGGCCCTTTTACATGTGAACTGTGACAGTTCAGAGAGACTTGTTATGCCTGTGGTGTTGAGCCAGGAAAATAAATTGTGGATGAACCAGTAAGTGGCAAGTACAAAAACATAAAGAATCACTAAACTGGGTAAATACAGGGTGGGGTGTGGGAGTTGATGACTTGAATAAATGCTGAGGCATCCTGGATAAACTGAACAACCCACATCTAGAAACAGATGTGTTTGCTTAACAAAATATCAGTGCTGTAAAATGCCTTGAAAATGTATCGATTGTTGGCAGAAAACTTCAAGCAGTAATACCCAAATCCTCTGTTCTCCTTCAGATTTCATAATGACAGATAAACCTTCTGTGTGCTTTAGCAAGCAAAAATAGATAAACCACTTTCTTGTGCAAACCACATGAATTCATCTCTGCACTCACTTAGTCTGAAGGAATACCAACACTGCAAAACAGAGCAAAATATCAAGAGAGTTAAATTTTTTCAAGAGTACATTTATTCTGGGGACAATAAATATTGAGACTGAACAGGACATGAAGTTTTTTTCACAGCCTTAGAAAATGGTTTTGTGTAGCTTCATGGCTGCCAGGTCTGAAGAAGTATTGTACTGTAGGATAGATAAAAATCTCACAGTGATCAATCATTGCTCTGCAGGTAGAGACATTCTGAATAAAGCAACAACTACTATAATTGAAGAGCATAATTTTGCATATTAGCCAACTACAAACCTAGTTAATGTTTATCATTAGACTATTTAGGGAGTATTTCACATGACCCTATGTCTTCTACTTGCCTGGAGAGTTGCCTGCTGGAGAGAATTCCTGGGTTAAGGAGTGTTTGTCTCACTGTCATCCTGCTAAACTAATCCTCAAAGTATTTTGCTAATATTAAAAAATGAAATCAAACCGTTGGCATAATTTTGGAAAACCACCAGAAAAGGCATGAGGCTGGTAAATGTTTCCTTATGGTTTGGTTCCTAAAAGAATATAAACTATAAAGCTCCAAATCTTTTCTCTTGTGATCACAGACTATTGCAGTAAACATGTTTTTCTCACAGCATCTCTCTATTTCAGAGACAGCCTCAGTTCTTTCTGTACCCTCCCCAGCACCAAACCTTTAGATTCTATAATTTAGGTAGCTATTATATTATTTTTTAAATACTTACTTCTGAAATAGTGTAACAAAGTGTTTGCTATTGTCTGTCAGAAGAAATGCAAGTTAGTTTTGTTTCTCTCGTCTTCTTTAAATTCAATAAAAAGTTAATATCCTTAATAAGAACTGAACAGTTCTTCTGTTGCCATATCTCTACATGTAAGAAAGAATTGTTCAAACTATTTTTTGCGATACCTTATCAAGACAACTGGTTGCCATGTCTTTGCATTTATAAATGCATTTATAAATGTTTCTAAATTGAGTTTCCTACTAAAAGGAAAAACAAGCACAGGAGAGAAAGTGAGAGTGCAGGTAAAGCCTTTAGAGCCCAGCTGCGCTGCAAAACTGAGTTCACCACAGTAAATCTTTTGTTCTCCATATTCTCCAAAGGGAAACTGAAACGTGCGTTTGTCAGTCACTGAAAGCCTGAGCTGTCAATAAAGGAGGAGGATTCTCAGTGATTCTGTGGTGGAAGTGGTTTGTGCAGCCAGTTTTTCCGCGAGGGTCTGTACAGAGCTGTAGGGGCAGCAGGCTCAGCCCCAGGGCAGGAGTCGCGCTCCGGCTGCGTTCCAGAGGTGGCCCGATTTCCATCAGTGCGACCCAGCCCAGCTCCAGAGCTGTTTGGTACATGGAACCTGCACATGGACAGCCACAAAACCCACTGTGTGCCAGCACAGGGGCAACGGGGCCAGGGAGTCACAGCACAGCCTGCCTTCCTGGGGAACTGGCACCCAAACAGCAGCAGCAGCATGGTGGGACTGCTTAGGTTGTATTTTGCAAGTCACAAGGGTATCTCAAACGAAAAAACCGAGATATGCAGGCCCTGGAGCTGTTTGGCATGCCAGGAAAACCTGCATGGACAGAGTGGTCCTGGGACAAGCAGCTAAAGGCTGTGTCTGATGGACAGTCATTCCACTTTATTCGCATACTAAAAATAAATCCCACAGTTGTCTTTTACAGGTTAAAACCCAAACCAAGAGATAATGAACAGCTCTTTCAAGTGTCAGATCAGATAATTGTTCTCTTCAAAGTCTGAAATGTCATTTATGGTTGGGGTGAAATTACTGTAAATACATTGCATACTTCACTGCAGTACCTTGCAGTCCACAATATCATCTGCATTTCTTTGTTCAGCAGACTTTGATGGGTTTTCCATAGCCCTTCCTCTAATGCACAAGTAACTATGAGATATGGAGCCAATGTGCAAAGTAATTGCATAGAAAAAAATAATAATAAATATTTATTAAATACCTACAGATTCCACATTTGTTAATACAACAGGAAAGCTACACTTAACTTGCAAACTGGAAAGGCAGTCCCTCAGCTGCAGCCAACCTTTCTGAAGAGAGAAAGGACTTTCAGGAGACAGATGTAGCAGAAATTTAGACCTCTGTACCTCTCTGCAGGAAAGAATGGATGTAATAGCTAAAAAAAAATAATTGGAACTTTGGAAATATTTGGAAAAAAAAAATAAATCCTTCACAAGGAAATTGTTTTTCTCTCCATGAAAAACACAAACTGTTCAGAGCACCAGTGATCATATAAGCCTGTCACTGGATAAACTCTCATCTCAGGCAGGATGATGAATTCCTGTCTTGCTCATCTTTCAGCTGCCTCTCAGTAAACAACCTGAAATTCTGGCTCCTGAATGCCCAGGCAGGAGGAATCAGAGGCAGCTCTTTGATCCCCGCTGAGCCCTCACCCCTGTGCACTGGGCCCAGGGCACGTTCCTACCAAAATCTAGGCACTGCCTGCTGCTTTGGCACAGCCTTGGCTCTTGCTGGCCATCACCTTGTCACCAGCCTTGCTGTGTTCCTTGAGACACCCAATCTGCAGTGGCAGTAAAGGAGTAAAGAAACCTTTCAGCCAAGATTCCTTCATTTTTTTAGTAATAGAAGCAGAGTCATCTCTACTTTTATACTTAATTAAACATCACTTTGCAAGAGCTTCCTTTGCAAGTTTAAGACAGAACAATACAACCACTATTTAATAAAGCTGAAAGAGTGACAGTGCAGAGCAGTGCCTGGAAAAAGAGTGTCTCTTGACAAAGGTGTGAGAAGTAGGAGCAAAAGGGGCATAAAATACATTGATGTTATAAGAAATGAAAAGGAAATTTAATATTACTATATGACAAACAGTCTATACTTATTCAAATCTGATCTGAGTCTGTCTCTCCACCTGTAAAGAGCAGCCCAGAGAGAGATATATTTCAAAAAGGTCTCACGGTTGGAAATAATGATAACACACAACCAGAACCCCATGTCCCACTCCCCATCCCACCAACAACAGGGCAGCCAATATGTACAGATGACCCGAGCACCTGCCAAGCCACAAAATCCTTTTGGTTTAACAAAAGGTACCTTGCAACAAGACACCAGCAGGGAATACAAAAGCAGCCATAACTCTAACAGCCTAAAATACAGCACCACTACATTGAGAATCAATATCCCAGCAGAAAATACTGTAAAGCAGCCTGTGGAGGAGGTGTGCTGCCACTGGCTGTGCATTCCCCTATGGAGGGCTGAGCCTTGGCTGGGAAAGCAGGCATCAACCACAGAGCTGCAGCTTAGTCAAATATTCTGTCTCTTGTGCCAGAATCCAGATGCCAGTGTGATTGACTTCCTCCAGCCCTGCAGTCAGAGCAAGTGAGACTTGCTAGAGTGACTTGCCAAAGAGCCAAGAAAATCATGCACTTGGAATTCTTTGCTCCATCAAATCAAATCCCACTTGAAAAATAAGTGACCAGTCACTCTGGGAGAAGACTTGATGGAGACTCAGCACACAATGGGGCAGAACGAAAAGCTTGAAGACAGGTTGTCTTGGCAACGTTGTCCAATTCATATTTAAAGATAAAATCATTCTCCAAAGCTAATGAAAAGTGGATGACAGAGATGGGGGGGGGGGGGCAGGGAATGCAGGCACTCATAATGTCTTCCTAGCAGAAAGCTCTGCCTTCTGTCAGTTGCCTGAATTATTTCATGACTGTTTGGTAGGGTTTCCTCTGTTCATTCTAAAACACCCATTTTATAGGAACTATTAAGGCAAACAAAAAAAGCTAGAAAAACACAGTATAAACTCCTCCAATACACTCATCATGTGAAACAGCATGATGCTTCAATGTCTGAACTGCCATCTTTTTTTTTACACGTGTTATAGTTTCAAAACTCAGTTGGAATTCCTTCCAAAGCTTGGAGGCAACGCCTTAGTGCTGATAAAAGGTTTAA
>JAWWEE010000159.1:3932230-3943585 GCA_035221455.1 Xenops minutus | reverse complement strand
CGTCCTTCCTTCCTTCCTTCCTTCCTTCCTTCCTTCCTTCCTTCAAATTCTGAATTCTGAATGCCTTCCTTCCGAATTCCTTTTCCTTCCTTTTTTTTCTCCTCCCTTTTCTATGGTAGGATTCATGCTGACTTTCTTCAGCCTTCTGAATCTTCAGTTTGTTTTTCTTAAGGACCTGACTCTAAAACATGACAATAAAATCAACTAAAGCAAAAGAACAAAACCTGTACATATTGGTTTCAACCGCCAGCTAAGTGCATTTCCTTTAAACTACTCTTCCCTAGGAATATGTCAGCAAACACACATTTTAAAGGTTTTGCTATGCAAGGTAGCTGGATTAATAGTTACACCACCTTAAGCTGTGAGATAACACATCTCTAAGACCATCTTCTTAGAAGGGAAGACATTTTTCTGTATTCCTTTAGGTCAACATCCATCATCAACACCATGCCATTAGCTCCAACCATACACAACAGAAACAGAAAAATACAATCTTTTCTAGTCTATGAGTGCCCTTGAGCACATCTGTTACAGTTTCAAAACTCAGTTGAAATTCCTTTCAAAGCTTGGAGCCAATGCCTTAGTGCTGATAAAGAGGCTTAACAAAGGACACACTGAATGTGCATGTCCTGATGTTAACATCTCTAGCCAGAGCCTTTGTCCTGATCTCTCCCTAGGCCAGAGGCGAGGGAAAATGGGCTCCGGGCGGGGGGAAGGATTCGGGGTTCCTGGGCTTTCTGCGCAATGTCAGCAGTTCACTGGCTTGGCGGAGGAGAGGAGACAGACACACACACCAGGTCCAGTATTGCTCTGGGACCTGGATTGTGTCGTTTGCTCTCTGGTTTTCGCCAATCACCCGTGGACACCCTGAACTGCCTTTGAGGAAGAGAAACACATCTGTTCCCTACACTGCAGAGTTTGGATTTCTGCTGCTTTTGTCACCTATTCCACGGGAGCTGACCCAACCTCCACTCCCGCCATTCCCCTGAGAGAGAGCCCAGCCGGCCGGGCGTGACAGCGCCACCCGCTGTCCGTAAATACAACTGCAACCCTGAGAGAGAGGGGCCAGCAGTTGAGGTGCGACAGCGCCACCTGCTGTCCGTGGATATAATAGCGTCTCCCCTTCCTTTGGGGGTAGCCAAAGGGACTTTCATTTTGACTGTTTGCCTTGTTATTTGGGGCATGGAGGGATTTATTACAAATTGTTGTTGTTTGGTTCTTTTCTTGATATATATGTGTGTATTGTGATTAAGAACTGTTATCCTTTCATATATATTTCTTTTTCTAATTAAAGTTCTGTTTTCTAAATTTGAAGAAGAGGGATTATTTCTTGGCCAACATAGATATCTTACTTCTCCCCTCGAACTAAGACAACATCCTACAGCTAAAAGAGTTTCTGACAATGCCACCTCAGCCATGCTAAATCCTTCTTCCAACCCACATGGCATTTCATATGGCTCTGTAGATGGTTTGGTCAGGAGTCCTTCAGTGTCACAAAGAAAAGAGATTTATCATTAACAACAGTGATTTTCAAGACCCCAGAAGTAATTTGAAACATACACTTTATAGCCACAAATAATCAAGAACTTTTCTTTCTTCATTGTTCCATTACAGCGACAACACCAGACAGCCTCAGGAATACCAGAGAGAGTGAAAGCAGAGCAAAACAATCTCTTATTATAAATGACTGACTAACAATACTACTGCTTCCCATTAGAATGCTTTAATTTTTTAAACCCATTAACATTATTTCCACTGATGCATTCAGCACTATAATTAAATGGGTTTAAATCACAGTTTTTAAAAAGAAGTTGTAAAGAAAAAAGTGATATTTGTTGTAGTGAAAGATTAGTTTCCTTATGCAGTTATATTAATAACAATTTAAATTGCACCTCAGCATGCACAGACAATGCTGTTTTTGACAGAATCAAGGACGGAAATTTATTAGGGGTGAGTCAAAACCAAAGTGACAACATCTAAGTGGCAGGAGATCCAGCTCACTGCTGAGTGCTGGTGGATAAGAAACCACAGGCAGTTTGAGGTGGCATGAAAAGAATCCAAAACACCACTGAAACCAACACACCCTGGATAATATCACCACCAAAGGACTACTGAAGAAGAGATCTGAAGAGGCAATAATGCTGAAGATCTACAGGACTGTTGGATCAGCAAAATGTTTTATTGGTGACCAAAGAAATTCTGATCTCTGATGGTTTTGTGAAATTCAATAAATGATCAGTGGTCTGATCCAGGCATTAGTTTCTCCCATTTCTAGCAATGGGTGGAAAAGGAAAACCTACTTATGTACATCTACAAATTCTGAAGGCCTTTCTTTATACGGAGACCAGGTCCCATCATCTTTGTGTTTCTTAAATCCTGAATTTATGTGATGGGTACAGCACTTGGAAAGGGGAAGGACTGAGGCACAAGGTTCCTTACAGGGCTCCACGGGGGTCACTCACAGCCCCACCTGCCCTGTTAAAGGCAGCTCTGAAACACCTCCCAGGGTTTAACCTCATACTCAGCACAGCACTTGAGTGTTTTCACCTTCCCTGCCTGTGGAAGATGGCTAGGAATGGAAGACAGTAATCTGGCTAAATAGTCTCAAAAAGGATAAGGGACAAGTTTGGGGGACACTGTTTTATCTTAAGCTGGGTGCTGATAATAAATACACCTTTTGTAAACTGTACAGAAAACACCTTTCCAGAACTTTAATTGAAGCAATGACAACCAGTGCAGGGGTCCAGTGCCAGTGGGGATATTCACTGAAGAGTTTTGACATCCTTACTAGAGAACATCTGCTTCTTTCTCAGGCTTATGATGTGGGTTTCAGCCCCTCACAAACCAACATCAAACCTAACTGTCAAGAACAAAACACAGATGTCATTCCTTTAATAAAGTACGCCACCATTTATCAGATACCGACAGCTCTGCTTGTCTCCTGGATTTATTTTGTAAAATCTTACCTTTTCAGACTGAATCTAACTAAAAGCAATAATACGAATTAGTAAAACAAAAATGTTGGGCTTTTATTTTAGCTTTATTTTGCTAAAGAATGCAAATTACAAATGCTTTATATAACAACCAGAACTGAATAAAAATTTTTATGATTATTCCAAGGTTGCTTTCAAGCAGAAGAGAACACATGACAAGGTTTCTTAAAAATAATTAGTTAATATTTAGTTGACTATATGAAAGAAAAGAAACTTGTCAGTCAGTTGGAGATCCTCAGAGACACATAGACTGCAATCATTACATCATTTTTGATGCTTGAAGAATTGATGGCTTATTATGTAATTTCTCAGGTCAAATGCTAAGACTAGAAGATCTTTTTTCCCTCCTCAGCTGCCCAACCTCTTGTACAGCCTTAGCAGTTTGCTATTATCCTGCTCTGCCAAAGCAAACCAGATGAAGCCTAAAGCACTTTTATACAATGCAATTTATGAAGTCCTTGAATCATTTTTTTATAAGAAACTACTATTAAAATACTACAATGAGCCAAGAATCCCCAAGATACCTTGACTTGCCTCTAAAAAAAGTGTCAAAGCTTTTGTAGGCACAACGCAGCAAATGTGGAAACAGGAACAGTTGCCAAATTTTACCCTCCAAATTAATTATCTAACCAAAACTTAATGTATACATTAAGAAGACAATATCTTGCACTAATATTGTTCTTTTCTCCTCCTTATTCAATGTTGACACTGTGATCTTAAAAAAATTCCAACCTTAACAATTATATGATTCTATGATATTCAACAATCTTAGTATTAACCAACTTATAAGAACAGTATCAAGAAGGATAAGTTAATAATTAAAAGAATAACCAACAGACAAAAGAAATACATGATATGATACTGGATTTGAGAGAATTTAAGTCCTAAATTTGTAAAAGACACTTCAATTTTAGAAGTCATATAAACTTACATAGCTCCTCTAGGTTTATGTGAAGATAAAAGTAAAATTCTATTTCCAAATACAGCGTAAACTTTTTTTTTTCAATCCAAGTATTTTCTTCCTTTCTCAACGCTTCAGAGAGCCTTGAGTCCAAGGACACATTGGACTGTTACCCAAGGCATCAAACATGACCTTGAAGGGAAGAGATGGTTTGCCTTGAAAGAAAATCCACTTGCTGAATCTCAGCTAACAATTAAGACAGGTTCTGCAGTTAAAGTAACCACATCTTTTTTAGCTATGCTTTCATTATTTTTGATGAATTCATTTTCAAGGCCACAGCCATTACACTTGGCTTAAAGCTCATCACTTTTTCAACGGTGTTTTCTTTAGTTTCTATCAATTGTCATTCAAGCATCTGCACTGGCAGGAACTTCTTTCAGCAACAACCATGTAAATTCCCTTTCCTTTTCAACAAGAAACTTTCTGGAAAACTTGGGATCATGACAGAACCAAAATGTGCCCTCAATGCTGCTTGGAAAACACCTTGCCCCTGCACACAATGCACATTTTAGAGGACATGTAGTGATATGGCCTCACAGTGTAACTCAGGGGGAAAAAAAATGAAAAAAATATGAGAAGTCTTATTTTGGAAACAGGATTTTTTAATGAAATTCTCCTTTTAAATGAAGGCTTGGTGCCTTTCCTGGAATCCATAAATCAGCTAGAAGGAAACTGCCACTCCGAGATTAGCCCCAGTACTGAGGATTGCACAGAAAACCACATGGGTCAAGCAGGAGAAACACCCATTGCTGTAATTAGGAAAAATAGGGTTTATGAGTTTACTGTCTATTTCCACCAAAGCACCAGTTCATTTGTTCAAGTTTAATAGTTTATTATACCTTTAATTGTAGAAGTTATTCCCATACCACTTTTACTTCAGAAAATTATCTCATATAGTGGGTGACTGAAATGTTTAGTCACAGAGGAAGCACTGGCTGAATGAGATTTGGGAATTTATTGCTGTGTAAATGAGGTCATGAAAGCCTCAAGAGCTCCCTGCAGGATGACTTTATAGTACAACTGCAATTTTGGAATATACATGCGGGTGATAATTCTAAAGCCACAGAACATTAGACCCAAAACACTGACATAGGATTTTGATGGAGGAAGCTGGTGAATTTACTAGAAAATAAACAGAAATAAACTGCACGCAGAATGGGTGTAATTACTCAAGATACCAAGAAAACGTATTTTTGAACAACTTTATGATATAAACGTTTGTCTTTACATGTGGCTACTGGTAAGCAAACATTTAAATAGGTTTCTTCAGACACCAACTTTTAATACAGTAAACCTACATGATTGCTGTTCCATCTCTGAAATTGAGCTGGAGCACAGGCAGTGATTCCACATAAGGCATGAATTCACAATTAGAAAAATGTTCTGCTTTTGCCATTGCTAAAGAGCCACAAAAATTCATTTCTCAAGTTAATGAATTTGAGCGCAAGAAATGCTTGCAGCAAGCTACGGAATGGACCTGGGTTTGTGGGCTCTCCCAAAGAGGGAACCCTTTAGACAGGCCCGCCTAGAGCTGCAAGGGCTTTCCAGGCAGAGCTGCTGGGCCTCTTTGTATATGAATATGTAGGTTTCTTCCTTTATATCAAGATGATAAGCCTTGATCCCATGACTATTTATACTTGTAAGAAAACAAACCACAAACCATCACTGTGAAGCTTACTTGATCCTGTGGAATCCCTGTCACCTCTTTGATGGTCAAGAAGCAACTCAAAAATCTTCTGCAGGAAAAGTTCATCTCATTACCTGTCAGTAGGCCTCAAATCCCAGGTAAATTTACCTTTCAACCTCACCCAGACATGTCTGTGACAACTTCTGCTTCAACCTAACCAAATTGCACTCCATGTACATTAAGGTGATTGAAGTTTTCAAAACCTTGGCAGCGTTCCATTTTAGCGAGTGAGCTCCCACTCTTTCCATCTAAATACCTCAGGGAAAAGAAAAAAAAGAAGATAAGTGTATAGAAATAAAGGATAAAAGTGATACAGATAAGGAAGAATGTATAGGGAAAAAAATGACAGCAGACTACAAGGCACAAATATAGACCTTCAAATTCCAAGCTGCCTGTTCTTGCTGGACAGGAGCTCATTACTGCATTCCTGGTACTCACCTCACTCTCTCTCTCACACACAAACATGTTTTCTTCTTGTAGTCATTTTTGCAAGAACACCAAAGGAGAAGCCCCCATTGCCCTGCTGAAAGCAATCAAACAGAGAGAACTCAGTGCCTTTCCAGAGCAACACAGCAACAAATGCTGGGGGACAGAAATGAATGAATATATTCTTGAAATACTTGGAGTAAGTCGAGGAATGCAAGGAGAAAACTAAGGGAGATCTGAATGATAACTTCTGCTACCCAGTGTAGCAGGCTGAGCTTGACTTCTGTCAGGGCAGGGGATATCAAGTGTAGAAAAGGAAATTGTGGCTTGAGCATAAGGAGGGGAAAAAGACCCCATTGAGGGCACAGGGACTCCAGGGTCATAGTGGAGTATCCAAGCCAGGAAATATTCAAAACTCAACTGGACAAAGCCCAGAACAACCCAGTCTGCATCTGAAATTATCTCTGCGCTGAGAAACTGTATCTCATGAACTTCAGAGTTCACTTAAATTTTGTGCCTTGAATGTGATGCTTTGTATCCCTGATGGAGGGCTGGCCCCACTGTTTCCTAAGTGCTGTATGCAAGTTGAGCTAGAGGGAAAAAACTTCTACCTCCAGAACAAACTAAGTGATCTTTTCTGAATAACCATGAGGTTTATACAGCACTCTCATGTCTTTTTCTCCTCCTCCCTCTTTCTTGCTGCCTCTCTCATGCCCACAATAAGGAAATGAGTTTGTCTCTCAACATCTAGATGTCTTTTCTGCTCTTGGAGAGGATGTCATTCCAATGGATTACTCTAATTCTTTGTCTCTCTAGAGGAAATAAATGTTATTGCAATAAAGACCAGTACATGTGCCCGTTAGCCAAAATGCACAAGGTCACTGAATGCAGCAAACCAGTTATGGAGGGAGAGAAACTGTATTCTGCTGCTGTTTCACTGCTTGCAAATGAGTCAGCAAAAACGAAAAATTATTTTTATGTGAAATCAATGACAATCTCTCAAGAGGCAGTAACAATTTTACAAAACAATATGAGGCAATAACACAAGATCCTGAGACTACAACTGATCCAAATCTTACTTACTGTAAGGACTTTTCAACTATCAAATGAACTGAGAACTGGACTCTGAGTCAATGTCTGTATCAGCTGAGAGAAACCCGTGTCTCACCTCCATGTTGCATCATCTTCTCTTCCACCCTCACCATTTGCAGCTTCTGTCAAACATGCTGGAGCTATTTCAGTGTAACTCCAGCCCTTTGAATGTCCATGAGTGTAGTAACTATTTTGGCAAAACACACAGATTTTCCAGAAATACAAAGTTAAAACTGAGATAAAATGCTATGTAACTATTTATTTATTAGGAAAATCCTAAACGATCTTTTTAAAGGAGAAAACTAGGCAATCTTACTGATTTGGTGCTATCTTTCTCCCTCACTTTCTCACTTGATATTAAGGGTTTCCTGAAAAATCTAGAAATCCTATGAGACTAACAAAAAAATATGAAGGATTTTCCAGTTTATAAACGAAATGTGATTGTTGTCATTCCATCTCTTTCTAGGCATAATACACAGGAGGGCATGCATGATACTAAAGAAGAAAGCTGAAAATTGAAACTTCATAGAGAGTAAGCAAGCTTTTCTACACTACATGTAATAAACACAAGATTCCCACTGACCTAAAAGATCAGGAAGGTCAACAGCTTTGTAAGACCTAAAAGGAGGATTAGCCATTTATATAGGCACTAGGAATCTCCATGGTTCTTCTGATATCATTGGACATTTATAAAATATATTAATCTTTGTACTTTGGGTATGGCACAGACACCTGCTGCCAAGTGTTAAAAGGGACTGTGATGTCCCTGTGCACCAGAGATACCAGACTAGATGGCCCAACCTTTTGTCCTAATCACAGGGCTGGAGTAAACTCCATTTCTGTCTCACTGAGGTGTGTTTCTTCGAGAGTTGTACCTTGATGGGCTGTAAGATGGGTTGTGAGCACCAGACTTGGCAAGTGATGCCAATGGAAATCAAAGGGGAAAGCAAAGTGCAAAGTACCCAAATGACTGTGTGGACTCAGCAAGAGGAAGGTGAACATAAATTATGATTGAAAAATTCTTTCTAACTTGTTTAACAAAAGGACAAGTTACAAAAGTAACATCAAAACCTCCTTATGAAGGACACCAAAGGACCAGGCTGTTCAAACTGAGAGACAGAGTAAGCAGCTTTCCAGAACACCAAACCAACAACAGACATGCTGTGGGTGAAATGAATTAACATAATCTTTGAAATCCTTGGAATACATTAAAGACATCTAGGAGCTAACAAAAAGGAAATTGAAAATTATAATAAGAGCTGTAACACAAGGAAACAGGCACTTATTGCTTATAATGTTATGCTTTTTAACTCAGGAGTAAAAGGAGAAAATACATTTTCCAGGATTAGCAGCAAATTCCAACGAACCTGCCTTCATATAGCACCAAAAGTATAACTTCCATACTAAGCTGCACAAGAAGGAGAATAAAGTTCATTTTTCTAACATTCAAGACCACTAATAAAACTCCCCAAACCTGCATCTTCTTGACAGTAGGAAAGTTTCAGCACGAAGACTGGGAACATTTGCTAAGAGAAAAACAACAGGAAAAAAAGAGTTGTGGCAAAACAAGGCTCCTCTCTTAATTCAGAGCAGTGACATTAGTTCTTCTCACTGAGGAAACACACTGCTCCACAAATGAAATCACCCTAAATGGAATTAAGCTCTCTCCACAAAATGTATGTGCATGGAAAGAAAGGCTCGCATATCATACAGCATGAACATGCTGATGGCATGCACGTATGCCATCCTTGGATCTGACCCCACTTCTGGTGTACATGGCAGCCTTTGGGGGTTCCAGCTGCTTTGGCCACCCACAAGAAGGATCAGGAAGCCCCCGGGTCCATCCTAAGGTGGGGCTGAGGCTGGGCTGGGAAGGAAATTGAAAGAGAAAACCCTACATCCCTTTGAGGTGGTTTCCAAGTTACAGCCTAACCTATGCAGGGAAAAGTGACATGCAGCACAGAATGAGCTAATCAGCCTGAACAAACAAATTGAAAACAAACACCATCACTATCATCTCCAGATACATTTTGGAAAGCAAAAGAATTCAAGGAAGAAATTTGTCTGTCGATCTACACATCTCAATGCTGATCTAAAAAAACTAGTTTTTGCCAAAAAGTAAAGGCATGTGTTACTAAGATAGTAGAGAAAACACAAGAATGCAACATGAAAAATTTCCTTGAAGTGTGATTATACCATGCATGTGGCCTGGACTGCAGTTCTGCTGAGTCTGCCAACCCAGCAGGAGCAGAAGGAGCCCACTTTGTGTGCAAACCCCTGAGACAGAGGAGATGTAGAGTAAACTCACTGTGGCCATACGCAGGGAAGTTGATAAAGTATCTGATAAATATTGTTAGCATTCTGCTACAAATGCACTTTATGTTTGTTACAGGTGTTGCTTGAGGCTCTCCAATGCTGCTGGCTGAATCCAAATGACCAGGCACTCCTCAGTGCAGAGGGAAAGGGCAGAGCCAGGCTACAAACCCTTGCTGGGTAGGTCAGAGATGGCAGATGACTCAAGAATTATATTCCATTGCTCCATTTGAACCTAAAATCTGAGCCATGATGCAAACATAATGTAAATATATCCCTTTAAGACAACAAATTGTAGAATCATAGTCATAGAATCACAGTATTTTCTTTGTTGGAAGGGACATTAAAGATCATCCTGCCATGGGCAGGGACAACTTCCACTAGATCAGGTTGCACCAAGACCCCTCCAACCTGGCCTTGGACACTTCCAGGGATCCTGGGGCAGCCACAGCTTCTCTGCCCAACCTGTGCCAGGGCCTGCCCACCCTCCCAGGGAAGGATTCCTTCCCAATATCCAACCTACACCCATTCCCCCTGTTCCTGTCCCTCCATCCCTTGTAATACCACACACACCAACCCGCCAATATCCCACCCCACCCACTTCTCCTCTCGCCCCCTTGTCCTTCCCCAGCCCTCACAGGGACCAAAGACACAGCTCTGGAATGTCCTCCTTCCAACCCCACCACTGCCAAGACACAAATGTCACGAGCCACCGATGGCTCCTGTTTAAAGGGGAGCAAAGGACTCTGAGCAAACAAAACCAGATTGTCTGTCTCGAAATCCCAGAGCCCAGGAAGCTCCAGGAGCCCAGTCAGACCTTACAAAAGCCCAAGCTGGTGCTTTCCCCCTTGACTGGCACATCTCCCAGCCCTTCCCTCACTCACATTGTCCCTGCAATGACAGCAATGACAAGCTGCTGTCACAACCAGGTCCAGAAATGGAAGTGGCATCAAGTCATTTCTCGGGTTTTTCTCCAGCACAAAAGAAAACCAAACGTCGTGTGTGAAATGGCCCCTCTAAAATTTAATACCAATGAGGCATAGAGGAAGCAAAACCCAAACTATGGGGGGTTTATTGCAATTTTGGCTTCCAGAGTGAAGAGAAAGGACTGAGCAGTCAGTGAGATGTTGGCAGGGTTCGCAGGCAGAAAGAAACAGGAGCTTGGTACATTGCTCGTGACATTTCAAGACCAGAATCTCCGTTTCCTGCCAGAAACACAGAACTCTTGGGTTTTGCAAGCTCAGTGGTGGTCAGTCACGTGGCCAGCTTTTCAATTTAATTGTGCATTCCCCCAAACAGATGCAGGCAGAGTGCCAGGACTTCTGCCTTTGCCCAAATCTTCCTGGGACGTGCCTCTCTGCTTTCCACCCCTCGTTTGCCGTGGGCTCACAACGTTGTTTTCCCTCTCACACATCATTTTCAGGGAGCGAATGGCCAGATGGAGGCAGGACAATAATGTCAGCTTTTACTACTGGCCAAAGAAATATTTCACTCTGGAGCACAGTCAGAGCATGAAAGGTGGAAGGAGGAAGGATCTGAACTTGCTGCTTCCACACAATCCATGGCCGTGCCCAGCTGGGCTGCCAGCAGGAGCTGCTAAGCTCATTTGCTTTTGGCTTGGACATGGTTTCCAGAGCTGTTCTGGAAGCACAAACATGACTAAAAGGACCCGGAAGGTTGGAAATCCCAGTTGTTGTTACCTGCAAAGTGGTCCTGTGGGCAAAGAGCCCTGGGGCAGCTCATCACACCCATAGACCAGCTCATCACACCCATGGACCTGCCTGGGCTCTGCTGCTGAGCAATGAGAGCCCTTCCCTTCCCTTCCCTTCCCTTCCCTTCCCTTCCCTTCCCTTCCCTTCCCTTCCCTTCCCTTCCCTTCCCTT
>JAWWEE010000159.1:3915278-3932130 GCA_035221455.1 Xenops minutus | reverse complement strand
GCCTTTTGTGACCGGACTTGCCTATCTCGCATTGGCCTTTTTAGCCACCAGCGTGCTTGTAGCAAGCGTGGGTAGAGGCCTTGTAAATCTTTGTTCGTGAAGCCTAGCCATGATGATGACCAGTTATATGTTAATTCTCCAGTAACTTAAAACGAAATCCTTTGAATTTGTTGGCCTACATAAGTTCTCTTTGCTCAGCAAATATCTATGAACTAGTGCAAGAAAAATCATTATTATAGTAATTAGGAATCCTCCATGGATTAAAACCTCTGGAAGTCCCTATAATCCTTTTGCGAGCCAAAACAGTTTTTATTGTGTTGCATTACTATTTTGACTCTTAAGCAGGAAAATAAACTGTTAACCTCCTCATGCCCCAGGGTTTTCTCATATATCCGGATGCTTAGAACAGGCTCAATCTGTCTAAGCATTTTATGATGTATTAGGGAATAATCTGATCTTGAACTTGTCTTCTCTCCATTTCTATTTGCAATCTGCACTGGCAGGATAAATACACATACATCCTCTACCAAAAGCTATAGAGCTATACAGTTACAGTGCTCTTATATGAGTGCTGACACAAATATACTGAACTATTGTAGGGTCACCTGTGTGAGTCGTGAGTCCCCTCACACTATTCATTTTCCATTCTCTACTTTTACTGTGCAACTATTCTTCAGGTCAGTTTTCCACTCCATTACTAGAGGGAGAGTCTTACAACAGAAACCTTAGTTTGACCCAATAATTGAAAGCATCTTTTTAAATTTATGACACATCATACGCTGTATCACAATGCTTCACCTGTAGAGATGGTGACAACTTTATTTACACTAACCAGTATCCAAGCATATTCCTGAGACAAGTGAGATATCTGTTATCTGCAGAGAAGAATTGGAATTTAAGGTTAATGTAAATGTTAACTCAAATTCAGATATGGGCAATGACAAGAAACTGAGTAGAAGAAGCCCGTACTTAAGTCCTGATGGAGAAGCATAACAGCACAGTCCAAACGAGACCAAATGCAACCCACCTCTGTGGAATCCTGTCTATAGACAGAGCAGCCAGGAGCTCAGTCATTTCCTGGCTTTCTGCACGCACTGTAAGAAGGAGCTTTTCAAATGCACCCACTCTCTTCAGTCTGCTGGACCTTTCAGCTGGAGGCAAGTCACATCTCAAACCACCTGGGAAAGGGCGTGAAGTGCAAAGATTAGCATGGTTGTCACAACATATGTTACATTAGATAAATAATGAAAGCAGGGGAAATTTGGCTTCTATTTGGAAATGCTGATTACAGCGTCACACCTAATAATCAGCCTTGCTATGGAAACACTGTGAAAATAGTCAGCTTTTTTAGCAGTTGTGAGTCAGGTCATTTCTAAGTGTATGACACTCCAGGAATAAAAAACATAATTCTTCTGATAATTTAATATTTTTTTCCACAGTCTTTTAAGCATCTAAGGAAGATGAAAATAAAATGACATTAAATTGCTTCCTAGGAAGGAGAAATTTTTGTTCTCAGCTGCTAATATGTCAGCAGAAGTGAAAAAACTGACCCACAAAGTCAGTGCAGCACTGGTTGTGTGTCAGTTCAGTGGCACTGTGTTACATCCTGGCTGAACACTACAAAAAGTGTATCAGTGAAACATCTTCAAAAAGACACATCTTAGGACCCAGTCTCATGTCTGATATACATGATGGTTTTTACTGGCTCCCAGCTGAAGGTGTACATATGTATTTGTGGACAGAATAACAGCAAGAGCAGATTAAAAGAACTATTTTGAGATGCTTCGTAGGAAGTGATACAAAAGGAAGAGTAAAATAAATCAAATACTATCATCTGGATATCATTCTTTATGTGGAAAGGTGTAAATGCAGAGCAATTCCCAAACCAGCGGGGACCCATGTGGAGAAGGAGGCTCAAGGAGTGCAAAGCAATCATATTGAATAATAAGTGCCTAACAGAAACAATAGGGTATGCCAGAGCACGTTAAACAATTTTCCAGGACATAAAGGAAAAGAAGAAACTTAAAAACAGCTTCACATGGATATAAAACAAATGTACTAGGGTGATAAATGAACAGAATATTCGGTGTCTACAGACAAACCACAGGCCACCGCAGAATAGCACTTACTCTCTTCACCTGAAAGAATCAGTCCTGAAAACATCTTCATTGAAACACCTGCAACCAAGAGGAAAGACCTGAAACACTCACCAGGATTCCTACATGTGTCTTCCATGCAGGCCAGGCTGATTTACCTCAGCAGAACTGTCTCTTGAAAGATGTAAGGAGCCATCATCTCTCACTCACCATTTTAGGTGACAGGTAAATGTAGGAAAATTGTTTTATAAAATAGATGCACCCAAACAAGCTATTGAGGTATCTATTACATAAAAGAAGAAAATTCTGCTTAATAATTAATAGAAATAGTGAATAGTGAGCTCAAGTCTTGGTTCTAACTTTTGCTCTTATTCCAGTCAGACACTGTACTACACACTTAAAAAATCCAAATAAGTATTTTGCTTTGTTACTAATCAATCCTGTTTAACTTAAAATAAGATTCAGAGAACGCTGTCTTTGGACTGTGATAGAGTGGTCAGCCACCTGAACAGAATCGATTAACAAGCCGATGAAATATAAAAGCCTGCAAATGTTCTCCAATCATCGCCATGATTTGTGCAGCGAGAGGTAAAACAGCCCCATCAGCAGCAACACCCTGGCAGTAAGAGAGCTTAATGAAAATGCAAACCCTGCACTGGGTATTGCAATGAATAATCCAGAATCACAAAGTATGACAAAAACAGCATGTAAGAGCTGTTTTCAACATCTGCTTCATCTCTCTACTGTGGTGATGTGTAAATTTTGATATTACGTAAAGCTATTAACTTATACAATAGTTATATCACACTGGGATTCCAGGAAAATTTTCATTTAAAGAGAAAAGGGCCCAAAAATGTAATAACTGAATAGCGGTTAAAGTTATTTGATTAACTTGTTTTTCAGAAGTTTAGGGATGTACCACACGTGCTTTTGGAAGTTTCATTCCTGGAGAAAGCCGCTAGTTAGGCCGTTGCCTCCCCGTCTTGTTTTGATGCTAAGTTTCTCAACAGGAGTTTTCCATCTCCATTTTAACTCTGCTACAACCCCCTGATCTTTGGACATAGTGCCCCCTCTCCTCCATCTTATGCCTCTGTTTCTAGTCTCCTCTCCCCTTTTCTCTCTGATGTCTCTTTAACAGCTTCCATGCAGTATGTGGGAAATAAAAGAATATGGTTTTATTACAAGGAACTCAGGAATTATTTTCCTTAGGCATACCATGGGAGTTGTAATGTATCAGGTCCTGTCTTGAACTGGTGCCAGGACAATTTGCCTTCTGGAATAGGGAATTATGAAAATAGATAAAGATATGGCTGAAACGGGCCCCCGCCATGTGACAAGCTTTTTGTGTGTAGAAGAAAGTGGTCATTCTGACCAGGAGACCAGGTCTCCCTGCACACGATGAGAAAAGCAAATCCAATCAGAAGAAGAGACCCACTCCTCTCATTATACTAAGAAGGCAGGACTCTGGGGACATATGAAAAGCATGATTTTTGGAGTGGGGGTGTGCTTTTTAGACCTCCGTGGCCAGGGCACCCAGCACGAGCCAAAATACAAACTATTTTTTTCTCCTAAACTTCTTTATCTCACAGATATTTGTATCTTAACTAAAGTGAATAAAAGACTTTTTTCTCACACACAGCACACTGAACAGCAGGCCAGGACAAAGCCCCTCAAATTTCTAGGATTAGGGGTAAGGATGAGGGGACCCAAGAGTCAGTCAGAATACGCCACAATTCAGCCACAAGTCACAGCCAGGAGCAGAGGCCAGGCTGGACCACGGCACCAAGCAGAGTAACCAAGGGAAATACAACAGAATTTCACTGCACAGAAATGACACACCACTTTCTGACTTATTCAGTGCTTAGATTGGGGTGAAAAAACAGACGCTTCTGGTTATTCTCCACCTTCAATTTTAGTGCAGTCATAGCTATCAGAGCCTATTATAAGGATTTAAATTCCAGAGTTTTGTACAGTAGAATAGAAACATTTCATCTTTCCAGATCAACAGCCAAATATATTTTCTATGAAATCTCAACATGTTTATCACACATAAAGGCCTAAAAATCATATATTTATGATTATTCTCTGTCCCTTGACTTTCTTCTCTGTATAGGAATTCTCATGAGGCTATTCTAGAGCTTCAAGTCCTTTTCCACCTGGCTATCATCCCTTTTCTGTGTGGCACAAATGAAAAACTTCCCTGAACTTCTGCAAGGGGACAGTTTTTAATGTCATCTGATTTACATCACACCTGCTTTCATATTTGATTCATCTCTCTTTCCCTCCCCAAGCACCCTTTCTGGGTGCCAGGATGGCCAACATACAGCTAAAAGTTCTTCCTGTACTCATGCTGCCATATCAAGAGGGAATTCAAACTTGATGCACCAGGCTTTCTAAAATTTTGGAGAGAACACTGTGAACTGTTTTCCAGGACCGCTTTAGGTAAAAGTCTGACTGTCATTATCACATTTTTTATGAAAATAACAAGGAACTGCTTTCTCCTGAGAAGCAGCTTGGAATTGCTTCGTGCATTTTCAATGACTGTTCTTTGGGAGTGATTGTCTTTAATGGTTGAAATAATAGAGAAAGGGTGTTCTATATGGGTGTGAAAATTCAGGCAATCAAGTAAATCAGCCTGATTTTTCAAAACACTATGTGCCGATAGTTCATTCTGAAGTTTCTTCTGAAAAATGTGACAATTTTCGGTCAGAGCAATGAAAAAAATGCCAGTTTACTCCCGTGGAAACAGAATAGGTCTTTATTAAGGTCCCTGCTTTTAGGCATCTGTGACTGAACACTGTTATGGTAAAAAAGGGTACCTAAAGCTCTGTTAAATTTATTTTCCAGAATTTTTCTTTTTTAATGGGCATTATAATGAAGATCGAGTCATTTTTTGTGTGTCAACTATACAATTAGTAGTACTCAACAGTGGACTTTTTACCTTTTATTTACTTAAAGGGGCAGTTTAGCTCATGAAGTATATGCATTTTTCAGTTTGCTTGTACCAGTGACATTCCAGTTCTTTCATATATTTACTTTCACCAGTCCCAGTGCACCAGCCTAATATCAAGAAAACTACACCAAGTAACCAGAGTTATCTCTTAACCATTTAAAAGCCACAAGATTTTAGCAGTGCTTGTCACCTGTAATCACCTATAATGGCCTGCAGAGCAGATTCTCTCAGCTGCACATGACCTTGGCAAGACATTATGCAGGAATTGTTTGAGACAGCCTGATGAAATGTCTGCACAGTCCCAATTCCATTTCAGTTCATCTTCTGCCTTTCTAAATGGATTATCAACAGTTTGACACTGACCTAACATACTGCATGGATTTTGTTGAAAGAGGGTTGCAGTACAGTATAGTCTAGGGAAATAACTAACATTCAATTAAACAGAAGTGTCCAAGGCAGAGGATATAAGATGGGCACAGCACTTGAATGCTGACAGAGTGTGACCCTCCAGTGCACCAGGTTTCCCCTAACACTGCAGTATTCCAAGACCAAATTGCCTACACAATCTACTCACAAGTCAGAAACTAGCCCATCAGTTTCAGAGTCTTGCCAGGACAGGTTATGACACAGAAATGCCTAAAACAATACAGTCTAGCAATAAAATGCTACTCTTTCATTTCCTTCCAGAGAAAGAATACCATGTACTAAGGTATGACTGGAGGAATAAATCTGAAGAACTGTTTAAGATAAAGCAGTTAAAAGTCTTTAGGTATCTCAGCAAGACTTCTCAGCCTCATTAATCTGTAGACAATATATATTTGAATACAACTTTCCTCTGCTAATTGATGAAATTGTGTGTTACAGTCGCTGTGAACCAGTGGGAGCTTCACAAGCCACAGTGATCCTGTGAGGCAGAGCAGCCTGGCTGCACAAACAGGTGTCCTTTCCCCACAGTCTGAACCTCGAGTCAAAAAGCACATCTCAGGGATCCAGGGAATTCTTCTTCACCTGCCAGCTTTACACCAGATGCAGCAGGATTTACCCAGCTGGCTCTAATCCTTCAACTACTACTTCATCTCAGTTTGCTCCCACAGGCTGTGTGTTTTCCTAGGCTCTTCCCAAGAACAATGCAGGAAGGCTGACTGGGAACAGGGTGGAATATGGAGAAATTCATCATGCTTCAGCATCTTGCCTTGTATAGATCTTTGGTGAGGAAGGAAGACAGGAAGGCCACTGGGAATTACCTTCCTTTTTTAATTCCTCTTCTGAAAGGTTCTGCCTGAGCTGCTCCTAAAGAGTTACTCAGAGGAGGAGGGAGAAAGGAAAAAGGCACCAATACAAAGAATAACCAACTAGTGCAACAGGCACTGTGTGATTTTAAGCTGGGAGGTGGGTTATATGGAGACTAAGGCTCTTTTAGAGAAAGTAGGGCTCTGCCAGGGAAATCCCTGATGGAAACCTGTCCCCAGCCCTCCTAGGACATGCCATGAAACACTGATGTTTTCTAACATGAGGAAATTTTCAAGTGACCGAAGAGAAACAGATTTTCTATTTTGGATTATTGAATAGCTACAAAGGGGTCAGCCAGACCACTATCCTCTTCAGCAGCCGAGCCAGTCACATTGATATTGGAAGCAATATATTCCTCAGATGAAACTTACAGTATTTTGCTCTTTGAAATAGATATAGGCTTCACTAAGTTTTAATGAACATATTCAGGCCAACTCTTGAGAAATGTTGAATATTTTTGCCCAAAACCCAGAATTAAAATTCCATCCCTGCGACTGGTTAATGGACGTGCTATCCATTTCTGCTCCTCAGTGACTGACAAAAAGGGCTCCTGAAGAAACCTATCAGTCAGGCAGACAACAGGTTTAGAAAATGGTCGTCCCTTCTTTGGTTCCATCCCAAACTCTAGACGTTCAAAATTTGTCCTTTGGACGTTTTCTTTCAGCTCAGATGCTCACACAAAAGAAGCAAGTATTTGTTGGCTGTTACCATAGCGATAGAAGGCAAGGAATGTTCCACAGCACAGTGCTTGGCATAACGTCACCTCTTTAGCTTGCTAACAAATGTCTGATTAAACATTCATGTTCCCACAGACATCCAATCCATATGGATAACTGACATCATAAACCCTTGACCCAAATGCTCGTTGATTATGTGGGGGAGGTGGGAGTGAGGCGGTGGAGAAAGAACCTGTCAAAGCACAGCTTTGCTGCTCCAAGGCACAGTTCTTTTTTGGAAACTAAATGATCAGCAGCCGTGAGATGGGGCTCCTATATCTGCACATACTACTCGAGTGAAATGTGTCTTACAGTCTTAATAATATACACAGCCTGGCACACAAAAGTGCTGAAATCACCATGGACCACAAGGAAAAAATATCTTTTGGAAAAGGGTCATAACTATTTCTGTGACTTAGATTGGTTCTCAGTCTTTCACTTATACTGCTGGAGCTTGCCTGAACAGGTGCCACCTTGAACATTTCAGGTAAAGGGATCCACCTCCTCCTCCTTTCTACCTTCACACAAATCCTCCCACCGTTCTGCTGCCCCTCCAAGTATTACACATCCATGAGTTGTCCCATCCCTGTGCATTGCAGTATTCTGCTGGGAGAGGAACGAAAGCTCTGGACAGGGAAATGGAATACCAAATACAAGATATTGCCCCTCCCTGTCTCCCAGGCTGCAATAAGGACGCCATATATGTACTTCAAGGAACATACAGTAGTGTGTTGGAAGCTGGGGCTTCAGCCTGGGCACAGGGAGTAGGTATAGCACAGTGAGAAAGGATCAAGGGCAGCAGTGCTGAGAGAGCACAAAACACATTCTGTGGACACGAACACTGATGCCTCATGACTTCAGGGACTGTTATTGCTGTTGCTGGGTTATTTTCCTTTGCTTTCAGAATTTCATGTTAGCCATGTACTACCCTCTGATAGGAGTGACTGCTCAAGCTCCCTGCAGGGACAACCTAAAGGCTGACTTGAGACCTTTGTTAAGTCAGCAAACACATTCTCTTGGCATGCAAAAAGTGTTTTCACCTCTTCCACAGTAACAAATAACATACTTGTTACCACCTTATTTCCCACACTAAAGCAGAAGTTTAGGCCACACACAAGAACAGACGAATGTGTTTAAGGAAAATTTATCCTGTGTTCATGCAGAGTATCAAGGAATAACTCACAGAAGTGGAGGATTCCTAGGACATTTCATCTCATTTTCATCTCATCTTTTGTCTTGCTTTAAAGATCCCTTCTGCGCTTCCCTGCCACAAGTCATGTAGTAAGCATTGACTGGTGCCACTGCAAGGATATACAGGGCTAGTAAATCACAAATGTGGCAACTTTAGTCACTGGTACTCTGGGGGTGTTTGGGTCTGTGTGTTATATTAGTAGAGGGTGAGAACTCTGGTGATGAATTCATGTGAAATACTAGCTGACAGATCTTTCCTGCCTGGCATTTGGCTCTCAGCCTCAGCAGCAGGAGGAACATCTTCTAAAAACATGGCTCATGTGAATATTCATACTACAATGAGCATTACAAATTAGAGGCTGCTTTTTCTGTTTTTTTTAATAACAGCATTTATTGAAGTAAGTTTCTGTGATTCTCAGTGGTCATTCAGAACCCCTGTGAAGCTTTAGAGCAGCATTCATGTCACTGTCAATGGGACACAGTTTTCTTGGGCCTGTGCCAGACTAGACCCAGCATTCAGGTGAAGCGAGTCATCCCACTGCCTCCAGCCTAAGCACAGCTCAGAGCAATGCACGTACACAACCACATTAGCCATAAAATAAGTCACAGCAGGAAAACATATTGAGAAACATCTGTGGCAGTACTACACTTAGATGAATTGTAGGTTATAACTATAAAATACATGTTGCTTTTCCCTTCAAATTGAATTACTTTGGTCTGGATGGAGGTTGGCTTTGTAATGTTTAATCAAGCAAATGTCTGCTGTTACCTCTTACAAGCCGAAACTTGCCCTCTTCTCTCCAGATTGTTTTCATAAATAAACCAATGGAAGGATTTTTTCTGCTTATATCTGAAAGCACAAAGCTCTTGCTCTTCTTTTGGAAGAAGTTATAATTAAATTAATTTTGTACAAATCTGTGGAAGAACAGAATACTTTAAAATCCCTCATCAATTAAAGTTTCCAAATTTTAAATAAATATACAAAGCCAAACCAGAAGATGAGCATCTTAGAGACATGCCTCAAGCCATGATCTAGTTTTGCTACCAGTAGCTACACAAGTCACAAAAATATTAAGAGCAGCAGTTTTTATCCATCTGGGGATAACATAATGTGCAGGGATATTCCAAAAGTTGAAATTCAGGCATTTCAGTATCTCTAAGAGAACTCTCAGCTAAACTTATGCTTACATTTCAGTTCTACACATATTAATAAAGTCCACATTTTTTTTTTTTATGTGTATTTCTGTCTTGACACTACTTTAAAGATAGGAAAACACTTAAAGAAGTGATTGACTCCATGCCCACTCCATATGTATATATGTGTATATGCATATGGCCTGCATATAATTGTCCCTGCCACTTAAATATCTAATTTTTCACAAGTGTCATTTCTGTCTGGCCCTTCAGAAGCTTTTCATACCTGTGAGATTACTGTGCTAGAAGCTGACCCTTCCTCCCCTGGGACAATTTCATCCCTGATGGTCAGAGTCTTCATTTGAAACATTTGTAATGAAAAGACATTTGAAGAATCAACATTTCCGGGAGGTCTAGACATGATGCTCTCCAGATCACTTTCTGACAGAAAGTATAAAAATCTTGACCCACCTCTATCTTGTCAGGCAATTGAGAGGCAAGGCAGGCTCAACAACCAGTGATAGGAGATAGAAGCATTTCTGAAAGCTTTAGAAATCCAGGAAAACTCTCAGAAGATTTTAACTATCAATCAATAAACAAAAAAACATAAACCCACAAAACACCCCTCACACACAATAAAAAGCATACCACAAAGTTTTCAGACAGGTTTCAGGCTCACTAATACAAACATGTTAAAAATGCTAACAATCTGCTATTCCATCATCTATCAACAAACAGGAGGGACAGAGCAAGGAGGGAGAAATAAGAGTGAATTTCATGAGACATTGTAATTTGGCAAGATAAATATGACTTGAACTGTGATGAATACCTGTGTCTGCTTCTGTCCTCTTCCCTTCCTCCATTTAATCACCAATCAGAGTGTGAATTCTTAGGCTTGTTTTTCTCTTGAGACATCTTGTGAATAATCCCAGCACTGAAGTACTTGTCTTGTTCCTTCTGCTCAAGCCACTCACATCTCTAATCCCTACTCACAGGACTAACTGGGTGAATCTACCTAGATATATATTGAAACTTCACTTCTTACATGAAAGCTGGGGCTTGTCCAAGAACTTACATTACAAGAGTAGAGAACAAGATGCAAAACAAAGGCTCAGCACAGGCCAGACCAAGGCACACAAATATACCAAGAACACAAAGATGACAACCATCTCTGACAGGTGAGAGTATTTGACTGGCTGAGAGATCTGGGGCTGTTCAGCCCCGATGGGCCCCTGGAGCCCCTTCCAGCTACTAAAGGGGCTCCCGGAGAGCTGGAGAGGGACTTTGGATAAGGGTATGTAGGGACAGGACAAGGGGAATGGCTTCTCACTGCCAGAGGGCAGGGATGGATGGGATATTGGGAAGGAATCCTTCCCTGGGAGGGTGGTGAGGCCCTGCCACAGGTTGGGCAAAGACACTGTGGCTGCCCCTGCATCCCTGGAAGTGTCCAAGACCGGGTTGGATGGAGCTTGGAGCACCCTAGGCTGGTGGAAGGTGTCCCTGCTCATGGTCGGGGGTGGAATGAGATGAGCTGTAAGATCCCTTCCAATCAAAACCATTCTGTTGTTCTGTGGTTTCCATCCTGCTACACTGCAGTTAACTGAGAAACTCAACAGAGTCCTTGCAGCAGGATTGCATTGGCAAGGCATACTGCCCTCTAAGAAACCAAGAGGGGATGAAAAGACATCAGCAGCATGGGAACATCAGGAATGCACAATTTAACAGTGCTTTTAACCGGCCTAATGGCTAACTGCTGATAAAGAAGAGGCTTACAAAGGGTGTCACCACTTCTTCCCCCAAGCAGCTCCAAATGTACCAACCTGCAGATGCAGCCACTCCATGTTTTCCCAGAGATTAGCTACAGTGAGTCAATCAAACAACAAAGTAACTAGGTCAAATGCTACCTCAATCAGCTTTGTTAAGTCAGGTAAGCGCCAGTGCAGTGCACGGAAAAACGTTTGAGAAACATGTCTATGAGGAGCTCTGGGTTGGCTGTTCAGTGGAAGCTGCAGTGCTTCCTATACCCAAAGGATGTAACATACACAAGACACTGTTGCACTGTGAGATACAGTCCTTTCCCATGGAGTTACCTTTTCCAGTGCTTTTATCTTCTCCGTTGTTTCAAAGGAAAGAACTTATTCCTACTGGTTCGGATCACTTCCATTGGGGAGACCTCAATAATCCTATATATTACCAACAACTTTATACTATCTTCACACACAGCAGGCGAAAACAAGTCTGAAGTACAAAAGGCTCATCTCCACTGCATGCATGGCTCTTCTTATATAAAATTTTCAAAAAATATCAGGTCCTTTTCTGTGTCATCGTGGCAAGAAAGGCCACTATTAATTCTTCTCTGGCACACCCAGTTCACAGTGAACATATACAGTGATATCCCGGGGATCTGAAGGGGAAAGAGAAACCGCTCATCCTTGGACATGCCTTCACCTCCTGGGTTTTACATACAGCTTTGATTGCAAATATCTCAGGGACCACCTATTAGGTCCTCTTTCTGCAAGTCATTTCTCTGGATCTCAAATGCATGCAGGTCACCTGATAAACCCCCTTGCACTCGGCTGCCAGCCCAGGAAGCAGCTCAAAGGTCATCCTCTTCTCTTTGGTGCTTTTGAAAACCTAGAGGACGAAGCGCCATTTTTTCATTCCTGAATGATTTCCTAAGTTCTGTTCACATGTTGAATAAACCTGTTTGCTGTCAAGAGATAAGAAGGGAATTTCCAACACACAGTTGGTGTGAAAGGAATTAGCTAGGAGAGATTGAGGACCTCAGCAAGCAGAGACACAACTTCCATACAAGAGGAGGTCAGACGGTTTTAGAACAGAATGTAAAATATTTCAGGAGCAGGGGTGGTGTGCACAGAGGGGTGTGTATGCATGTCCAGAGTAAGATGGGTGAAGATGTTAACAGCTTCTCCCAAAGCCACCCAAAACACCCTCTGATGCTCTTATACCTTAAAGTAAGCTTCTAACATGTAATACAAAGTTTGACACTGTCCAAGCAGTGGTGGGCTGATACCCTCCAAAATGCAGTAGCTGTTCTGTTTACTTGGTTAAATATTTAATTCCTATCTCCTCTGTCAGTCATTGTAGGAGGCATTTGTTAATGAATTGAGCAATCAAAAGAACTCATACTAGTATTTTTTTTCTGTGTTTGCAAGCAAGATCAAGTGTTTAAGGTGCCATCTGAACTAATATTATAGGGTTACATAGAGACATGAGCCTTTCATTCTTCCCCTCCCAAACAGGGGACTTCAGCATCACAACTCAACATTTCTTCCCACTGTGTTCCCCAGACTTGGGCTCCAGATTCCTAATCTATATCTTCTATTCTCTTAAGTCATTGCTTTGCCTCCCCAGCCTGGCATCCCATCCCTGGGTCCTCAGAGCTCTCTCTCCTGAGTCCCTGCTCCTCCTCTGCCACATGAAGGTCTGAACAGGTAACTGGTAATACTCATCATGGAACACACTTGTTGGCAGCAATATAGAGACTTGCCTTTCACTAAGAGGTGTCTCAAATGGGAACACAGCTGTAAATTTTGAGGCTTAGTTATGTTTACTCAGTAACTGGCACCTAAAGCTATGAAAATGCAGCATGAGCATCAGTACAGCTCCAAGCACAATTCACCTCCAATGCCAAAGAGGATTTTTGGACAGATCTGTAACATATATTCATAATTATTATAACTAATGCATATAAATTGCCTTTCCGACCGTCAAAGTGACTCAGTAAAAATAAATTTAACATTAGCATATTTCTTACAATTAGATTCTCATCACATTGCTAATCATAGTCTTTCCAGTGAATACTTTTAGTTGCATCCTTTTATTGAAAGCGAGACAGGAAAAAGAGATTTTTTCTTAGAATTGAGGAAGCCATACAAAATGTATAATTAAGTATTTCACAACTGCTCAGTATAAACAAAAGTAAAATCAAAATGTTGGGTCCTTAATTTGAAGTGTTGTCAAAACATGACCATATTTTAATTAAAGACTAAAAACTATCTGCATGAAGAGCGAGTTGAAGGAAAAATGGTATATCAGAACTAAAATAGAAGTAAATATAAGTTTGCAGTAAATTTTTGACTATAACTTTATATAAAGTTTTAAAATAATTCAGCAATCTTATAAATATATACCTTCAAGAGCTTTTCTGATATTCTCAAGTAATTTTTTCTTCCAAAAAGATGTTTCATTGGGCCATTTCCTATCAGTTCATGACAAATCCATCTTTGGACTTTGTAGAAATAAATTGTCATGCTGTGCCAAAACCTTGCTGTGCATGACACGTGGAAACAGCGTGCACACCACATGTGGTGAACACATCAGTCCCCATGCACAGGGGAACAGCCAGCACCTGCACACTGAATCCACTGCTGTTGCCCATGGCAGGAGGTGTGTGCGACCAGCAGTGGTGGACTTGTGCTATTCCAATCATCCCAGGGCCCGTGGATTGCCACGGCACGCTTGACTGAGCGAGAGCAAAACCAGATGGCAGAAATAAAGCCAGACAACAAAAAGCATTGGAAGCATAACTTACGTTATGTGTAAATCAATAGTTCAAAGTTCAGGAAGAAGCCATTCTGTGAATCACTACAGAGATCAAAATGTTGACAGTGAATTTGGGCAGAGATAAAATAATACAGTGTTGTTGTCTTCAACAGTTGGAATAGCTTAGGTATAATCTGATATATTTTAAAAAGAAAATGCACCTCCCCTTCTATGTGATTCACCAACAGCACATAGCAGATGACAGAAAAAATGTCCTGCAAGTGTGAGTGCCAGAGGCAGGGCCTCTCTGTGTCCAGCTCTGCCCACAGCTCCGGCAGCAACGCTGGCTGCACACTCACTCATGTTTGGTGAAAACTCCCCTCACTGGTGGAACATGTGCTGACGACTTACACTCATATTCAGGACATCAAATGGCAATAAATGATGACTTGTTCTCCAACCACATCAGCAAAAAGGGTTAAGAGAGCAGCTACTTGACTGGTGATTCAGGCTGATTCAGTTGCTCAACTTTATTGAGGGACAAAGTCAATGCGTTACAATCTTCCACTTGAAGTTACCTCTGCTTCCCACGAGGCATCCTCTTACAAGAAAAGCAATGCCACCTAAGCTGTTTTAATAGAGGAAAGGCATTTCAAATGGAGCCCTGCTTCTGTTCTCAGTTTTGCAAAAGGTTTGGATGCTGGAATATAGAATATATTAATACAACCTACGGTGGCTCCAAGCTGGGACAGACTGTAAACACTTTGGAGTACAAGAACAGAATTCAAAAGCATAGATCAGGGAAGTGTTCTGAAATAAAATAGACTGAATTCAATGTAAAGCAAAACAGAGCAACTGAAACCCTCAGGATCTCTCAAGAGAATAGCCTATTTGGAGGAGGAAAACTAATGCCCAAATATACTAAGCACTAGACTGTGGATCTCAAAACACGGTGCAGTAATTATACCATTGACCAAAGGAATGCAACATGATGTTGACAAACACAATGCTCGGGGTCTGATGCACTAACAGAGAGGCTGGACTTCCTTTCCCTTTCTCTGCTAGGGCCACAAGAAGCACTTCAGAGCACCACACTGTCAAAACATTATAAATAAAAAAACCGGGAGTGTGGAACTGGGTGATTTTTAATGTCCTTTCCAACCTATACTATTCTAGAATTCTATGACAAATATAAGGAACCCAGGACACAGTTTCTCAGCCACAGCTCACAGACACCTTGCATGACATACATTTTTCAGGAGTAATCAAGAGAGCCAAGTCTTCAAGCAATAAATTCAACGACAATGTAACATACGTCTGTAAAAAGAAAATGGCTGGTATTTGGAAACAGAAGAACACCTGGAAAAACCAACTTCTTGGAGTTGTACTTCTGTTTATTAACAAAAAAGAGAATAGCTAAACCCAGAGACAGACACTCTGAGACTTTTGGGCAAGTGAATGCTCCTGGTTCTTAAGACTCCGGGAAATTTTTCCTTTTTACAGCTATTAAAACTGTACATGAGGATTATGTTAAGCAAGCAGGGACCTTTATATGGTTTTAGTATAACAAATGATTGAAGTCCATATTTCTGCTCTGAATAACACAAGGCTTAAATATTTAGAACATATTTCTTCTCTAGCCATTTCTACTCCCCACTTTTATCCCAACTGTTTGGGATTTTTAGAAAGCACAGGTCTGAGAAAGAAAATAACGTATTGTGTTCTGTGCCAGTATAGACACAGGAACTTTATTATCCTACTTTGTGGAGGGAAATGGTTGAGAGATGGCCCATTTTGTCAGAACGGAAAAAAAAGCTCAAGTCTTCTACCTGAGGAATCTTCAGCATCTAGAAGTTAAAACATTTAAACTACAAAACTTCTGAAAAATGTATGTGAATTAGGAATTTTTTTATAACATAAAACTTCTGGTAACGTGAACACAGACTTTTTGAATATATAAGATGGAAAAATGAGGGTCAAGCTCAGGAAAAATCCTGTCTGACTGAAAAATAAGCAAACAGATACAGTTATACATAGGGGGAGGGCTGATTAGACCTCTTAGTGTGTAATCACAGAATCCCAGAATGGTTTGTGTTGTAAGGGACCTTACAGGTCATCTCATTCCACCACCAGCTCTTCTCATTCCACCACCTGCTACATGCAGGGACACCTTCCACCAGCCCAGGCTGCTCCAAGCCCCTCCAACCTGGCCTTGGACACTTCCAGGAATCCAGTGGCAGCCACAACTTCTCTGCCCAACCTGTGCCGGGGCCTGCCCACCCTCATAGCCAGGAATTCCTGCCCAATATCCCATCTATCCCTGTCCTCTGGCAGTGGGAAGCTGTAGCAGTTTTGTTTTGGTTTTTTCCTGGTAACTGAGTCATAAATAAGGAAGTATTCCATCTCATTTCTTTATGTAAGCAAAGATATAAAGAGGGGAGTCGGCAGTCAGGGGGCAATCCTTCTTGGGGCAGTGTTGGAGGGCAGAGGATCTCCCTGTGGTCGCTCTGCTGTGGGACTGGGCCGTGGGTGTGGGGCTGCTGACCAGCCAGCCGGGTCGGGAGGGTGTCCTGAGATTCGAGAACAGCAGCTGTTTGGGTGAGAGGGAAGTGAAAACTTGTTTTCTGCCTCTTTTCTCCTCTGTATGTATATGTGTGAAAATATATAAACCGGTTTAGTAATACTGGAGTTCGGTTTCGTGGGTTTTACCCCTCTCCTCCCTTTCTTTCCCTGTGGCCATGAGGGGCAATTGGGGCCTCTGCCCTGGGCCCTTTGGCTCTTAGCATTTGGCCAATTTTCAACCAGTCACCGAAGCCATTCCTCCTTTCCCTAGAAGTCCAGGCCCTTTTCCAAAGTCTCTCTACAGATTTCTTGTAGTCCCTTCAGGCACTGCAAGGCCACAATGGGGTCCCCCCAAAGCTTCTCCTCTGCAGGCTGGACAATGCCAGCTGTGCCAGCCTTCCCTC
>JAWWEE010000159.1:3891053-3915077 GCA_035221455.1 Xenops minutus | reverse complement strand
TCCTTGCTGTGCTGGCCCCAGGGCTGGAGGCAGCTCTGCAGGTGGGGTCTCACCTGGGGGGCAGAGGGGCAGAATCCCCCCTGCCCTGCTGCCCACACTGTGGGACCAGCCCAGCTCACAGTTGGCTTTCTATACTGCTTTCAATCTATAGCCAGCAAATATTTCAACATTTTGACACTGTTTTTGTCTCATAGCAATGTTAGTGTTGAATATCTCTTTCCACTACCTCTCTTCTGCATGGTATCTTCTCAATGTCTAAGCAAAATGCCAGAATTTCCTGTTTCAAGTTCTTACCTCTAAAATTGTGTAGGATTTTTTTTTTAAACTGGAGACTCAGAGGGGAGAGAATGAAAAAAAAAAAAAGTCTGGATTACACCATATGACAAAAAATCACTGCCATTTTTATGACAAATGGGAGAGAACCAGTTCATACTGCCAACATGTAAGGACACCTAACCAGTAATGTACGGTTTGCATGCTCCCTCTGTCTCACTCCTCACTTCTCAGAGGCATAGCCAGCTTTTCCTGCTGCGAACTGATATGGTGCCACCAATTCAAGTGGGTATTTCACTGCTACAAAGAATGTGTATACGCAATATGGATTCAGAAGAGCCGAGGTTTAATCTGACACTTACTTTTTGTCTGTGCAAGTGGCTAACCTGAAAGGAATAAAGCAAAGGAATATGCGGTCTTTTTTTTACAGTGTCAAAATTTTTTTATTATCTAATAGACAAAGAGGGCATTCTAGCAATTGTCCTGAAATGACAAAAGGTTTGGCAGTCTGTAATTCTCCATGATTTTCACCTCTCCCAATGACACAGCCTCTTTTCTGTGAGAGGATTTTTCATAATTCCCTTTTTTTCCCTGTAGAGAAGGCACACTTAGTGGCATTGGCACTGTAATATCTGCTTCGTGGGCACTCCCAACACCAATGTTCCTCCCGAGAGGAGCGTCCTGGGTCCCTTCACATGATTTCTTGCTTTGCCTTTGCCACTATTTAGCCTGAAAAACTGCAACTATCAAAGATTTTTATATTTGTGATTTAGATCCCTTAACAGATCATGGTAACTTTAGTAGTTTTTTTTGCTCTGTTTTATGTGTGATACAGCTCCATCTACAGTGAAATGCAGCCCAAACTCCACTAAAAATCAACGAGGAGGATAGTATGTCCGAGAAGAAGACTGCTCTCACAAAACAGAACATATCAATTCTCTCAATACTGTCACATAAAATAGCAATAAGCATCTGGATCTGCTTAACTTTTGACTATTTATTAGGTACATTAAGGTATACAGATAAAGATTCTGTTTTATGATAGGGATTTGCATTTTGATAACAGAACTAGCATTTCAGACATGTACTGAAACAAAAACATGAACCAAACCCATAAAACCAGTAATAATATGTGTTCTGAAATTTGTTCAGCACATCAGTCTTGGAAAAAAGAGTCTTCTCATGATAGCTTAGCTGAACTAAAAATTTACCTTCAAAAGACAAAATCATACAGGTTATAAATTGGCAAAGAAGAGGAAAAAAAATCACAGAAGGAAAATTACAGATGGTATAGTACAGCAAAATTTCAAACAAAAGATTTTTCTTTTCAAGATGTCGTAATTTTCCTTCTCATTTTAATGAGATCATAGTAAGCATATGAAGCACATGAATTTAGGTAAATGGAAAGTAGGGACCAACAATTAAAATACAAAATCAGAAAATTTGGTAAAACATCCTATTATCTTAAATAACTTTCTTATTAGCTTCTAATTTTGAATATCTGGAAAATAGCTTTCAACCAAACAACGATTGTGACAGCATTCAATATCATACAATACAAAGTAAGAACATGCAATCAGATTCCCTACTTTCTAAAATGATTATGAAAGGTTCAATAGAGTAAAAAAGGGTTATATAATAATTCTATAGCAAAATAATCAATGAAAATAACTACTCAGCACACACAGCAATAAAACCACAGACATACAGCATAACTTCATACTTTAACAAACCAACTCAGATTGATTAAGAGGACTAAAGCCAAACTGGTTTGTAATTTATGGCTCTCGCATAGAGGGAAGAACTGAAATATAAGAATTTTCTTTCCACTCACATCTACCTTTGTCAAAGGGCTAGAGAATTTGATTATTTCCCTGGAAAGCGGCTCTCAGAGATCGACTGCTGCGTGGCACAATCTCCCTGGTTACACCTCATGCTGGACAATATCCCATGTCCATTTCTCTTACCCAGCTCAGCACTGCTGTCTCTCCCCTCCGAACACATCCACAGCCACATGAAGAGAAGAGAACCCCTCACCTGGTCTCCCTGCTCTCTGATCTCTGATTCAAAGTGTGTTATCAGGAACAGTCCCTACTCTCAGCTTGCTTGGCTCATGTCATATAGATGTGAGGGAGGGGGGGAGACAAACAGAATAAGAGTCCCCAAAATTCTGTCAATTGAAAACTACATCCAGAAAAACCCTTCTCTTGCAAGTTTATGATGCCCTCTCAGAAAGGTTCATTTGCCCTTTGTATGCTTTGCTTTTTTAGCATAGGCTTAAAGTGTTTTCATGAAAGAACATTAAATTTCTGTAAGTCTCCATCACATTTTTTAATAGTTTTGGAAAATGCAATTTGATATTTATAATTACACAGACGTAGCAAAATTAATGGTAGATTCCCTTTCACTTTCGTTAATAGAACTGGTGATAAAATCATGTCATTAAGCAAGTCTGCTTCAGCAGCTCACATGGAAAAGGAATTACACTGCCATGACCTGTAAAACACTAAAAAGCTCTAGGCTTGATCAAACTTTACTGAATGTATTTGTGCTAATTTAGAGTAGAGACCTGGATGATCCCAAAGTATCCTTTGATTAAAAAAAACCCCAAATCTTGAAAATTTAAGCAAAAAAAGTTCTGATTTTTAATACTTTGCATTAAACAACATAGATTCTCTGATTTTCAGAATTGCTGGAGGACTGGAAGACAAAATGATGAGTTACTGGTAAAGATCTTTGCCTGGAACTCCCAGACGTGTCAGAGGTTGTGTTCCATCATGCTTCTGTGTGCCCCTAAGACTACTGGTCTCCCTCTCTCCCTGTTACAGCTCTAGCAGGAAACCAGATCCCCTTACACTTGAGGGGAAAATGGTGAGGATAAATACACTGAATATTCTAATATCCATATTCATATATATATACCACTAACTGAAGATATTAGTCTGCACCAGATGAATGTGAGTGGTTTGTATTTGTGAGCTGATTTTAGGTCACAGCACCTCTAAGTTATAAGCCCTCCCAAGGGTGCAGGACTACAGCAGCTTGTTTTAGGAGTGTAAGTCAGGAAGAAGTGGCTCAGAAAAAAACAAATCAACTGCTGCCAGACACCTGCTGCCAAAACCCAGAGAATGCAACATTGTCTCAACGTGCACGGCAACACAGATGAATTAGATGCGTGCCCTCAAACTGTGTCCCATTACCCACCACAGGTATTTCATTTCTCTGAAGAATTTTTGACAGTTAGAGGTAATGTTGCTGTATCCTGTTCACACCAAATGCAAACATCTGAGAGTGAAAGGATCTGATGCACCATGCATTTGCACGCTCTGCAAGTATAATATAGATTCCTTTGCTCATGGAATTGTATGCAGCTTTATTTTAGGGTAAAATTAAAAAAAAAAAAAAGGAAAAAAATAAACATAGTTATGTAGATTAGAGGGAAAAAATAAAAAAAAATAAAAAAGATGTTTAGAAAAAGGAACCAGAAGCAAAAAAGCTTCTGACGTTCATGTAGCATCAGTCTAGACCAGATAACTTCCTTTGCCTTCGAAATTCAAATTACTTTGATAAAGGTTAATTGTGATTCTTTCAAAACTCTCTGGGGTTTCGCTGTTGACGTCAACTGCAAGCTCCCAAGTCCTTCTCCTTCTCCACAAGCAATTACAAACCGCAATAATGTCTGCTCGCTCTTAGATCAGACATTATCTATATTTTCATCTTTTTATTTGAACTCTCCAATAGTATCAGTTTCATTACTAGTTCAAATATTGTGTTCCTCAGATCCAGACTACAAAACAGTTCCAGAGCTGCCTTTCAGAGCTGCCTTTCACTTAGCTGAAAACTATTAAAAGAATTACTAACTCAATAAAGAAAAATAAATTAACTCCCAATATTTTTTAAGCTCTTACATTTTAATGCAAAATCAAACGCTGTTTACACTTTTCTCAGTTGTTCTCCCACATTCACAAAAGAGCTTTCAGAAGAGTTTTGTTTCTGCCATACTTTCATTTGGAGTTTTTCTTTGGTTCCCTGCTCCCAATACCACGAGCTGCCAAGGAATTACCGAGTCCTTTCACAGGGAGGTTCTTGCAAAAAAATAAACCATGACCCTCTGGACAGCCTGTCATAAAAAACTCACCAGTCTAATCTGGCTTAGGCCTGCCTGTCACTTACAGGGCACCCCAGGCCCAGAGCTGTAGCTGTAGATCACCTTTAGCCTTCCAGCAAAAGATGCACACACCCCCCCATTAGGAGATCAATGAATATATTTTTTGCTCTCTACTTACTACATGAATGGAAAGGTATTTAACACAGAATGTACTTTGCAATTAATTTTCTTCTTTTTCTGTGCTTTTTTAAATCCTCTGACTGTACTTAGTAAAAACGTCTCTCTTTAAGATACTCCTTTGAGAAATATTCAGGCTTCCACATGTGTCTTATGCAGGACTTTCACTGACCTTGTGATTTAAAAAATCTCCTTTCAGTACCAAAAAAAAAAAAGAAAAAAAAAAGAGAAAAAAATGGCTGACTTTTAAAAGATGATATTTTATGACAATATCATAAAGGAATGAATAAGGAAGCCTATATAATTTATTTCATTAGGAAATTTGAGACAGGCTGAAATATTCATTTGTTTCAAATGGAAAAATATAAAACTAGCTGTACACCAGAAAAAACATCTTAGGAAGAAAAGCACCAGTCTCCCTCCCGACTACCTCCCATTCTCCCATCTGACATTCTAAGTTCCTGTCTGATGTCATCTTTATGAAGTCTCCAGGCCTTTACACTCACTTATTCCTGTACTAGCAGCCCTGTGACAAAATCTTCCCCATGCAGCCATTCTGAGCTCACCTCCAGGTCCACTGGAAGTGCTTAGAATAGCTCAAGAAACAGCCAGAAAAATTGGCCACAGGCAGTTAAATTACCCAGCTTTCTGACCCAGCCTTTGCACTCAGGCCATGGTCCCATAACACCACGGAGACACAGAGCTCAAGGGCTCCCTGTACTTCACCAGCACTGAAAGAATAAGCTGGAACTGTTGACACTGAAAAATAATTCTTCTGGACCTCAACACCCTGGATGGACATGGGGACAGCCTTAACTTGCTCGTTGGTCCTTTGGCACCTCACACACAAAGGGCAACGATAGTGACTGAAAACCTAAGATGTACGACGTGGAAGCCTGAAAGGCAGAAGCATCGTGGGCCCAGGAACTTCTCGCATAGTTTCTCCCAACAGAACAGCTCACTTGGGAGACAGTGACCTCTTGGAAGAAGGATTTTTGTCATCACAGCTGCTGCTCAACAGACTCACTGCTCCAGGGGGCTTCTGGAGGATTCCACTCAACAGAAGCTACAGGAAGATCAAGGCTCAGCTCACAGTAAATCTCAGCAGACAGAAGTACATATGATCTTTTAAAGTTCCTAGCATTCAGTTTCCAGGTTCTGTATCTTCCTACAATTTGTTGTTTAATTAAAATATATTAGCGAACTTCAAAAAAATATTCTATCTTATAGACATACTTTTGGAGTATTCAGATCACTGTAGTGTTTTCTTTCAATTGTAAATTTCTTGTTTCCTAGAAATAAAACAGTAGGTGACAGGCCTACCCAGAATGCAGGTAGCAGTCACATCCCAGAGCAGAGAGGCACAGGGGCTGGCAATCAAGAATCATTAAATGCAAGCACTCAGTCTCTGCATTAGGCAACAACGCTCAGGTACTGCTATAGCATGCATGAATTTTAAGAGATTAACCATACATTTGTTATGTTCCTTATTTTTCTGGATGTTATTTACTTGTATCTGTACAACAATGTACAAGGTATGTGACTTAGGCAGCTAAAGCAAACCAGATTCTGGTAAGCACACGAATATAACCCTTTGTAATGTAGCCCTCAAACAAACCAGCCATTTCATTCTCACATGTGCCTGCATGACTACTACAGAGGAATAAAATTGTATCTGTTCACAGCAGCATTGAGGCAGAAAGTGGTTTCCCAGATTTCCTCAGCATCCTGTCACATGCACATTCACTATTTTACACCTGTGGTGTGTTAATTTGACACCTATGAAACTGGTATTGATTATTTCATATCTGCTTCATATCAGCAACTTCAACAAATAACATTATCTAATTCCATTTGATTTAAAATTAGCTTTTCTAATACTTTCCTTGCTCTTACATATTTCTGAAGTACTATAGCAATATCTTCCTTTCTAACTTGTTCTGTGGATCTTTAAACTGCAGGAATATCCTTTCCCTGTATTGTCACCTTCTTCATGCAAAGAATTTCCGTCACTGTGATTATAAATACGAGTATGTTTATGTTATGTATAGTTAATTGTACCTCTCAAGTAGATAAATCTAAGAGAAGTATATTGGTAACAGTGGTAAAGCAGGACCACGTCAGGGTCAGAGACTGTAGAATTGTGGAGAGAAGAGGATAGTATCCAGGGAAACGGCATTGGTCAGGAAGGAAAAAAAGGAAATATGAAGCCTATATTGTATCACGTTACCCTGAGCACAATTAACAGCAACTCCTGGCTGTATTTCAAGCCTTCTTTAGCAATCAGCAAATTGTTAATTCTCGTTCTCTTCCATACAGACAAAAGGAGCATAATTTTCAGTGAGATATTAACAATAAATAATTTAAAACTTTTTCAAGAATGTATGGGTTTAGACTGCCTGTGTAATCAGTTTGACAACTTGAGAAGCTGGAACAAAGCACTGGCAAGCATGAGAAATCCTGTGGGTGCTGCAAGGAATCAGAGAAAGAGCAAAAGCAGCCTATAATGATCTAAAACCATGGGTACATGACTTAGACTCAGATTAGCCCATCAAATCCATTTATTCTGCACAGAAATGCAACACAAGGCTGGGATTGCCGAGCTTACTTAGCAAGGCTGTGAGGTTTCAGGATGCAAGATGGAATCTCAGAATCTGAAGCAAGGGTAACACACACTGGCAATGTGCCTTTCCTATTTTATAGGGAAAAAATAATTTCTCAAGGCTAAATACTGCTGAACATCTGCTCCTCCAAACAACTTTAGTAGAGGCTCTTTCTTGAGACCTGACATCAAGCACATGAAGCCCTCACAATCCTGGCCCATTTTGTACCTGCTCTGAAAGTAACTTTTCCTGGGCTGTTCCAAGCTGGACTCAGCAGAAGAACAATCTCAAATACCAACCTCCCCTTATATCAAATTCCAGACTATGGCCAAACTCTATGGAAATCCCAAGGATTTAGTCTCTTCTGTCTCTCAAGGCTTTTCATGCAATTGTCTTGAGAGCTGGTGCCTTCTGCCAAGTGATTCATGTTTTGAATTAGAAGTGATTTAATCTCTTCATAATAATTTATGGTTTATATATACAGGGCATCTGATGATGGCTGGCATTTCTAGTGTCCCAGGAAGCAGCTTTTTAAAGATAGATTCAAATACTCAAAATCAACATCTTAGTGGAAATGTAGAGAAAGATTAATCATGTTATCCACTCATATATTCCATTTAATTAAAAAACTTGGGATTTTATTAGAAGACTTCGGAATCTTCTTTATTGAGAAAGACAACAAGGATGGTTGCAGTCTTATTTATGATTAGAAATATCCTGCTACATTTTTCATATCTCTTCTTCCTAAACTATGCTTCTCTGAGATAGTACATGTACAAGGATTTAAAATTATTTTATGCATAAACACACATCCCATTTTTTCTATTTAAATACCAAATAATTCTCAATTTGGTATTTCCTAAAGCAGGAAGTTTCTATCTTTTCACAGTCTCTGGACATAATGTTCCCTCCTCCTTCATCTTCTAGTACTGTTTCAATCAATTTTAAGCTTAATTGTAAGATGTTTTTGTGGCAGAATCTGAATTTTTAGGGGTCAGAAAAATGGCAATACCTAAGACAATGAAATTGATCACTTGGTATGAAGTTAAGCACAGGCTTGTATTCCTTACAACCAGTCTTCATCAAATGCAATAACTTTCTACTATTACCAGCAAATTAAAGAAGGGGACCTGATGTTGATAAATCCCTGCTTAGTTTAAAAGTTAATTGAGAAGAACTTTAACGAGGGAAGAGGGAACAGTCTATCTACCTTTCAAGCCAGTCAGCCTAAAAGTACCAGACCAGTGAAATGGTATGGTACTTTGAATTGTTAGTTATCCTGGCCATAGCAACACCAATCCATACTTCACTGCTCTGTAGAAAATACCAGTAAGCTGGTAATCCCTGGCAGAACAGAAAAGGCCTCTGTGGATAATGCAACAACCCCTGTTGTTTCTTGTCTAGCATAGCTCCAAGATTTTGAAAAAATATTTAGACGACAATCTCTGTAACTTCACCCAAGAGGACAAATTCTGAAGCAAGTATCTATGTATCTCTGCACTGGTGTAAATCAGAATGTGCATATTAGGTCTAGTTCATTGGTGGCAGTGGCTCAGCAGAACACTGCAAGGTCTGACATGATTTAAACCATGAATCATTCAAAGATGCTGGCAAAAAGAAAGGACTCACGTAAGGGTAAGGGAAGAAAGCTACTCTTGGGACAGGAATAAGTAACAGTGTAAATACAAGGACAAGAACAACTGGCCAGGCAGCAATTGTGTAGAAAATAATCTAAGCCATCCCAAACTGAATATAAGTCAGCCTGCCGCAGCACTGGGAGGGCCTTTGTGAGAGACTCATGCTTTCGGATTTCGCAGAAGGATGTTCAAACACTCCATCACGGCATCTCAGCTGGGAGATGTAATTACCAGCAAAGAGACTGTACCTTTCCAAACTGCCTTTGGCAGCTCCTGAATATTTAAGACCTGCTGCTGTTTCATTGCAAAGACAAGGGTAAAAAAAGAGCAGCAGTGTTAAGCTCACCTATTTGCTTTTGTCCAATTTCAGATCAACTCATTCACAAGGTGAGTCATGATCAAGCAATTTTCTAATAGCTTCTTGACTCCAACTGAACAGCTGTTTCTCTAGGCAGCTCCACTGCAGAGTCAAATATGGAAATTCAGATTTGGAATTCACCACTCTGACTTTGCCTTTAAGTGGTGTTAGAACATTCATACAGACTGTAACTGCTCAGAAAAGGGCAGGTTCAGCAATGTCTGCCTGGGAAGATTTCAAAACTGCTCTGTCCCCCTTTTCAAAGCTGTATGACATCAGGCATGACATTTCAATGTAATCCAACTGCTGGGCCAGGCCACACACACTTGAATGTATCTCAGTATGTGCTACAATTGGTTTGAAGTTGTACTAAATATTTTTCTAGGGTTTTTCAAAGTGCGTTCCTTTGTTGATACATTTCTACTTGCTATCACTGGTCTTAAAAAGGATAAAGACATAAAAATAGTACTTTGATATTTATTGTAAATTTCAGGAGGAGATTCCTAAACTGAATATTATAGTTCTGTCACTAAAGCAGTTTCATCTCAATCAATTAGAAAGAACTAAAAATGTCTATGATTCCATAAACTAGCACAGAGAGTCTGGGCACTAGCTATAAAAGATTTTTCTGAGAGAGCTCCACTATGAAGATTAGCCATTGCTAGATGACCTAGATGACAGGTTCATGGGTACTAAGCTATGACATCTGTACATTTGTAGTTAGGACTACAAAAGGTGTCTTATTCCAATTTTGATTCCCTGTGATGCAAATAAGAAATCAATACTCTCCCAGTACCTGGGATCCACAGATCCACGCACACACTTCCCACAGCAAACTCTGCATAAGCCTCTGCACAGCTGAACATCCAGGCTTTGGCTCTCCAAATTGCTTAGGCTCCAATCTGGAATGCCAAGACGCCTCAAATAACTCTTTGTTTGCCTAGATATGGCTAATTACAACTAATAACTTCACTGAAGTGATCAAACAGAGATGTTAAAATTAATATTTACATTTACTGTTAGAATTTCCAGATCTGGCCTTTTAAAAACTGCGTTTACAGCACATACCATAATAAACAGAGAACTGGATATATCATACTTGGGATGTATCACATGCAGCTTTATATACTCTCAATCATTTTTCTGGGGATCAAGAGTAACCCTTTTTCTAGATGTATCAAGAGCGAAACAAAACTATTTACACAGGCAGAAGACATAAAATAAACATAATATACAGAACCAAAGAATCAGCAAAACAGGTGTGCCAGAATACTTCAGCTTGAGCAAAAGCTCCATGCTCCATCTGCCTTGCACTGATACAAACTGCTATTTGCAGCACCATGGACAGGAAGCACAACATCCTGAGGGGGGCTAACACTGGAAGGGTTCTAATGAAAAGAGAGTTTATGGTATGTCAGAATGGCACATCATTTCTGTAATCACAAAATACTCAGTTTGAAGCATAAGGTAAAATCTTTAACTTGGATCTGTCCCAACATCATTTGTGGGAAACTTCCAGTTACATATTCTGAATTTGTACCTTTTCGTAATGTGGTTTTTTTCCTGACTTTGGTATTTTCTTCGTTAGCTTTAATTAACTTCTTTTTATGCTCATAAACTTGTAGAGGATTTGCTCTAAGCTCTTACATCTCTAGCCTATATTAAGATATTTTAAGCTTTAAACCTCTAGAACAATTAATGGATTTAAGCAATTTAAGGAAGAAAAAGTGTTGGCAAAATGCACCCAAGTTGAAGATTTTGCATGAACTTTCTATTTGACAAAACTCAAAATTTTTTCTAGAATGGCCTAAAAATCCTGACTGTGCCAAATCACAACAAAAATGTGCCTTATTTCCCATGAAATAAAATGAGGCAAGCTGGGTAAGAAAAAGATGGGGAGCACAGGGGATGGAACAGAAAGAGTTAATGCAAACCAAAGCATAAAAAGACTGCAGTAAACAGTAACTAAAAGATCTTCAGGGAAGCAGCTTTGTAAATCCATTAATTTAAGAGGCTGGGCTTTCAAAATATGCTGGGAAAAATTGGATATTATGAAGAAAGCAAATTTATAATGAAAGGTAATAGTTATGGGTGAGCGTTTGAAAATAAGCAGAGTCATTTACAAAAAGAGATGCTTCTTGTGGTACATGGTAGACCTGACTTTAAAAGTGCCTATCTGTATTATTCATATTTCAAAATATTTGTTTTATCTACAGTGACAGAGCAGTTCTATTCCATTTGCTGTCTAATACATAAAGCACTAATAGTGTACCCCTGAGCAGTATCTACTCCCTCCTAGCAGAACATGACAGCAATAATTCCTGCTGATAATTTTCCCTTTTAATGTGGTCATCCGTGGGGACAGAAAATATGGTCCCTACTGTTTCTGCTTTCTGTTTATCTCCTCATTTCTACCCACAGAGATCTTAATGTTGGGTGGAGAAATCTGACTGGTATCAGCAAAATCAGTGGCATGACAGACATAAATTTCCTGCCCCACATGGGACAGGAAGAGAATCTGTACCTTGAAGATCAACTAAATATGGATTTTGGAGTCCCACTCACCCTTCAGGTAGTAGTGCAAGTTTTTCCCTCCACTGCTCTCCCTTGCAAGCACACTAAGTCTTGACTCTCTTTCTCTCACTTGGACAATAAACATAGCTGAAGGAGCGTAAGCAATGTTAAAAAGGAATGTGATCTTCTCCATTCCTGCTCCCTGAGGCAACCACAGACACAATTCCTGCCTGCCATCCATGCATCCACCATTTAGAAAGGAGCTGTCATCTGGGGTTATGCTCAACCATCTGAAGCACCGTGAGTCGGTAAGGGTCAATAACCTTAAGGGTCCCTTCCAACCCAAATAATTCTGGGAAAAAAATGTGCACAAGACATCCTCCTGACTCTAGTTTTCAGAAATTATCAGGACCACCGTCATAAAAACGCTGTTATATAAATTGCCATGTCTGACCTAAAGTGTCATTTTTTTCAAACGTGAATTACACAAGGACTATCTTAGTCTTCTAAAATTTCTAGGAGATATGTGATTTGCACACTTGTGAACAGTGTAACTTGCACAAGTGCTTCCACATTGCTGTGAATGTGTGCAAACCACACACTCTGTGTGACTGAGTGGTCTGGTCAGTGCTGGCACACAGAAATATTGCCAGGAACACACCAGGTGCTGCGTCAGATATGTAGACGGTTTTTTGAGAAATGTTGCCTATTACAGCAATTAATTTGAACAAATATTTCAGTCGTTCAAAGACCACTTTCTGAGAAGAAACTTCTTCCATTAACAAGGAATAAGTGGGATGAAATCTCTGTAAAAAATAAAATGCAGATCTGAAACGAATTAGTAGAAGATACACACAGTTGTCTGTCTCTAAATCCTGTACTTCTGTGACCTCAGATTCATGTTCAAAGACATGTTAGGATCTCAATTATAAGAAAAGTCAAAATCACCTGATAATAGTCTGATACTATCAGGAATTAGCTGGAATCTAAATAGGTAAGAAATGCTGCCCCACTGTTTTCTGCTGATGCTGTTACAGCTCCCAAATCCCAGTGGTACCACATGAAGTCCGTAAGAAGAAAGACACTGCTCAAAAAACACTCCAAGACATTCATTTGCAGTTCCTCAGACAGGAGGCAGGTGCTCCAGACTCTGCTTTTGAAGTGAGCAGGTGAACGTCGGAGCCAGGTGTGTGCTCATCCCTGGGGAGCACATAACTCACACCGAGACTACTGCTGAAAAGACCAGCTTTAATTTTCACTCACATCTCTGGCTGGGCCTTTATTGTGCAGAGTAGAAGGGAGAATAATGAATCCCCACGTTTATGGCCCGCCAGCCCAAATTTTGTTTCTCACAGTGACTTTAAACTATTTCAGCATTCCTCTTCTTTCTTTTAAAAAGAGGTAGAGACAATGTCATTCTGGTTCTGTTTCGAGAAGGTTTTTGAATGGGTCCTGAAAGTTTGGTAATGTGAAAGCAATATAATTCACCCTCTGGATGTACAGTTAGAGCTTTCAATCAGAAAGATTTGAAAGCTGTAATATTGTTGCTCTATTCTCATTTTAAGACCTCATTTAGCAGGCCTATATATTTTTGCTCTGAGGGACCTCTGGGCTGAGTCAGAAAGCAAAGAAAAGCTTTGTCACTGGCCTTCTATGCTGCCAGTGAAAGTTCCTAAATCTGGAAATATAAGCCTGTTGTAAGCACATATAATTTCCTGTGTCGAGAATACTTACCAGGGATACTGCTAAAAAGACACAGCAAGGAGAACCAAAGGGAAATTGGAGATAGAAAATGGAGATAGGTTTTTCTGAGGCATCCACAGCCTCATCAAATTATTCCTTTTCCACAGTGACCTGATTATGATTAAAGTTTGGACCAGATTATCTTTAGGATCCATTTCAACTTTGTTTCTGTGAACTGGAGACACTCAGTACATGGCTGGGTGCTCTGGTGCACTGGAGAAAAAGAAGGTAATTTTCGCACTGAGATTGTTGCTCACCCACAGGCCCTCACCTGCACAGCAAACAAAGTTTGCTTTAAAGTCTTCCAAGACACTTCAGGTGGCCTGTCACCCCTTTCAGCAGTAGTGCTACAATTTTGCTTTCAAAGGTATCTGCAGGGGCATCTAAAATCAAATATCCAGCCAAAATAAAGAAAATAGGTGTAAAATTACAACATTTGCATTGCAATCTGGATATTTTAATAGTCCTTTTTTATCCATAACAGGTACTCTTGCCAATTCCTCACAGTTCAAAAATCATAGGCAGCTGGCACAGTCTTTATCTAACATATCTGGTTTATCTGCTTCTACATTTGACCAACAGCCTTTCCTGACACCTCTGTAGCTGGCATCTTCAAATCCATATTGTACAGAGCTCTGTGTCACCCAGCAACACCTGTGTTACCTCATTCACATGGTATCTGTGGGCCCAGTCTGCAGAAACACAGAAAGCCACTGCTGCTGCAAGAGAGGTGGTTTGTGCAAGCAGGACCTGTCCTGCAGCTTTGCACACAGGTCAGGCTGTGTAAGGCCCTGCAGCTCCTCCTGCTCTCCTCCCATGTCAGCACCCTGTTTCCAGGACTCCAGTTACCAAAGGCCCTCAGAAAAGCCAGGTGACTCGCACTTTACTTCTGCTGGAGAAGTCTCTCTGTTCTTAGGATGGGAGTCTTCTCAAATATACAAAATCATAGAATATCCTGAGTTGGAAAGGACTCCACAAGGATTATCAAGTCCCGCTCTTGGCCCTTCCCAGGAAACTCCAACAATTCCACCTGAGAGTGTTGTTCAAACCCTTCTGGATCTCTGTCAGCCTTGGGGCTGTTCCCACTGCCCTGGGGAGCCTGGGCAGTGCCCACCACCCTCTAGGGGAAGAACATTTCCTAATATCCAGCCTGACCCTCCCTGATCACAGCTTCATGCTGTTCCCTTGGGTCTGGTTGCTGGTCATAGAGGGAATAAATTGGTGTCCTATTAGCTATCCCTTGTTATACTGAACACAGAGTAATATGAGCAAATATCACCAGTCAAAACTAGAGCTGTGAGACTGCAGATGAGTTAAGAGCATCACTGCAGTGTTCAGTGCAATATACTATGCACAGCCTCCTCTAAGATGCTCAAATGCTGGCTTGTTCCAAAGCCTCTGCACTGCTGTGGTGATCTGTGATGACAAGCTCTGCCTACATATATAGAAGATATTTATAAATATCAGGAGTGGTTGAGCAGGCACACCCAAACTCTAGTTTTGACTGGTGATATTTGCTCATATTACTCTGTGTTCATTATAACAAGGGATAGGCAATGATATTAGGCACATCCTTCAGATGGCCCTGGAACAAAAGGCATTCTCTCCTGGTATTAACAACCAGTTTGACTTTGAAAAAAGAACCAGGAAACTTTACCAGTTTGTTTCTTGTCCTCTGGAGGCAAAAAGAAGGAAAAATAATTTTAAACTTCTGTGTCTAGAGGACAATTCAAGAGGAAAAAAAGTGTAGCCAAGGAAGAAATTCAGTTTTCTGCAGATGTCACTGGAAATACTATGCTATTAGAGAAGCTGACAACCTATTGAAACCAGAGCTTGCTGATACCACTGGAGAAGAAAGGTATGTAACAGAAATAGCAGAGGTCCACAGAAGGGTAACAAAACCCCCAAAGATATTAAGAGCCCTTCCACGTGTAGGCACCTATGTAATTTTTAAATTTTTAATTTCAACAGTGAGTTAGTAAAATTGAATAGCCATTCTTATCCTTCAAAGAAAAGCACTAGTGTGACTGTTGAAATCAAGATGTAACATCACATACAGCTGATTAAAAAAAAAGTCCTCTTCATGGAATGCTCAATTCCATTGTGGAATTCTATGCCACGTGTCATAAATGAGATTTAAAACACAGTAGAATTTTAAAACAGTCAGATATTTTATTATTTTATTGTAAATAAAAATAAACATGTAGGACATTCAAAAAATAAATCAATGAGGAATCTAGGTTAAGAAAAATTTCAGCAAAACTCACATAATTGCATAGCTCAAATGTTATTTATTTATCTTAATATATTTGAAACATCCGACACTTGCCTGCTGGCACAGAGAGGATCCTTGACTACACTGACTGATACTGATGCAGTTACTATGCATTTAAATTTTCTTTTTTACTATTTTACTTGAGTCACAGCAACTCCTTAACCTTTTCTTTGTAGATACAGAGCTGACATGCACTGGCCCAAAAAGTTTAAAAAGACAGAGAAATGGCAAAACATCCAAAAAAACACAGAAATTCTCTGCCTTCAAGAAAGAGTTATGCAGTGCAGCCATGCCTCGGAACTAGTGAAAATCTGTGCTGAGAGTAGATTTTCCTTGACACACGAAATAACCTATTTCATTTCTGTAAACCACAGTCATGATGTGACCAGATTCAATGAACAAACATGGAGTAAAATGGTCCCTGTCCAAGGGGCTAGGACAACACTGCACCCAGTGACATGCAGATAGCACCTGGCTGGAGAGAAACAATCACCTTCCCATGAAACGCTGGCTGCTTTCACCTTTACAAGCTTCATTAACCCGTGTGCTGGCACTGTCTGTTTTAGAGAAACATCTGAAGTACATATTCTTACAAAAATAGATTACCAGAAGTCACATTCAGAAAGTAGTGAGATTGCTTCCAAAAACGAGTAAATGATAATGTGGGACTAACACAAATTTTAGCTTTTATTTTATCATCCTTTTGGTGTGTGCAGAGCAGGTGAAAAGCCTCCAGCTCTTCTCTGCGTTTCTCCCCACAGACTTGCAGGGCACATTGCTCTAGAAAGTCCCTTTTAGAGGGCTCAGATAAAAATTCACAGCTGTCCAAGCATTTGCTCACTGGGGACAACTTTAAACATGAAAATTGCAACTGCCCAGGCAATCTTTTATTGTCAATGTTCTTCAGAAATCAAATAATCCCAATATATTACAGGAGTAAGTAGCAAATAATTAATGTATTTGCTTACTAAACACCTCAACTTTTATAGACTGCCACCCCTTACAGAAAGTGGGAACAGTTACTGCCATATTCCCTGTGCACACTGCCAGCTGTCAAGTGTTAGCTATGGGCTAACATGGCTTTCAAAACTTTATTATCCAGCTCTACTAATTATCCCTAATGGACCTAGGCAATATAAAGTTCTTTGAATGTTTTTATTTGGACATTACTTCTCTTGAACAGATTTTAAGCCGTGGGCAATACTGTTGCTGTATCCTTCTGCTGAGTTCCCCCTGGTCCAGTTCTGTTAGCAAAGCAATGCAAAGCAAACCCACGAGGATCACTGGCTGGACCATTTTCTACAGAAAACACTACCTGCATTTCCTAACAGGAAGTTTGTCCAATTACCTCTAGGTTGTCTCTATCTCTGTCTGCCACCAAATAGTTTTACTCTGCTCAGCTCGCCTTTAGGAAATAATTTATAGAGAGCTGTTCACTGAGATTTTGTTACCAGACATCAGCATTTATTTCCTCCAGCATTTACTAATAGTTATTTGACTCCATCTGGTCTTTGTTTTGTTCTTTCTTCTGTTTCTTTCAAAGCTCTGGCTTTGATGTAAAGCTGTAAAGCTTCCATTACAAAACTAGGAATAGAGATCAGGATGGCCAGGTTCCTCACAGGTGGCTGCACACAGACCAGGAGAGCAGCCCCTTCCAGTAAGGCTCCTGTGTAAGGACTTACTCTCCTGGGACCACCAAGCACTGCAGAAATGTCCACATACATCTGAACACGGGGAACACAAACATCACTACTCTGCTTTTTCGCCTGATCCTGACTCTTTTCTCTGTTCCTTCTCTTCCCTCCCCAAGTTCCTCAGAAGTAATACTTCACCTGCCAGCAATGGACCTGATCCTTGAGCCAACAATTCCAAAATGGAATTATTATAGAATCATGGATGGGCCTGGGTTGGAAAGGACCTTAAAGATCATCTCCACCCCCTGCCACAGGCAGGGACACCTTCTGCTAGACCATGTTGCTCCAAGCCACGTCCAACCTGGCCTTGGACACTTCCTTACAGCATGAGAAAGAAGGGCCATGTTATGAGAGGTGTTGAAGTTTAAGATTGATACAAACAGAAGGAATGCAAAATGAATTAATGTTTTAAAACTTAGAAAAAGCGTTAATTCCTCAAGAGAAATCATGAAGTCACTATTATCATCCTGATCCCTTTACCTCAAAGGAGTATAGCAGAGTAGGTAAAAGCATGGAAAGGGTGACTAGAATAATGAGAGATAAGAAACTGTTTCTGGCCATGGTATGGCTCGATTAGCACCCTTCTGCCAGGAGACAAGAAACCAAAGTGGAAAGTGATAGAGGGCTCTAAAATCATGTTGGACGCAGCAAATAATGCACACTGATCACTGTCTCTTCTTTCTTGTGATTTGGAGGATATTAAGAGTATGACAGTAGGCGTCATTCCTGATTATGTTGTCTGAAAACCTCCAGCAGGATAAGTTAGTGAATGGCAGAACATCACCGTATCTCCAATTTTAAACCAACGAGATCAGTGGTTAACCTCTGTATCCCTTGATGCAAATTGTCCCACAGAACACAGTAATCCTTAAATACAGCCATTCCTTACCTCTGGTGTAACCTGTCAAAAACCAGAAAAGGCACCTGCTTCTAATAGGCATTTAACCCAATGAGAAAGAGAATAAGTAGAAGAGTCCAATAAACTAAATTCCTAGGAATTTAACTTTCTTCTTCACACTGTAATCCAAAATTTTAAATTCTTCAATCTGAACATCTTGATGGTAGATCACATGCCTCCAGCACTGTAATCAAAATTGTTCCAAGGCTCACCTCTCAAGTAATTTTCAGGTACAAGCACCGAAATCTTTCCCAATTGCAGAAGGAGCAGAAAGATGGCAACACAGCAATACTCAGGCACTGCAACAATCTGGTGTACAGCCAGTCTTTGAGATCACATTTCCTCACAGAAGCCAGGCTGTTCTCAGCACCTCAACCTCCAAAGGCCTTCTCATTGACTATTTCATCTGACCTGCCAAGATGTAACTACACTGAAGGGCCAGGAGAAAAATTTAATTAAATACTCTTTCATTGAAATACTAATCTGTTGAAAACTAAAGGTTCCTACAGATTTGTGTTATTTGGGATATGCAGTTTGCTGCAAAAAAGAGAAAACTACAGGAAAATTTCTGAAAAAGCCACAATACCTGCCACAGAAGCAACTCTCTTCTAAAAACAGAGCACTCAACCTGAACTACATGTAGGGGCCTGACAGATCAAACTCACTATCATTTATTGTCCAGGCCTGGATGCAGTGAGGGAAACCACGACCACAACAGGTAATGTCTCTTCAAATGGCAAACTGAAGCCCTTGAACATGGAAAAAATCCCCTGCGGTGCAGAAGGTGAAAAAAAATTAATGATCTCTGCTGGATGTCTCTGATCTCTTCCCATCTACTTTAAGACCGGCTTGGAAACAGAGTTTCACTGCGGCTTAAGCTTTAAAGGTTGACTTCTCCCATCACCTCAGCTCAGAGCTTGGAGTGTTTTAGCTCGGCTTTGAGCTGGGTGAAGGAATGTCTTTTCAATTTCTTAACGCCTAAAGTGCCCAATTATCAGATTAAATGCAAAATATAAACAGCAGCACTCTGTTGTGTGTTGGCTTGACTTACACTTTGTGAAAATTCAGAGAGGCAGAAATCAAATGAATGTGCAGGGATATATTAAGAAAGAACACAGACAAAGTTATTTGTGATCCCCATTTTCTGTACTTAGCATCATAAAAGAGTAACTGGACTTTTAACCTCAAAATCATGATGTGAGGAAGGGTAACAGATATTTGAAGGGACTGCTTCCAAAGACATTAAAGTTATAATGAAGGTTATACAGATAAACTGAAACTTTTTAGGAGAATAAAGTAAGTAATAGAGAATAATTTAACAGAGATGGACAATTTCACTACAACTACACCAGCTTACTGCTAATGAGCAACTTCATCACTGACTAAGGACACAGCTAAAGCTAACTTAAGTGAAAGTACTAATCCACTTTGGGGGTTGGGGGAACACAAAGCCCACCCTAAATCCAATATACGGTTTCTCACATGACAGAGGTCTCCAGGATTAAGTTCTGAATCACACATTTCCCAAATGATAAGTTGCAGTAGGCAAAGATCATGGCCCAAGCCTTTTAAGATGAACATTCAGCAAAGCTTTGCAAATGGCATTTGGTATCCAAGTCAGGAAACCTATTTTTGAGTGTTCTGTTCATCTGAAGTTGCAGGCAAGGTAAAAAAATAAAAGTCAAGCCCACTCCCTGAAATGTGTCAAAACAGCTGTGCAATAGGCTGATAATACTGGGCTTGTGCTTTAAGAGAGTTCCCAAAATTCATTATGCCATAATGAATTATCTTCTGTTGGCACAATAACAAACAAATAATAAGTGGTGTTGGTATCCAGGAGATCCAGGAGGATGTTGACGACCAGGGGTGGAAAGGTATGAAGGATATTACACCAGGCTCTTCACTGCTCTGCTTCTTCTTCTCACCCTGTCTCTAAAGAGAAAGTGTGCTCTGGCTCCTGGGGACTGGGCAATGCAGGACACAGCAACTACTCACTCTGTGAGCTGAGTAGAGTCAGCTCCCATTGATCTCTTCCTCCCAAACTCCCCCCCAACCCCAGCCCCCAGCTCCTTTTTCAGGACTCTCTCTCTAATCTTCTTAAGATGTACCCAGGCTCTTACATCACAGGGGAGAGACCTTAGATCTTAAAGGTCAAACTTATTTCTCTACTTCACCTCAGGATGTTGGTTCAGAACAAGTCCTGTTGCTTTCCTAAGTTTTCTGAGCTTCCTGCATTTGCTGACAGATGTGTAAACACCACAGACCCGTGCATAAAGAGCACCGTATTTCCTCCTTGCTCTCCATACCAAGGCATTCCAGACTTTTTGAGGCACCAGGCAAATGCATAAAGCACAGGGACCAAAAGGCTGCAGTGGTAATGGTGGAACCTTCAGAAAAAAAGGATAAACTTTCCACACATAAGAAAGATGTGAAAGATTCCTTTATGGACAAATTTTGTATGTAAATATTCACCTATTTGTATACTTGGTAGCAAAATGTAAGTATGTTTGATAATGTGTAGACATTAAAGTAATCTTTATTTTAACAAAAGGGATCCTAAAAATTATAAAGATTGAGCAAATAGAGAGGATGTGTACTCTTGGAAGATATCACCATAGCTGCTGATAAACTATCTTACAATTTCCAAAGTAATCTCTGTTTTAAGACAGTATCATTGACAAAGGAAACAGAAAGAGTAACAGTTTAAATCCTCTACAAAGTACGATTTTAGAAAGGATCGCCATGAGGAGTTAAATATTATTTATGGGTTCTTAGCCTCATATATAAATTCCTGTCACACCAAAGAGCATAAACTGGGAGAATACAAACAGATAACCATACTCCCCATCAAATATTGTGCTTGTTTATTACGTCATTTAGATTATGGTAAGTTTTTTCATTGCTGTAGCACTACTAGATTTTTTTCTGCTTCTAGCTTGTAACAGGCACATACCTGAGTGCTGACTTTTAACAATAGGCTACTGGATAACCACAGGAATGAAACAAAAAAATCTTATCTAAAGCTGGCATGAAATTAAACCACTCAGTGTAAAGCTGCTACGACATTAGAATTCGTGTTGTAAAGATCTGTTCATCACAAATTTCAACTGCAGTGAAAAAGACCCTTTAGGCTTATGCATACAAAACAGTCATCGTGTCACTTGTTAAGCTCATTGTATGAGGCTCATGAGGAGGAACTGAAACTCATATTTTGCCAGCTATAAACTGGAAGTCAAGGATAATGTTCATTTTTTCTCACATACAGCTAAAAGCACTTTCAGAACAAGCGAATGAAACAACCTGGTGATGAGAGAGCTGTTCCCACGACTGCCTGCTGTGCCAAAGAGGGATAAAGAGGAGTGCAGGCAGATGTGACACAGTGAATAGGACAGCAGGTACAGTGCCTCAACACCAAATACATGAAAAAGAACAATTAAAAGGGACTGTTGTAATGTTTTGTTTGAGACAAGTAGATTGGATTCACTATTCCAAGATAATACACTGGCTCTGTAAGCCACTGAGAGCCTGGGGGAACAGACCTTTGCTTCTAGAAAACAGGGACAATGGAAGAAAGCAAATCATTCCGGGGTTATTTTTGCTGTCCACACTGACCACCTCACTGCAAAATACTCTGGGAACTACAGAACCAGAGTGAGACCTGCAGTGCTCAGATTTCCTTTTTCCTAACCAGCCAGAGCTGATACAGGAGAAGCCAGGATTGCCACCTGGATCCTCTCTTCTAGAACTGTTTACCTGTTGACTTCTCTTGAGTGGGAAAGACCAAGATGCTCTGTACTGGCCCTCACATTAAAATCTGAGGCACAGTCCACGCCAAAGCATCCTGAAGAAGACTCTGCTGTTTCTCAATTCTGTTGCTGGAAAAAACTTTCCTACAGTTTTGGGTAAACTTCCTCTAAAGGAAAAGGAAAAAAAACTCCTGACTGAAGCACAAGATATTTATGTGACTGAAAGAGGGAGGTGAGAATTGTTGTCCTTTTTAGAACAAAATGAAAATTGAGAAATATAAGGTTTACACTCAAATTGAATTTACCCCAGTTTGAGGCAGGATAGCAAAAAGCCTGTGTCCTCAGCTAATCTGGCTCCATTACATATACGGAATCCCAGTTTAACCTGCAGTTTTCAAACATAATAACTAAAACCATGTACCAGAAAAGATACATCCCGGAAATATATGATTGTACTGGAAATTAAAGCAAGAGACAAAGTTTCGTTTAAACACAGAGTCTCAAATCCATTACTTTGGTTTCTGATGTCCTCTGAAAGCTAAAGACATCAAAATCATTAATTCACACACATGAAAAATGCCTTGAATCACAATCCAAAATAATTACTCCATTTGCATCAGAGAAAACTCTTGAGAACTCATTCTACTACAAAGAACCCTTTTAGTTCAAGTCCTCTAGCTTCAGATAATACTCTCTGATCAATACAAAACTCACACTCTGGTGGTTGTCTCACTGTGAGCTATCAACAGCCACAAGGCAATTATTTAAATTGCACTTAAGATTATCCACTAAATAACTGATGGTGATAAACCATTTGGAGAAGGAGGTATCAACAACAGAATAAAAATATGTATCAAGACTGGCATTGTCTCCCAGGATAGTATTTCACATCTGGCCAAATTTACTTTACACCATTACGAGGACTGTGGAAACTCCTCTGTGATTTTTTGTGAGCTAACTCATTCTTTACGGAGCACACCTGTAAGGAGACTCTGGCACATCTGGCAAAAATGAGCCCAGATCTATATCTTTGAAAACTACCTTGCCGCTCCTTCCTGGAATACTAGACCATGGTCTTGGTGTAGAAGGGAGATTATTTGTCTTTAGCACTACATGAAATGAAGACAGATAAGCACGGATAACATAAGTGACTGAAATTTCCACACACTCCCGTATTAGAGATGAATTGGTGAAAAAATATTCCTGTTTTTAGAAAGGCAAAATAATGCAAAAGCCTAATATGTAAACTTGGTGTTTACTGCCAACCTATGACATCAAAGATGCAATACAGGTTTTTGACATGTGATTCTCTTTGGCACATTTGAGTTTTCAAACCTGCCTACTCCTTAGCATCAAGTCAAATTGTAACTGAAAATTGGAATATATTAAGTACCCTATGTTGCAGCTGCAAAACTGGGCCTGGATAATAACAATTTTCTTTTCCTAAGAAGGCCAAAAAAGGAATCCATATTAATTCCAGTTAGTTGAAAAGAGAAAATTATGTCACCAACAAAACCAGTTCCACAGAACTTTAATCATGAACTGTACCTTCATTCAACCAAAACCAGTGAAAAGTTCTCAATTCTGACTAAAAAATTGTTTTGGAATATTTAGATTTTTTTAGTGTTCACATCTTTAGTTTAAATATTTCTCTGTGCTGTACAAGAAAGAGAGAGACGTCACCTTTTTCTTTCTTCCCTTGATTTAAACAAAAAGTTCCAAATATTTAATATTTTTTTAACATAAAATAAAAAAATCTGAAATGTTTTCACACTTTGCTGAGCTTCCCATGGTTGGTGATTCCCAGCACTCTGATCTGTCCAGGTCTCTCTGCACGGCCTCCCTGCTCACAAGGGATCCAACAGCTCCTCCCAGTTTTGGGTCATCTGCAAACTTGCTCAGTGTCCCTTCCAGTGCTGCGTCCAAGTCACTGATGAAGATGTTGAAGAGCGCAGGGCCCGAGATGGAGCTCTGTGGAACCCAATAGTGGCAGGTCAC
>JAWWEE010000159.1:3859213-3872699 GCA_035221455.1 Xenops minutus | reverse complement strand
TTTCTTTCTTTCTTTCTTTCTTTCTTTCTTTCTTTCTCTCTTTCTCTCTTTCTCTCTTTCTCTCTTTCTCTCTTTCTTTCTATCTCACATTTACTATTAAATAAAATCCATACTAGTGACTTTTGCATGTGGTTTCATTTGCATCATAATCCAGGCAGAGTCATTTCTAATAATTTTAATAACTGGCTAATAACACTACCATATTCCAGTATGGACTCAGTCAGACAATCCTGTCTGTGTTTCTGGCTTGGGAGTCATTCTCCTTCCAGACTCTTGCCACTTTTTAAAGGAAGGAGGCCATTCAAACACTGTCCTCTTCCCCCTGCTTTATCCTGACACAGAGACATGAGATGTCATCTACTCCCCTCTACTAAATATTAGCCTTTATTATTTGCCACATGAGAAAAACCTCCTGCAGAGCATTTGGGTGAGAGAAATGAGGCTGTCTTCTCCTGATTAAAATAATTAACAACAGTGGAGCTCCAGCCTTTTCAGTCATCCCAGCTGCAATTAGGAAAAACGCAAGGGCTGGGACCCTGATTTTAAGTAGCAGCTGTGGATATTGAGGTCCACTCATCTAAAGGAGTGACTGATTCTCAAAAGATGCTTGATCCCAGTAAGAACTTGGCAAGGTCTAAGATGACAGAACAAAGAAAATTCCCAATTTTAATATTTCACTATTTACCCTCTTAATATGGAAAAAAATTCCCAAACCGACAGAAATTTTAAATGCAATAGAAGCCCTAGCAATCATGTGAACTAATCTTTAACCTCTCTGGTCTTGATTCACATAATTATAATTGTGGTAAATGCAATGCCCTTTGATTCAAAAATATCACCATTACTGTAACGGAAAAAGTAATTAGTTTTTTTTTAATTAATGAGAGACTTGAAAATGCACAAAGGGAAGCAATACCTTCTGTTTTTCTTTAGCTATTAAAATAATTGTATAAAAATATCACACCACATTATATATCTAGCCCTTATAGCTCTGCTAAAAGTCATGCTTTTAGGTACCAAATGCAGATATTTGCACATCAAGAAAGAGTCATCCAGTTGGACAAACTAAATGCCTATCTCTTATTCACTAGGGTAAACAAAAAGCATGGCATGGCATTAAAGCAGCTCAGCGCAACTAATGAGAAGAACAGCTCTTTGTGCCACGGTTGCTGTAGCAGGTGCCCCATTGACCCTGTCAGAGCCTCAACACAGACCTGCAGGGCAAAGGATAACACCACTGGCTCAGTTCAGACCTAGAGATCAATCTCTCTGGATATTAGAAGCTTACAATGTAGACATTAACACCTGAATTCATAACCTACAGATCATGGCACTCCTAAATCCAATATATTCTACCTGTTGGGGCGGAGAGCACAGGATGGCACATTAGGTCCATGAAGCATCTATTTCTGATCACTAACTATAAGGGAGCTGCAGATTACCTATTCGTATTTGTAAGAACAACTCACAAAATGATTCTTTTGCTCTGTTTTTAACTAAATCCTGAACATGTCCCCACTGCTCCACTTGTATGTCAGTCTGATGCCAGTCTAAGTCATTGTAACATGATTTTTTTGCAAAGAGATAAGTACCACAGCAATTTACTGTATATTTTGCTTCTCCACAATCCAAAGGAGAACTTTTTCTCAGACTGAGGCTACCTTTGCACTAAAATACCCCTTCTAAGTGGGGGCTTTTCTATCACTGAAGCTCAATACAACCTATATTAATTCTTGAAAAGCATTTCTCCTGATGCACATCCTGAAAGTACTCTGGGCATTACAAAACCAAAGTATCTTCAAAAACATCTGGAAGTCTTTATAATATTTTCAGGAAGTATATATCTTTAAAAAAAAAGATTTTAAAATGCAAATACTTGAGGAAAATAATTCTGTAGAGTGTGCAGGTTAAAAATAATTTAAGTGGGGCTGCTTAGTTCTACAGAATCTCCCATAGGGGACCAACTACTCCCCAGTGTAAGTCACTAAGTTGTGTCATGATCTGACTTCAAAATATGCAGTTTATCTGTTCAAAAAGAGTTGAGCAATTCAACTGGAGAACACAGAGATAAACCCCCTTATTTACTGATCCAAATTAAGGCAAGTAGAGCTGTCACCACGGAGTGACCTGTCCCTAGAAAAAAATGTCAGTGTTCGACCATTTTAAGAGAAGGAACATCAGGAAGCTCTGTGTAAAGGATACTCACATTAGCACTCTCTTAAATTCAGGAAGATAATTGAAACCCAAAATAAAATAAAAATTCCATAACTGTGGTATGAGTATTCAGTACTGAAGGTTAACAATAATATATTTGGAAGCTCAATAAGAAGCTAGACATCTATCATCAATAAAATACTTGTTGATGCTCTCCAGATTAATTCACTTGCCTGGAGAAGTGAAGGGAAAAAAAAGGAAGAAAGAAGAGAGGACTATAGGTTAATGATGTATTTAAAACAAGAAATAGGAATTCATGCTTCTACTTGCATTTGCTAGATTATTTTATATATTAAAATGTTGTATATCACAGATCTGGGTCTCCAATTCTAAGATTACCCCTATGACTTAACACGTTACAAATGATCTTGGCAAGTCTGCCAACAAGGGAAAAAGAAACCCTCAGCAAATTGAATGTCATTGATTAAACTTGAAAACAAAAGGGCTTGGCTTCCTTCAACACACAAATGGAACTCAGCTGCCACAGCAAAAAGATTTGAAAATAAGGTCTTGCCTCAGTAGCTGTATGAATCAGGCACGTTAAGCAGCCACACTGTGGCACAGATCTCAGACTTTACACATTTGTGTCAAGGACAACAATAGTGTAAACTCCTCTGTTCCAAACAAAGCCAGCCTAGCTGTTCTTAATCTCCAATTATACTGCTGTCCTCTCCCTCATCCTACAAAGGAAAAGAAGGAAAAAGTGGACAAGATAATTAGAGATTCCATGGGATGGGACAGAAGGAGTAGGAACCAGAGGGAAATCACTCCAGGGACACAGTGTGTATGTGCAGAGTTCAATTACACACAGCCCCACTGCCATGTACACTGAGACAAGGAATTACAAAACTGAAGCTTGTTTTAACAAGGCTGTGCCCTGTCAGTGTGTGTAGGGACTGTAAGACAAGGGATGTACCTGTTTGGGACAGCTACAGCTGAGGAGAGGATAAGACACAGAAGAATCACAGAATCACTGGATGGTTTGGGTTGGAAGGGCCCTCCAAAGATCATCTGGTTCCAATCCACAACTACGGGCAGTGACAGCTTCCAGTAGAAGGAAAACAGTCTCTTGAAAACCCTGAAATAATTTATTCCTCCTTCTTCAAATTCACTGGATTCAGGCCTGAGTCACAGATACCACTAAGGTAAGACATCTACTGGATCCCAAAGTTACACCCTGCATCAACAAGGTTTTCCTGCTTACAGTCAAGGCAGGCTGGTGCTGATGAAAGCCTTTGGCAACCAGACATCATCCATATGAACCCAAAACAGAGCTGTGGAGGGGACAGAGAAGGAAGGGCAGGATTGCCCCTGCTCAGTCCCCATACCAGATGCATGGGAACCAATAACATCAGGCTGGGATTTCTGATATTACTTATTACATCAAAAGAATCCAGCTGGAGCAAAAAGCACAACTTGGAGCACACTCTCACAGAGGTACATCCACAGCCAAACATCACTGTGTACTGATGACAACTCATAATGTATTCCATTGTATATTTCACACTATGCCAATGTCTCCATAAATAATGGAATAAATGCATAATACACTTGATAAAAAATTTTATCTCGCGTTCAGCCAGCTCTAGTTCAGTTGAACATTAATTTTGTTTATCTGCCTGAAATACTGAAAATGGACTGTATATTTCAATTTAATTGCATCTGCAGTCTTCAGGAGTGTTTCTTCTATATCTGAAGTACATGGTCCCACATCAAGTTTTTATAAAATACTGAAATGTGTGAAGAAACAGACTCGTGCTTTGCTTGTTTTTCTAAGACTGAACTCAGACATCACCTTGCAAAGGGCCTCAGACCCTGAGCCACCTCCCCACTGCTATATTTAATGAGAATACTTAGTTTCAATATTACTTTACAGTATGCTCAATCTGACATCTCCAATTTGCAAACTACAAAATATGATTATTCCATAAAATGACATTGCCTATTAAAAATGAAAGAAATACAATTTAATTTGAATTGTATTACCAATTTACATCTACATATAGCTTATTAACTGCTGCTGACTTCTCAGTTGGGTAGGCAGGAGAGGAAATGTTTCGATTTATGTAGTAATTAGAGTAAGACCAGGGGTTCTTTCCATATTTAAAGTGTATTTCTTCTCTGAAGAGTGACTTTTGAGACAGAAGTCTGGTATATTCTAGATTTTTCTCCTAAACAGTTTGTGTTAAAAGAGAAAGCACCTTTTCTAATTTTGAATATTGTAACTTCCACTAAAATCCAGCTAGGTTTGTTACTTCTCATATTACTAAAACTCCAATGCAGACAAGTATTTTGGGGGGCAAAAATGTGTCTCTGGTTAAAGATACTGAGCTCTGGTCTCAGTGTCTTAAAAAGGAATTATCACACTCAGGAAAATAGAGTGTCCTTCACCAAAATGATCATTTTTCATGGGTAGTTGAGATTAGTTTGCTCCATCATGGAGAAGCAGTGTTTGGCTTTGTAATTGAGAATTTTATGTAGGTTTCTCCATGGGAAATAATTTGCAATGAGATTCAAAAACTCATGATATTGAGACAGGTAAGTGAGAGAAAGTGTGAACATAATAATAAAATTAAAGGTTACTTTTGCTGTATCAATAGGGATTTATTCTGTAATTGACCTTTTGTGGGGTTGTCTTTGTATTTATGAATTCAAGAAAACTACTCACATTATTAAAGATAAAACTCCTGTTCATGCTTTTAGTGACACCTTGCAAAACCCAGCATAAGGCAGCCTTTTTCCTCCTCCTCCTCCTCCTCAACCCCTCACAGCAGGACACCCGGGACTCACATGGCTTGTGCTGCTGGACCACTCTCACTGGAAGCACAAGTTTAGAGTATTCTTGACTACTAACCACATGAAAAATGAGGGGAAGTTTATAATGAAGAGGTGGGTTTTATTATTTCAGCAGATAATTAACATGCCAATGAATAAGGAAGTTCCTTGTCCCATTCTGTAAGGATGCCACTGCCAACTACCAAAAACCTACTGGTTCAAGCCAAAATGTTCTTGCAGATGGGACTTACATATTCTTATGCTTCACTGATGCCCTTTCCAGATTATAAAGTCATGAACATCATACAGAACCCCAACTGTTCTTGGCCAGTGAGGGAGAGTGTTTCAAGCAGGCCATGGTTTTATTTTCTGCCTGACAGTCCTTTCCTCTGATGCCATCCAACCCCATGGCTCCCCCAAAGTCTATTTCATTCCACAGCTCTGACAGAGGATTCATCTTTCGTTATTTGTGGGACATTCAAAGATATTTTCCATTCTATCCAGCATCTATCACCAGAAATCATCTCACAAGAATATAACACAACTCACACAATATTGAGACTCCCAGAAATTTTAATTCCCACTTTAGCCATTTCTATAGACACTCAAAATACAGTGATAACATTGTCAGCTCTTCTGTCGATATGGGGGGTTTTTTTGGAAGAACTCACAATTTGATTGACTTTAGCAAGATGGTTATCCAGTCAGACTTGTACAGAAGACTTATCACAGTTGCTCTGCAGTCAACCAGTGTGAACAGGAGCATGGATCTGGCTTGTCAGAAGATCTTTTTGATATTTTTGTAATTAACTCTCCAGAGCCCAAAAGACCTAAGTCTTTCTAAAGCCTGTTTAATAACAATGATTTTAATAACAATGATTTTACATCTTCTGAAATCACATTTGGTAGTGCACAGGTACACAGATCTCAGTTACAAGGTCACTTCTGGCAGCCACATTTCCTGCATTATCAGAATCATGGAATGGTTTGGGTTGGAAGGACATTCAAGACCATCCAGTTCCACCCCCTGCAATGGTCAGAAACACTTTCCACTAGCTCAGGTTGCTCCAAGCCTCATCCAACCTGGCCTGGGGCACTTCGAGGGATGGGGCAGCCACAGCTTCTCTGGGCAACCTGTGCCAGGGTCTGCCCACCCTCACAGCCAGGAATTCCTTCCTAATCTCTAATCTAAACCTACTCTCCTTCAGTTTAAGGCCATTACCCCTTGGAAATATTTTCCCCTTGGAAATATTTCCCCATACAAACCTATAATATGTAATCTCTGCTTCTAGACAGAAAAAAAATCACACATGCCACTTTTAGAGGATGAACCCAAAAGCCCTATCTAACAAATCAGCAATATCACAGTCCAATTTTTGTCCTTCCTTTTATTTACCAAATTTTCTTGAATAACAGTATTCCTTTTATCTTAAAAATATTCATAGTATTTGAACATGATGGACATTTCATTTTCCTTTGTTATTCCTCTGCTACAATTTATTTCTATTTTCTCTTATTTTTCTTTCACATCTTTTTGTTGTAGTTTCTTACCTCTTCAATCATCAATTCCCTCCAGAAGCTATAATATGCAATGCATTTTTATCATGTAAAGAGAGTCAAACTCCATTCTCTGAAAATTACAGCCTTATTTTTACATAAAATCATTTCTCCTTGCATTTAGCTCACCCATACAGCCAGTATGAATCATCCCAGCAGGAGACAATCTACGCTGACAGTAAACGTGTTCATCCCAATGTGATTCCTGATACATGAGGAATGAAGTAGAGTGTTGCTAACTCCTGCTATCTCCACTTGCAAGATTTAAATATCACTTTCTTTACTGTGGGCTTGGGTAGCAATAGTGTGAAGTTCTGAAACAGCAAAACACAAGGAGACTTCCAAAATCAAGAAAATAACTTGTTGTGTCTGCCCAAACAAACAAAACCCCATCACCATCACTGTATTCAGTGGTAAATACATGCTTTGGTTTAGGTCCAGGCAAGATAGCCACCCCCAAAGGAATACTTTTAATAGAAAATAATTGCTATAAAACCAAATCACAGTTCAACAAGTAAATAATATAAAATCAAAGCATCAATTTTATACCATATCTATTCAAGGTTTAGAAGATAAAATAGCATTTTTAGATTTCAAGTAGTACTGAGCAGATGAAAGAATTTATTGTTATTACTTTTACTTCCTCTTCTTTACAATTTAGTAGTAAGTAGTTTTCAGGCATTTATTTTCTTCATGGCTCAGGACAGCTTACATAACAAAATATCAGTGATATATCTAAAAATATTGTTAAAGACCTAACACTGAGATCAATCAGGGTTTTTATAACTCCAAGAAACAGAAAGACTATTTCACAGTGTTTAGTTGAACAAAAGACCAAACAAATAAAATACCAACCAAAGAAAACAACAACAATAACAAAGATGTTGTGAGCTGAATTGTAGGAAATTTTAATTTATATCAGTGAAATAGAGATAAGTAACTCAGTCTCTGATCAGAGCAGACATAGGATTTGGAATTCAGTTTTTGGAAAATGTCAGAAAGTGTAGAAGAAACACAATAACACTAAACCAGGATCAGCCAAACTGACATTCAAGCAAACCCCTTGGGACATGTGCAGAGCACAAACCACAGGTAAGTGGATGATAGTGAAGCCAGCTGATACTAGGAATCCCAACCCTAAGTCAAGAAACCCTTTATGTCACCTTTTAATCTAGCTGTTCTATCAATACTCACCTGACATCAATATATTTTCAGTTTAATAGCAGATCTCTTCACCACTGATGTAACCAAATAGACCATTAAACAGCAGCTGGCTTTAACTGAGCAATGGCCATTCCCAAAGAAATCACATCTGTTTCTCCTTACATTTTCTTACCTCAGTTTGGTTTTCAATCAAATAAAAAAAACTCAATTAAAACAGTTTCTGCCATTTCTGATTCATTTGCTATGAAAATCTTTTGCATATACCACAGTTCCTTTATTGTTTTCCTTAACAGTAACTACTAAACCAGAGACATCTTCGGAGAAAAATAATGGGACTTTGAGGATGCAAAAACCCCAACCAAACTGGCATTGCTCTAGTACGAGTTCCAGCTGAAAATGCCACAGTTTAATCAGGAATGTTGTGTACACACTTCAGTGCAGTGCTGTTAGACCACCCACAGGGGAATCCACTTCAAAGGTGTCTGTCATTATTACAGAGAGTGTGAGCAGTAACTCTGGACTTGATTTTGTTTGCTCTATGACATTTTGTTGAAGTTGTATTTCTAATTTTGGAGGATAGTACTGAGCAGAAGAAATGTTTCTCAGGAGCAATTCTGAAAATGATGAGCCTTTTGTAGAATTTTTTCTTATGTAGTTTTGCCTCTTCTAGCAGAACCCACTCTGATCTGGTTTAGCAAGCATGAGTACCATGTAAATGTTCTTTGAAAAAACCCTAATAAATAAGCAAGATAAATGTAGCATCTTTACTCCTTGTATTGCATTTGCTGACTTTGTTCAGTGCCCCTTTTTAAGCAAGTGGAAATGCATACCAAAATCAGAACTTTTTACCAAAGATCTTAAGATGCTGAAAGAATTGTACTTTGAGTATCAGATGAGGGAGGGAAGATAAGTCTGGAGCTTTTTTTTCCTAATAAAACAAAGGAGAAATGGGAAAATTAAGCAAGAAAGTGCTATAAAGCTACAAAGAAACAGTAAGAATAAGCAGAGAGATTAAGAGTTGAAAACAAGGAAACTCATCTTAATTAATCATAATTTATTACAAAAATAATTGGTGAGGGGACCACAGCAGATTTAACAGGCAAGATGCTGTGCACTCTGCTTAGACATTTTGTGCAAATTGGGTCTGATTTTAATATGTATCCAAGATTAGCTGAAGAATTGTTACAAAGGTGACATCTCAGCAAGGAATCTCATAGGTTCCACCATTAATTGGGTTTCATTTAGGAAGGTACAGTAAGAGTTTGGAACAAATACACGGCAGAACAATGCTGCTGCAGATTAAGTTGGCTTCTTAAAGGGAAGTTTTGAAGCCTAATTAAACAGACAGCCCCAAGCAGAAGAAACTCAAATGTAAAACCTGAAAATGCAGATAACTTTCTTAGCAGACATAAGCACTGACACCCACAGCCATCCCGTGCTCCCAATCCGAGGGGTAACCACGGGAGGCACCCCCTGATGAGCAGGAAGCACAAACTCGAGCACAGCTGATTCTCCACAACTGCACATTCACAGGGCCAAGCCAGGAGGGCCCTGCAGGCACCGCACACATCGATGGCACTGACGCTCTTGCCCGGAGCAGCAGCCACCCAAACGCGGGACTGTACCCCAAGGACATTCAGTGTGATGGCACTGACAACTCCTCCCAGCATCTCTGCAGAGCGGAGTGCCAGTCTGGTTATCCGCTCTCTGCCAGGAGTCACTTTTGTTCTTATCTAAGTGTTCTCCACTGCTCTCAGCACTTGCTCTTTTCTGATCATCATTGCAACTGCGGGTTTGGAAATCCCAGAATCTAAAGGCAATTTATTACACAATAACTGTAACTCTCTTTTATACCATCTTTTTTCCATTCGTTGGCTTGCTGAAGGAAAAGATTATCTAAAAATTAACAATTAAAGACCAGTCTGCACCAAGTTTTAATCACTTAGCACTGGAATAGAATTTTCAGCAGCTTCTGAACTATATGTAGCTCACTTTATTTGATCAAAGAAAAGTAACAGTCCTTATAATTGGCATAATGTAACCTATAAATTCTGCCGTCAATTACAAGATGCTAGAGAAACATGATGCTCAGCTCACAACTCACAGAGAAGGTGCCAAACCCAGTACTACACCGTCTCAATAACACACTTTCTTATTCCAAGGATCACAGGCAGGCCACTGTGTTGATATGGGATGACAGCTCTGCATACACTGCTGGTAAGGATTATTTGAGTGATACTTGAAGAGCTGCTTTTGCTGGAAGACTTCAAGAAGTTCCCTGTTTCTGTGCCAGCTTTGCACTCAGCCATTCCCAAATACTGCTTCTGAAATCAAGGATTTGGAAACATCAAAGAGTAAGATTTTTTTTTAAAGATGGAAGAACTTATAAATTAAGACAGGTTTCACTTTTAAAGAAAAAAAAACAACAGTGAGAAGGCTGTGGGTGACCAGTTGGAAGTAATGCCCACACTTGAGAAAATGAAAATACTGAAATAAAGTTAGAAAAATAGTCCATTTTCCCCCCTCCCCACCCCCACCATTTTTTTAAAGAGCAAAATATTGTTCAACTCACTTGGTGCACACTTTGGGTCACAAAGATTGTACCATTTTGAAAAGCCACAAAGCCCCTTTTTTGCCTCATGTTTTGCTGAGGAAGACATAGAAGATTTTTATAAGGAGGTGAATGTAAAGCTAAAAATACAGCAGAAAGCTGCAAAAAAAAAAAAAAGGGGAAAAGTAAATAAGTAAAATATATTAAGGAGCCAATACACAAAGAACCATCAGATAAATTAATACCCAGGAAAAAAAGATTACACTTTTATCTTGCCTAGTTCTTCTTTACTAAGTAATGAAAAGATAAACAAAAGAGAGATTTTGGAACCATCACTGATAGGTAGTCAGCTTCCAGTCATCACTTGCTTCTTCACTGACTGCTTTTTACTCGTTTGGATTTGAATACATGAAAAAGAGCTGGAAATTGGAACACTAAAGTTATCTAAAACTGCTTCAGAAATCAGAAAGCACAAACATCACCCCTGAGTGTAATAACTAGAGAAGAAAACGCAAATTTCAAAGTAAGAATATGCTGTATAGTTGACTTTTCAAAGGACTGTTTACTTTATACAAAATAATTCATGCATGTCAGCAACCTGAGAGGCCAAAATTGTAATCTAAAAGAGAATTTTCCATTTTAGCTGAAGTTTAGATAGAGTAAAATCATTATAAAGACTAACATTAAGTCTGAAATTCGGCCAGTAACATTAACATAAGGAAAGAGGAATGCACACCTGTGACTCATGTATTGCATGACAGTATTTTACTTTGCTCCTTTTCTGATGGATTTGTGCAAAACTACTGGCTGCTTATTTCTGAAACATTCCACAACAAAATCACATTTCCTACTTTGAGACAAACAGTTGCTTTGCTTTGAAGTACATGTAATGCTCAGTTTTGCATATACTACCAATTTTAGAGAACAGGAAATGAGGTAAATTCAACAATATTTAAACTAAGAAATCCAAATCTACAGTTCTCTCTAATTACATGTGAGAAACCACAAGTACAATGGAGAATGCAATGGAAAGACTCATCACAGTCTCTTCCCATGCAAGAAGGAAGTGGTAGCTACCCAATAAAACTGAGTTTAGGAGAAACAAAAGGAAATACCAGTCCATGTTGCACAAGATGGATTTTCTTACCTCAGGACCGTAGGAGACATGAACCAATAAAAGCCACTGCTCAAAGTCGTGCAATAAAAATCCACGCAGCACTAATAGGTATCAAACTGCTGCCTCTGGCTCTGAGAGTCCCTGCGCCACAAATTATTAGAGGCTGGGACTTAAGGAACTATGGATATTTGTAATTTCAAATGTTCCTATCAAGATCTAATAATTTGTCAGGATGCAAGTACAGATATAGTCAGCATCTATATGAAACACCCACAGGAATTCTTTGAGAATCACAAATCATCAGGATGGAGAAAGACAAAGGGAAAAATGGTCATTTGTTGGAAAGGATGGTAAGTTAAGCAAGAGAATGTCCATTAGGCTTTAATTAAATGTTATTAGAATGTATCACAGACACAGCCATGTTCCAGAGAAAAGTTACAGACAATGTCCATCAGGACAGAAATAAGACCGCTTAAATTTAGATAACACTAAAGAAAAAGGAGACATGGGTTCTGATTCTTTCTTTTTGTCCCCAGATCACTAGCTAGAAGAGAGAAGGATGAAGAAATGTTGAGGGATCAGCAGATGGTGAAATAAAAAAGCATGTTAAGTAAGCAAGAGAACACGTTTATGAGGGCACTGAACTGTTTATAAATAAGGGACTTTTACACCTCAATAATTCTGCTCTTCTGTGTTAGAATAAAAATTGATTATGTGTCATTAGAATGACAGATTACAGCAGCTGTTGGTAAATTTAGAGCAATATCAGATTACTGAGATCTCAAAATGTTTTTCATTTAAATAAGGAGGTTATAAAAGGTCCCATTGAATCTCCACTGTGGCCTGAGGAATCTTTTCCATCTCACTCCATGGTTTGTACAGCATTTAAGGAAGAACAGTTTCATACAAAAAAGCTTATGTATGTACTGAGAGAACAAAAGTCTGACCAACACACCTTCAGGTCACCGGGAGCATCTTAAACATTTTGCATGGCCACACACTTACTCATGAATTACACAAGTGGCTGTGCCAGCCTGACAACTGCCTTGTACTGCTGCTGGAATACAACATGGCACCAAACCATGCCACAAAACGAATATTATAATTAAAAAAAAAAAAAGAATCAATCTATTTTCATCACTTCTTTCTGTAAGTAACACAGGAAGTGACTAAAAAATATGCATTTTAAAACCAAATTATTTTGTAGAGTTTAGAGGGCAATCACTGGACCTTGGTGTTGGAAGGAAAGGAGAAAATCACTAGCCTTGTTTTCTACTCCAGCTCCACTGAAGAAAGTGGTTATCCCTGTCCATACAGCTAATGCTGTCTGGAAATTATGGGAATTGAGCCTGTGGTCCATGTCTCACATGTACTCCTGTTAATTAAGTTCTTTGTGACTTATCATTTGATTCAAACTACAGAAGGGGGAGAAATTTCCTTTTGCCCCTCCTTTTTTTTCTAGGGAAGAGTTATGTTGAAATAAGGTTTTATGTAGTTATTTTTTAGAAAATCTAATTTCAGAACTGTAAAATGTTTTTACAAGAATTGCTCAACATTAAAGAGTTCCCATTTTAAAGCCCATACTCTGAAAGAATGTTGCACATAATCTCAGAGAGCAAATATAATTGTTCCATGCCACTTTCCTATAAGCATTTACTGTGTGCCTTGACCTGAGATTATCAGAAGTCAAACAGCATTACCTCCTAAAAAAGTTGATCCTTGAAATGTTAAAGTTAATATAGGGATTGGGGTAAAAAAGGTTGACCAAGAATGGAATGGAACCTTAGTGGATTAAAATACCGTCAATAGAATTGTCCTGAGAGAAAGTTATTCCAAATACCACTGAGAATTGGAAGCCAACTTTCTCTGTGTTTTGCTATCAAAGATCAGTAGAGACATGCTACTGGTTGAGACATTTCCCTCAAAGCAGAAAATTAGGGCCCATTTGCAATTCTGGCTCTCAACATAAGCAAATGAGAGGCCCTCCCCCAGTATAAATCAGATGAACCTGTTTTTTCCCTGTGCTGGTTCGAAGGTAAACCAGCAGAAGAAATGGACCCACTACCAGAGAGATTATGAGTCAGAGTTACAATTTAATTGAAGATATT
>JAWWEE010000159.1:3841032-3857466 GCA_035221455.1 Xenops minutus | reverse complement strand
GACTTGCCTATCTCACATTGGCCTTTTTAGCCACCAGCGTGCTTGTAGCAAGCGTGGGTAGAGCCCTTGTAAATCTTTGTTTGTGAAGCCTAGCCATGATGATGATGATGACCTGCAATACCTTTTACCACAGTAACCTCTCTTGTTAATTCTCCAGCTTTGGTTTCTCTCATTCTCTTGCTCAGTAACAGCAATTCTTCCATGGACTAACTGGAGTCATCCATCAATTTCTTTGTTACTGCTCTTGTTTCCCAATCTCCTCAGACACTAGAATTAGTAGATATCCATCATAACATAACTGGTGTGATTTGGAGACATATACAACTGCTGGAAAAGTCTAACAAACATTGGAAATGCTCCAGCTTGGCTACCGGACTCAAGCTTGCGAAGAAATACTGAACTGAACACAAATTACGTTTTCTTCACTTTTCTATGGATATTTACCAGCCTTCTTGATTCAAAAATTGTTGCCCTCAATGTCCTTTAAGATTTCTTCTCTGGTAGTCAGCAAGAAGTGCTGGCTAAACAACATAAGTGTTGTTTTATCTATGGGGTTTTTTTTCCCTCTATATGAAAGAAAAAGGCTCCTTTCTTTTCCCTCCCACACACATGAGGGAATAAATCCATTTGGCTGATTCTCCTACTTAATTCATGAAAAACCAAACTTAACACATCTAACTGCTAGTCTTAGTCTTCACTTAAGGAGCCTTTTTTGAAGGAACTCAGATTTTAAGCCATTGTTCTGCTGAAAATGTCCCTTCCTTCCCTGAAGTTGAGCTCACCAGCCAAAAGTTCCATGTATTTCTCTTCTTCCTGCATTCCTTTCCTCCTGTGCAGATACTGCCAGTGCTGCAGAAGCCTTGTAGATGGCAGCAGAAGCCAACATAAAATAATAAATAACAACAATAATAAGAACAAATATCGCAAAACATCCAACTGATAGCCTCTTCCAGCCTTTTCCTGATGCTGGCCTAACTCTCTTTGTATTTTTGAAAGTTCTAATAACAATCTGTGTCTCATGTTTCCCTTTGCACTCTGCACAGCTTTGCTAAGGTGCTGGGCTATATATTGCATCTGTTCACTGAGGAGCCTTGGGTGTTATCTTCTGTGGACTCCTATCCTCACTTACACCAGCAAGCCCGAGGGAGGCAGACAGTATTCTGGACTCCTTGTGGAAAGGAGAAATTCTGGATTCCTTGTGAAAATTTACCTTTCATTAGCTTTTCTCTGAGCTGGTTATTTTCTCACGTGACAAATTCTAGCTACTTTGTTAAGGTATAATTCTTTTTCTTCCAATAACCAACTGTCTTGGCACAGGTCTCAACCCTGTTACAGGCTCCTTACAGGCCTTTGGTTAGCACACTCAGTGTCTGCAGCAAGCCTTACTTCAATAGAGAGAATCCCTGATTTTGATTTTGCAAACCTAATCCTGTTTAAAAAGCTTTATTACTTGTTATTACAGAGAATCTAGAGAGGATTCAGAAATCCCACTGGAAGAGGTATTACACAAGGCACAAGATCTGTGACCCACTGCATGCACAAGATTACACCACTGGCACAGCCCAGCTGTGATTTTGGGTTCTCAGGTCTCACTGGAGACAGAGACAAAGCACCCCTTTGCCCCTGAGGGCCTGCCTTGCAGCTTCTCCATGCAAGTAGGTGATTTCTTTCCCCTACTGAAATTCACAGATATCACTTCATCCACTTGATTACAAATTTAACAGGGAGACATTGAACAATATTCATGCAAACCTGGTCATAATTTGAGTAATGAAATGAGTAATACATCTGGCTAGGAAGCAAGAGAGTTCACCTGCCCAAAGCTGCAATTGATTAAAGCCCCATGGTACTGCTGGTTCTTCAGTGCCTGTGGTGTTGGGAGCAGGGGTTACTGTTCCCAAAGGAAAAGCAAAACCCAGGAAACACTGATACTACAGAGCTGAGGCTTCCACATGGTGCTCTAGAACGAAGCATATTCAGTTCAAGCACAGCAATACACAAACACATGGTCAGCCTGACTCCATAAACTCCACAACTACTCCCACAGTCAAGCAAAAGCCAAGGAAGCCATACCATGAATGACAAATTGGTGGCTTGGCAGTCAGCTGTCTCTTTCCCCATAGCACCAAGACACCAGAGCAGCAGAATGTGATTTCTCTTGGGTTTGAAGACACGTTGCAGAGTAACTTGCCTCTCTATCCTCAAACACTCATTTGATGTTCCATTTACCATGAAGCCAGTTCAGTATAAAACATTTATTGTTGGAGAATGTTCAGTGCACAGGGACAGCATTGCCCATGCATCCTCTGCTGTGTCCTGCATCCCCAGAGCGTTGCTGGACTGTGGATTCATGGTCTAGTGGAGAAATAATTCTACTCTTCCAAGTCTTCTCACACTTTTTATTTATCTTGTTTCCAGGGAATGTCCTTCTGCAGGCAGCAGAGGGGCTGCTCTTCACCAAATCAGGATTTCCTTCATCTGGCAGATCAAATTAAAGCTCTTGCAGGTGAAGTTGCCCTGGAAAGCCCAGGGGAGGGAGCATGATTGAAGGGGCAGAGAGGCCCTGGGAGGCTGGGCCCTCTCCAGTGGGGTTTGGCCCCTCCTGCAGAGACTTGGGCTGAGAGTGCAGGGAGAAGAGCTCAGGATGGCTGTCTGGTGTCCCTGAGGCTCCGCCCCTGGGCAGGAGTCAGGCACAGGCTGAGCCCCTCCTCTGCCTGCAGGCCTTGGCAAAGGGCTGGGGGAATGGCACCAGATCCTTGGGGCCCAGCCAGGTTTTCTTCTCCATGAGGGGTGTCAGTCCTTGTCCTACAAGTTAGTGGCCCTCGGTCTTGGTGGGTGCCTGACCCACACCCTCACCTCTTGAGCATCCGAGCCAAACTGGGCTGGGCAGCACGAACAGGTCACCCCCCAGGGCCACTGTGCCCTGCTGCCCCACGTCCCCAGAAGAGACACATCCCCAGAGGAAGGTGGGACATGAAAGCCTTTTGCTCAGCCTACTGGGAAGATGCCTGAAGGGAAGCAGGATGAATCCCACACATGGTGAGTTTGGGAAATTATTATTGTGCCTTGGATCTGCACCAGACCCTGTGATTTAGTAATTTCTCCACTAACCAATACAGACTTAACTTTAAACACCTACGCATATTTTAATAAGGTTTATCCCAGGTTTAATTTTCTCTCCCTCTACATTCAACACTCGCTGACATTAATGAGAGCGGCATGTGTGGGTACAAACTGACTCCAGGCAATTTTACAGTCTGTTTTTTTTTTTTCCTTTTTGAAATGTAATTAGAAAATCACATTGAAATGCTTAATCTATGTGTTTTGGGAAAAATGTCTAATGTGTCTAATTAATGCATGAAATTTACATTTAGAAAACTAGTATCCAGGCACTGCAATAATCAAAATATTTGCAGAAATCACAATAGAATGAAAAGTAAGATTATAAATGCTTTACTGGCAAGTGTTCATGAATATCTTGGTTGGTTTGGGTTTGTTTTATGCTTGCTTTTTTTTGGCTTGCTTGTTCCTTGAACCACAGTTTTGGATACACTTCAGTTTATTAATCAAATAAAAAACTATCTGCAGCTGAGTGAACCACAACTGTGTTTATCTTTTCACAAGAAGCAGGCAAACCTGGAGGCTGTAATTTTGAGTTACTCACTTTTTTCTTTGTAAGAAACCCTCTGTGAACAGTGTACAATATTACCACTGTCAAATAATTTGTTTCCCTTTTCTATTTATGAGTGTATTTACTTAGAGCCTTACTCTGCTAACTGTTACAAGTCTACAAAACTTTAAATTCCCAAAACACAGTGAAGGCCACTCACATAAGACAAGCTGTGTTCTATGACATTTAGAATTTTTTGCCTCAATGTTGCAGGGATGGTCTGGCACATAACATGAAATCAAAGATGTTACAAAGAGCCTCCAACACTGAAATGAAGAATTAAGCTTTGGGACTACAAGAATCAGAGAAGGAAAACAAAGTAGAAGGAAGAAGTTTCTGTAGAGGTGAAAAGAAGAAAGAATAAAATGTCTAGATTGCCAGACTTGGTCCTTCCTGCTAGATGTCTGTTTGACCAACTATTCATTTTGTTCTCTTTGAGAGACTTTATTTTATTCAATACTTTTTGGGACTTCAGAGACATGCCTTTTTCTGAAGATGGCCCAGAAGGCCAGCTTTTAAACAGGATGTTTTGCAATCTTGAGATTGGAGCTGCAGCCTTGTTTTCTTCAAGACTAGCAAAACACATCCTAAAGTCCATCGTCATCAGACATGACCATCACTCATCATCATCAGAGATGACCTTTGCAAAATGATGCAGGCAGCCTTTTTTTTTATTCTCAGGGAAAGTATGTGACACTTGGGTGGAATTTAGCTCACTACCTGATGTCAGAGTAAGTTCTGTGATTCATAGTTAGGTTTTTGACAGTTATTAATTTTGACATGAAACTCAGTGATACAACAGATGAGGATTCCTCTACAAGGTCATATTTTCAGGATGGTCTTTTATATATACTATATTTTTGGTTATGAAATCCAGTGAATTTACATTGGAAAATCAGAGTAATTTCTGATGATATCCAAAAAACCAGATTTGGTTTTCAGAGGTGTTTGAGCACTTGCCCCTCCTCACCTCTGCAAATTGAAGGATGTTTTTCCAAGAATAACTTCTAAACTGTCCAAATGTTGCTTTGGTACTGTGGCAGCACTGGATATCTTTTTAGAATCATCACAGAATCATTAAGGTTGGAAAAGACCTTTAAGGTCTTTGAGTCTAACCATCAACCCAGCCACCATCATTTCACCAGTAAACCGTGTCCTCACATGCCACATCCACACAGTTTTTGAACATTTCCAGGAATGGTGACTCCACCACTGACCTGGACGATCTGTTACAATGTTTTACAACATGTGTCATAAGAAAAAAAACCTGATATCCAACCTGCCCCTGCCCTGGCCCAGCCTGAGGCAGTTCTCTCTGCTCCTGTCCCTGTTCCCTGGGAGCAGAGCCCGACCCTCCCCGGGGGCTCCCCCCTCCTGTCAGGGACTTGCAGAGCCAGAAGGTCCCCCCTGAGCCTCCTTTTCTCCAGGCTGAGCCCACCCAGCTCCCTCAGCTGCTCCTCGTTGGACTTGCCCTCCAGCCCCTTTTAACAGAGTTTTGGCTCTCAGAAAGAAAAACTAAAAAAAAAGAAACCCAAGAAAATAAAATTTAGGAAATCCCCGGATCCACAGCTGCACAAACGAGTGGCCTACTCCCAAGTGTTCTCTGCATTATCTTTGTACCAGGTAGGTGCTCAGTAGCTCAGTTTTGACACTTAGTAGTTGTTAAGTACAGATAGCCATTAGTTATTAAAGATGATGTAGACACAATTTTCAAAGAATTCAGCTCCTTTGCTGCCCAGAGCTTGCACCAGCCTGGAGGTGGGATCTGCTGCTCTCAGACCCTGCTGGGTTGCTCCACACTGCCCCAGCCAGTGCAGCACAGATCTGCTGTGCACACCGACACAGACACCAGTGTGAGGGAGTCCTCAGGCACAGGACATACTCAGCAGACATTGTAGCACCCCAAGTAATGACTTGAGAGCAGTTCTCCACCATGACCCACCTACACCACACAAACCCCAGAGGTCACAAGAGACCAGCATCCAGATGCCAGGCACTCCAACCACTGCCCAGGCCCTGCCAGCTGCCAGCATGCAGCTGAAACTACTCTACAGTAGCCTCTTATAAAAAAAGTGCAAGATTTAAGAGTTATAAAGAATAAAAATAAAAATACATTAAAAAACTCACCAAAACACCAATACTAACATCACTCCACCAAAAAGAAAAAACTCCTTTTTCTCTACTGTCATGAAATAAAACATCAAAGCATCCTGCATGTTCAGAGGTACAACAGAAATTTGATTCTGCACCAAACCACAGCAAAATTTATCCAATTCACCATCCAGAATAGGAAAAAACAAAATATATTTCCCAAGGTACTTTACAGCTTATCTTCCATTTTTTTTTTTAATAGCAACTCAGACCAATACCTACTACATTCTGGCTGTGAGGAAAAACACTTTGAGTCATTTAAACTTCGAGGTACTTTTAAAAATTAATTTCATTAAAGACATGAAGTTAAGACATAAATAAAACGTACTTTATCATAACATACCAATTCCTTTTGCTGCAACATTTCCAGAAAGAACATATTAAAATACCCTTCCACACTGCTTGAAACCTAATTTTGAACAACATGAGCCTGAGACAAAACGAGAGGTGTTACCAATTCTGAGGTTGGTTTCAGAGCTATTGACCACCAAAGCCTCTGCTTAACTTCAGCAGACTTGTGTTCAACATCTCTGAAAACTGGTCCCAAAATGGCAGAGACAATTTTGGACCTGGGTCACATCCCTTTCCGTACCACCAACCAATTCCATTTCCCACAGGAAAATTGTCTTTGGGATCATTTTAAGATAAAGCACAGCCCAGTGTCAGCCCTTGACAAGCAGCACATGAACACCAGGAGGGGAAGGAAGGGTTGATTTGGAAACTTCTAATTGACCTCAGTGGAATTGGGCCTGGAGCCATTCTAACATTCCTGAACAGCAGTTCTAGAGCATGACCAGTACCAAGTGTGCAGTACTAATGTTTGGGTGAGGTGGCCAGACTATGCTGAACACCAGGGCTGTGGGACACAGGGTGGAGGTGCAAGTGTCAAGGCCAGCAGTTGGGCTGGAGCAGGAGCTCCCCAAATGCCCTTGAATGTAGCATTTGAACATAGCTACTGACAAAACAGCCAATGAAGACCTGGCAGGTGAGTGGGAAGGTGCAACTCTCCTCATGCCATGGCCAGAGGAGGTCTGTGTGGGTCTGGGTTGTCCCATGTGGAACAGTTCCCTTTGGAAACAACAGGACATTCCCACTTTGCTGTTCCAGAGCTGGCAGCAACTTTGGTACTGGAAGAAGAAACAGAGCTGGGAGGGAACAGAGGGCACCTGGCCATCCCAGGGGACACCTGCATCTCCTCATATGTCACCTTCATAGTGGTGGGCAGCACTTCATTTCGTCACAATGCTGACAGAAATGAGTGTTGTTTGGATCCCAAACTATGGCAATGGAATGCCCAGAACGCTGTTTGCCCCAAACAGTCACCTTGGTGATGGAACCCCCAGAATGTTCTTTGCCCCAAACAAAGCCCAGACTGCCCCAAGCACCATGACAGGTACATCAGCAGGCTCCCACTCCTCCTGGGGGTCCTTGCCCTCCAGGTACCCCCAACCAGCTCTGCTCACAAATATTTCACCTCATCACCCCCTTTGCTTCCCCCAACAGAGGGGTTCCCTCTCCAGGTGACAGTGTTGAAGGTGCCCTGCGTGAGCTTTGCTGCCCTGGCCAGGCCAGCCCCAGGAGCTCCCTGGGAGCTGCCCTCTGTCCTGGGGCTGCCACCACCCTCTGGGCCCGTCCAGCTCCACACCAGCACCCATCAGTTGGCCCCAGCCACCATGAGGCAGGGGGTCCCAGGGCCCTTAGGGGCCCCAGCGCAAGTGGTGTCACTTTCCCCTGTGGTACAGCTTCCCTGGCCGGTGCAGTTGCCCCCCATGGCTGCTCCCTGTCCTTTAGCCTATGGCTGGGGACAGCAGGTGGTGATGGGGATGCTTCTGCACCACCAGACAAGGGCTGTGGTCCAAGCAGAGCCCCTGTACCCCATGGGCTCTGGTGTGCTGTGCGTCCACCATCCACCTGCCCTGACTGGCAGAACCATGATGAAGCCCAAAGGTGAGTTTGGGGGATGGCAGGGACAGTGGGCAGGCAGTCAAGCTGAGGTAAACTTCAATCTCTTGGGGTTACATTTTCAGCTGTGGTGACCACCTTGGCCCCAAGCAAGCCCATGGATCTGCCCGAGGAGGAACCAGCCACCATCACAGATGCTATTCCTGAGTGGGCAGAGGACACCACCAACAACCATCTGCTCATACAGCCTGAAACCGTGGCAGATGAGGACACCATCCTCAATGTCCCCAACAGCCCCACCTTGAGTGATCTTCTGGATGACCTCTTTGAGTGCCTGGCAGATGGTGGCTGCCCCAAGGAACAAGTAATGGTGGCGCAAGATGACAGCGAGGACACCGTTTTGGCTGCCAATGTCCCCAGCTTGACTGCCGAGGACCTCGATGAGCTCCTCGAATTCTGTGAATGGCTGCTGGAAGATGACTGTCCAAAGGAGCCAACAGTGGAGGCACAGCAAAAGAACATCGGGAGTGCTGTGCCCACTGTCCCCAGCTGGAGCCCCTCCCTCAGCCTTGACTCCCAGCCCCAGTTGCCCTGCACAGCCCAGCCAGTGCAGAGCCAGCCCCAGGGTGCTCCCACCCACTTGCAGCTGCCACTGGGCATCACCACCGTCCAGGTGGACCCCAAAACAAGAGAGTTGGCAGCAGCCAGGCCAAGTGCTCCACGCCAGCCAGCACGTCGACAGGTCAAGAGACCTTCCCGCAGATCCACATCCCGGCCGAAAAAAAGAAGACGACAGCAGTGATGCAGCACCCAGGCCAGAAGATACCCTGAGCCAGTGACCTGCATCCAGGCCCCCAGTCCTCCCACATCCCTCATTCCTGTTTGCTTCAATAGACTTGTTTTGCAGTTCATTTCTTTGCCTTGAGTCATTTGGACAGTGGGAGGGGATCAGTACCTCAGTGTAGCCTCTGCCCACCCCATGGGGGCTGGCTGGGCACGATGGCCCAGAGGGTGGCCCAGCATCAGTCCAGGTGCTGGGTGCCCATGGAGAAACTATGTTGGCCAGCACCCTCAGAGCACCAGGCAGCAGGAGAGGTGCTCCAGTGTCACTGGGAGCAGGGCATGCACCGCTGGGCACATGCTGAGCTTCCCACTGGGTCTGGGTGCTGGAGGGCAGAGAGTGAGGGACCTGCCCCAAGCAGGGAAACCTTTCCCTGGTAGGAGTGGATGAGATGAAACCCTCTGGGATGGCTCTGCTGGGGACACTGAAATGCCTCGAGTGCTGACATGAGGATTTCCCATTTGCCACAGGGCAATTTCTCCTCTCTAAAGGGATCAACCCTCTCCACAGGACATTTTGGCTGGCTCTCCATAACCCTGTCACCGGCTCTCTTGACCAGCTACCCCCAGTTTCCATACCAGGCAGGACGTTCTGTGGTACAGAATAACCCTCTGGCCAGTTCGGGTCAACAGTCGCAGTGATGGCCCCCACTCCAGCTTCTTTAGGACACACCTCTCTTCGAAGGGGTCTCCCTGAGGGGTGTCCAAGGTTGGATGGGGCTTGGAGCAACCTGGGCTAGTGGAAGGTGTTCCTGCCTATTGGAGAGGGTGGAACAACATGACCTTTAAGGTGCCTTCCAACCCAGACCATTCTGTGATTCTGTGGTAGGCAGGGTGAAAGAGGGAACAGCTTCAGACAGCTTCAGGAGCTAAATCTTCCATTGGAAGTAGAAGTGGCCATTCGTCTGTCACCCTGTTTTGCAAAAGAACAAGAAATCTAAATCAAAAGGAGAAACTGAGCTGGCAAGAGTCATTTGCTGTAGCCAAAGGAAGCTGAATCTAACAATGCATCTGGCTTAGCAGAACTGTTGTGAAAAGTTGACTATCTGCTATACCTTAGAGGTGGGTAGAAGGAATGGAGTATAGGCAAGAGCAAACCATATTCCCATCACTGGATAAACCCAGATTTTGTATAGAGTTGTTACTGAGGTGTATGTTCACTCATTAAGTAAATAAACACCATTGCTTGCAATAGGAATGGAAAACAATCATGTTGCTACTGAGAGGAAAGAAACACTATCCCTTTTTGAGCTGGAAGGTACCTGCAGTGATCATTTAGTCCTGGTCTGACCTACTGAAGTTAAAGCATGTTATTGAGGGCATTGTCCAAATGCCTTATAAACACTGACAGAAAATAGGTGTTTTGTTTTTTTTTTTTCAAGGAGGTGAAAATGCTGGTCTTGCATTAACCATTGCACTCTTCCTCAGTTCCTTCTTTTGGGATATTCTTAAACACAAGAAAAAGGATTCCAAGTCCCTCTCCCAAAGGTGACATTGGTGTTTGCATTGATAGGGAGGGAGTGTACATTAAAGTAAGGGAAAATAAGGTAAAAAACTGTCTAAAGTAAATGCTGTAATAACCACATTTCTCCCTGAAGTTAGAGATATTTCCAACCTGACACCAGACACCTAATTAACTTTTTAAGTCAATAAATTTCCAACAACAGAAATCAGGTGTCCACAAAGACCACAAAGCCTTTAAACAGAGAAGCATGCTGCTGAAGTAAGCAATGAGTCTCAGATATAACCTCTGCTCTCCAGTTGGACATTTTATTTTCTTCTAACTTACCTGATGCACCGCAGGCAAGTTCCCAAAGCAGCCACATTTGTTGCTGCCAAAAACCCCAAATGATGTCCAGCCTAGAAAGCCTCTATTCCAAGTCACAGGCCACCAAATTTGCAGACTGCTGTTAAAGAATAGCAGTGCAACATCCACAGCAAATTATTTCACTGGAAATCTGTCTTTGTAATGCAGTAGTGAGAAAACTTCTTCCTCAAATGTGCATCTATGACTAGATAATACATATTCTTAAAGGGTTTAAAAGTTTTTAAAATCTCTGCACAAAAGCACATTTTAAAGGTCTAGAGTGAGATTACACACTATAGGAACTCTACTCTCCGTCTCCTCTCAGGAATTGAACAAGGCATCTTTCTTCACCTGCCTTGCCTCTTCCTTTCCCCACAAACCACAAATAGCTTATCAAAACATAACTTTTTCCCCAGAGTGCATGTACCAAGCACACTATGACATCTAGTCCTGTTCTGTTGCTTTCCAGATAGAAAGCATACAGATAAGTTTAGAAGTTTTACTGCCTCTGATTGGAATTTCATTCCTTATATTTCAGAATCTTTCCTAGTGAGAGGAAAAAGTTATTAAAAACAGAAGAGTATTTAGGGGAAGAAGTTCTATGTGTGCAAACAGCAACTGACTATGATGAACATCAGCCCTTGCAGCACCAAGACTGGAGAAGCTCAGGTGCAACTCAAAGAAGAATCCAAAGTTTCACTAAGAAACAAAACAGGAGTAACACTAATTGCAATAAAACAGTGAATGCAAACAACTGCCAAGAGCTGTGCACGTTCTTTTATTACATACATTGTTTACACTCATTATTTACTTTTATTACATATATCTCTGAACAACCTCAGTGGCAGCAGACATGCATCAGGACCCTGAGAAAATGCCATTCTTTTATTTGTCATTCCAGCCATGTCCTTCCTCTTCTGCAGCAGCACAGAAACTAGTGCTCTCTACAAAGCATTATTGTTCAAAATATTATCACATAAAGCAGATGTCTCCAAACATTTCTATTGCTGTTAATGTCTGCATGCTCACTCTTAAATAAAATCTTTTAAAACCAAAAATATTCATTTTCCATTGTTATTGTCTAGTTTCATCACCATCATTCTAACTGCCATTTTTGGTTAGAAAAGACAGAGATTCTCTTCTCAAGTGCATTGGTCTCATCCTTGATAAAATTCAATTCTGTCTTCATTAAAATTATATGAGAGTAAAGGAGGTCAAGATGTGGTGAGCTCCAATTGTTTCCTGAACGCAAACTAATTTTCCAGTTATTGTCCAAAATAAATTATACACAAGTTAAATCAAAGTTAATTGAAGAATACTGCATGGTTTGAGCTCATTAAATCCTCACAAATGCCAACAGGAAACATACTGCTTGGTACTTTGATGAAAAAAGTGCCTTCTTCTACCTTGCAAAAGGCTATTAATCCCAGTGAGAGTTCCTGAAAGCTAAATTAATAATACTCAGGGCAGCTTCTATGGTCCACAGAAGTAGCATGTGAATTAATCTCCCTCCTTAGAACATTGTAACATCAAATCTGTTGACATAATCAATTCTGCACTTCAGATGAAATACTGGTGGCGCACAAATCTCCAGCAGCTGCAGCAGTAAGAGCTGTGGGATATCACATGTTGTAAGACCCCAGCCATGGAGCAACAACCTCAGCCTGGAGTTTCACTTCTAAAAATATACAAAACTCTAAAATTTTGCCCACTGCACTTTTGCAGAGCCTTTGGTTCTTTAATACCTTGAGGCAGCGTAAAGAGAATATAATGCATAAGTTTTATCAGGAGATAGCTTTACTTTTAAAACATGGGAGAAAATAAGAATCTTGGTAAAAGTTCAAAAGAGTAACATACAGCCAAGACAGAGCATTCCACAAAGCTATTACTCAGCGTGCACACAACTTAGCAAAAAGCAACACACTGAGCTTTAATTTACCCAAAATATTAAGAAAGCAGTAAAGAAAGAGAAGAGATTAAGAGAAGAAAAGGAGTAAAGATAGAGATGAAGAGAGAGTAAGAAGAGAGGAGAATAAGAGATTTGATTGACGGCTGATCCAGGGCTGTCCCATAAGCCCTCCCAACCAAAACACATTTGGGTGGTTGTGACCCAATAATAATGTAAAAATCCAGTGTCTCATACATGTGGGTCACAGAGACATGAGAAGCCACTTGAGCACAAGTCACAACACTCCCTCATGAACACACACAAACCAGGAACTTCTGGCTCAGTTGAAGCAGCCCATTGACAAGTCAAGCAAAATATTGAACTGGTAATTTTCAAATGCAAACCTACCTAAACCCTCAGAAACTTTTTTGTTTGTTACCATCATTTCAAGACTTTGTATAGAAACAATTAATTACGTTTAGTCTGAATTTGAGGCAGTTTAACTTCCTGTGATCTTGTCTGTGAGACTAAACACACTTCTCTTCCTATTGAAGTCACTTACTTACCTCTTATGTAGAGGTTACGACCTCAGAGATAACAAGAGAGTTGTTCAAAATCAGCTGCCAGAAAATAAGCAGCTTTGGCATTATATTTATTTTGTCATTAACTTTATCAATGTGTACAAGGTGATCCAAACACTACCAAAAAGTGAGCACAGGGGATTCTTTTGTAATGCAGACGTGAACCAAGAAGCTATGATCTGCATGCTAGATATTATTTTAGTGTTACTATGTCTCTTTAGATCTGGGCTTTCAGAAACAGTTAATGTTTCCAAAGAGCTTAAAATGCCAGCACCTATTTTCAACAGGCCCATGCAACTCTGGACTGGTACACACTGAACAATATGATCCTGCTAAAAAAGTTCAGGAGCACCCACAACCAAAAGAAAGGCTCAGTACTCATCACAGCCTGGCCAACTTCATCCCAAGTGCCTACAGCTTTACTAGATCCTGGCATTCTACAGGTGCTCCCACTCAGTAACCAAATAAAAAGAAAGGGTTTGCAATATAGTGGCCAGAGCTCACCTATGGCTGCATGTCACAATGGAAGAGTTGACTCAACCTGATACCACTTTCTAAAACAGTGTACCAAAATATAAAAGGAAAAATATAAACTAAAAAACATGGTTTCCTTTAAAGACACCAAAGTAAAGAAACCTTGGGTTGGAGTAGTCTCTCTCTGAAGGGGTTGTTCTACAAGAATATTTTTCGTAATAAGTATGTCATATATAAAACATTGCTTTTGCTGAAGAGCCAATACTTCAAGATTCTCACCTCCTGCAGTTACCTCCAGCAGTATAATTAATACTTAATCATGCCAGGGTTTTCATAGCCAATGATGTCTAATGTGCTTTTACTGAGATAAAAATAAATTATCTATTCTCATTTTATAAATGAAGATCTGCTCTTCCAAATTATTAGGAATTTGAGTAACTACACTGAACTACACTGAACTCAATATTTGCAAAGCTGAGCCCTCATTTGTATTGATTTTTCTTCATCCACAAGGAATTAAGCCAAGGAAGCAAGTCTGTAAAGTCTGTTCTATGGAACACAGGAACTAAATAAGTAATTAAAAGAAAATCAGATATTCCATACAGAACCAGTTGACACTGTCAGCCCTGTTCCCACTACACAAAACACATTGATTAACTGCCTTTTACACACAAATCCAAATTAATATCAAAATTAGGTGATTGCACTAACTTGCAGAAAAGAGGTGCCCCTTGCTTCCACTACAGTTTAAGAACTACTGCACAACACCCAAATATGAAAGATACTTCTCCCTTTGTTCTTGGAAGCAAAGAGTTTCCTGCACCTGCAGTGACAGAACACCATGTGGTGTCACTGGAGACCTAAAACTGGCTTGCTTGAGTCAGGTGCAAGACTTCCCTTCCTCTTCTGCCTCACTCACAAGACAGGGTGTTTCACCTGTGCCAGTCCTGAAGGAAGACTAACTATGTGGAGGACGCCAGTGTTACTCTACTGGCCACACTTGCCTGCAGAAATAAGTGCTCACCACAATAAGTGGGGCGATTGGTCCTTTAGCTATGGCTTGAGTGTTCCTCTTTGTTAGTCTTGAAACAGCACACCAGATTTCTTTACGAGAGGGCATAGATTACCCACTTCAGAACTGACAAAGGGCAAGAGATACCAAGAAATATTACTACAGTAAAGAAAAGTGACCCTCTCTTAGCAATCATGTTCAGCTTGGAGCAGGCAATGGGTAGAAAAAAAAGAGGGAATGGAAAATGAGACCTTTAACTGCTCAGCAGGTGTGTTTTTTGCACCAGAACAAGGAAATATTAGCACACTCTTGAAATGTAAGTACTCAGAAAAAATGTGTGAGAAAAAACCTCTTGGAAATGCTTCGTGGTATAAGTTGGTCTCACAGCAGTGAAAATAAAAGTGGGTGTTTGTTATGTATAAATGGTATGATTCCTAAATCCAAGTAAAGAGACTTTTCTCTACAGTACCACTTTAATCCTTTTTGGTTTCCATAATTCTTGCCCATACCAAACAATATTTCTCTCCAGTCCTGGTGAATCTCAGATAATACTCTTTATGTCTTATCACAGAGCCCACTGCATAAGGCCATACTGAATATTCTGCATTTCATGAATATTCTGATAGCAGGCCAAAGTACTTTTCTATGGCCAACTAAAGCACAGCTGGTAGTTTTGATGATAGACATTGAAATATTACAGGGACACATGAGGAAAACCTTCAGTCATGTGGCAACAAGTTGCATATCAGAAACAAAGCCTACAGACCAAGCCATGTTGACGTCTCACAGCAAAATAATGTCAGCCAAGAGCAAACACACTGAATTCAAGAACGTCTTTTTGCCATACTTAGGGTTGCTGGTTTTTTAGATTTTTTTTTTTTTTTAATTAATCCTCATACATTATGAAATCAGAATATTTTATCCATACTACAAGAAAAAAGACAGGTTAGCCTGGTCATACATGGGACTTTTCCAGTCTGATGCCTGTGTGTACAGTTCTATGTTAATCAACAAGTGCCCAGACCCACCAAGTTCTTTAATGCCTTCCCCCTTTATCTAAAATACAGAAAAATCAAATAGATGAACAACATTGCTCCACATAAATCATTGCATTGAATTTTATCTTGGTGTCATGGAGTATTTCAAAGAGTTTTAGAAAGCCAGCAAGATCATGTCCTTGCAGCACGATTTATTACTGTTTATAGTTGTTTAAATTTTTAAAAATAGAATTTCTATAGCTAATAAATCAATTTTGATTCAGCACAAAACAAGTTCTTACACTTTTATTTCAAAAAGCATTTTGGCAACTCTGTTAATAAGACCATGTATGTAAATTCCAGTATTTATTCTTTATAAACAATGCTCTAATTTATGATGGGTTTGTCTCTGAAACATTCATGACATTTTCTTTGTCCCAAAACCCCTTGTCTTTTAAATTAGTAAGAGAGTAACTCTCAGGCCTAAGATTCTTCCTGCATTTGTTGTTGTTTTGTCTTGGTTTCATTTTTCCAATTGTTGTTGAGAATTACCATAGTGCAAGCCTTTCATCAGTCTGTCAGGTTTTTGAGTTTTACAGTATTTTTTCAACAGTACGAAAACTAAACTATTTCACTTATCCATGTTCATATATTCATAATTCTAATCTTGTCAGTAAATCTATGTTTTGCAAGTCTTCAAGTATTTCCACATTTTCCTTTTCCCAGTACTTCTAAGATCCCTTTATTTTGCCAGCAGTCTTTATTTTCTTGTAAACAGAGGTCTACAAGATACATATCTCAAATTATTACATAGTATCTCAACTATTTGGAAAGAAAACTAATTTTATCTCTCCTGAGCTGTTACATTGATATCCTGTTTCCTCAGAGCAGTGTGACAGTATCAAATGACAGGATAGAGACTGTATCCTCTGTAAAGTTTCTGACGAGCATTAGTCACAGAAAAGTTGATGTGGGATGCAAAATATATAGCATTGTTCTTGGAAAAACATCAAGAAACGTAAAAAGGTTCATATTTTGCTGTAATGATATACTTCTGTAGTGGTTTTGGTTTGGGTTTTTCCTGGTAACGGGGTCATAACTAAGGAAGTATTCCATCTCATTTCTTTACGTA
>JAWWEE010000159.1:3819888-3840932 GCA_035221455.1 Xenops minutus | reverse complement strand
CTGGATCCCTGGAAGTGTCCAAGGCCAGGTTGGACGGGGCTTGGAGCAACCTGGGCTGGTGGAAGGTGTCCCTGCCAATGGCAGAGGGGCTTGGAATGAGATGAGCTTCAGAGTCCCTCCCAACCTAAACCACTCCATGATTCTATAACACAAAGCACATACTACTACTTTTCTTCCCTTGAACCAGTCCAGCTATATCCATCCTACCTCTTTTCAAATGACTTGTATGGACCTTGAACCTTGAACATACTGGACAATCTTGGACAATATTCCTTTACAGAAATATTGCCCATGAGCCTTGTAGGAAGTTGCACAGACACGTATTCCCCCTGGCATCACAGTACTTGTACCATTCTGTCTTCAGCCTGGATGCTGGCCCATTTTACACAGGTTGTAAGCAGATAATTGAACGACCTGCTCTCCAGACCCTCTGAAGCAAGCTCATTATTTGATGATTTGTCATGAGTGAAAGCAAATGCAAGTTTACCATGACACCAGGCACTAATGACCCATAAATAAACTGTCATGTAGAGAAACAGCCTGTCAGACATTTCTTCTTCCCTGGCAAGAATGGACAGAGTGGAAGGACACACCAAATCTTCACCACCTGCACTAGCAGGTTCGGTCTATCTCCAAGCGTATAGTGCCAATTTCCCAAACATGACAAACTGACAGAGGACAACCCCTCTGTGAGCCACTGTCATGGTTTAAGAATGGTACTCCCCAGTTTAATTCTCCCACTGAGACTCTCCAAATCACATTGTCTCTTGCTTGCTCTGGGGGACATAGATGGTATAGAATAAGGGGTGGACAATGTCCAGGCAGCTGGAGAACACAAACCTGTGCATATTGCACCACTGCAGCCAGACACAGACATACTATACAGGCCCTCCCCACTGCCTCTACAGTGTCCCCGCTCAGCTCGAACCAGAAGCAAGTGGAATCGTCTTCCTCTGAAACCATCAATTCTCCTACAGTGAGTGACATGCAGGGGCAAACTTTGCGGACATTTGATGTTTTGGAGTGCAGAAGTGCAGCATAGCCTGTCTCAGCACTGTTTTTTTTTCAGGGATTGCCCCAAAGAAAAAGAATTGCTGCTTTTTATGTCCTATTGCTTTTAAAGCTCCTGATTTATCACTGCCATTTGGGTATACATTGCAGAAACTCCTTACACAGAGTCCTTTCTTTTAGGGCTTATAATTTTAATATATGATTGAGATGCATAACACTTCTTCTAATGAGCAGTGATAAATAATCCCAATTAGATACTTAATATGAAAGTATTTGCCCTTCACCTATAATTGCCCTTATTCACTCATGAAGGGAGAGGTTTTTGTCTCACCTATATATTTACTAACAATTTTACCTCCCATTTCCAGCACTATTTGACATTTCATTCTCAGGATTTTCTCTTCCAATTATTTTTTATTGGCTGTGATTTTGTGTCTTTTATTAGGGGTGCAAAGGGCCATCTGCCAGAAATTCAACCCCTGCTGTAGAAGTCTTGTGTCAACAGCTCCATCTAGACAAAAGGCTTGCAATTAAATAATAAAATGTGAAACCCATCAAAAATCTAACCTGTTGTTCTCCCTCTTTGCCCTGTTTTTCTACCTGGAAATGAGGTTCCTCTAACATTAAAACCCCTTGTTGCCACCGAGGTGTGACACCACCAAATGCAGATGTGGGAACTCCAAAATTATCAGAAATATCTCCATCAATCTACGTTTATTTTCATTGTCTTTTTCTAAGAAGGAAATCCTGCCTTCAATTTTAATTAACCCAAACTTTAAAATTGGAGAATATTTTTTCAAGTATTAGCTCATTTGTTTATTTAGTGAATAAATATTCCCAAGAAGACTGCAGAATATTTTTTTTACCCTTTCTCCTTTTTTTTTCCCCAGCAGCGTAATTGCAGAATTGTTTTCCTTTGTCACTACTGTTTTACAAACCAACTACTTTGCGGCTCATTTCTTTCAGGATCATTTCAATGACTGACAGCAGAGCTGCTGCACTCTGCCAATGCGTGGTTGCGCATCTCACCCACAGAGCACCATCTGCAGTCTCTGATCCAGCTGCTGCTGAGCAATGGCCCAGGAAAGGCCTAACCCAGATAGTGAGGACGCTCTGCCCTGCAGATGTGAGTCACCGCGAGACCTAAAAGAGCAGCAGTGATGCTGAGATCACACATGTGGGCATAACCTGGCCCAAGTCCACTTTTTGCACTTTATCATCAACTTCTAAACTTTGCTCTTAAAATACTGTAGCCATTAGCCCCTTGACATCAAAATGAATGCTCACATTACAGCCTGAGAGCATACTATTTTGAAGGCCATCGGGTTTCTATATTCCCCATTAGAGGTCACTTATCTAACATTTACACACTCTAATGGAGCCATGCATTTACCTTTTGATAAATTTTGTGAGCTCTTTGGGTTGGTTAAGGTCATCACTTTTATTCAAAATGAGAACGACCAGAATTTCCTCATTATTTGCTCTCAGATATCCTTTATCTCTTCCTACATTTTGCTCAGTTGCTTTCAGTCCTCTGGCTTGCAATGTTAACGGTTACACAGTTGTTTCCTCTAATTGAGCAATGCCCTGTTGGCTTCCCAGATTATTTTTATTCTTCACAACTTCAGGTTAATTTGCAGTCCTCTTTGCAGCCAGTGAAGCTGCATTGGTCGTATTATGCAGAGGGGCAGGCTCTTTTTCTGAGACTGCATATGAGCTGCTTTATCTCCATTACACAGTTCCTTTCCCCTTTCTAGCACTGTCTCTTTGGTGTTAGCAGGGTGCTAAATCTTAGTTCTTTCACCATTCCGATGACTGCAATCAGGCGCTGTCATTTCCCTACTTGGTAAACGCTTATTGTTCCTCAGACTTAACACCTTGCTACTCAGGCAAAACAGTAATTGTGCAGCTGCCGTTTTCACCTCAACATCTATTTCTTTCATCTTGCCAGCTTTTGGGGTACTTAATATAAAGAAAAAAGATTTTGTCTTAGTTTCCTTTCCATAGTTATTTGTGTTAGAAAAAGTCTCTGCAAAAAAAAAAAAAAAAAAAAAAAAAAAAAAAAAAAAAAAAAGAAATTGCAAAAATTTCTTACTGAAGCAGCTTCTTGGACACTACTCTGTATAGTCTGAATTTTCTGAAGTCACTCTTTCTATCAAGTACTTTTGGGTTACTTTGGGCAGGATTATGATGGATGTATACCATTAAGGTTACTGGAGGCTGAGAAGGAAAGGGACAAGTATTTTCAGTCCTTCTCTTCTGGTGACTGTTCCTGAAAAGTTTGGACTGTGCTGTCCAGTTCTTCACAGCCTGGGGAGGTCCTGAATGGCAAGATTTTGTAACCATACAGGGCTTCAGGTCAACAAAGTCCAGACCCTCCACCTGCAAACTGCTAATTCCTAGAATTTCTGCTTTCCCACTTTGTTTTCCAAGCCCTAACACAGTCACTATCTTGGCTTCTTAGGGTTCCCCAAACTGCGGATGCTTTTGGCTTCCCATTGCCCCTACAAAAGGGGCAGGCAGAGAGATTGGCTGCTGTAGACTTTGTAATTGCCTTAAACTACCCCAAGCCAGCTTGAAAACACTCAGTGTTGGAGAAGAACAAAAGACTTGTGTTATCTGCAGGGCTCCCAAAACCCTGAATCAGAATGGTACAGGCCAAAAGAGAGGGTTCCACTCAGTTGGAATTTCCAGGACAGAGCTTTGCATTTCAAAGAGCAATTGGAGACTTGGCTTCACTCTGATTTAGAACAAAACCCACATATTTCCTAGTTTCCTCACAGAGGAAATCACTATCTCAGCAGCAGCTTGCACCAGAGCCAAAAACCCTAGGAGCCAGAGAGCTTAGCATGGGACACATATATGGGGAGCTGGGATGTGTTGGGACTCAGAAGCTGCCCAAGATCCAGGTGAGACAGTGGAAAACCCAGTTCCTCCAGCAGCACAGCCAGCTCCCAGAGGAGCGCCAGCACAGCAAACATCTCATTTTCTATCAGTGTGGCCATTTTCCAGCAGCTTTCACTGCCTCTCCTATCTGGAAAGACAGGCAAGGTCAGGAGCAATTTGTTCCTCAAAAAAGTGCCTTCTAGCTCCTGACATTCTCGTTGTTCTCCTCCCTTAATCCTACCCTTAAATACACTGCAATCTTTCTTAGTCTTGTACCCACAGACCATCTTCCTAAATTAACATGTCATATATACAATTTTCAAATTAGTGTCATTTAGCATTTCTTGATTCCATTCACATTATTTTTCAGGAATTTTCTGTGACAGTAATATCTGAGCTGTTCATTAAAATCAGACTAATGCTTTAGCGACAGATCAGTTCCTCTTACGTTCCTATGCAAAACTGCTACAGGATTTGATCAATTGCATTAAAAAAAGAGTTGCCTTGATAAAAAGGATATAAATGTCACATTTTTGCCAATAAAAATTAACAAGCCTTTATTAAAACCACCTTTGAGTCTGGTGACAAAAACCTGTCACTATAAATAAAAGAGTAACTGTGATTCAGCAATGTACACAGGTCTTCCATCCTGAAGCCAGGGATCTTCATTATGAATGAAATTAAGTATTAGCCTATATATTGCTGATCAGGGCCATACACTCATCGGTCTTACCACATCTATTACTTTGTGTCACCCTCTAGAGAGATGCAGTGGTTGTCTAGATGGATTTCCAAAACTTCTGAAAATTGGTACCCAACCAAGGTGATAATATTCCATTTTACTCAGTTGTGCACTGATGATTACAGGCTGCTGTTCCTAACATCACACACTCACTATTACAGTTATATTACAGAGTTATATTGTGTTTTTCCAGTGCTGAGACCTGTTTAAATTATTTCCTCATTTCTCTAGCAAATATAAATCATTTAGTAGTCATTCTAACATTTATTTTAAATTCCTCTCTTTCTATGGCTATTTTATTAAGAATCAAAGATTGTCCTTTCATTTACAACTTTTACAAGGCATTTTTCTCTTAAGTGGTGCTTAAGACCCCTGAAGGATTAAGGATTTCTCTTTAAAAGGCATTTAATCCTTTTTGGTTTGTTTTGTCTTAATGCAGAACTTTTAGTTTTGCAAGTAATTTGAAGTCAAATTATCTCCAATTTTTATTCTTTTAAATACAGTAGAAAGTTTTTCTCATTTTCTTCCACTATGTTTACACTTTGCACCATTCAGGAAAATGTGCCACTAGCATAGAAACACGCACATAAGTTTGTAAGGTTTTCTTCTCCCTGAACCCTCCCCTTTCAGTATCATTTCTTGACCTACTTATAATACAATGACAAGTTTTGAAGAGGTTTTTTGTTCCAAATATATTGTTCCTGTAACTAAGTATATTGCATTAACATAATTGACTGCTTGGTTTGGTTTTTAATAAAACATTGGTTGCTTTGTTGCTTACAGTAAATTCTTTTTGAGACTGTCTTTGCTTTCAGCCTGGATGTTTGCTTTTCTCTGTATCCAAAGGGATAGTTACTGAACAGCTATAGGTTTTCCATGTTAGAAGTATCAAGCCAAAATTTAGATCAAACATTACATGAGCACAAGATTTTCCAAGACTCTGAAAGTTACAAAACAAACAGTAAGATCCAAGATAACTTACACCTAATGTCCAATAGACTAAGGAGTTCCTCCCCAAAGAAAATTAGGTGCCTTTTATTCATAACAGTGAAGGTGCATATTTGGCTAAAAAGACCTGTCAAAATAAAACGTGGACGAACAAAGTTTCCACGGAGGAATCCAGCTTTGGCCAGGAGATTTCCATCTAGGCTTTGCTGGGATGTAAGGACATGCCACAGCACACAAGCACTGAACACTGGGTCATTGGTGTGGTGAGCTGAAATTCTAATAGCATTGGAGCCTACAATATGGAAGGGCACGACACACTCTCCACAGGAGGAACATGCACACATCGCACCATGAGCCAAACTGCATTGAACCTTCAGCCAAAATTCAGTGTGATCAGATTGATTGCCATTGCAATTGTTTGGCAGTATCAAGTGATTACCTTCCTGCCAGGTGCTTCAGTAGATTCTGGATTTATTTTCAGACTACACAGTATGAAAGGCAGCAGCATTATAGTATATTTTTGTTCCAGTTTTCCCGTTGTTCCCTCTTTCAAACTGAATTAGCTGTAGTTTAAGCTGACACCTTCCTCCTAGAAGAGGTTTTTAGACCTTCAAAACTGTATAAAATCAGTGCAAGCAAGAGGTTGCAATGGCACAGCTTAGAGATCTCTGGAGAGCTCTGGAGCAGATAATAGATGTGAATACTGGTAATAGATTTGGCAAAGTAAATACCTTGAAGCTGTAATGAGGTTATGTCAGATGAAAAAAGTTATTCAAAAGAATCTTTTCTACCACCTTAACTGCTGTAGTGAAAATTAAAATAATAAATCATTCTTTGACAGGAAGCAATTTTAAAAAACAGTTTCAGATTTGGACTCTGATGGCCATCAGGCACTATTTGCACACCTTTCACAACACAATTTAGTTGAATGCCGCTTCATACAAAGAACAGAAAAACTAAGGAGTTTCATTTGTGCTTTTCGACATATTGTTCAATCCAGAAGAGACCAATGTGGTTGCTAAGATTTTAAAATAGATTAACTCATCTGTTTCAGCTGAATTAATTACAAAATCAGATGTAGTTTTCATCATAACATATCTCTGTGCAGTAACTGGAAAATGAAACTATGGATAGTTTGAACCATACCCAATTAAATACAGATAGCCTGATTAGTAAGCAGGAAACCAAAGCACTATGCAATTTGTAGGTATGATAACTGAGGTTCTTGTTTACATATCAGTACATTACCAATAAAATTGGCTTGCAGCTTCCATACTGCATTATGGAACACTGAACTAAAGAAAGTGCCAAACCTTGGCAAGGTCATGTGCCCCCTGGCCAGTGACTCATAGTTGGGTTTTTTCCTAACCTATTTCCAGACAGCGCTCCAAATTATGAAAGAATTCAGGAAACAGCATCTATAACGAGAAGTAAATTGCTACAGTTCGTTTTATCTGTGCTACTTTGATGATGCTCCTGACCAGCCTTCCTGATACTATGGTATGGAAGAAAAGGCTTTGAGAATTCAGTATCCCTAAACAGCTGTGGTAGCCAGCCCTGCTGGGCAAGAGTGTAGACAGTCTCATGCAAGAAACAACAGTATTTACGTTCAATTAGAAAGGCTAGATGTTGACTTCATCTGAAGTTCATGCATGTTGAAAGCAAACGTGAAGTCCAGTGCAGAGCCCAGAGCCAGCAGCCAGTAAACTGGGAACAGACACCTTTAAATGTCACTGAAGCAGAAAGTTGTTTTGCAACCAGTCCTGCTATAGCAAAGATCTTATATGGAGGGAAAACTACTTCTTCTCTGATAAGTTACAGTCATCCTCTACTTAAAGGAACAGAGGTAAGAGATTAAACCTGTCAAGATCCTTGAAGATTCAGAAATTTGAGACTGGTTATAAAGTGGAGATATTCTGCAAAGAGGAAAAGAGGTAATCATAGAGGCCAGTGCTTTTACAGCCTATGTCCATGGGATAACACTGAGCTGAATTAGGAGATGCAAAGTGTCTCCTGTGATGAGGCCTACCAACAGGAAAAGCAAACACATTTAGGGGTTTTTTAATCTCTTCACTTTCTAGGTGTTATTTTCAAGTGCATGTATTTTCAGGCTGTAAGATTGGGGTACTGTAGGAAAACAAAACTGAAAAATACCAGAATGCAGAAAGCTTCCCAAAAGGGTCTGACCAGGATGTCTGCGAAACCCTGGGCAAATACCAAAACACAGGATGCCTCATGGGAAGATAAGAACTAATCCTAATCCAACCTTCAGACACTGACCATCTCCAGACCTACAGAGACTCCATTTGCATTTGACAAGATGTGCAGTTTTGTGTATTCCCTGTCCCACACCGAAACTCACCTGACCACATTTATTGTTCCCCCTACCCTTGTGTTCATGAATAGTGGATTAACTCTAGATACCTGCTTCTCTGCTAGTTAACATAATGTATTCTCTTAATTACCATGTTCCATCCCCTGCTTAGCATAACCCAGCCTCTTAATTGTAATAACCCTATAGACGTTGAAATGTGCTTGCAATAAACGATTTTGTTTTACCCCCAAAACAAGGTCCATGTAACTGACCATTACAGGGTACTGCTTGGGCAGCATCAACATCTCCAGCCAACTGAGGAGTTTTATGAATTGATCTTTATGTGGGGGGGAGGAGGGGGAAGGAAATGCCTTTTTAATTGTGACCCTTTTTTTTGCACAAAAATTTGCAGCAAGGATAGAGAGAAATTATAAGGAGAAGCATGGAGCCAAGTGAGGCAGGACTGTGTGATTTCAGGAAGAAAAGCTGGCCAGGAAGAATTTGTTGTAATCCCAAAAGCTGCCAAGGTGACTGGACTCACCTCTGGAAGTAGTGACTGACCTGCAAGGACACCATGGATTCAGGGAGAGTTAAACCTTCATTTTACTGTTTTATCTAATCTGGGGTTTTAAAGGCCTAGTTATAATGAGTAATGTAATGAAACATGGGGTTTTAAGCTAAAGAGCCTTTTAAGTCTTCTCTGAATGTCTAGAAGTAATGTGTAGGTACATCTGCCTTTAAAGATTTAGCCAATAAAGGACCCATCAGAAAACACAACAAATTATTCATTGGGCACCAATGATCTTACATTCCTTGTCCTCAGCTGCATGAGTTTCAGGATATTTCACTTAATAAGCAGTCTTAATTTGTTCCGTTTAAAGTCTCTAACTCATTGGTTTTATTCTGCTGTGAGTGTGGAAACATTTACATAAACATTTTAAAACTACCAGCAACATCAGCTCTCCTTTTACCTCAAACATTTAAAAAGTTTATGGCTTGTAGTTTTCTGTATATTAGAAGTAGAGTTAAAGATTTATTGCTGTTACAGGGTGTGATATTGCCTAATAGCCCTCAGTCAGTTTGATACAGTAATTAATACCCATAAAATTTGAGTTACATTACAGGAAAAACCCTACACTCCACACATGGAGAGTCACAGTCTTGAAAATAATGCTGAAGTGAATATAAAGGAACCAGGAGAGAAAACCTGCAAATCATTTTGCTGTGAATAGCAGGTGCAAAAGGACTAATGAGATCACCTCACACACTCTTTGCATACAGTGCCTTAGAGCACTACCAGAAAAGAACTGCAGTTTTTCAGATTTTTAAAAACCAGCTGCAGTTGCTTTAGTAACATGGGGAAATAACCCAAAGTAGAAAACATGCACAAAATAGGCACTCTGAGACAAACATGGAACCATGTGTTAGGCATGTGCTGTCACAGACTTGTCCATCCCTTTGGGTGTGCAACCACATCCATGCACACTTCAAGCCTTGGATAAGTGTGACTTGAGCAAAGGATTTGGGGAATACTATTATTTCATGCCTTTTCTCTTTTTGATGTATACAGGCCACATTCATGCCTAAGGTCTGGTGGCTTTGCTCCACTCTAGTGACACAAGGCAATTGTAAACCTTGTTCAGCTGCACAGTTAAATTGGATTTACTCCATCTCTGAACTTCCAGAGCATGAGAAAGCATCTGAAGCCCACCACTAAGCCTGTGCTTCCCACAAAAGCAGTACGTGCACCAGAGATGATCTGCTTGCAGTGTATGTTGCATTCCTGCCATCACTCCTCTCTCAGGCTGCCTTCATTAAAATGCCCTTCATTCTCTGAACAATATTTTACTCATCATACAAGTGAAATCCTTTGTCTCATTTTTGCTTCATCTAGAGATCTATTGGTTTATGACAAATAATATTTATTAACTGATAATAAATCCTAAACAAAACTAACTGGTACGTCTGCAAATCATTACAATTATGTTATGACTGTGAGCAGAGCTACCTTGTGGGAACTTGCCTCTACAGTAGGAATCAAACAGCTGACCTTCAGTAAGAAACAAACAGCAACTGCTAGACCTGAGTGGTACTTGTGAAATTCAAATATATTTTACTTGAATTTCACTGTTCACAATTGTAGTGGTTTTGGTTTGGGTTTTTCCTGGTAACTGGGTCATAACTAAAGAAGTATTCCATCTCATTTCTTTACATAAGCGAAGATATAAAGAGGGGAGTCGGAAGTCAGGAGGCAATCCTTCTTCCGGCAGGGTTGGAGGGCAGAGGAGCTCTATGCGGTTGCTCTGTTTTGAGAGTGGGCCGAAGGAGTCTGCGGATCAGCCAGCTGGGTTGGAGGAGGTATCCGGAGATTCGGGAATGACAGTTGTTTTGGTGAGAGGGAAGTGAAAACTTGTTTTCTGTCTCTTTTCTTCTCTGTATATACATATATAAACTCTACTAGTTTTACTAAAGTTTGGTTTTGCAGTTTTCCTTCCCCCCCTGTGGCCAGGAGGGGCCTTAGGGGTCTCTGTCCTGGGCCCTTTGGCTCGTGGCATTTGGCCATTTTTTTTTTCAACCCATCACAACTTCTAATAAAAATCAGGGAAAATGTTTGCAATTTCCACCAAAGTAAATATTCCTTCCTCTATTCTGCTGCCTTCCATCTTTTCATTAATCAGAGACACTGTGCCAGCAGAGACAAAGGAAAATGTCATATTTAACCCTGAAATATAATTATGCCATTAAAGTTTTAGGCACTACATTGGCTACGAAATCCTGTGTGTGTTTGCTTGAAGGATGCTGCCTGCTCAGGACATGATGAGTTTTCATCTAATGCTTTTAGTTCCTTCCAAATTTCCAGCACTGCCTGAACACAGCCCCTCCTGGTGCAGGGAGCCTTCCATCAGTTCTTCTGCATTAGCCTCTACACACTCTGTTGCCTGAGCAGCACACAAAACTCCAGAATTGCTGCTTTTTGCAGATTAATAGCTGAACGTGTGCTTGCTTTCCATTTGCTCTTGGCTGCTGCCTCCCCGAGAGCCATGACTGGCAGTGCAGGCACTCTCTCATCTGCTCAGAGCTGATGTGTTTGCTACTATCCATCAGGTCAACCTGCATGAGGCAGCACTTTTGTTCTGAGGACATCCAGCCTTTTCCACTGCAACAGTGAGAAACTAAATCATAAACAATTCCTTCAGCCTCTTCTCACTCTCACCAAGGTTTCCTCACCCCCATCTCCCCTTCCAGCAGCCAGATGTGCCCCTCAAAAGCACATATGGAAAACATGTCTGTGTTCCTCTTGCTGCTATTTCCAGCCTCTGCTCCTTTTTATTCCATTTCTCCTCAAAGGGGCAATAAAGGAGACCTTTCTGCTCAGAAATCCCTTCATTCTTCCCCAGCAGCCTTCCCTTCTGAATTTCAGCCTGATCCTTCCCGAGCTCTGTAATCCCTCACTTCCACAAGCACTGACATCTGTGTCAGCCTATGCAGCCTCTAGAGTGACACCAGCAATGCAAGGAAATCACAGAGAGGCTTACTCTGTGGAAGCTTTTGTCCTTCCTCCTACTTGTGACCCTGGGCAAGGTTTAGGGAAACCCAGAAGAAGCAGGCAAAGGTTCCTCCTGAATTGTTACACAGAACAACTCATCTGCCTTAATTAAAAACACTAAGGTCAACTCATATTCCCTGGACAGACTGAAGTCCCCTGGAGAAGTTTCCTTTAAGCTCTGTGCATACAAAGAAATAAGATGCTTTTTGTCAAGTTCACTATAACAACCCATTGTTTCCCACAGGAAAAGGCATTGCTGAGGGACCACCTCCTCCACCCATTCCCATTGTGTGCACTACACAGGGCTGTATTGAACTCGAGGAGACCGTGGAATACTACAGATCATTTCTAGAAAAATTACATAGGAGCATTCTGAACAGATGGAAATTTGAGGGGTTAAGCACATATAGTTAGATTTGTAGAGTTAACTCCTGATCCCATTCATGTCAATGAAAAATTCCCACTGCTTAAAATGAGAAAACACTTCATGCATAGGATCTCTGACTTTGCAGCATACCTTGCTACTTACTCCTCTGTTCATTTCGCCTGTGCTGCAGTGAGAACTAATGCAGGTGGCACACTGGGAACCAATAGAATAGAGAGAAGAGCTCACAGAGGAAAATGAACTCACTCATTCTGGATCCTCAGAGGTATCAGAAAATGGCAGAATGCAGGAAAAGGTTTGCCCAAGGTGGCCTTTCTTTCCTCCCCATGTTTGGACTATGATCACTTATTCTCACACAGGATGTACCTGTATGCACAGAACCAGCCACAATGTGTTTGTATTTCAAGCTTGGAGACATACCTCTGTGTAGGTCATCCACACAACATGCTGATTTTCCAAGTCACAGATTAACTGTTCTATATGATAAGAGAAAAATAGGGAGTCAGAAACTCTGATGTCTCCCCTGGATTCCCTCCTACATTCTCAGCATAGCCATTTCTCGTGACTCAGAGAAAATAAAGCTTTACATGCCCTTGTGAATTTTACTGAAAATTAGTAACCAAGTCCATAAAAAGAAAGCAAATTAAGTTTTGTTACATAGACTAACACTGAACCCTGTTAATCAAATCAAGGTTTGAACTAAAGCCACGACCAATTAATGAATTAACAATAACATCGACTGGAGTTTGCATTTGATCAAATCAACATAGAATGAGTAAAATGGAAATTGTAAGGGCCTTGGCATTTGAAAACACCCACTGAAGAAAATAATGGAGGTCATGAACTTGGCTGCTTCATTTCTTTGAGGCAAGGGCCAGCTCCTTCAGGGCTGTGACAGCTTTGAGATGACTGCTTAAACTGCATACACCCTTCTGCTGTTTAGGTTTTGAGCTAGCAGAGCTTAACACTCTTCTGATGCACATACAGTTGGCTAACATAGGGTGACACAGAAGACTTACAACAAAATATTTTGTGCTGATCTGTGCAAGTAACTTCACTTCAGCTTCAGAAAAATCTTTAATTAAACAGAAAGAATAATGACAGTATCACAGAATCATCAAATCCTAGAATGGTTTTGGTTGGAGAGGACCTTAAAGCTCACCCAGTACCACCGCCTGCCATGGACAGGGACACCTTTCACTAGTCCAGGTTGCTCCAAGCCCAGTCCAGCCTGGCCTTGGACACTTCCAGGGATCTGGGGGCAGCCACAGCTTCTCTGGGCACCCTGTGCCAGGGCCTGCCCACCCTCCCTGAGAAGCCATGAAAAGAACAGAAGGCAATTTGGAACGAAAGACAAGTTCATAGCTTTGCACCATTCTCAGAGTGCCAAAGGCAGAAGTGCAGCTCAGGTAACCAGGTGATATCACTGCAGATAAGCACCTTTATACTCATGAATCTCTTCAGCCCTCAGATAATCAGGTCTGCACAGCCAAAGTGCAAGGAGAAACTAATGTCCCTCCTGACATGAGAGAGGGAGTTCTGCTTTCCCCAGGGAACAATGAACTTTGCTCTTTCTTTAAACTGCCCTCTCTTCATAGGAAATAAAAGGTGTTTATGAAGACCTGCTTCCCCAGGTTAGAAGCAGGTATGGTTTCCACACACAGAGAGGACTTCAGAGATACAGTATCCTGCAAGAAGCCAACACTGTACTGGTAACTAACCTCCTTGTGTGCTGCCACAAGCCTTGTGGGCTTTGGACTTGTTCAGTGGTTTTGTGAGTTCTTCTTATTTGCTTATGCTTTCCACCTGTGAACTTCCACAGAATATTGCCTGAATGCTCTTGCATTCATTTTACTGGCAAAAAAATTTTAACTCAATGAAAGAATGTAAGCAGTTGGGAGTTCAGTTATTTATAGGGATGCTATTCTAAACCTTCAATTAAAGAAAACATTAGAAATGTCTCAGAAAAAAACTATAATTTTAAGCAAAAATTTTCAGTCAAAACAAGTCTGAAATATATTTTAAAATACCATTAAGTGATACCTCTCAAGTTTACATTTTGAAAAACAGTATATTATTTTTCTTCTAGCACCTCCATCTTTAAATACCCACAATTGAAATACTTTTTTTCCTGTGATTTCATTTTTTTTCAATAAATGAGGTCCTGAAATACTTTTAATTAAAATCTACTTTTCTGATAATTACAGAATTCCAGGAAGTGGAGCATTAAGAGAAAGCTCTAAACAGTCTAAGGCATGTACTAAAAAAATTAAAGTGGACAATAATGAAACTTCCAGTTTGTGTGGCTGTCTTCCATCTCACTCACTTCCCCAGCACTAATCTTTCCAAGTTTTCAATTCTGCTTTTATTAGAATATTTTGAAACCTTGATCCTTTATGTTTTCAAGTAATATTATCTAATATTAGTAAAATTAATCAAATCAACATCTCCTGCCAGTAAGCATCCAGAATTTCAATATAACTTCTAATTAGAATTCATTAAGTCTTCAAAAATAAAGTTAAAATTTAAGCACAGGGCAGAGTTTTTGCTTACAAAAATATTTACTCTGAGAGTGATTCAGAGCAAAGAAATCACAGGGGAAGACAACCATGCAGTATTTTGTAGACATTATGATTGGATGAGAAAACTTTCCTGATGTTACAGACTTCTATCAGTAAATTATTATAAAAACTGTTACGCAACTATTATATAAAGAGTGTGGAAATTCTTAGTGCCAAATTCTTAGCATAGCAGGGCTAAATTTCCTCCCTTGAATGCTGTACATGAAAGAACATCTTGACTAAAAACTAACCTCTACAAGATACCTTTCTACTCATTCAGTACCACCTGAAGTTTATCTGAAAATAAACTTACTGTATGAGTCTGTGCTCAGAAAAACCTGTCTTTAGAGAAGGCAATGAGTTGATTCCCCCATAGTCTCATGGGACAATACAAGCCCATAGATAGATACATCCATGTCCAACAGAGGCAGTAACCCTGGAAAGAAGTGTTCTTTTTCTGCACAACAGTAATCACCTGATGCTTTACAGTCACTCCCTGAATGTGACACTGCTTCCAATACTGCTGGGCACATGTTAGTTTAGGGACTTGGGGTAAGCCAAAATACAACAGCCCTTTGCTTTGCTGGACTCTGGGCTCTGCAGCCAGTGCAGTGTCTGATCCACTTCCATTCAGACCCAGAGGCTGGGGCAGGTAACTCACCTGCTGCTCCAGCACGGCCTCTGCTCCTGGAGCACAGGTACACGTGGGCAGGTTCCCATGCCCAGGCACTTAGGTTGTCTGTGAAACCACATATGCTCAATTTATGGGATTTCTGGAAGTGTTTCCACTTCCTGGTTCTGTCCCAGTTACATCCCCCCACTCTGTTCCAGCAAAGACTGTTGAAAATATCCATTTCTGTTGGGGCAGCCTCACAGTCCATATGATAAACTGTAATGTGACTTTTCCATCACTGCCTTCATTTCATCTAAAATGGAGAGCAGTGAGCAATAACAACTTCCAAATTCCACTGAGCTGCAAACTGTGCAGTTGAAAACACGTGTCAAGTCCTCCACCATAGATCAGGAGAACATGGTGCCAGTCCTGCAGAACACCCTGCTGCAAAGGAAGCCCTAGTCATTGATCCACTCCTCTATCACCTTCTTGAATACAGAGCTCCTCCAAGGGCATACGGACCATGAATTCCAGCTCTGCTCACAGTTGCCATTGGTGATGGGAGAAAGTATGGTTTTATTGCATGGGATAAGGTTTTGTATGCAGTCCTCACTCACTAACCCACAGGCACCTTTCCAATGATGAACATTTCAATGTAATTCTTAGACCAAAATTGATCTTTGCTGCATACTAAAACACAAACACACAGACACACAATAGAACTGTTGTCACAACATGTTCAATGCTGCCCAACTTTTCGGTATGCAGTCTGCCTTGGGAACCCGCCACTGGTTTGACAGCTTATGTTCTGTTTATACTAATTTTTTTAATTTTGAAAGCTAGTGACTTACTGAGAGGACCAGTACTTTCTGACTGTAATGACAAGAGAGACATGAGGAAAGCAGATGAGGTTTATGAGCAACTATTGCCAAATGCCTGTGTAAGGAAGGCTCCTCCTGTGGTGCCGGGCCCCATATTGCACCTGCACACTTCTGATTTGTACGTCTAGACCACAAGTTGCAATAAGTTACAGGGTCCAGCCTGTAAAACTTCTTCCTACAAGGCAAAAACACTGCCTGGAAGCAGGGGATCAGGAAAAGGAAACGTAATGATTAAGGTGCCTTTAATGCAGTACTTAAAGGTGAACTATATGGTACTGGGGTAAGCAATGAAACTAAAAGACTTTCCCTTAACAAAAAAATAACCCTACACCATGACAAAGCATCACAACTATAATTTTGAACCGAAAGCTCACAGAGTAAGTGTTGCATGGAACTAAAGGTTTTCACCTAGCTGAGGAACAAGTCAGAAGATGAGCACTGGGAAGTACAGGGTGGAAGGTCACCACACCCTGTGCAACGCAGCCCTAGTGCATGATGAGGTTTGAAAACGTGGGTGAGCAGCACAGTGAGTGACACAGCCTACACATAACTCCTGGGTATCACCTACTGGGGTAAGGCTGGGGAACATAAGCACCATAACCCTGCAGTACTGAGTGAGTGCGGGAAGGAGCAGCAGTTGAAATTCATCATAGATAAATGCAATATTGTGCACAGGAAGAAATGTAATCTCAAATTTATACACACAATGTTAAGTTTTGAGCGCCCACTGAGATACTGGATTTAGAATATGCTGCTCCATAAGAACCTGAGCACAGTGCTCTGTAAAGGTCATAAAAGGGAATTGAGTGCTGCAAGTTATTAGGAAAGGAGCAGAGGAGAACACAGAAAACATCATAATTTCTCATATCAATATGCAGCGCACCTCTATCTCGAGTGCTGTTTACAATTTCAAAGCAGCTGTCTGCAACACTATACCATGAATTTGGAAAGGGCAAGGGGCAAGCAACAAGTCCAATCAAAGGCACAGAATGGATTTTGTATGAAGTATAACTGAACAGACAAACTTTTCCATCTCAGGAAAATGCTGACCAACAGGCTATGTGCTAACAATTTTTAAATTGTCAATGGAAGCATTCACTCTCTTTTCAAAGAATGAGACATTACTCAATAAAGATACATTTTAAAATCACAGGATTAAAACACAGGAAAAAATTCTCTATACAGTGCACAGTGAAGTTGCAAAGTTCTACACTACAGGTTGTTGTGGCTGTCAAAAACTGCAAATTAAAGGAAGGGGAACTCATTGAGGCCTATTGAATACAGAGACACAATATTTGGTTCAGAAATGGCTGAAGCACAAATTTTCAGGAGATAATGTCAGGATTTTAAGGAAACATCCCTATATGGCTCCCCTATTTTTCCACTCCACTTTGCCAGTCTTGAAAAGAGGGTAACAGGCTACAGATCTTTGGCTTAAGCCAGCAGAGGGGTGTCAACATTCTTATAATGACTTAAACATCTTTCAAAAGACAGTAAAAACCGATGCAGGTACAGTGGGTTCAGTTTTCTACACCAATCTTCTCTTACTCTGTACATGTAGATCAAAGACCTCTGCTTCTGATTTCAGAGCCTGGCCCCTGGCAGCACATGGAAAAATCAAACCATGTGGGTCATCTTTCTCATCAGGGGAGTCACTGGAGCTCAGATTCTATGTGATAATTTGGATTATTTTTAACTTTGTTTTCCCTTGTTCTGCTTTTTTTTACCATTACACTTTTAAAAGAGGTGCTATATTGCAGATAAGAGATTACTCGAAAGGAGGGAATAACTCTATGCTTTTACTCCATAAGTCAGACTATCCCCCTTCCCTTTCAAGTATCATATGCATTTTATCTTTTCGTTAAAGCCTTAACTTGCCTGGCTCCAAAGGACTCCAAAGTGTTCTCCATTACCAGGTAAGATGATAGCATCACAGCATCCCTAACACAAAGAGCAGAGTGTATTCCAGCACTTGGATCTCAGGCCACAGCACTCTCCCTCACAATGTTTTGATTTTTCACAGTAATTTGTATGGGCTTCCACTGTAGCTTCAGTGTGAGAGACAAATATTGTGACTTTTGGTGTCATCAGCATTGACCTCCCACACAATAAGCAGAAGGAGAAAGGATTTCTAGGCCCTATCTATGCTCCTGGGCATTGGCGCTCCTGGGGCACATGCAAATACTTTGAAGCAGGGATATGCCAGAGGTGAGAACAGGAAACAAACAGTCATAGCCGCACAGTGTGGGGTCTTCACATTCTTCACTCAATGCCTGGTGTCATAGGTTTACAAGTAATTAAAGAGAAAGGAAGGAATGAGAGAAGCTGCACTGAAAATTACCTATTACTTGGGGTGATAAAATTTCCTTTTGATTTACTTAGCAGCAACAAATCTGTTTCATTTGTCAAGCTTTTTTTTTGTCGTGAAAGTTTATTGAAACTTACACCCACCACCCTGGTGATACAAGACAAGGGTGCACCTCACTTCTGCCTTATAACATGAGAAAAGAAAGATCAGGGAAATTTCTCCTGAGAAGCCCAATTGTTGAAGCCATTAAGTGTGGAGAAAGCAGGAAGAGTATTAAGATATCTCTCATTCACTGTGAGATCAGCGGGTAGAACTCAAGATTTCCCATGCTGAGACTGCAACACCTCTAATGAGAAAAAAAAAAGCGCGCATTTGAATAGCTTCTTTTTTAACAGAAAAGGAAATCTGCAGTAAGGGAAAAAAGTCTTTTGTGCACTCAGTGTACCAGCTCAGCCAGGGAGGGGGAAGGCTAGGGAGAAATAATAATTTGAATAAAGGAAAGGAAAGAATAAGCATGACAGACCTCAGCGCAGATGGGAGTGCCCAAAACAACCACTTACCTACACGTGCTGCGTCTTGCTTGGGAGGATATGACTCTGGAGAGGAAGCACTGCCCAAAATCTACAGAATATTCAACTTGTCACCAGCCCATCAGTTTGAATAAGCAGGTTATTCTTTCTAAACAGGTTTTAGGCAGAACTCGATGACATGCAAGTTGTGTACAAAGCTGTACATGTCAGGTTTATGGGACACCCTGATACCTGCACAGAGGGCGCCTCGCTGACATCAGGAGATTTTTTTTGCGTATGACAGCAGCCAACAATGAAATTCTTGAATACAAGATAAATATATTATATTGGAAGCAATTCCAAATAGACAGAATGGAAACTGTGGCACCAGCAGTAGGGATCCCCAAGTGTGAGTTAGATGACAGAACTCTCCACAGTTTGTGAAAGAACTACAAAACCATTTTTCTTCTGAAACCCCTACTTGATGCACAGCACAAACACTGCAGTGTCTGAGGGATAGCCCAGAAGAAAGTCAGAGGAGGCTGTGTTTGTATGTGTGTGAGCAGGTAATAAAGATGTAAAAGCTCTGCTGAAACCACGAGGAAGAGTAGGTGTAACTACAAGCACCCTTCTCCAGCATTTATGTAGGGGATGAACCACTGTGGAGAAGCTGTGGTCTGGGCTTTCTACAGAAGAATCCTGAGGCTTCAGGTAAGGTGTTTTGTTGGGGATTTTTTAACCCTTGAAACAACAAGGAAAGAAAAGACAGACAAGCAGAAGAAAATACATACATTACCACATCTTCTGTGTAGGAGGCTGCAGACACAAAAACTGCTCTCTGCACACATCAGAACAAAACCCCACAGTGAACAATGTAGCTGTGTTGGATGTGTTTGGATAACAATGAGCAGCAGGGTCCCCAGCTAATGCACTGACAGCCTGCAGACTGCCTGTGTAACTCTTCTCACACACACAGCCATACTAAGGAGCCAACTGCGATGACTGTCACTATTTGAAAATATACATCATTCAAAAAATGCTTTTTTATGTCCTTGAAAAATCTTTTTCATAGCATGAGTTTCAATACTTCACTCCTGTCTCCAAAGTATTATAAATCACTGGAATGAAAAAAAACAGACCAAAACAAAAAACAAAACAAACCCCACAAAAAAAACCCAAAAACAAACAAACAAAAAAAAACAAACAAAAAAACTAAACCAAAATGAAAAAAAACACCTAACCCAAAAAACATAAAAGAGCTTTGGGATTTTTTTTCTGAAATTTAAAAAAAAAAAAAATCAGACCACATTTAGTGCAATTAATAATCAGCTCTCTCCCTAAACCCTATTACTTTCTGGGAAAGCTCTAGATTTCCTCAATTAGTAAGTAGAGATTGATGTCATTTACCTATACCAGTGCTCATGGGCATATCTCTCTCACTCAGCCTAGAGGAGTAACATTGAGGGGCACCCCCTGCTCAAGGGAGGAATCTCCACACCTACAGCTAAAGAAGGGATATGTTAGAAGAACCTACTGTATGCATGTGGGACTGGAGTTTCACAGTAAGTGATTGACTGCCAGTCATATGTCTCCAGGTCAGCTTAGCAGCTTATCTGCAAAATCTTGGCCTCATTATCAGGACGTAAATTTGGGGTGGATGTGTCACACCGGTTTTACCACAATTCAACACCAAAACCAGCAAAACATACCCTCTCTCAGTCCACAACTGATAGCCTTGCAAAAGAGCACTGTTAGAGTTGCTTGACCACACTCCAGGGCAGAACATCTTGCTATACAAGGGGTTGCACAGGCTTGCTTCTAATGGATTTTTATCAGAAACAAAGGCTTTGACAAGCATATCGCAATAGAGCACTGAAATAGAGTCACAAATCAAAATCTGTAGAAGACACAGAGTGTGTCTGTGGGAGAGAGGGGGTGAAATGTAATGTGTGTGTTAATATATATTTGTATATATATATATATATAAAACTATATATATAAATATATATATAAACCTCAAGAAGTTTTCCATCATCCCCACATCACCATAGGTGAATCAGAACTTAAGTCAGTTCAGCAGTTCAGCTATCTGGGAAGCATCATTTCCTCAAATGGTAAGATTGACAAAGAGATAGACAACTGGTTAGCTAAGGCATACAGAGCTTTTAGAATACTCCGTAAAGGAGTCTGGCTCAATAAACACCTGAAGAAAAGCACTAAGATTAGTGTCTACAGAGCCATTGTACTGTCTACTCTTCTATCTGGGTCTGAATCCTGGGTCATCTACCGCCACCACCTGCGACTCCTCGAGCGCTTCCATCAGCGCTGCCTCCGTACAA
>JAWWEE010000159.1:3807795-3819788 GCA_035221455.1 Xenops minutus | reverse complement strand
CCACCAGCGTGCTTGTAGCAAGCGTGGGTAGAGCCCTTGTAAATCTTTGTTCGTGAAGCCTAGCCATGATGATGATATATATAAAAGTTTTTCCTCAAGTGAACTACTGCTTAGACAACATCTGAAATATAATTGCTTAGAGCCCAGCAAAGAAAAATCTACATCGTTGTTCTTGTTATAAAATAAATGAACCCAGAGAAAGCTAACTAAACACGGGCTGTTTTAATACAGCATTGCACTCACTGTTTTCAGTGCAAAAAACCTAAGGAAAGACAGCAGGAACCGTCATATTTAAGACACTGGGATGTTATCAATGCCCCTGGAAAACTACGATAACACAGATCCACTGTATGTGACTCAGTTTTCCTTCCTTCCTAGATGCTTCTAAAAGAAAAGAAAACTTTTTTGTTTCTGTACATCTCTCTTTGGTAGTACATCAATGGCCACTAGGTGCTGAAGGTGCTTTCTGCACCTGAGAAGGACCACGGAGAACCCACCAGAAGAAACAATGTTCTCTTCCAGACTTTGCTGTTACCAGGAATGCCCTGCAGAGCAAGCTGTACAGGCTCATTTTCAGAAGAGCACATGAGAAATCAGACATATATTCTGATAACTTGCTAGGAAAGACAAAGCCTAACAGAGACCCTGTATTTAATACCAAAACAGATTTCATTGGTAAGCTCTCTGATTGAGGACTTTACTAAAGTCATATCCTGGCTGAAGAGCTCTACCTTTTGGAATCCAGATGATTTATAAATGCCAAATTGTTTTACAGACAGTATTGTCCAAGATGTTATGCTGACTTTTTATCTAAGAGGTTAACTCCTCATTTTAGAGCTAATCTGTTGCCCATGATGGGACCACTGAGTCAAGGAGAGAAACTAAGTCTGGTTTCCCACCAAAGGAGCTCTTAATTGAAAGGTCTGGTCCTCAGAATCATCAAAGGAAGCTGGGTATAGGTAAATTGAAGATGTCCCTGCCCACTGCAGGATGGAGATGGACTAGATGATCTTTAAAGGTCTCTCCCAATCCAAATCACTCTATAATTCTAACTATCTCCAGCCTTTGATAGCACCACAAGACACTTCAAGAATAAAATCAAATTCTCTTTTGGAATTAAAGATCGAACGCTGGTTCTGCCTGCAATCTCATTCTGAAGTTAGCAGCATAATAACCTGCGCATGCAAACAGACCTTTCCAGGAATTTTCAAACATCACCTAATGGGTAAGTTACAGTATCTTCATTTTTGTCCTCTGGGCTCCTCCAGAAAGCCAACTACCCCCCAGTAGCCAGGATCTGCTGCCAATAGAAGAAACTTCAAAGCTGATAGCTGTCCTGACCTCAGAATATCTTACAGAGGGAGATGTTGCCATTTTAATTAACCCTTCTTTTAACCTTTGAGCTGATGAAAAGAAGACACAGAAGAGGTGAAAACAAAATTACTGAGGGTTACAACTTACATCCTCTCCAGGTTTTTCTGCACAGTTGAGCTCAGTTGAAGTGTCAATAAACTTCACCGACAGCCAGGTTGTAAATACTGACTTAGATCATCTGCTGGTGTACATCAGTGAAGCTTCAGTGACTGTTATTTGCACCAGACAATGATTGAGTCTAGCATGTTTGTTCAGCAAGGTTTAGGCCTCTTAAAAGGTCAACTAATGATGAGCTTCCCAAAGTTCTCCAGCAAAGGAATGAAATCAAGACTTTAAGGATCTTTTCAGAATCTCTAAATGTAACTTACAAAACATACTTCAGAAAAAGCAAGAATTTTGCTCACTACTGGTTAATTAAGCCAGAACTATACCATACTGCTTCAACTTCAGCATATTTCATTATGTGAGAGAGAACCACGTTGCAATCAGTAGCAGCTGTAGTCTGCAAGTAATACTTATCTACAGACTATATATTATTTATAACAGTGCATCCAAAGAAAAATCATTTATACAAAAAAAAGTCCAAAAAATATTTCATCTATTTCCTACCAAAAAAATGGATGAACACAGAATGATAAGAATATCCTCAGATGGAAGAGAACCATCAAAATCATCAAGTCCCACTCCCTGCACAGGACACCACAACAATCCCACCACATGCCTGAGAACATGATGCTCACGCACTTCTTGAACTCCATCAGGCTTGGTGCTATGACCACTCCCCAGGGGAGCCTGTTGGAGTGATCAGCCACCCACTGGGGGAAGAACCTTTTGCTGTTATCTAACCTATCTCAGCTCCATGCTGTTTCCTTGAGTCCTGTCACTGGTCCCGAGAGTGAAGAGATCAGTACCTTCCCATCCACTGCCCCTCAGGAGGATTTTGAAGGCCCCAGTAAGGTCTAACCTCAGTCTCCTCTTTTCCAACTGAACAGCCCAAGAGCCCTCTGCCACTCCTCATATGGCTTCCCCTCAGGGCCTCTTCTGGACACTCCCCAATGGCTTAATGTCTTTCTTTTACTGTGTCCCTCCAAACTCTCCCACTATTGCAGGTTAGGCCGCCCCAGTGCAGAGCAGAGTGAGACAATCCCCTCCCCTGCTCAGTCGGCCATGCTGAGCCTAATGACCGGAGGACAGGGATGTCCCTCCTGGCTCCAGGGCCCTGCTGACTCGTGGCCAACCGGCCACTGACCAGGACCCCCAGGACCCTTTCCTGACACTGATTTCCAGCCTCTCATTCCCAGTCTGTCCTTCCATGCAGGGTTGCCCCATCCCAGGTGCAGAATTGGCACTTCCCCTTGTTGAACTTCCCATGGTTGGTGATTCCTAGCACTCTGATCTGTCCAGGTCTCTCTGCACGGCCTCCCTGCCCACAAGGGATCCAACAGCTCCTCCCAGTTTTGGGTCATCTGCAAACTTGCTCAGTGTCCCGTCCAGTGCTGCATCCAAGTCACTGATGAAGATGTTGAAGAGCGCAGGGCCCGAGATGGAGCTCTGTGGAACCCAATAGTGGCAGGTCACCAGTCACTGTCACCTTCTGTGCTTGACCAGTGAGCCAATTGCTCACCCCCCCCAGGATGTGTTTATCCAGCTGTGGGCTGGACAGCTTGTCCAGAAGGATCCTGGGAGAGACAGCATCAAAAGCTTTGCTGAAATCCAAAAAGGTCACATCAGCTGGCTTCCACTGATCAGCCAGGTGGGTTGCCCTGTAGTAGAAGGAAATCAGGTTGGATAAGCAGGACTTTGCTCTCCTGAAGCCGTGCTGGCTGTGATCAATGACAGCGTTGTCTTTCAGGGTTTTTTTTCAGTAATTCCAAGAATAATCTTCTCCATGATTTTACTGGGCACTGAAGTGAGATTGACAGGCCTGGAGTTTCTGGGGTTCTTCTTGCCCTTCTTGAAAACTGGGATAACATTTGCCAGCTTCCAGTCAGCTGGGAACTCCCTGGATCCCAAGACCACTCCAAAATCATTGAGAGAGATTTTGTGGTGACATCTAAAGCTCCCTGAGGGCTCTCAGGTGAATCTCATCAGGTCCCATAGATTTGTAGGGATCCATCTGGAGCAGCAGATCCCACACAAGTTCATGGTCAATGGGGACTTGATCATTCTCACAGTCCTGGTCCTCCAGCTCAGGGCGCTGAGACCCTCTTGGTCCACATCTGTGTTGAGGACAAAGGCAAAGAAAGTGTTAAACCCCTCTGTCTTGTCTCTGTCCCTGTGTGGGAGGTGACCATCCTCATCCTGGAATGGGCCAGTGGTATTTCTAGACTGCCTTTTGCCATGTTTCAAAAACCTCTTTTTATTGTTCCCCACACCTCTGGCAGCTTCAACTCCAGCTGGGCTTTGGCCACACAAATTTTCTCCCTCCAGTGGCTCGCAGCATCTCTGAATTCTTCATATCACGTGATCTTGTTTCCTCTGAGATCACACCTTCCTTTTTTGCCTTATTTCCAAGAGAAGAGCCCTGCTCAGCCCAGCCAGCCTTCTGCCTTGCCTTCTTGACTTCCAGCATTTGGGAGTTGCTGCTCCTGGGCCCTTAGGAGGTGATGTTTGCCAAATGAGCAGCACTGATGGACCCCAGCACCTGCAAAAACATGTTCTCAAAGGGCCTTATTCGCTCGTTCCCTGAGCAGCCTGAAGTCTGCTCTACTCATGGCCAGAGTTGAGGTTTTGTTGGCGCTTTTCCTCCTCTCAGCAGAGATTTTAAACTCAATCCCTTGATGGTCCTTGTGACCAAGAGGGCCCCAATCTCCACTTTTTTGATGAGATCCTCTCTGTGGACAATTAGCAGATCAAGGAGGGCATTGATCAGAGTCAGGTCCCTTAGGATCTGTTCCATGAAGTTGTCAACCAGGTTTTTAGGAATCTTCTGGCCCAGGTCATACCAGCTGTGTGATGCTCCAGTTAATTTCTGGTGAGTTGAAGTTCCCCATAAGGACAAGGGCAGTTGACTTACAAGTGTCCCTTAGTTCCTCAAAGAATAAGGAATGAGTCATCAATGTCATCCTCCTGGTTAGGAGGTCCAGAGAAGACTCCCACAATGACATTCATCCCTTGATTCTCACTCACAGGCTCCCAGCTGTGCCACTGCCAGCTGTGGGCTCCACACATTCTAACCCTTCTGTTACACACAGTGCCATCCCTCCATCTCTTCTGCTCTGCTCATCCCTTCTAAAGAGCCTGTGACCATCCAACAATGCACTCCAATCACAGGACTTATCCTCCCAGGTCTCACTTGTGCCAGTGATGTCAAATTTCTGGGGCTGGGCCTAAGCCTTGAGCTTGGTACACTCCTAATGGCAGCAGAGCCGTTACTACATTACAGGTATTCCACCGATTACCAAGACCCAAACCGCAATCTCCTCTTGTTTTTCGAAGTTGCATTTCCATTGCATTTCTCTCCAAGGACAAAATCTACTGCCCATCTGTACTGCAACAGTCTCTCTTAAGGGGCCAAGAAGAGATGATTGGATTCAGAATAGTGTAGTACAGTTTGGAATTTAAGTACTGGAGAGTTCAGGTGTAAGGGCAACGCAAGGGACTCTGTCACGTACAGCAAACACACATATACAGACTTGAGGCCAAGCTTCTTGCTGGTATTTGCCTTCACTACGTGTTCCTTTTGTAAAAACAGTTTTGCCATCTGCATTTTTTCTGTGCATTCATGGATCTCAAGAACAGAACCCTTCCTGTGAGGTAATCTTACCAATCATCTCAGCCTTATGGATAGTTAACTCAGTAACTGGCCGGCTGCAGCTGCCACAGCACATGTGGGAGGTGGCTCAGCTGTTTCACTTCTGTGCATTCCCTCCTGTCTTTTGATACAGGGATTTCAAGCCATTAATAGATATATGGTCATGTTCACTGCCATAATATGGGAAAACACTGCTTAATAAACACACCTACTCGAAGCACACATTGCTGAATACAGGGAGCAAAAAGGTCACACTGGGACAAAAAGAGCAGAAGGAAGAATGAAGTCTATCTGTCCCAACAGCCTGATGCTACAAAGTCTGACAGCAGCTGCCTAAGGAAGAATGAAAAAACAAGATAATCCCAGGATCATCAATAAACACTTCCCTGAGGTGCTTATCTAGCTTCCAGCAGGACTAAGGGGATTGGTAGGCACCTCCTGAACCAGACATGATCTATTTCTATTTAGTGTTTAATTAAAGAATTTTTTTCTACAAATATTTCCAGCTACATTTTTGTTTGTTTGTCTCCCAATTGGAAACTTCTGGCATCTACAACAGAGTTTTACCCCCAGCTTAGTGAAGAACAATCTTTCTGTTTTGACCCAGAACCCCAGAGTTTCATTTGGCTCCTGCTAGATTCTGATCAGGAATATATATTAACCTCCCAGTTCCCTAGACCTCTTCAGGCATTTGCTGTTCAGGCAAGAGTCCCATTTGTTCCCTTTATGGAGCCTGCTCAGTATATTTGATCATTTGGGCTGCACTGTTATGAGCCTTTTCCAATTCTGTTGTACCTTTATGAAGATGGGGCCAGAGCTGTAAGCAATATTCAAGATGCAGAAGTACCATCATGCAGTGTCATAACGTTGTTTTCTGGTTTATTCTCATTCCTCTTCCTAAACCCAAACAAGGCAAGTTGTTTACTTGAAGACTGTGGGGAATTCAGCTTTCTTTCTTACCCCAAAACTTTGCTATTGAGTTATAATGCTCAACTGAGAATAAGAGCTCAGGATTGCTCCCCTCACCAGCCCCACGGAGCTCACATTGCATTTACCTATATTTCACCTTTTTTCACTCAAGTGCTCAGCACTGGATTTTTTTCAGTCAGCCCTCATCTTCATTGGAAAAACTCCATATCTCCAGTGAAACCTGCCATCTCCCTGCTCCTTTTTGGGTCACCTGGGGCACATTTAACACACTATCACCACAGATCACTGGGCTACTCTGTCTACTGATGACCTCCCAATGGGAAGAATTACCATTTATTTCTATGCTGATTTTCATATGGAGTCCTCCCTAAAGAAAGGTTTTGGAACAGAAACTGTCCTCAAACTCCTCTCCAGTTTACCAAACAGCAGAAATCATTGACAGGGTGGTCTGGCTTTTGTTAGCTTGGTTTAGTACCACAATGCTTACTCTCTGGTTGCCCTGGCAGATTTCCTCTTCCCTTGTATTTCAGAAAACTGGGGTGTTCATTTTGTGCTCACAAGTCTTTCCCTCTTTCCCTTGTTTTTGTGTCTTCATGCCTTATATATCAATAGTGAATGAATAATCCTATTGTGAAATACAACCTGCATTTAGGCCCATATGAAAATACCCCACATTCTAGGAGTATGAATACCAAAGGCTTAGTGTTTATACAACCGTTATAGTCAAAGGAAAAACATGTGAAAGCATCACCAGGAGTAGAATTAGACCTTTAATATATGAAGCTATTAAAAACAAACCCAAAATAAACAAATGAAAAAAACCCAACAAAAATAACTGACAGACTACCTCAAAACAATTAACAAAATATCAAAGGAAAAGAGACTTACTTATGGGAAAACATAGTATTTTACATCTGAGAGGGAATAAAAAAGGAATCAGCCTGCTGAGAAAATGATCTACACATATATTAATAGAGACTATTGTGACTCAAAATGGAAAGAACAAGGGCAAAAATGACAAAAGTTATGAACAAAGCTTTGCTATTCAGTCACTAAAGGCAGAAAATCAGACAAGGAAGCATAAATCATGCAGAAGAAGTAGTATTTATCAGACCAGAAGGAATATTTACAGCGTAAAGTGACTATGTAAGGACATATAAATGCTTTGCTGTTCTATACAATTAAGCGCATTGTAGCATAAAGCAACCTTCAATATGACAACCATGTAAGCAGCAGCATCTTTGCTTTCACATGGGAACCAAGAGCAGCCAATGCAATAAAGTCTGTACTTGAAAACTGAACAGAAAAAAGGTCATATTGGCAAACTATCACAGTAATCTTTGAAAGAAATGCAACTGTCTACACTTGAGAAAAATGAAATTATATATATGGATAAGAGTGACCTGTTTCAATACTTGCAAGTGACCACAGAAAGGAGAAAAATGAGAGGAAACATAAGTCTATTAAAATAATTCTTCCAACTGCTGTGTCTTCCTTGTAGCGTCATGCATTTGGAATTAATATTTCTGGAGCTTTACTTTAATTTGGGTTAGAAACAGTTTTAGGAAAGAAAAACACATACTTAATGTTAATACTTGTATTTATCATGCTTAAACAGTAACTTGCTTTTTGTTTTCCTACCTACTATAACTCTCCCGAAGGTCCATATCAGATGATAACACAGAGCATTCTTAAATACTGCTCAGCAATCACACCAGCAAAGTGGCTGGTTTACAGCTATAAAGCAAGCAGGAGAACATTTAATTACAGAGATAGTTATCTTTTACCCTGTAAAAGAGGCAATTCAGACCAGGATGCTCTAGTGTAATGACACATTCATTCTGCTTTACCGTCTCATTTAGAGTGCAGGGATTAGTAAATTCAATGAATTAATTGCATTGGAACCTAAGGTGGGATTTAGGATGCACTGTGTCCATCCAGGACCACTCCTTGGAAGACATTACACAGCCCCAAGATTTCTGCCTGAATTTAATATAAACAAACCTCTACCTAGTACTCTCTCAGGAAAAGCAATTCAGAAACAGCAGGCACTCAAGAGAAATGATCATAAACCAAACCCCTGTTCAGAGCTGTATTTTCCTGAGATTGGCTGAAAATGAAGTGGGAAGTTACATATATTTGCAAGGAGATGAGGTACATTTGATATATCTGAGTATGTCACCATCTCCTTGATATTATAAGAGAGTATCAATTTAAGTTGGCAATTACATTCTCATTTTCAGCAAGACTTTGAGCTGTGCCTTGTGCTGTATCAGTCTTGGAGAGACAGATGCAAATAATGTAGGGTGCATGTCCTGAAATGTAGCTTTTCACATAGTGTTTTCCCAAACACTTTGCCCTCCAACTCAGTCTTGCTTAGTGCTGAAATGAACAGAGGCTGCCCATCTAATGCTTTCCCTGCCAACAAAAATCAAAAACAAGGAGGGGAAGGAGAGTGGAAACCCATTTCTGCATTTTCTGGTATGAATGATACAATAATTCTTTCAAGGTCACAGAGTGACTTGGTGAAGTCAACTAAAGCCCGTGAAATGCAGTGAATCCCACTCCACTGGGCTGTATTTCACCTCCTGTAACTCAGTTCTAAGATCCCCTGTGACATTTCTTCAGGAACTTTTCATTTCTTTTTCAATCTTATAGAATTATACATTTTCAGTCACTTACAGATCATTAGAACATCATGGCTGGACACAATGGGCACTGAGCTGCCCAACCTAGACCTTCTGAGTTTTGCCAGGTCCCTCTGCAGAATTTGTACACTCTACTACACAATCCCTTGTTCTTTAGATTTTTGCATGTCCTGCAAAATTTAGGAATGCTGCAGAGTACTGAGTGGCCCAATTGTTTTACTGTTGTTGGCTTAATCTGACATATTTCTGACTTTCCATGTGGGTGAGGCTTTCTGAAGTTAGAATTTAAAAACAAAGAAATCCCAGGAAAGCTTGGGTTGGAAGGGACATCCAGAGGTCATCTAGTCCAGTGCTTCACCACTCTCATTCTAAGACTGATTCGACATATGTTAATCCCACCAATAAATACCTTACAATAGGCAGAAAATTTCTTTCTTGAAATTTTCAAGAAGAACAAAAGTGTCTCAAGTCTCAATGCTCCCGCAAATGTCAACAAGCCACAGAAAATCAACGATAGCATAAATAAAACCCTCCAATCCCATCCTGTTATTTTCATACAACACCAAGAAGGTTATGGACTTGGCTCGTTAAACAAGTTAATGTGGAACTGGGTGTACATTTTCTAGAGGCGAGATTTTACACAAAGGGTTGCTAGAAAGAGTCAAAATTCATGTCCTAATACTGAACAGTTTAATCACAGGCCAGAACAGGATATCCAAGCACAAAAGCAGGTACATACTTTTAATTATTAAAAACATTACTCTAATCTCACGGTTGAATGATCTGTATGTGTAGTGCAAGACAATCATCTGGAACATAATTTAAACCATCCCAGAAGGCCTTTCCCTGAACTGTGTAAAATCTTCTTGTTGTTAGAAAACAGAATCTCTTTTTTTCTACTTTGAATATTAACCCTGTAGGATAATCTTTGATTCTGCTCCTCAAACTAAGCATTACAACATTAGCTCTCAAATATCTGTCTGCAGATGGTGTTTGTGCCTTTCTGTCAGACTGGGATTCTCCAGAGTCTTTGGCCATTGGAGTTCTGTCAGCTTGGATTACAACTCAACTGGCCAAGTGAAGTAGCAGGTCCTAGCAAAGAAGTAATTGCCATTTTGAGCATGTAATTTATGCCCCATGACTGGACAGTGTAATGGCCAATACATCTATATACATTCTGCTCCCATTACACCAGCACTCCTATGACAGCCAACACTGCAGACTCCACTTGCTGCTACCCTAACCTATCCCCACATCTTTTCATGACCTCAGGGACCCTTCAGGCCTCCCTCCTTCCTCACTCCTGCAACTGATGGCTGACCACGTGCACCCCTTCTACACACTGGCTCAGCACCTTCTCTTGGCTTCTGTGCCTTGCTCCTTTAGGCTGGAAACCTTTGGAGGCAGTGACAGTCTTAATAGACTTAAATAGATTCTTACGATAATCTCACACCTAATAATACTGACAACTACTATTCTTAACATATCAATGCTGTGATATTATTAATAATTCAACTACTATTATTCTTATTGCATTAACCATACAATATTAGTAATAGTTCATTATATTACCCATTGCCACATGCAGCGGTGTGAACAAGAATGACATCTCTCCCTGGTAGAAACTCTGCTCTATGGCATGTCAACATCACCTTTTGCAGACACACCTGAGCTCCTATGCCCATATTTTAATGTAACTAGAAGCTGCATTATATTAATGCAGTCTCAAAGTAACACACTCTGTTAGACAGAGGCAAAAATTTATCAGGAAATGGCATATTATATGACTGCTGCTGAAAGGTCCAACACATTACAGACAACTGGGGGGGTTGGGGAGGGAAGCAAGCTAAAAAGGCAGTTTTGAATTTCTGTTTCAAAGGGATTCCCATCTCCCTGAAAGCAGGAGCTCCCTGGCTCAGAACCATGATACATGGATTTCTGTTACCACCAACTGCATCTAAAATGACATCAAAGTGTCCTGTTTGCTCATGTTATTGCTCTTCTCATAGCAGCTCCTCTAGAAGAGCTTGACTTTTCTGACTGCCAATGCTGAGACCTCAAGCTGAAAGCTGGTGTAGTGGTTTTGGTTTGGGTTTTTCCTGGTAATGGGGTCATAACTAAGGAAGTATTCCATCTCATTTCTTTACATAAGCAAAGATATAAAGAGGGGAGTCGGAAGTCAGGAGGCAATCCTTCTTCCGGCAGGGTTGGAGGGCAGGGAGCTCCATGCGGTCGCTCTGCTGTGGGAGTGGGCCGTAGGAGTCTGCGGATCAGCCAGGTGGGTTGGAGGAGGTATCCCGAGGTTCGGGAGCAACAGTTGTTTTTGGTGAGAGGGAAGTGAAAACTTGTTTTCTGTCTCTTTTCTTCTCTGTATGTACACATATAAACTGTTTTAGTTTGACTGAAGGTCGGTTTCGCAGTTTTCCTTCCCCCCCTCCCCCCCTCCTGTGGCCAGGAGGGGCCTTAGGGGTCTCTGTCCTGGGCCCTTTGGCTCTTGGCATTTGGCCAATTGTTTTTTAACCCTTCACATCAGTTGAAATGCATTTAAGTAGAGCAGCTAAAGAGAGTTGTTATGAAAAGGTGCTTTGCCCCCTCTGCCTTGGCAGCCTTGATCATAAATGCTTTGTGTCCATGTTTGATAGTTCTGGGAGCAGGATGCTATCTAATGAATCTTCTAACTGCTGGCATAATGGAAAGCATGTGTTCCCTTAGCATCTGCTGCCAGATGTTGGCAAGCACTCAGGGACTGAGGCCATAACCCTGTCCCTCACTGCCTGGGCACACTGCCACTAGTACATGCTGCCAACTAGTATGGTTTTCAGGCCGACTGAGAATAGTACTTTGGTTTTGAATATTTTTAGTTTGCTACTGGTTTCACTTGCCTATGGCTGCCTAAACTAGTGTCATCACATGAGGAGGAATGGTTTTAGCTTGATGCTACTGCTTGCATGTTAGGACTTCTTTCCCTTCCACCTTCTTAAACTGCTGTTGAAATAGCTATTTGTGTCCATCTGACAGATTCTCTGAAGAAGCAGCAGGTCTAGCTGAGATACCAGTTTGCTCAGACTTTCCTGTGATTCCTTAGGGTTTTCATGTATTTGTAGACTTTTATACTTCTATGTAGTTTCTTACATTTAGAATAGCTAGCAACCTCTAACCCTGTGCTAGCTGTCTTAAGTGTCAGATAATAGCTGGAACATCATGCCTGGAAAACATGTACCAGAGCTAAGACAATTAGGTACCATGTTAGTCAAAACAAGAAAGCAAAGCCCAGCAACCTTGGAGAA